>CM062816.1:1584112036-1584801713 GCA_031772625.1 Pinus tabuliformis
TGAGCCCATGTAGTATCCGCCCGACGTTTGGAGGCATGGTGGCTACTACTTAGCTCAAACTCTTTGTTGTTCCACTACTCGAGCAAAAACTCAACACTCTCCAAGCTCACAACGAATCTCACAAAAACTCTAAATGAGATGTGTGAGGCAAATGAGAGGGGATAACTCCTTTTATTGGCTTGGAGGGGTTTTTTTTGGAGGGAAACAACCATTATTTTCCCTCCAAACTATTGAGAAATATAGGGCATCAAGATTACGTGATTTCTCTATAATGATAACTGCTTGTGAATGTTGTTTACTCCTTTAGATTAGGATCTTCTCTTTGCTTAGATTATTATTATGTTCTTCTTCATCAAACAACTACCAATGCATAAATAATAAAGAGACCAGAGACACATAATGTAGGCGATCAGCCAGGGCCAAAACCTCTCCAACTTGAGAGGAAAACCCAAACAAAATATTCTTCATATAGAGTCTTCAATTGACGAATACCAAGACCAAGACCCTTGACCTATTTCACCTCTCCAAGACCAAGTCACAAGATCCTTCTTCACTGCTTCTCCTTCTTGCACAAGTTAACACAAGTCACACTGCCTTCATGCACTACTAATCTCGGCTACTCTGAAGTTTCAGCTGCCTGAAATCACTACAAAGACACACATGTTTACTGAATTATGGTTCTTCTTGGTGTGCTTCTCCTTTGCTTACTTTGAGGACTATTCCTTGTTATTTCAGCTAGCAATGATGATTGAGTGGAGACCCTATGTCTTTTACCAGGATAGATGTAACCCTACTGCAAAAACCCTAGTTTCTATCACACATGAAGATATTAACCAAAAATTGTGCCAAATAAGTTCTATTTTTCTCTCCTTCTTGTTGGTTATGAGGTTTCCTTTCTTGAGAACTTCGCACTTCTTCCTCCCTTCTTCTTGACAAAAATTCTATCTTCCAAATGGAGGTCGAGCTGCCTATTTATAGTGGTCAATGCATCCAATTGAATAGTTGCTTAGGTCGACATGTCTTTTCTAGAATCCTTAGGCCGACTTGAAGGTGAGCTTGTGACAAGGTCTTGGAGGGTAATTTATATAATCAAAATAACTTTTTACAATGTGAAACATGTCTTCAATACATGACAATGACTCCCTAGACTCTATGACTTGATGACCAACCCTAAAGGCTCATAATGGGAGCCTTAACTAAAATAAAAGTCCTTGCTCATGAAATCCATGAAACAAGCATTACAAAAATAATTTTATTTTTCTTCTTTACATCAATTACATAAAATCACAATTACACGTCATTATGAAAACTGAACCTAGTTACACTTTTCTACACAAACCACCTCACAAGCCTCTAAGAATGCCTCTAGTGGGTCTGCGGTCGGTCTGGCAATGAACTGGCCAGTTTATGCCCGGTTTGTCTAAAAAAATGGCAAATGGCGGTAGTTGATCGAGTTTTTTGACCCATTCAATTTGATCGACTTCCGGTTCAAACAGACTGATTTTTAATACTATGGGTCGAAAAGACTGGCTCGAGGAAGTCTGTGAAGTAGTAGAGTTTGTTCTTCGGGTGATCATGGAGATCCCCATCTGAGACGTCGCTTGAGGCAGGGCTGAAGTCCACTTAGTCGAGCCATGGCGAATAATCAAAAGAAAAACTTGTTGCAGCACAGAGGGATCAAGCCCTGAAATTATAAGAAAATAAGAAAATATTAAGGTACTTTTTTCCTTGATACCTGAAGAATTTATGTGAATTTCAGTTAACGAATATTATATTCTAGTTGTTTTGAAGTTACATTGCATATGTTTTGTTTGATGTTTGGCTTCCTGCGAATTTTTTCCATATGACAAATATTTTATTGCACTAAAGATAGATGGATTATGATTCTATGGATTGTGATTCTTTGTTCGTATGCAGTTTATTTTTTCTACAACTATTGATTGAAAGATCAAAGCCTAGTTATATGATCTTGCGTGATATAGGGTGGACTATAATGCTCTGGGCCTTATAGTGCTGATGGAACAAGGTAAAATGTTAACTTGGGATGGTGTTTAGTTTGTAACGTGTCTTCGTGTGGATCTGAATTTTACTTTCTCCAATTTTATATATTTGCTTTGTCAAGTCCATGTCCTTTCTGAAGTTACAAGTATATAATCATTTGTATTTTCTATTAGGCTCTTCTCTCGTGGAACAAGTAAAGATGGTGATTCACACCTGGTTAAGTGGTTGAGTGGAATGAAAGTGAGGGTCTACTTTTAGGAACTGTTCCTTACGTGTTGTGCAATTTGATACAACCAGGAATAGGTTCTTGGCAGCTGGTGATGAATTTCAAATAAAGTTTGGGAAATGGATAACACCAACATCCTAACAACAATTGATGTTGAGGGTAGTCTGGTAAGAAGTTATTTTTGGAGATGAGGATGGTTTGTTTTTAGAGTTTCAAAACATTATTTTAATTTTTCTTGATCACATCTCAATGTATAATCTTCCTTTATTTCCAAAAAGCTCCAAGCTAGTCCCCGCCTTTGTTTCAGCGAAGATGGTTCCCTATTGGCAGTCACAATGAATGACAATGGCATAAAGAACTTACCCAATGCAGAGGGATTTCCTTTAATTTGCATGCTGGAGAGTAGATCCTTTGAAGGAACAGGGTGCCACCAGAGACAATGGCAACAAAGGTAAATTGTTTCGTCCATGCACATTTACTGTTACTGTGTACATGCACTGCTAATTAATGTTAAATTTTAAACTTTAACTAGATCATTTTTACGATGCAGACTCCAACTGTGAATGCCATGCCTCCTGCAGTCACTGAGGATGGTTTAATTTTAGAGTTTCGAAACATTATTTTATTTTATTTATTTATTTATTATTATTATTATTATTATTATTTTTAATCACATCTCCATGTATAATCTTGCTTTATTTCCAAAAAGGTCTAGGCTAGTCCCCGCCTTCGTTTCACCGAAGATGGTCCCTATTAGTAGTCACAATGAATGACAATGGCATAAAGAACTTACCAACTGCAGAAGGATTTAGCTTAATTTGCATGCTGGAGAGTAGATCCTTTGAAGGAACGAAGGTGCCACCAGAGACAATGGCAACAAAGGTAAATTGTTTCATACATGCACATTTACTGTGTACATGCACTACTAATTAATGTTAAACTTTGAACTCTAACTAGATCATTTTTACGATGCAGGCTCCAATTGTAAATGCCATGCCTCTTGTAGTCACTGCTCCTGGTTCCCTTTGTAGTGCTATAGAACATTTGGAAAGACTTCCACCTGCATTGTCAATGACCAATTTTGTAAGAGCTTTCTCCTAGAATGATTTCTTTAGGATCTAGAATATTGGTCCAACATTATTCAGTTTAGTTTGTTACATATATCTTATCATTTTCTAAACTTTCACTCAAGTGTCCAGATATTGTTGCTTTATATCTTATCATTTTCTAAGCTTTTTGCTCAAGAGTTCAGATATTGTTGCTTTCAAGTTTCCATATGGCATATAATTTGTCAATGACCAATTTTGTAAGAGCTTTCTCCTAGAATGATTTCTTTAGGATCTAGAATATTGGTCCAACATTATTCAATTTAGTTTGTTACATATATCTTATCATTTTCTAAACTTTCACTCAAGAGTTCAGATCAGTGTTGAAAATATCGGTATCGGAAAAATATTGTCGAGGGTCCAGAAAATATCTTATCGGCAATATCGACGAAAATATCGGCAAAATATCAGCAAATATCGACAAGAATAAAAAATGCATAATATATTCATTTTTTTCTTCTTCAGATTTTTAAACATATAAAGCAAAAACAACATGAAATAAACACATTGGCACATAAATATGAAGAAAGCACTGATATATATGATGTCAAATAGAAATGATACATGAAAGGTGATACCAAATCCTGCTGATCCCTGATAATTGTCCATTCAAGGACTCAAATGTGGAGAACCAATACAAAATAACATCAAGTATATAAAAGTATCTCATCATCATGAGTTATATGTAGCATAACAAATAAAACTAGTAGCTATCTATCTAAAATCACTGCCCTCTCCCCCTTTTATGGGAAAACATGATGGGTTGTTTGCCCAGCCTGTCCCTAGTAGTAGAAGGCCCTGACCCTGCCTCTACACCTAATGTCAAATAATGAGTGCTAGGTATGGAGCTGTGCTCTCCTATATCTATAGCAGATGGTGTTGATGCTGATGCTCCCACAATGTCCTCCTCCTCCTCCTCCTATGCCTCCTCCGAGTCCTCCTCCTCTTGCTGCCCCTATTCTAATGGATCATTTGGCTCTAACCATGAAGGTGACTCCTCCAAGATGGGCTCCTCAAACTCCACCCTCCACTGAGACAATACATCAATATTGTCTAAGGAAATGGCATCTGGATCCATTGGTGCTTCTATTTGCCTCACTCGAAGTCGGATGTTGTAATGCACATACACTAAATCATTGAGGCATGCAAACTCCAACCTGTAAGAGTGTCAAAAAAACTAATGAGTCTTGACTCTTGACTCTTGACACTTGAAGGTCATAAATTAAAAATTAAAAATTACAATAAGTGTAATTTCTCAACTGAAGGCTGGAGCTCAAAGTTATACCTGTTGCGCTTTTTTGCGTGTATTTTCTCAAATACACTCCAATTGCGCTCACACCTCGAAGAGCTACATGTTTGACTTAAGATTCGTATGGCCAATTTTTGCAAATTTGGTGCCCTTGCACCATAGCTTTGCCACCAAATATCTACAACAAAATAAAGAAATAAAAAATTCAAAAACTTAAAACATAATTAAACTTTCAAAAAAAGTTACATAATTGAATTTAAAAAAAAATAATTATAAGTAAGGAAATTCTAAATTGAAAATTCTAATTTCTAATGAGTGATGACTTGTCACTTACGTGGCATGAAGAGGGTCCTTTCCCTAATAGCATCGTCAAAGCCAAATAGGCAAACACAATCCCGATAATATTGTATCTCGTGATTGATTTTGCTACGAAGCTCAGGATCAGGTACTATCCTATGAATATAGGAATGGAGCCTTTCATCACCTCGCCATCAAAATCAAAGCCGCATTTGTATGAAAATGCGGAGTTGAGGAAGAGTGCTGCTGGGTTGATGAAGCATCTCTATCCACCGACTATCAATCACATCCCATAACATCATATGCCTATCAAGGCCAACATAACCCTTGTCTGCATCATAAGAACAAATGGCCTCCTTGGCCCTATCCATGCCCTCATACAAATAAGCCATTGCAGGCTTCTCCCCATCTACCAATCTGAAAACCTTTACTATAGGTTCACTAACTGAGCATGCTTCTTCTACTCCACGCCAAAACGTCTCAGAGTACACCATTTTTGCAATGGCTTTGCCGTCCTGTCTCCTGTTATATCTACAATTACACCAGTCATCAGACACAAACATTTGCTTCAACTCGAACTGACATCGAAGCAAAGACTGAAGAGTAATAAAGTTTGTGGCAAAAAGTGTGATCTCAGGACACCGCAACTCCTTATTTCTAGTGAAACCCCTCATGAGGCTAAGAACAAAAGCATGGTTATAAATAAACTTGGGGATGCTCCTAGCCATATCAACCGCGTCCTTGATGAAGGAGAGTTTCCCCATATCTTCAAGCAACAAATCGAGACAATGTGCTGCACACGGAGTCCAAAACAATGTGCGATGCCTCTCCATAAGCATCTTGCCGGCAGAGACATAATTAGCTGCATTGTCTGTTATGACTTGCACCACATTCTACACACCAATCTCTCGAATGAACCCATCTAACAACTCACATATTGTTGCTGCATCTTTGATATGTTCTAATGCATCCACCAATTTAATAAACATGGTACCTTTAGGACAATGTACCAACAAATTTAGAAGGGTCCTACCCTTCCTATCTGTCCAACCATCAAACATCTTTGTGCATCCAGTAACTTCCCATGTTTTTTTTAACTCCGCCAATCTAGAGTTGATGTCCTGCTTTTCTGCTTGAAGAATTGGCCCCCGCAACTCCTCATATGCAGCACTTTTGTACCCTGGGCCCACAACAGCAATAACATCACACATTGGCTGCCAAAATGGATTGGTTTTGGTGATGCTGAGAGGTAAGTCACTCTAGAAAATACACCTCCCCATGACTCTATCTGCTTCTTGCTTCTCCTTTTTTTTTAACAAGCGATTTTATGCCAGGTTGTGATCCATGTCCTGTTCGTGGAACAAAAAATGATGACCTCGCACTAGCAGTAGCAGGTGATGATGTGCCAGCTGTGGAGCCCCTCCCACTACCCTCAACATCAAAATTAGGAGAAGATATCCCGAAAGATCTACCTGCATGTTCAACCTTGTTTCTTTCTGTCTCTTCCTTCTTTCTGTCTTTTTCATCAATTGCCTCAAGAGCTTTTTGTATAAGCTCCAGACTAGAAACTGTACAAATCTCAACATCATGTCCAGTGAGTCTAGCCAGATGGTATTTCAGTCGTGTAACCCCTCCTATCATCCTGGTCCCACACAATTTGCATGTAAGATATGCCCGATTTGTCCCACCATCAGGGTCCCCATACTCCCAAAATGGTTCCAAGGCTTTTGGCATATTTGAATTTTGTAGTGAGTTAACTCAAACCTAAGGCACCAAAAAAGAAATTGGAATTAATAACTTAATAAGTAATAAGTTAATAACCACATCATTTTACAAAATAGTTTTTTTGCTACATTATTTGCAATGCGAATTCAATGAAAAACCATAAATGATAATAAGAGGGTGTATTTGAAAGTTTAAAAAAAAATGGAGTTTGCTCTCCAAATATGGAGAAAAGTTAAAACCCTTGCATTTTCTCAGGGGCATGAAAATCATAGCAAATGGAAAAAAAAACAAGCAAAATGATTGTAGGCAAATAGGCAAACAAGAATAATCCTAAAACTATCAAAAAATTCATTAACATAGGGGTTTATTTGAACATACCTGTTAATGGAAGAAATGAAATTGTCTCACTATTCTTCAAGCTTAGATCAACAAAATCTTCGTTGTTGGTGGCGATAATAGCTATTCAACACTCAAACCCTCCTTGGCAGCAAGCACATAGCTCTCCCCTTCTTTCTCCAGCAATCGGAAATGAAAATGATTGAAAAAAAAAACAAAATTAGACTTTTATAGCCACGCAACAATTTTTCACTATCTCCCGACGATTTTTTCCATCGTCGCATGATATTTTCCCATTCGGGGAGACAAACTATCGCAATATTTTCTCGGCGATATTTCATCTCCCTGAAAATATCGCGATATTATATACTTCAGATATTGTTGTTTTCAAGTTTACATATGGCATAGGATTTTGTTCTTTTCCCATTTCACATGCTCTATTAGCCATTATTTTGGCATACCTTGTGTAGGAATAGGATGATATGATCAATGAATTCTAACAATTATCTGACACTCGAGACAACATGTGTGCAGAGTAGTATAGACAGACAGTCGGACCCCAGATTTTAAACGAAGGTTTTTAGATGAGGTCACAGACAAGAGCAAGCACTGGAAATTGACTGAGATCTTTGATTCGGGTTAGTGTAGGTCTCTCAGGTTGCCTGACAGAATGCAAGCGAGCAAGGTATGCAATCATCCCTCTATTACAGAAAACACTAAAGTTTGACATACTTACAGTTTTATGTTATACAAATTCTGTCGATATTGATCCAAACAAGTAATGTGCTATTTCTTGCAGGTGGTAAAACTAATATACACCAATTCCGGTGCTGTTGTCTTAGCACTGACATCCAGTGCTCTCCATAAGCTATGGAAATGGCTGTGGAGTGACCGGAATCCATCCAGAAAGGTGGGGTTCTTTAGTAGTTGTTGTTTGCTTCTCTTTTATTCGCCCGAAAGGTCGACTTGACCTGGTAAAAACAATGCGGAAAGACATTTTGTTTTATTTAGTACAATTACTAGATGCAGATATATCCTCTTGTGGAGAGATCCTTAGGTACTGCCTGTCACTTTTGGACTGTAAAGCCGTAGTTATCGAAATTGGCAGAACAGAATAGAGAAAACACTTTTGAATAGGCATCCAAACTGGACAGCCTGCCTTTCTAATCTTGTTGTTAATTCTATTTTACCTAGCTTCTTCTGCTGCTAGGTCATGACAACGTTTATGCCACCTCCTCTTGCCGCCACTTTTCTGGCTTTCCACCATTAGGAAAATAACATCATTGCAATTGGCATAGAGGATTCATCAATTCAAATATACAATGTTCGAGCTGATGAGGTGCTGCCTATGAATATCTCTTTCATCCTTATCATTTTTCTTCATTGTGCCCTTTTACCAAAACTCACCTTTAAGTGGCTTGCTCTGAACTTGCTGCAATTTTTACAAGTAAAAGCAAAGCTCAAGGGCCACCAAAAGAAACTCACAGGCCTGTCTTTTTCACCCGGGCCTTTTCACATGTTTTTGAATGTGCTGGTATCTTCTGGAGCTGATGCCCAGAGTAGAAATATTCATGTACTCACAACCACGTCTTTTGGCAATTATACCCGTGGGGCATAGATGGGTGACACAAGCGAAAGTCAAAAGTTGTACAACCAGGAAGATCGTCACCACCAGTGGTGGATATAAGACTACAGTTTAATAATGATCGATATCACTTATTGGTTGTGCAAGAGAGCCGGCTTTTCCATATATGATGCATCCAAGTTGGAGCGCTTGTGCTATGTAAGTACTTGTAAGCAGTGTTGAAATTAAACATAGACAATAATATAATGTCACTTACCTTCTTTATCTGATTGGATGACCTTGTTACATGGTTGCATTTGCAATGGTCTCCTCATGATCCCCTATCTACTCCTATTTCAAGTGCCATATATATACTTGTGACAACGTCCTAGTTTATGCGAGCTTCAGAGTTTCTGTGATAGTGCAGTTGGAGTGTTTGATGTAGAATATCGGCTCCTATTTCAAGTGACATATACTCATGTGAAAGCGTCCTAGTTTAAACTTTATGCGAGCTTCTGAGCTTTTGTGATAGTGCAGTTGGAGTGTTTGATGTAGAATATCTGCTCCTATTTCAAGTGCCTTATACTCATGCGACAACGTCCTAGTTTATGCGAGCAATAAATTTTGATTCTGAACTCCACTTAGATGTTATTATGTCGGTCCTGACTTTTGTTTCAAAACTTGGATTATTTTAATTCGGAGCTAGTTAAACGAGTTGAGATGATAGCACCGAGTTAATTTGACTTGAGGTTTTGTTGGGTACATAACCAGTTCAACTTGGTTTGAGTGCTAGTTTGGTACCAAACCAGTTCAAATTAACTAGAATGATTTGAGTTGAAAGTTGAAACTTGAGTTATTGAATCCTAGTTGTTTTGAGTTAAAGCAGAGTAATTGAATCCAAGAGATTGAGTTGAAGTTTGAATCCGAGTCTTAGAACTACTCCCTTACCAATGTTAGAGCTCCAGTATGATTTTTCTACATAGCAATTGCTCTATGTGCACAAGTCAAGGTAGAAGAGAAAATGTTCTAGGATGAAATCCTTAAATAGAGTTCTCAGTGGAGATCCAAACTTCATTTGAAGGAAACATGAGGGTTCCATGCATCTTCCTTAGAGGAGTATGGAATGAGAAGAGCACCGATAGTCATATGGTACTATGTGCATTAATGGCATCTTGTGATAAGGATTAATGCAATGAATATCTGCTCCTATTTCAAGTGCCTTATACTCACGCGACAACGTCCTAGTTTATGTGAGCTTCTCAGCTTCTGTTAAAGTGCAGTTGGAGCGCTTGATGCACAGATAGCTTGAGGCCTCACTGCCCCATTGCACCTTCTGCATATTTACCATCGGGAATGAACAGGTAAATGGCCTCTTTCATTCTGTCATGGTCGATACATCTATTTTTTAGATTTGGATTTTGACAAGGCATATTATGATTTAATTTATTGTTTGGTTATTTATTTTGATACATTATTTTTTAGATTTGGATTTTGACAAGGCATATTATGATTTAATTTATTGTTTGGTTATTTATTCAGCGGTAGTGCCTATTCGCTTGCATCACATCTGTCCGAACCGAATCAATTTGCTCTTGGAAAAACAGAGTTCATGTTTTGGAGCCTTCAAAGTAAGAAGGGAAATGGGGTGTTGGACCTGCCCCAAATAATGGTACTGTCTAATTAAATCCATTATTAAGTAACCAAGGTTCGGCACCACCCTCAAGGTAGTTCAATGGAAACATAAGAACAATTTGAAGTGCACTCTTAATTTACAAGAATACCATGAATAATGACAACGTCTTGTCAGTGAAATGCCTCACTTGTGTTCCAGTTGTTGAGACATTCTATCAAGATTGTAATTTTCATCAGATATTGTTCAGCAAACGTAAATGAAATGTAAATGAAAATGCAATCCTGGTCCCATTTTTTTCTGCGTCAAGTAAAAATTGAAAGTTTGTCATTGGAGCATAGGTCGTGTAAAAATTGAAAATCTGTCATTGGAGCATAATTTATGAATGTTCTTTCTGAGGCTTCTCAGTGTCTATTTTTGAAACCCTTCTTTGTACCACATGAGTTTTTTTCCTGAGCTTTTTGTCATATGTATGTGCATTCAGACAAACCTGGTTTATGCATAAGCTTTGTCAGGCTCAGGAATATTATATTTATTTATTAACTGAATCAGCAGTTTTGAAATCCTTCTTTGTACCACATGGTTTTTTTTTTATGTTCATGTGCATTCAGACAAACCTGGTTTATGCATAAGCTTTGTCAGGCTCGGGAATATTATATTTATTAACTGAATCAACATTTTTGGGTTGAATATTATTGGAGTTGAGATTGAAGTAATTAAATTGAGGAAACATTAATTATGCAGATTTCTACAGTTGATTCAACGTTGCCTGTGCTTTAATTTTCGTGGCTTAAGTCATCACTTTTTATGGTAAACATATTATTTCTGCAATTGACTCCAGGAACTTTCTTCTTTAATTATTTCCGCAATTGACTCCAGGAACTTTCTTGTTTAATGATATTTACAGGAAAAAAAAAAAAAAACACACAAAAACTACCAGGTTTATCTTATTTACCGCACACTTAGAGGTTTCTTTATGCCATTGGTAGTTGCACATGTTTGATGCTATTTTATGCTATTTACTAGAACTACCAAGTTTATCTTATTTACCAGACTCGCATGCTTACAGCGCTTGTAACTATCTACAAACTCATGAATATGAGTGGATATCCTATTGTAAATTGGTAGATTGTTATCATTGTTTCGCTATAAAGCAATCGGATAAGGTCCTTGTTAGAATATGATTAGCAGTCAAACTAGTGAAATTAAAAAACTATTCAATTGGAAGTTTTGATACCATCTACATTTCTGATAAGGTCCTTGTTAGAATATGATTAGTAGTCAAACTAGTGAAATTAAAAAACTATTCAATTGGAAGTTTTGATACCATCTACATGTCTGCTAGGGAACATTTTGATTTAACTATCTACGAATGCATGAATATGAGTGGATATCTTATTGTAAATTGGCAGACTGTCATCATTGTTTCAATAAGAAGCAATCGGATAAGGTCCTTGTTAGAATATGATTAGCAGTCAAACTAGTGAAATTAAAAAATTCTTCAATTGGAAGTTTTGATACCATGTACATGTCTGGCAGGGAACATTTTGATTTATTACATTGTTTCCTCTTCTCCATTTGTTAATCCCTGTTTTATAGCATACACAACTTTATTTGACACACTCTAAATGGAAATAATTTTGGAAGTTTGAAAATTGTTCATTCGACACACTCTAAATGGAATGGAAATAATGTTGAAAGTTTGAAAACCATTTATTCGACACACTCTAAATGGAAATAATGTTGAAAGTTTGAAAACCGTTCATTCGACACACTCTAAATGGAATGGAAATAATGTTGAAAGATTTTGATACCACCATCTACATGTCCGCAATGAGATATTGAGACATTTTGATTTACTACATTGTTTTCAAATGGAAATAACATCCTTGCAATGAGACATTTTGATTTACTAGATTGTTTTCAAATGGAAATAACGTCCTTGTGCTCAGTGACCTTTTAGTCGATGTTCTTATAGGTTGACACATAATTTTAATTGATGAAACATTGGTTAACACATCATTTTAATTGATGAAATATTGACTACTTATTGATAAGGTTTAACAAGATTTCTTATTGATCATGAAATTATTCTAAATATATGGAAAAACAGAGCTAAATTTCATGATCATGAATCAATTCTTTCACTTGCATTGATTTTCATTTCCGTCTTCATTTTTAAAAAATTCATATAAAACAAATTATATGAGAGGTATGACTTCATTTTCAAAAAATCATATAATTTGGTATGACTTTTATTACTTATTACTTATGATTTAATGCAGGATTGTTAATCTTTTGTTATAGATTTGAATATATATACTTTTTCTCTTTAAAAAATGTCATTCATGAGATCCAATGGAAAACTACCATATGTTTCACCTAGTAAGATCAAAAAGTCGGTGTGGGCACATCTAGGTCTTACGGGAGTGGGAGATCCAACAAAAAATTGCGACATGGCCCGCCAAGTGGAATCAAGGGTGATATGGTCACACTTTTGGGTAAATAAGCGCTTATCCCTATAAGAGTGGGCTATCTCCCTCTTAAGATATAAAGAAACTTATAAAAATCTCTTAGGATATAACGAAACTTATAAAAATGGGACGCTAGTGAAGAAAACATGCCAGCTTTTTTCTCATCCCCTTTATACAATAGTGAAACTTATAAGGTTATAGGTCCTATGCAACACTATCATTCACAAATATGCAAGCAATAGGTATCCAGTTCATGTCCTCATTTTTCCACACAACCTAATCCTCTATGTCTTGTCAATGGAACCAATTGTTGGCTTTAACATCAAGGACCCAAGGTATAGAGAGCCCTGCAAACAAATATCCCACCCACATCGACATTATTCAATATTAAGATCACCAAATAAGGCTATGATTTGTTATCAACCAGTATGATCGTGCGAAATTGTTCTCATTTTGGGGTATTTCTACGATCTACCAGGAGGTATTATGATGGACTGGTGTGCTTTGACACATTCCCTTTGCCTTGTTGCAGCCATCTAAAAGCCTGACAATTGACAGAAAAGAGAGGACCGATTAAAGAAAAGAAGCCATACCTTTAAGGTAAAGGTGCTACAAACCAAAGACGGAGAGCAGCATAGTTTCTGTAGGTAGACGAATAGATTTTTCGTGTCCCTTCAGACGCTCAGAGGAAACCATGATTAAATTTCACACTGGAATGGAGCTTTTACAGATGCTCCAAAGTGAGAAGTGAAACCATGCAAACGATAGCGTACATATTAGTGCACAATGTTGTCGGAAACCATGCAAATGATAGTGTACCATGTGGGTCTTATAGGGGATCATAATTTTTCTACTTCTCAAGGAATTTTGACAAATCGAGAAGCTCGACAGAAAAAAATTGGGGGAGAAATATAAGCCCTACCTCTATCTACTGAGGAAGACTTCTCTTGTTCAACCTGAATGGTTTGGAGGAGAACAAAAGGGCAGGGCTGCTGGATGGATAGTGTACATTACTTTTGAAATAAATATTGAACTGTTATCTACAGGTATATATTTACAGTATATTTACAATTGAATCTATTTTCCTTTCGAAAATGATTCATTTGTTTGCAGAGGAAATCTTTATTTTCCTTTAGAAAATGATTTATTTGTTTGCAAAGGACATCTTTCACTTCTCCATGCAAGGATATCATCTCTCCCTCTACATTCAAATTTGTCATCATTATCATGAACATCTACCATGCTACAAGTTGAGCATTTTTCAAAAGCATCAGATACACCAATGGCTGCAAGGATCTTGTTCACCCATGATTGCAAGGATCATGTTAGCTTTGACATGCTCAATAAGATTTTGTATAATAGCAATTGCTCCTCATGGAATGTAAGGCATAACATATCTAAGGTTCATTGATGGGATCACGTTCACCCATGATTGCAAGGATCATGTTAGCTTTGACATACTCAATAAACTTTTGTACAATAACAATTTCTCCTCATGGAATGTAAGGCATAACATATCTAAGGTTCATTGATGAAGATTGGTCCTGCCAAAACAATGAAGGACTCCCCCTTAATTTTTGCCATGATTAGCAGGTTCATTCATGTCATAAAAATGCAAATTCAAAGGCGGTGTATTCTATTCATTTACAAGAAAAGTGGAGTTTGGATGGTTAGTATTTTTTTCTCTTCCAGTGGTAAGAAGCAATTGGGAAAGTCCAAATAGGGTTGTAATATGAAAACACAATTTTATTAGTCTTCAAAGAAGGGCAAACCATAAGTGGGTATGAAGATCAATCTTCAGGTTGGAAGTTGGCATTGAACTAGATAACAATCTCAATCGGGAACTAGTTCAAACTTTGGCAACCAAATTTTGGGGGGGATTTCTTTAAGCAAGGATTATCCTCTAATGATTTGATTTGTTTGTCTCAAGACACTTAATTAGGACAAAAAGGTTGTCATGAAGTAAAACATCTCCTCTATATAAATTTTTGAAATACAAAGAACACTAGTTTTTTTCGTTCTTCTTATAGTCTATCAAAATATTTTTTGAATCCCACGACAAATATCCACCAACGCTCAACAAGACAAAAAATTACACTTATTATTCTTGTTTCCATTGTAAATAATCTTAACTTCTCTGTGTGTATGAAAATGGTATACCATGTAAAGAGAATATATTTGCAATATCTAAATGATAATATTTTCATGTCAACAAGATTTTCTTGTAAGGCTTCAAACTCCCTTTCAATAAAAATGATACGCCAGTGAAGGGAACATGGACTAGTCTTTACTTGGTGCAACATAGAGTATCCATATTTCCAGTGAGTCAACATGATTTGCCTATAATGTTTCAAAATCCCTTTCAAAAAGCAGAGCAAATTGAAGAAAAGGATTTGTATAAAGAGCAAGAGAAAAAAAATTACTTTTTATTTCTTGTTGCCATTGTAAATAATCTTAGTGTGTATGAAAATGGTATACCATCTAATCATAATATCTTCACAATGATGATACTCTTATGCCAGCATGATTTGCCTATAATGTTTTAAAATTCCCTTTCAATAATATTTATTTTGCAATGGATTAGAATGTTTGTTGAATTGACCTATCAAGTCAACATTGTACCTTATAATAGACATTTCATTTCTTCAAAAACCAAAGTTAATATTTTAATATTATACCTTATAATGGACTCATTTCTTCAAAAACTAAAGTTAATATTTGAATAGTAAGTATGCATATTAATGTTTTGTAATCAACCTATTAAATTTATAAATGCATTTCAAAAATGTCATTTCAAATTTAATCATAAATTGAACAACTAAAATTTATTGATAATTGAAAAATGTTTGATATAACCAAATTAAAAGTATTTATTAATAACACATTAAAATGACATTAATAGATAGATATCAAAATTATGATGTTTTGAATAGATGAATACCAAAATTATAATTGCAAATGTTCCATGTGCATGAATTTCATTTCTTCTAGTATTGACTTATCCCCAGATCCATAACCATTATTTGTTTTAAATAAGTTTAGTCTTTAATGCCACTACCACAATGTCCCTTTAGGTAAACTTTTCTAAAATTATTGTTTCATTCACCATGCTTGGTCACATTATTGCATTGTACACTATTTTCTGAATGATTATGTTTAGCCAACCACAACCTATCAATTTGTTTATTGGGTCCCTATTGTAATGCCTTACCATGTTTCAATTGATAACATGCATATATTTTTGTCATATAAGTAATAGCTTGAACATCATTTGAAAATAAGATTGTTTATTAAGAATGACTAACACAAACCTTCTTTAGCACAAAACAACAAGATGATGTAGCAATATGACATAAACCTTGTGAAATATTGGGAAACATGTTGTTCTGGGGTGTCATGGTTAGACCATTAACCAACTAAATTTTCAACATGAATGTGGACTAAATGACGATAGTGACAAAGTATTGACTTAGTTAATGCTTTATTGGTACAAAAAAATATGGTTAGATGGTGGATTCACAACACTTAATTCATCTATTGTAAGATTGCCCTTCAAGGTTGTGACCATATGATGTGATAAAATTGATAAGCATCCATGTGATCCATAGTGTGTGAATAACATGTTTATGTTAGCGTTAGTCTTGCCGAGACACATTTTGAAGAGCTTAGAATATTCATTTTTCTACTTTCTTTGGTTTTTATAAATCACTTTAGCAGGCAAAGCTAAATTGCAACTTGTCGTAAAATGAAAACTAAAACCGCCTGCTAAATTGCAACTTGTCGTAAAATGAAAACTAAAACCCAAACATTTTATGCAACTCGCATATCCAATTTAGTACTAAGCATTACAACTATCTGAAAAATATAGTCAATCAAATGAAAACTCCAATACAAACTCCAATACAGACAAACTTCTTTAGACTTTCGGTCTCCTCCTTACATTGGCTTTAGGATTTTGTTATTATTTTTTAATTTCAGTAGCTTATCCAATTTAACAATAGGGATTAAGGAGTACAACTATCTAAAAAAATATATAGTCAACCAAATGCAA
The DNA here is from genome assembly GCA_031772625.1 of Pinus tabuliformis. Classification (NCBI taxonomy): domain Eukaryota; kingdom Viridiplantae; phylum Streptophyta; class Pinopsida; order Pinales; family Pinaceae; genus Pinus; species Pinus tabuliformis. The sequence goes on from CM062816.1 coordinate 1,584,128,696, forward strand.
ACTCCAATAGGGATAAACTTTTTCGGACTTTTCAGTTTTATATGTTTCTCTCTCCATTTGAGAGAGATCCATGAAAATGGAATGTTAGTATAAAATGAAAACTAAAACCCAAACATTTTGAAGAGCTTAGGATATTCATTTTTCTACTTTGTTTGGTTTTTATAAATCACGTTAGCAAGCAAAGCTAAATTGCAACTTGTCGAAAAATAAAAACTAAAACCCAAACATTGTATGCAACTTGCATATCCAATTTAACATTAGGCATTAAGCAGTACAACTATCTAAAAAATATAGTCAATCAAATGAAAACTCCAATACAAACAAACTTCTTTAGACATTTGGTCTCTTCCTTACATTGGCTTTAGGATTTTGTTATTTTTTTTTTTAATTTCAGTAGCTTATCCAATTTAACAATAGGGATTAAGGAGTACAACTATCTAAAAAAATATATAGTCAACCAAATGGAGGATAAACTTTTTTGGACTTTTCAATTTTATATGTTTCAACTCTCTCCATTTGAGATCCATGAAAATGGAGTGTTAATATAAAATGAAAACTAAAACCCAAACATTTTGAAGAGCTTAGAATATTCATTTTTCTACTTTGTTTGGTTTTTATAAATCACTTTAGCATGCAAAGCTAAATTGCAAGTTGTCGTAGAATGAAAACTAAAACCCAAACATTTTGAAGAGCTTAGAATATTCTTTTTTCTACTTTGTTTGGTTTTTATAAATCACTTTAGCAAGCAAAGCTAAATTGCAACTTTTCATAAAATGAATACTAAAACCCAAACATTGTATGCAACTCGCATATCCAATTTAACATTAGGCATTAAGCAGTACAACTATCTGAAAAATATAGTCAATCAAATGAAAACTCCAATACAGACAAACTTCTTTAGACTCTTATTTAGACTTTTGGTAAGAATATATAATGATTTCCAGAGAACTATTGAAAACTCCAATACAGAGAAACTTATTTAGACTTTTGGTAAGAATAAATAATGTTTTCCAGAGGACTATTGAATCATCCCAAGTGGGAAGAAGATGAATGATATTCTTAAAAGGGAATTTCCATAATGAATTATATATATATATATATATATATCTATATATATATATATATATATATATATATATATATATATATATATATATATATATATATATATATATATATATATATATATATATATATATATATAAAGAATGAATGGAACCAAAGAACACTAATCAGTCTTCAACATTCATTGAATGATGCATCTAATGAGCTTTACAAAATGAACTTAGATTTTTTTGATTTTTTTTTTTTTTTTTATTTTTTTTATGGAAACAATATCCACATGTAGACTGTTGACCAGAAGATGATGGAAATAGCTGCCAGAAGATAAGTCCATAAGAAAAGCACAGAGCATTCTTGTTCCCCCACATTGAATAATTGTGCCATTGTTCCTGCATTAACACAAATTCACCTCCTCTTAGCCAAAAAGAACTCATATGCTTAAAGACTAGAAAATTAGAAATATATATTGACCAAACTAGAATTGTTTGCATGAGAGAAGTTGCTTGATTTTGGTGTAACCTGATAGTTCTTAATTTCTATAATTTTTAGTCTTTGATCAAATAATAAAACAATGATGACTAGAACATGCCCCATTGGGGACTTCCTAAAATTAACAAAAAAAATTAAGCTGTCAAAGTAACTATTAGGATAGTAGAAATGAAAATATTATGATGAATTGGAAAAATCATGTGATTAAAATTGCATGTATAGTTGAGATATGTGAACCATGATACTCACCAATATTCGTAGCTGGTGGGATTGCGTATTGGATCATCAGAACAAAGTGATACAATGGATCTTCTGGCAATAACCCAAGATCAGATGCTCCTTTAACTACAAATATTCCAATCAATGGAAGTAATACAAGCTTCACACAGATAACCAGTACAATAATCACAGGGCTTAGCTTTGAAGAGCTTAAACCTGCAAAGATAACCATGCGTTGGATTATACATCATTTAGCAATGAAAAGGAAAAGGAAATATATTACCGTTCATCATAACGCATTATTAAGATCAACAAAATCAAAACCTTTCACATCCAGCCTAAATAGCAATGCTACATTCTGACTAGAAATATTTTCAAGGCAAATATATAGTACCTTTGACTAAATTTCCTCCCAATACAAGGGTGATGCCTGGGATGGTTCCATATCTACACCAAATATACAAAGACAATAAAAAATTCAGTTGTGTAAATGCCTGATTCTAGCATTTCATATTGATTCCCAACAACCAAATATCAATAAATTCTAAAATGGTCAGAACAAATATACTTGACGAAAAAGCTGGGAAAAAGGAAAGTACGTTGACTCAAGAACTGAATGCTTATGTTTTTCAACAATACATTCAACCATGACCTATTGGAGGTAGCAACTATAATGTTCACTTATTATTATAAAATAAAATTCAACATTACACAAGATGTACTAAATATTGATCATAGAGATGCATACCCCAGTGAAGAAATGGAGTCTTGGATTACTCGAAGAGGAGAAGATACACCAACAAGTAAAGCCTTTGCTTGTGGGATTGCTCCAACGATAAATCCTGCAACCTGCAATAACCAATAGAATATCAGACTAGAACACAAAAACATGAATCAACTTTTATTTGAAACATATATATCTAGGATTCCCAAACAAACTTATTTAGACTTTTGGTCTCCTCCTATCAGACTAGAACACAAATACATGAATCAACTTTTATTTGAAACATATACATCTAGATTCCCAAACAAACTTATTTAGACTTTTAGTCTCCTCCTTACATTGGCTTTAGGATTTTGTTTTTATTTTTATTTTTAATTTCAGGAGCTTATCCAATTTAACATAGGGATAAGGAGTACAACTATCTAAAAATATATATAGTCAACCAAATGGAAACTCCAATAGGGATAAACATTTTTGGACTTTTCAGTTTTATATGTTTCAACTCTCTCCATTTAAAATCCATGAAAATGGAATGTTAATATAAAATGAAAACTAAAATCCAAACATTGTAACTTCACTATCAGTAATCTCATTATTTCTCTAAACTTCATCTTAATCTCATTATATCGCTAAACTTCATCTTAAGTAGTATAAAAAGGTTGTCATGAATTAAACATCTCCCCTATATAAATTTATAAATTTTTGAAATACAGTGAACACCAAGTTTCTTTCATTCTTCTTTTGATAGTCTATCAAAATATTTTTCGGATCCCTCACCCAATATCCACCAACGCTCAGCAGAACCATGCAAACGATCCTTCCAGATAAATTCTGGAAATATTACCAGTTCAACCTGTGGCACAGTTCGTGTGATTGGACTTCTATTTGTAGACAAATGAATAAATGGAAAGCTTTTCAGACACTACTTAATCATTTTTCCCCAGGAAAATAGCTGATCAAAGCACCAATTTCCCCATTTTCTAGAGACAATCTAACCGAAGATATCTCTGGAGAGAGATCCTTCTCCAATTGATGAGGCCAAACTTGCCGATCCACAACTTTGAAATATCCTAATAAAAGAGCAGTCATTGTACACCATTAATCATCTGTCCTGTCATCTCAGGCATCCATTCGTAAGGAATTCCAACAAAATTAAGGCATGCCTCAATTTGCTCTATTACCAGAAGTCTATTGGACCGATAAGTAAGCTAAGCTTTGAGCTATGCGACAGATAAGGAAACTTATTTTTCCGCAAATAAGTTGTCGCAAAGAGAAGTTATTGGGCATATAAGCACGACTCTCCCTATGCATCGCGAGGATTCGCCTCTGTTACCAAGTTCAGCACAGGCGGGGAAGTCGCGGTCCCCTTTCATCAATATATAAATCTTTCAGCAATATCTCGATCGCCATTGTTGAAACATGTGTCATGGGATGGCTTGCAGGAATCATAATGCTGGGATCACATATTAGCGCGCGATGCTACTGGTATGGACCAAGAGGAAGCACTTCGTCCTTGCTAACACATGCAAGCACCTCACAGTCCGCTCACAGTCCGCTCTGGGTCGATCTAGGAAAATGTGCACCGTCGGATCACGAAAATTTGGGCCGTCGGATCTCGGCCAATCTGCGCCGTTGGATCTAGAAAATATGGGCCATCCAATCTTGCCAAATCTGAGCTGTCCAATGTCAGGCAATATGGGCCATCGGATTTGGAAAATCTGAGCCGTCAGATCTTGCAGATCTAGGCCGTTCAATATGCACAGATCTTGGCCGTCAAATCTTACAGATCTAGGCCGTCCAATATACACAGATCTGGACCATCAGATCTCGACAGATCTGGGCCGTCAGATTGAATAGATCTGGGCCGTTGGATCTAAAAGCTGTGTGCCGTCTGATCTGGCTGATCTAGACCGTCAGATTTTGGCAGATCTGGACCGTCCAATATCGACAATTTTGGGCTGTCAGATCTTGGCAGATCTGGGCCGTCAGATATCGGTCGATCTGGTCTATCCAATTGTGCCAAATCTGGGTCGTCCAATATCAAGTGGTATGGGCCATCGGATCCGAAAAATCTGAGCCGTAGAACCCATAAGTTATCATCATACGCCAATAGGCTATCAAATACCGATAGACTATCAGCGATAGGCTATCAAATACTGATAAGTTATCATCATAAGTCGATAGGCTATCAACGATAGGTTATCAAATACCGATAAGTTATCATCATAAGCTGATAAGCTATCAAATACCGATAAGTTATCATCAATCCGATAGGCTATAAGCATAGGCTATCAAATACCGATAAGTTATCATAATACGCTGATAGGCTATAAAATACCGATAAGTTATCATCAAATCCGATAGGCTATCAAATACAAATAAGTTATCATCAAATACAATAGGCTATCAAAGATAGGTTATTAAATACCAATAAGTTATCATCAAAGCCTATAACGTATCAGCAATAGGCTATCAAACACTGATAAGTTATCATCAAAGCCTATGGCATATCAGTAATAGGCTATCATAAAAATCCGATAAGCTATCACATAATCAATGGGCTATCAACCATAAACTAACAAATACCGATAAGATATTACATAATCGATAGGCTATCATCAATAACCTATCAAATCCCAATAGGCTATCACCAATAAGCTATCAAATCCTGATAGGCTATCGTCAAAAGGATATCAAATAGCCCGATCAGCTATCAGCTATCAGCTACAGACAGAGTATCATCATAAATACAGAGAGGGTCTCAGCGATAGATTATATAATAAGCTATCAAATACAGAGCGTATTAGCCATATGCACTTATCCACTAAATAATTTATCCATCGAAAACCAACTTTTCTTCGGGCGCCGAAATGAGCAAATTTCCAGCGGGAACAAGTTGCATATACATTTCCGTCTCTTATCAGTGGAGAGTTATCTCATTCGAGTTCCTCTTCTTCTGCAAAACACCATGAAGCTCTGGAAACCCTAGCTCTGACCAACCTTAGCTCAGAGTTTTCCCTACCTTTGTGAAGCCCTTGCTCTGTGATGATGATCCCAAACTCAACAATGGTGAATCATATGTTCCGAGCCGGTGATCCCGAGTTCTGTTGGCATGTTGGTGCCAGAGTTTTTTGGATTTTGGCTTCTGGGTTTTTGGCAGATGCAGGGTTGTGAGAATCCTACCTCAAATCAGCTACCGGTTTATGAGAAGCCTGGTTCAGTCTTTTGGCATGGAGAGCTTCATCGAAAACCAGAGTGATGGCCGCTGAAAACCCTAGCTCTGAGTTTCCCTTCCTCTGCGAAACCCTTGTCCTGTGATGGCACTCACTGGACGTTTGCCCTTTATAGGGGTAATCCATTCTCCACTTGTATAATCTCAGGTTATAACCAAATCGTGACCAACACATATGCTATATGTTCAACGCATAATTTTTGGCATTTTGTCGAAAATATCCTACAAACTACAATTCTTTCTATATAGTTAACTTCCAAAACACATGATCTCTAGGTTTGAACTAGAAATTCTACACATATGCCCATCTACCTTAATCTTGAGGTGGTCTTAATGCCTACCTATACATGACAATGTATCCTCAAAGGTGGTATTTAATATATAAATCCTGTCAAATGATACCATCATGTTCTTCCGAGTTTTCTTCTTTGCATTTAAGTTACAATTTTTGGAGCTATTTTTAGGTACATTGTCATTCCAACTAATTTGGTATACCCATATTCCGAGACATTCTTGGAGAGCCTTTTAATTGAAGTATAATTTTATTTTATTTTGCAGATAAAATAGGTTTGCAAGCTTTGGAATTTGATCCCTTTGGGTGCTTGTCGCCCATGGAAACGCGTTGGGGCGGGGCTGGCCAGGGCGGTTGCTCAAACACATGGGCCATGCTAGAAACGCTAAGTTGTGACCCCTCGTGTGCCTTTTTCATGTTCATGCTACTATTTGTCGGGCGCTTCCTCGTGACTTTGTTCAGCTCATGCACCCGTGGAAACCCCTAATATCTTTCGGGTGGATTGGCACCCATGGAAAAACGTTCGGGTGGGTTTGGTCATGTCACTTGTGGGCACCCGAGCACACGAGGTCGTCCTAGAAATGCTAAGTTGTGTCCACCTATGTACCTTGTGCTCATTCGTTCAGCGTGTTTGTCAGGCACTCCCTCGTGCTTTTGTTTGGGTCGGGCGCCCATGGAAACCACAAATATCTTTCAATGGGTCGAGTCGTGTCATGTATGGCCCATGGAAACGCATTCAGGCGGGTCTAGTCGCGTCACTTGTGGGCGTCCGAGCACATGGGGTCATGCCAAAAATGCTAACTTGTGACCGCCCGTGTGACTTGTGCTTGTTCGTTTGGCCCGTTTGTCGAGCACTCCCTCATGCGGTAAGGGTTGTGCATAATACTATAAAGTATAACTTGGTATGCTTACAAGCTTGAAACCACTGCAATTGTTAATATTGAATTCTAGCATATATATATATATATTGTTGTCCCCAATCTATCGTCCACTGAAAAATTTGGGGGTGTGCTCTAGCCGTCTTGGCAATGTGTCCTACATAACTGTCATCCCCCATCCAAAACCAATGCACCATAATTTTTAACAGTCTTTCAAAACCCATTTCGTGGATTGTTCAGAAATTAGTTCCAGAGCTTGGGGCTTCTGCGACATTCTCTAGTCATGTGGTTCCACACCAGTGGAGAGACAAGATTCTGCATTCTTCGGGGATGGTTGTCTTTTTTAGGGATAATTCCAAGATTCAAGGGGTCGCGGCGAGAGCGTAGAGACAAGACAAAGCCAATAGAAAATAAAATCATTGACGACTCGCATGGAGAAAACTACTCTTACGTTGGGGGTCGACATGGATTTGGATCGTATGGAGGCCTCTCCAAAAAGGCCTTGGTTGGTAATTTTATCTCCTTACAAACCAACTCATGAGTTGGGTTACACGGTCCTCAAAACCCTTACTTGGTTACACCTCGTGTGTGTGTGTGTGTGTGTCTCCTTGTCAACAATTGGATACACTTCCACTTTAGAGCAGAGAATCACTAATAACTTTTGACCATAGTTTCTAGTATGAATACTGGATCCAATATGATGATCCCTATGATTTATAGTGAGATATTTTATTCTTTCCTTGTTGGAGTTCGGGCCTCATATATCCATCGAACTATCTTTTCTTTCATGAAGTTTCGTTATAGCATCTATAATAGCCTCTGGTCCACGGGGGTAAATATTTGCTCGCTAGGCGAGAGGATAGCAGTGCTAGTTACAAATTTTGTTCCGGTAGGATTTCACTTTATTTCTATAAAGTAGTTAACAGTTGCATAGGGTCTTCTCCTTGGTGCAAGTGCCCATTGGTGAAATAGGACTCGTTCACTCAGAAAAAGAGACTATTACATTCATCAAATCACAAGTATCTAACATATTCTTACCTAAACATTTAAAACGAAAACGAAGTGGTGATCAAATGTTTGTATTAATCTATGATTTGTACAGATCCTTCAATTTACTAACTCGATTGAATCCATTCGTTTGTGACAAGAGATATCTTTCCTCTATCAAAGGCAATGATTTTACACAAAAACTGGGTGATTAGCAGTGGGAACGATTGGTTAAAGAGGTGGCACGTGGATTTTGACCCCCTCACTAAGAAACCTAAAACCCAAAATCTATGGGTAAACTTGTGGCTTTTCCTTTGCACTTCTAGAAGAGGCAGATTATTACCAAGGTGGCTAATGTGATTGGAAAATTCGTTTTCTTTGACAACTTGGTCTTGGTAGGGTTTGCCAAGCGGATTCTTCGAGTTTTGGTGGAGTGCGTTGTCAAATTCGATCTGCCAAGGGATATTGAAATTACACATGGGAAGACCTTTCGTCAGTGTATGGACTATTGGAGAGTCTTGTTCAGATGTATTGTATGTCGTCTTAAGGCTTCTTGCCCTAATTTTTGAAGTCAAAATCGGGTGGTCGGACTCTGTGGTGGACCTTCCTCCATTATTCATGATTCTTCTAGTCTCCAATACACATTTTTTTTTGTTGGGTTTCACGATGTAAATGTTCTAGCAAAGTCAAAGGAGGGAGTACTGGGAAATATTCAAGGGAATCTTTCTTTTGAAGATTTGGCTAGCACAAAGGATTAATCTCATGGGTCTCATCCTGTTGTTGGAGGTGTGGATGATTCAGGATCCCCCTATGAGCAGTGGAGCTTTCCTATAGTCTCAGTGCTCTAATGTTGAAGGTTCTTATTTTCGTCCACTCGTTTATCAGTGAAATTATTTTCATCCTAGGCTTGGTGATATGACAGGGGTTGATCATAGTGATTGCTTGAAGGATGATCATTCATTTTGGGAAGAAATCACAAGCATGTTGTCAAAGCCTCTTTCCTCCGAGGAGCTATTATTGGTAGAAAAGTTTGAAATGGTGCTTCACAGTTTTCTTCTTGTACTTCTAATGCTTCTTACATTGTTAATAACATAGAACTTTTTAATCTTAGCAATCATAATAGCTTATATCATGGTCATATTCCTCCTTTACCTAACTTGGTGGTGGCACCTAAGACCTATCCAAAATTCCTTGGTCTTGAAAAGTTTGTTAACATTGTGCTAAGGAAGTCAGATGTTTCGTTGTCGTCTCTTTGCACCAGTAATTTCACTAATTCTTCCTCTGGTTTGCCTTTTCGGAACTCTGACTTGATTGGTGACCTGCTCGTTCATCTGGGGTATGATTCTACTCCCTCATACTCATCCTCCCCTAGTGCTAGCACATGGTTCTCTTCAAACTCTGCTCGACTTCCTCAATCCCCCTCCTTTAAAGAAAGTTTAAACCTCACTCCTCTCCCTGTTCACTCAAATCTGGAGCCTAAATAGACGAAGGGTCAGAATTTGAACTCTTCCTTTAGCAATGTGACCATTAGGTAGAAAAAACATAACAAGAAAGGCTTGGCCTAGGAGGGTGCTATCAAAGGAGATTTGTATTCTAGAAATATGTCTTTCTCTGAGGAACAAAGGGCACTTAGAGCTAAGATGACCTCTCAGGAAGGTCCCCTGTGATAGTGATGTCGAACAATATTAGGGGAGTGTGGGGTATAGTAAGAAAAACTCCCTCAAAAGAGCTCTAAAGATCATAAGATGTCTATCCTCCTTATTCGAGAAACAATGGTGGTAGGGGCCAAAGCTTGTGATTATTTCCTTTAACTTTGTCTAGATTGGAAGGCTTGTGCTATTAATATTGTGGATTTATCAAGGGATCTCTTGACTACATGGAATCCTAATGTTGTTGATCTTAAGTCTTACTTTTCATGGGCTAGTATCATCTTGGAAGGCTCCCTAAAAGCACTGAAAACTCCCATAAAGCTATTTAACTTTATGGACCTTGTGATAATAGGCAAAATTTTTTGAACTAGTTGCAAGAAAGTGGTTTTCTACTTGATTAGCCCATCATTCTTGTTGGGGACCTCACTTTCACCATCTCGACTTCTAAAATTTGGGGAGCGAGGGCCTGGGTTGACCCCATAGCTCCTTATTTCTCTCCATTAATTCAGGATTCTAACCTTATTGATATCAGGCCTTCTTCCCCTATGAGACTGACCTAGACAACTGGTAGGGTGGATGAGAGTGGGATAGTTAAAAGATTGGTAATATTCCTTTTAGTTGATTCCCTCTTGAAAAGTCTTGGCAGGTTCTAATCTTGGACCTGTCCAGCTAACATTTTTTATCACTCCCCAATCTTCCTCCAATTGGACTTTGATATTTATAAGATACATTATCCTTTCAAATTCAATCCCACGTGGATAGAGGATGTGTCTTTTGTTTCCCTGGTGAGAAAGAGTCAGCAAGAGCTTTCAAACAAAGCTTTCAACGCAGCCATGTAAAGTTGGGTGTATAGGATGAAATTTTTAAAACTTAGGGTGAAGGAATAGGATAAGCTTTAAAAACAAGATTGGAAAGCAGATCTTATACATAATGAATCTGAATTTGATATAATTTTTCATGCTTATGTGAATACAATTTTTCCTGAAGAGATTACCTCTGCAATTTGGAAGAGAAAAATATCCCAAATCTTAAAATAGCAAGAAGAGGAATGGAGGATGAAAAGCATAGCTATTTGGATAAAGGCGGGTGATGGAGATATAAAAAGATAAAAATAAAAATAAAAATTAATAAATAAATAAATAAATTCCACTAGTTTGCAAACTATAGAATTAATCACAACTCTATCAGGGAGATTAAGGACAGGGAGGGGATAATTAGAAGCTACCAAAAAGATTTAGAGAAGGAAGAAAAGGAGCATCTCATGGATATTTTTACGAATCCTGGTATTAATAATATTTCTGCCCAATTGAAAGTACTTCAAAATTTTCTGAAGTTCTTTTCAGAGGATGATTCCACTAGAGTTGGCAAATATGTAACTTTGGAATAAGTCAAAGGGGTGTTAAAATAGTTTGAAAGATAAAAGTCATGGACCAGATGGGTGGACAGTAGAGCTATACCTAGCTTTCTTTGATCTGATGGGGAATGATATTTTACATGTGGTGGAGGAAGCTAGAAGGAAAGTATCTATTAAAGGTGTTATTAATGCCACATTTATTACTCTAATTCCAAAAGTTCAAAACCTGAGAATTTTAATGACTTTAGGAATTTCATTGTGTAACTTAATATATATGATTATTGCAAATATCTTATACATTCATCTTAGAGAAAAACTTGCTAAGATGATTTCTTTGAAACTATTTAGTTTCTTTCCAAATAGGAAAATCCACAATGTTAATGGAGTTTCTTAGGAAACCCTCCACTATATTAAATTTAAAATACAAGAAATAATTAAAAAAAAAAAACGATGCACACATTTTGAAAATGGATATGGTAAAAGCATATGATAAATTCAATTGGACTCTTTTAGACTGATTCTCTTCAAACCGGCCTTAATATGGAAGTGACCGACTAGATAATGGGGTGTGTAACCTCGACGAATTTTGCATTGGTGATTAATGGCTCCCATTTCAACTTTTGCCGCAGCACTAGGGGGCTGAGACAAGGTTGTCCCCTTTCTCCTCTACTTTTTTTGTTAATAGTTGAAGGTTTAAGCACACTGATCCTTCAAGCCAAATGTGTTGGGAATTTAAAAGGGGTCAAAGTGACTAGATCAGTGCCAATAACTCATCTCCTTTTCTTTATGATATCTTAATTTTCGGAAATGGATCTTCTATTGAATGGGACTGTTATGCCAAAATTATCTTTCTCTTTTGTCAAGCCTCCAATATGGAGGTTAGCCTACAAAAATCTATCTTTTTTTTTCCAAAACAGAGCCCAAGATGACATTCTCAATCTCATAAAGTCCATACTAACTTTTGAAGTGGAGCTTCTTTCCCAAGGTCTTAAATGCCTGGGATTTTTCTTGAAACCAAATTGTTACTTAAAGGAGGATTGGGCTTGGCTCCTTAAAAAGGTTGATAATAGAATTATAACTAGTGTTTCAGGTGGCTCTCTCTTGGGGGAAGGGTGATACTTGTAAAGTTTTTCCTTGAAAGTAACCTTGTTTATTGGATGGCACTTTCAAAAATCCCTAAATTTATCATTAATGGATTAGGACGTAAAATGTTTAGTATTTTGTGGACTAGAAGAAAGGAGAAAGGAGTACATCTGGTTAGGTGGAAATCCCTTTCTCTACCTAAATTCTTTGGAGGTTGGGGATTTAAGAATACATTTATGTTTGGAACTTCCCTATCTATGAAGACTCTATGGAGAGTAATAAATGGCTCCATTCATCAACGAGTGCTTAGCTCAAGTGGTTGGGAGTGGTTTGCCATCCCATCCACCCAGGTTCATGTCCCTGGAGACATGGCCTGTCATAGTAAGGTTGGAAGGATGCGTGTCCCGTTGGAGTTTGGGATCCAGCTCTAGTTTTGGTGGTCTCCGGACATCTCGGTCCTAGGTCGAACTATGAGTTTCTGATATATGTGGCTTGCGGGCTATTGCATATATATGAGGAGGTTGCCAGTTCCCTATCAAAATTTTAAGTTGAAAAATAAATGGCTCCAATATGTGGCAACAAATTATAAAGGTTGTATTTAAAGAACAAATTTGTCACTACATAGTTTAGCGCATCCTTTTCTATTTTCTCCTAGAAAGGCTCTATCAACTAGAAAGACCTCATGGACTCCTTTTTGGGGCTATCCTCTTGGATTGCCTGGAAGATAGGAAATGGAATGTTAAAATTCGATTGAAAAATGCATTTCTAAGCATGATAATTACTTGTTACTTGTTTATATATGTTTTTCCTTTAGCATTTACTTCATTTTATGATGTCATCAAGCAATTATGCATTTAAGAGATATACAGAAAGTGCACAAGAGACAAGAGACACCAAAGATTAGGCTAGAGGCCAGGGAAAAACCCAACAATCATTTTCTCGTCAAAAAGAGGAATCCAATTCAAACTAACCAGTGATACAAATGCCAAGTTAGCCCTCCATTTTTCCATAATATTGTTCACACAATTGTTCGACACATCTATCCTTAGAATGCTCTCTTATGTGCCTAAGGATTTGCCACAAGAATCTCAGTTGTGCCTTAGGATTTGCCACAGAAGCTTGGTTATGTGCCTCGGGATCTGCCATAGGAAGCTCAGATCATCATAGAGAGAAGGTGCCATAAAAGTCTCGTGTTAACCAGAAGAACGTACCTCAGATTTGTATGCCACAGACCCAAATTGTCTTCCACAGAGAGCCCTGAATTGATTGCCAAAATATGGAGAATAGATGTCAATATATAGTTGTCCATTCATGTGAAGAGACAGGTCCTTTACACGGGTCGGCTTGTGTTTTTGGAGGGTCGACTTGCAAAATGGAGGGACAAATGACACTTTTCAAAATTCAAATTTTCATTTTTACAAGGGTCACGAAGAACATGCCCTTTTTCATCTTCTTTTGACCAAAACAAAGCATGAAGAACATGTTAGAAAATAATATTTTTTCTTCTTTTTTCTTTTACAAGAATTATATATTGATATAAGTACAATGACAATTATTAGGATTGAACCTAGTTACAATTTAAACACTCCCTCTTAAGGAGGGAGGTATTCATAATGACTAATCAGGATCTTCTCAAGTTGAAGACTTTTATAAGAAAGGATCTGAATTGATAAGCATTAATGATGATAACATCCTCATAACCAACATTGTCAAAATATAAAGGCCTTGACAAGTAAGCTCTATCTCTCCACTAGATCATAGCAAAATGTTGGGAGGCATTCAAATAGGACACCACAACCTCTCAAGGCACATACTCCACCTATGTTCACCAAAGTATGTCCTCACAAGATCATTTCCTAATCCATTGTCACAACACCTGACACAAGGAAATATCAATCCCCCAGACCAATATTATATCAGATCAATGTACTTGACTTACGGTTATTAGTCCTCATCACATTGCAAATCTCAAGAATGTCGGTTCATGATGCTTATCCCTATATGTGTTCATGTACTAGACTTATGGTTGTTAATCCTGGCCATAGTATATGACACATGGAGAACAAAGGTGTCCATCCTCAGTCCCTCTCAACCTGGGAGGAGTAATCCACAAGCCCAAGCTTGTGTTAAAAGTATGCATACTTTCCTTACATTAGATACTTGTTTATCTATGGAGATATGTTGTAGCTTCTCGTCTCTTATCTGCACCATACTCTTGAATCATAAAGCACTTCGACCTTCTATGAAAAACTAGGTTCTCTAACAATCTTTCTAGGGTATTACGATCGAATCCAACACATCGTCAAATTTTCCATCAAACATTTTACGGAACCAAATTGCTTCAAAGCTAATTGTACAAACTGCCATATCTTCTGCCTTAGTGCAATGAAATCTTGCTTCATCTTTTTCCAAGAAACCATACTAGAACCAAACCATCAATAGTATTTGTATTTATCAGCACTACCAACCCAATTGATGTATCCTCAAGTCCTAAGTTGTACTGTAAGATCCTTCATGTCAAATTTTGCTTCCAACACCCTCTGAAGAATCCTTCTTTCCCAAAATACAAAATATTCTTTAATTATGAGGCTCCTTTTTAAAGATCCTGGGATAATTTTTCTAATTGAGGAAATCATCCTAACATGATCCTCTCCCTCTTACTGGGAGAACCTTCTTGCATCCATGTTGTCATTTGTTTCATTCTACAATCAATCATGGCATACTTTAAGTTGACAACTCTTTGGTTCTTCTTCTGGTCCGCATCTGGAAAGTCCTTTTTGCTTCATCTCTTTCATTTGCTACCAATGTCTAGGAAACTCTTATCATTAACATGTAAGCCTTACTAGGAGGTTATAGAAGAACAAATACAATTAAGCAAATGAAAATATCAATAGTAGAAATTAAAAATGGCAATATAGAGTACTTATCAATTGGGAAGTGAATCAACTCCTTTCTTGTAATCACCCTAATCCTCAAGATGACATTTTTGTCATTCTCAAGAGTCAGGGCTTCTTCTTTCAATGGAAACAATTGGTCTAGGGTTTTGTTCCTAGAGTTTTCAAACTTCTACTATGGTTTACAAACCCTAGATGCTTCAATACCCAAAGTCTTCAATACCTGTCAACTTTCAAATTGCAAGTTATAAATGTATACTAATGTGTCAATAACAAGCCCCAGAAATGCCATTTATATGCCTTCTATATTAGAGATGCAGCTCATCGATGTTTTTGATTGACTTACTCTAATTGTAGTACAAAACTTTGGCCTACATATGCAAAGAGAGAATATAACACTTGCCATATTGATTGTGTCTTTGTCCTCGAGACGAGACACATGCATTGTAGCATAAATCCATGAAAAATGATACACTTATAGATCTTTGAGATCATTCTTTAGATGAACTTAGGAGTCATTAGTTGTAAGAGAACTTAATCTAAGTCTATACCTAGTTCTTGAAATAACAAGAAATTGTATGTACCTCTTTAACCTTACATGTTCTCCATTTTTTCCTTCGAGTATGGTACCATATTATAACTTCTTTGGGCTACTTCAAAGAGATATGCTTACAACAAACTTAGACTTCTCATCATGGTAGCTCAACTCTTCAATACTTTGCATAAGTGTCACAGTCCTTCGTATGAGCCAAGGGTATAGACATCTAGTATTCATTTGGAAACAAGAACAAGATAATTTGCTATGGATTAGATCCTTAACTATACTTCTCTTTGCTACAGACCTTGGACTTCATATCTTTGTGAGATGAAATGTCTTTATGGCTATTTGCACATAACATATCTTGTGTCATAATTCGGATTTCATGGATGTTATGTCATAGGACATGTCATTGTTCTATAATTTGGATAGAGTTTTCGGACTTGACCATTCTATAGGATGACAAAGATTGGACCTTTATAGTAAGAAGGAGACTTGTCCTTGTACAATATCGAGATGAAACAGTGCCATTTTAGCTATATACCTTTGATCTACCATAGGACTTGTCTTTACACACAGGGATCACAAACATGTAGAGTTGGCTTTTATTCAAGCAGAAATACAACCATGTCATTGTTCCAAAGAATTTCAGGTCACTATAGTCAATCAGGAGGCTATATCATTTTTTTGCTCAGAGAGAAGACTCGAATCATCCACATAGCTCGGACCACTTATTCCTTGGTTCGGATTTAGATGTAGTTCCACAGAGGTGACAAACTCGGATGCCATTAGACTACCATACCACAAAGATGATGCTCATATTTTCATAGATCAGATTGACTAACACTTGATTTGAATAGTATAGGTTGTAATATGGATTCAGACTTAGTTTCAATCTTAAGAACTTTGGAAAACCTTAAGAGAGTTTGGAGTTCAGATTCATTATTTCTCAAATCCCATTCTTAAAGATAGGATTACCACGAATTTAGCCCTTTGTACCAACCACATAATTTTGTGTCAATATCAGAAACTTCGCATAAGATAGTTGCCTAAAACTTTGCATAGCTCCCTTATATTTGTATCACAAACTTCACATCACAGATATCGTATGCCTTTTGCAGAGAATTAGATACCTCATAGATCTTTCCAGGTCAGCATATTTCCACAAAAGTTAAACACCATAGGTCCACAAAGAGTATAGAGGATAAGTGCCACAGAGAAACTCACATTGAAATTGGTAACGATGTCTTCAATTCAATCTTTTAGATATTCAATCCTAGCTCTAATACCATGTTGAAATTTTATTGAAAGATGAATTTCTAGTCATGATAATTACTTTTGACTTGTTTATATATGTTTTTCCTTTAGAATTTACTTCATTTACTTGTGTCATTAAGAAATTATACATTTCATAGATATAAAGAAAGTGCACAAGAGGAAAGAGACACCAAATATTAAGCTAGAGGCTAGGGAAAAACCCATAAGGGGAAAACCCTACAATCCTTGTAGATTTTTCGTCAACAAGAGAAATCCAAGTCAAACTAATTAGTGATCCAAATGCCAAGTCATCCCTCCATCTATCCATAATATTGTTCACAGGATTGTTCCACAAATATGTTCTTAGAATGATATGTTAGGTGCCTCAATATTTGCCACAATAAGTTTGGTTATGTGCCTCAAGATATGCCACAAGAACCTCAATTATGTGCCTCAGGATCTGCCATAGAAAGCTTGGTTATGTACCTCAGGATCTTCCAAAGAAGCTTGATTATGTACCTTAGGATATGCCACAAAATCTTGGCTATGTGCCTCAGGATCTGTGATAGTAAGCTCGGATCATCATAGAGAGAAGGTGACATAAAGGACTCACATTAACCAGAGGAATGTGCCTCAAATTTGTATGCCACCGACTCGAATTATCTTCCACAAAAGAGACCCAAATGGATTTCCAAAACATGGAGAATAGATGCCAACATATAGTTGTTCGTTCATATGAAGAGACAGGTCATTTGGGCAGATCAACTTGTCTTTCTTGAGGGATGACTTGGCAAAATGGAGGGACACAAAATTTTGTGTCAACATCAGAAACTTCGCATAATATAGTTACCTCAAACTTGGCATAGCTCCCTTAGATTTGTATCACGGACTTCACATCATAGTAGTTGCCTCATATTCATATCATTTTTGCAGAGAAATAGATACCTCCCAGATCTTTCCAAGTCAACATATTTCCACAAAAGGTAAACACCATAGGTCCACAAATAATATAGAGTATAAGTGCCATAGAGAAACTCACATTGAAATTGGTGACAATGTCTTCAATTTGTTCTTCCAAATATCCAATCCTAGCTCTAATACAATGTTGAAATTCGATTGAAAGATGATTTTATAATCATGATAATTACTTGTAACTTGTTTATATATGGTTTTCCTTTAGAATTTACTTCATTTACTTGTGTCATCAAGTAATTATACATTTCAAAGATATAGAGAAAGTGCACAAGATACAAGAGATGCCAGAGATTAGGCCAGAGGTTAGGGAAAAACCCATAAAGGGAAAACCAACGATCCTTTCCTTATAGGTTCTTCATCAACAAGAGAAATCCAATTCAAACTAACTAGTGATCCAAATGCCAAGTCATCCCTCCATTTGTCCATAATATATTTTACAACATTGTTCCACAAATTTGTCCTTAGAATGTTATGTTATGTGCCTCGGGATTTGTCCTTAGAGTGACCTCTGTTGCCTGTCTATATAGATTTCCCTTACTCGAGCTGAATGTTCTGGTAGGTATTTTTTATGGAGCTTCTCAAGGTGTGTGTGTGGTGGGGGTGCTCTCATCAAACTCCCTGATTGTAAATCCTATCAGATATGGGTTAACCTAGACCAGGGAACAAATACCAAAGTTAAGCATATAGCATGTTGGAATCTCCTTGCTTTCACTTAAAAAAAAAATATACACCATCTACAAGTCTATGGGGACTCTGTGTATTACAGAGTGGTTGACTGCCAAGTGTGTTTATAGGTTCTCAATTTATGCTAATGGTTGGAAAAGTAATTGGAAATAAATGAAAGGTTCCACTCACTTTGATTCCAACATATTTACAAGATCTGGAATTCAACGACAGAGTCTTTATCCAAAAGAGCTCTCACCTTAGCTTCTGGAGTTATTTTCTTTGAAAAATGGCAGTCTACAAATATTGTTGAAAGAGCTCATCTTCCTATTCGCCAACATACATTAACTTAGTTCTTTTGCAAATAGACTTTATCATTTCTAGCTATCTGAGTCAGATATTTGGATTGGTTTTTGTTTCTCTTTCGTAGAGACGTGTACTTTTTCCTTTTCAAAACTTATTATTGTCAGTTTTCAATATTCAGTTGGAACTATCATGTATGTATTTTGTATCATGTATCAAGTTTTTTTTTTGGATAGTCAATTTTAGAAGGAAATTATACTATTGGTTTGGTGTTCTATTAATATTCCTATGTGAAGTTTTTTGGGCAATTTGTCCTACTTTATTGTATGTACCATTTGATTTCCTAATGGAATAGCAATGGTATTGTTTTTTTTTTTTTTTCGAATTTAGATAAAACAACAACAACAACAACAAAAAACTATTCGTCGAAAGGGAACATCACTTAACCGCCTAATAACTTATACCTCGTATAACTTATATGTTGAAAAGAACATTGAGGGGCACAAATCCTAGGAGCTTGAGCCCGCCACTTGTCATCCTTCGATCGCCCATATTGAAGGGCCCTCAACCCACCACTTTTGACACATCAAGAAGCATATATGAGGGCCTTGAACCCACCACTTGTTGCCCGTGCAACACCCAGATCTACAATTCATTTGTCACCCATCTAGCGTGTTAATTCGATGAGTTTAAGCCCACCATTTTTCAACATGTCAAAACATCATAGGCCTCGAGAAGACCACTTATCACCCATGCAGTGGCCTAATCCAAGGGACTTGAACCCACCACTTGTCTTCCACCAAGCATCTCAAGATTCGACAAGCCTAAGCCCGCCACTTGTCGCCCATCCAGAGAGTAGAGCCAAGGGCCCTGAACCCACCACTTGTCTTCCATCAAGCACTCGGATTTGAGAGCCTTGAGTCCACCACTTGTCATCCATCAAGTGCCCAGATATGAGGGCATTGAGCCCGCCACTTGGCACCTATCAAGAGAGAAAATCTGCGGGCCCTAAGCCCACCACTTAGCACCCATCAAGAGGACAGATTCGAGGACCCTGAGCCCACCACATTTCATGCATGCAATTTACAGATCCGAGGGCCCTTAACCTGCCACTTGTTGCACATGCAACACCTAGATCCGAAGGCATTAGGCGGGCCACTTATCGACCATCGAGCGCCCAAATTCGATGACCTTAAGCAGGCCATTTTTCACTTATCACATGCGCAAAACCAACGAGCCTGAGCCTGCCACTTGTCATGCATTAGAGGGCCCTAATCAGACCACTTGTCTTACATGCAGTGACCTGATCCGAGAGACCTACACCCACCACTTGTCATCCATCAAGCACCCAAATCTAAGGGACCTAAGCCTGCCACTTGTCCTCCATCCAAAGCCCAAATCTGAGGGCCCTGAACCCACCACTTGTCTTCCATCAAGCACTCGGATTTGAGAGCCCTGAGTCCACCACTTGTCATCCATCAAGTGCCCAGATATGAGGGCATTGAGCTCGCCACTTGGCACCTATCAAGAGAGAAAATCTGCGGGCCCTAAGCCCACCACTTAGCACCCATCAAGAGGACAGATTCGAGGACCCTGAGCCCACCACATGTCATGCATGCACTTTACAGATCCGAGGGCCCTTAACCTGCCACTTGTTGCACATGCAACACCTAGATCCGAAGGCATTGGGCGGGCCACTTATCGACCATCGAGCGCCCAAATCCGATGACCTTAAGCAGGCCAATTTTCACTTATCACATGCGCAAAACCAACGAGCCTAAGCCTGCCACTTGTCATGCATTAGAGGGCCCTAATCAGACCACTTGTCTTACATGCAGTGACCTGATCCGAGAGACCTACACCCACCACTTGTCATCCATCAAGAACCCAAATCTGAGGGACCTAAGCCTGCCACTTGTCCTCCATCCAAAGCCCAAATCTGAGGGCCCTGAGCCTGCCACTTCCACCAAGTGCCCAAACCTAAGAGCCTTGAGCTCACCACTTTTGTCAAGCACCCAAATCCAAGGGCCTTGAGCCTATCACTTCCATCGAACGCCTAAATCCAAGTGCCCAGAGCCCACCACTTGTCTCCCATGCATGCCAAGATCCAAGGGCCCTGAGCCCACTACTTTTCACCCATCAATAGGGCAAATCCGAGGGTCATAATCCCACCACTTGTAACCCATGTTGCATCCAGATTCAAGGGCCCTTAACCTACCACTTGTTTCCCATGTAGCACCAAAACCAAGGGCATTGGGCACTCTCATTCAAGGGCCCACATCTGAGGGCCTTGAGTAGGGCATTTTTCACTCACCCAACACACAAATCCAATGACCTTGAGCCTACCGCTTGTCAACACATCAGAAGGCACTGAGCAGAGAACTTGTCGCACATGCAACGGCTTGATCCAAGGGAGATCCAAGCCCACCACTTGCCCCATCCAAAGCCCAGATCCAATGACCTTAAACCTGCCTCTTGGCATCCATCAAGCAACCAAATCGGAGGGCCCTGAGCCTGCCAATTTTCACCCATCAAGAGGGCAGATCCAAGGGGCATGAAACCACCACCTGTCACCCATGCAACACCTAGATTTGAGAGCCCTTAGCCCACCACCTATCGCCCTTGCAACACCCAAATTTGAGGGCCTTGAGCTCACCACATCTCACCCATGCAACACCCATATTCGAGGGCCCTGAGCTCACCACCTGTCACCCATGAAACGCCCATATTTGAGGGCCCTGAGCCCACCACTTGTCACCCATGTAGCACGTAGATTTGATAGCAATGAGTGGGTCACTTGTCGACCATCGAGCGCCCAGATATGAGGGAAATGGACAGGCCAATAGGTCGACCACTTGTTAACCATCAAGCACCCACATTTGAGGGCACTGGGTGGGCCACTTGTTGACCATCAAGCGCCCAAATCTGAGGGCAATGGGTAGACGCTTGTCACCCATCAAGTGCCCAAATCATGTTGTTTTTCCACGATATTAGAATCTAGGTTAGGGTCTTAGAACCATTGACACTACCAATCCAAATGCCACAACAAAATAATTTGCACAACATAACAAAATACAACAATAAATCAACACGTGCACAAACATAGACAACTTTTTACAATTTTAAAAGAAATTGGTACCTCTCTTTCTCCTGGGTTTATACGGGCAAAACTTTTGAAGACCTTTTGAAGGCTTCTTTGTTGAACCTAATGTCATGCAGTGGATGTTTCACTCATCATAAGGAGATAATTATGATATTTCGTCATAAGGAGATAATTATGATATTTCGTCATAAGGAGAAAATTATGATATTTGGGGGAGACAATTATGATATTCTTAGGAGCACGAGTTTGTAAATGCACATGGAGGGAGGCTTCTTCATTGAACCTAATGACTTGTGGTGGATGTTTCACTCATTATAAGGGGCTAACTATAATATTTGCGCAGATCAAATAACTACCTTTCTTTGGAGCAAGAATTTATGAATACACATGGAGTAACCTCTTCCTCTTGATGTTCAAGATATGACGCCATCAATATGTACACCTCGGAACTCCTCATGGTTGATGAGATATGCTCAATAAAAGTTGGGGTCCCCTCTTGTGGTCAAGAAACCCCAAAGATGATGTGGCAAGCAACTTTTAAATTCGCTCATTTATGGCATCTAAATTTCAAATAATTTAATGTTGGACCTATCCTAACCAATTTTGCATTCAAATTTGTCAAAGGGCAATTTAATTGAATTTTTATGGGTTAAATTTGGCCTCGAAGACAAGTCAACCTCCAAGGAGAATTCACTTTTGGCTCCAAAAGTTTAATTTGAAATTAAAATCTAAGGTCAACTCCCCTCCAAATTTTATCAAGTCAGCTCCTCTTTAGAAACCTCCTCCTTCTCTATAAAAGGGCAATCAATGCCTCGAAAGAAAAGACATTCCATGCCAATATTTTCAAATTTCATTCTACAGCCTTGGGTAGTTATGTCAAACAAATGAGCAAGACTATTTTGAAGTCATAGTTTGAGTTTATTTTTCATGTTTGGGTTTGGTTTCTTCGTTGGGTTCTTGTGAATCTTCAAGGCCATTCAACCCTCCTTTTCTGATGTTGATCAGGGCTTGTTTTCTAAGGCGATGCATGGATACATTATCCATGTTCTGAGGCAATTTGAAGCTCGTATGTCTGAGGCTATTGTGGCCTTGTTCTGAGGTAGTTTCAAACTATGTATGAGGCTCACATGTTTCAAGCTACCGTGGCCCTGTTTTGAGGCAGGTTCAGCCTATGTCTAAGGCCTAGTTTGGCCTTCCTAATCCGAGTATTCTTTCTGATGAGTTCTATGGGTATTTTGACCTCTGAGGCATGGATCTATGGCATTTTAGTGGTTTTGAAGGAGTCTCAGGTCAATATTTTTTACAGTTTCAACCTCTCTTTTAGGATCATTTTGTGGCAAGACCTTGAGGCTTATTCAACAAACATTTGTGTGTAACTTTTTAGGCTAATCTTGAGGCTGGTCCAGCGGCCCCTTTTTGAAAAATCTGAGACCAAATTTCAAACATTTTCTAAGACAAATCAGGGAGCATCCTTGAGATATTTCATACACCAGTCTAAGGCCAACACATTAGAGATTCCAACACGAATTTCAAGCAATTCTCCTAAGCCCTAATAATGTACTTCTTATGCATATAAGGGCTTTATTTTGGTGACTAAACCTAATCCATGTTGAGACTTATTTTAAGGATATATCTCTGAAACATTGGAAGATTTGCAAAGCAAGTATAGCCCTTTTCTCTTGAGGCAGCTTTGATCTCACAATTTGGCCACTGAAGCAATAAGAAATTCAAGCATTCTTCTAAGAATTTAAGATAGCTCTACACATTGTCTTTAAGAAGGTTTGCATTTTTGGCAGCAATACTAAAGCAATCTTTCTGAGGAGTCTTCCATTGACTATCTGAACCCTAATATTTCGTAAGGACTACTTTGTTGTACTCAAGTTATTATTTAACTATGAGATCCTTAAGGGTTGATTTAAGTTCAGAAAGACACTTGAAGTTTGTGTTATGGAACAATGTAATGAATTCTGCTCATAACCCTTTTTGAGTATAGATCTTGAGGAGTGTTGAGGTAGGTTGAGATTTGACATCTAAACAAGGTCTAAACTACTTGTTCAAAGTATCTAAGGTTTGTGGAGCCAAAATTTAGAGGTTGTCCCAGGTATGTGGTATTACTAGTATTGAATGGTTGCAGTGTTGGAATTGCAAAGGATCCCTTTTGTAGACAATTTATGATTCAGGAGTATTGGTATTTTGTATGACTAAAGCTTGTCTAAGGCATTCCTTGTTGATTTTTGAATTCTAGGTTGATCATTTGACACATATTCCTAAGCCCTGTGACTAATCTTTGAAGTGATTTAAGCCTCTAGTCATGACAGAGATTGAAGACTCATATTCACTATGGAAACAGAGTTATATTCGACTTCTTACTAAGACATCTTAAGAAGTAGTATATGTCATAAAGGCATTTGTGGCGGAGATGAACTATTTATATACAAAGGTATGATTGGTCTTTACTGTATAGGTCATCTGGCTAAAAGGCAGAACATCTGAAGTATGGCTTGACTGTCGTGATGTTGCTAGACTTACTTGAGTTTGTCTATTAGATATGCATTGACAATTTACTGAATTGTTGAGAGTATGGAATAGTATTGTTGCCATTACCACTATGAATTTACTAGGGCTGACAAAGTTTTATTAATGCTATAGCACTGGTAACTTACGTGTCACAAAGAGCTAACTTGTGTAATCATCATTGTTGGAACTTTTGGTATGTTGAATTCTTTACTGATGAATGTTAGAATAAGTATTTGTTGAAACATGATCAGAGTTGTTTCCTAGGGTTATAATTGTTGCAATGCATCTATGGTATTAGACCGCTCCTATACTGCTCCTATCATGCTCATGTATATTGTGCTAGGGTTTTTGCCTAAACAAGAGATCCTAGGGTTTGAAAGAGAATATTCTAAGCAAAGTTGTTGGGACAAGGATGGTATACAGTAGGGTTATTTATATTGAGTAGAGATTGTATTATCTGATGCCAGTATTTGTATCACTGTTATTGAGCCTAGATTTGACATTCAGGGTTTGTCGTTTGTGTATGATGCCGCTACTTTTTGACAAGGATGTGTATATGTTGAGATAGGGTTTTCTACAAAATTATTTATGCAAGGCTTGACAGAGAGAGCATGTTGTTGAACTAAAAATTTTGATCCTTGAGCAAGAAAATATGGTATTGTTTTTTATGACCTTGTATTGCAAATTGACAAAGTCAACAGAGAACTTTTTATATTGTTTATGTTGATATTAAGCACAAGTGGATCTGGTCTGAAAATTTTGAAACATGGTTCACTGCAGTGAATTGTTGAGCAAGGTGGTAGGGTGGTGCAAGGTGTGTTGAAGGAAAAGTAACTAGGCTCAATTTTCATTATGAATTGTAACTATAATATTATGAAGAAAAAATTGTTATTCCTTGCATCATGGGTTTCATGAGCAAGATGTGGTTGCCATAGGTTAAAATACTTCTTCTTGATGTCTTTAGGTTTTTATGTTACATCATAAGTATTATGAAAGTCGTAAGGTCAAAGGCTAATACTCCAAGAGATGTGTCACTATCCTCATGCAAATCCACTCTGCGAAAATGAAGGAATCTCCTTGATGATATGTCGACTTGAATACAAGGCAATCATGTCGGCTCAAAGGTCCATTGTTGACTCATATATATACAAGGAGTAACGTGGAATCAATGGGTCAAGTCTTCAGATAAGTTCTAAGCATAGTCAACGAAGAAAAGAACGCATACACAATAAACGAAGTATATCAGAAGTCTGGAATACATAAATATACAGTATCTCTAATCTCAGAAGTCTGTGATATATATCTCGGAGGTTGTTTTGAGATGGATACAATGTGATAGCTCTCTGAAGGTATTCAAGGATTGTGTGTATATATATACATTGATTACTCGTTATGGTGTCTTGTGTAGATATTTTTAGCAACATCTCTCGATGAACACATATAATATGACTACAGTTCTCGGTGATGGCCACAGTTCTCAGTGGTGGCACATATACTGTAGCTCTCAGTGGTATCTATAGCTCTCAGTAGAAGATATAGTTCTCGGTGGTGGTACATCTAAATAGTAACATAACCCAACAAAGAGTATGCAAGTTTGTCTCAAGATATCAACATAAATAAAGGACTGTGGCCGTCGATAAAAGGAGGAATCGAAGACAGTGACAGTAAGAACATAAGGAGAAAGAGAGCAGGGAATTCTGGACTCAACATAGCAGAGGATAATGAAAATTGTCTTGGAGGTAACCTGGTGTCTATCTTGTCAAGGGTATTGGTATTCTTCATCTAAACATCTATAAGAAGAGATTCAAGGGTTTACTCTCAAGAGGAGAGGTTTGCCTTCGCTTGGAGCCAACATCTTGTGTACTTATATTTTGTTGATTTTCTTGCTTTGATCATTGTTTGATGATTGAAGAACAAGCAAACATAAAGAAGTTAACTAAAGTGAAAAGACATCACCAGTAGTTGTCAACAACGATGGAAGAATCATTAATAATACTTTGCCCTATATTCTTCAACATGGTATTAGAGCTATGGTTCATTCAAGGGCAGTGAATACAATGATACCTAATGTAAGGATCAATCCTCTTATGGCATCATCATCTCAGCATACATTTCAAAAATACTGTCAACCCTCTCGGATCAAGTGCTAAGATCTTGTTGTGAAATCACAGTCCCCCTCTTAACATTAATTCAAGATTACATTGAAGATCTCGGTCTAAAAATCTCAACAATACTACATGATCTCGTGACTACTGTGCGGATCTAACAAGGTGAAGGAAGATAATATACTCTGCATTCCTGTGATCACGGTCTAAACAATATCGGCTTCACAGTCTTCAACACAGTCACTATAATCGTGGATGGGGCAATACACTCTCGACATATGTACAATCTCTAGGACTCTATTCATCAATGGATGATGTAATGAGGATCTCGATGCAGGCATACTAAACGCAATCTCTGTCTCGGCATATTAAATAGACACAACATATCCATCATAATAAAGATCTAAATGCAAGAATAAAATCATAGTCATGGTCTCGGTATACTCGTGATAAAAGGATCTCATAGTAACTTACCTTATCTCGGCATTCTGAATGCATCATTATAATCATAGGCTCACTGCCTCAGCATGTTTGACGAGGATCACAATATTAACATAAATATCATGAAAATTATCAGACACTCTTTAGTCTCAGTGATCCTATAGTAATGTCCTATGTCTTAACATCCAAGAAATCATATAAACGCAGTCATGATCGTAATAAAGGCAGAGCTACAAATCTCAGTACGACTCTCATGGATATATAAATATCTCAATATAGATTTCGTTGGTATAACAGTGATCTCAATAATTCCACTGAAGGTGTAGCAACGCTCAGTAAAGGTGCAGAGACAATCCCAGAAAAATGTACATTGATGATTTCAGTGATAGTGCAGCTATCATGACTTCAGTAATGCAATAATATTAACCCTGTTTTGCAGCATGAAGTTCTGGTGATGACACAATATGCTAAGTGTTGCATACCACTTCGGTAAAGTCACAATTTGGAGATAATATTGTTAAAGCATAAATATACTTGGACCTTCTATAAAGAAGTGTCTCAATGTTAACTCCCTTATTCTAGGAAATTAGTGCTAGGCCTCAATGCCATAAGGAGTCAAAGCACCTTGAAGATGAATTAGGAGTCAAGATGATCTCAAAGAAGTTTTTATGATATCAAAATCACAAATGTCATGTTGTGGTGCTAGAAGGTCTCCAAGGAAGTCTTGATAAAAGGATACTAGCGTGCAGCTCAAACAAAGGAAGCATCAAGGTGAAGGTCTCCTCTTCACATGCCAAGTAAGTATCCTTCATGTTTAACGAAATTTTGGTTTAATGACTTTGTTTTGCAAGGAAATAAAAGTATTGGAGGATAGTCATAGTCCTCATGAAAATATCCTTGCATAAAATGAGGACGATAGTCTTAAATGAGTAAAGTCATTGAATAAGGTCTCCTTTGAATTCATAGGTAGACATTAGAAAAGCTAGTAAAGTAATTACACACATGATAAGAAAAGTACGATTCTTAAAAGGACATTGATAAGAGGAAAAGAAAAGTCATGTCACTGAATAGGATGGAAGGAGTCGAATGAAGCCCGTGGTAAGAGGGAGTATAATTTTTTAACTCAATCTCTCCCCATAAATCTCTTTTTGGGCTCCTGGATCCTACATAGAATGTGACTACAATAAATTATAAGATGTGGTGTGACATCATGGAAGTATTATAAACGCGATCTCGTGACTTCATCATGGAGGTGACTAGATTCACAAGGATAAGTAAGATACCTCATTCATCAACTTAGGGTTTCCATGGAAAAAGGCAATAACTTTGCAGAATTCAAACATTTAAAGAAGGCTCATCATGCAACAAAAGGGAAACATCTGTCAGATAAGAATCTTTAAGATCCTCAAGATTCTTTGATGGAATCTTTACAAGAAGATTCACTAATCCAGGGATGAAGCAAGAGTTTCAATAGAAACTCCAAATTGTGGAGTTCATGGATGATGATGACGTAAAAGCAGTTCAAGGGATTGAAGATCTTTCAATTAAGAAAGTTGTTGAAAGAAGCCTGGACAACCTAAAGGTAAAATGAGGTATGTATACTTGTATTTAATTTTGTAATATAATGTTGTATGGTTCCAGGTAATATGGATCAATACCTCGATCTTGAGAAGCATGATCGAAAGGAAAATGATCTCCTCCTCTGAAAGGATACAGAAAGGCATAAGTCACACTAGATGAAATCAACATTATATGTCATCATATGAAGTATGAGGTGGTTTACTACGACTACAGAACTCTGATTAGAAACGCCAAGAATGGAGTGTGTTAGGAAGGAAGAGATAGTAAACTATGCAACCATGATGAAGGCAAACAACATCCAAAAGACCAACAAGAGTTGACTAGGAAATCTCCCAGAAAGGCATGAAGAATCTAATGGAAAAGATGAAGATCCTGGACAATGGATGTCTTTGGGTGATGTGTCAACATGAATGCAAGATGTTGATAACTATAGAAAGATTTCATGATGAAGAAGTCATCCAACAAAAACACTATTTAATGTTGAAGTTACGTCAAGATGAAGTCATGAAGGGCTACCAAATCAAAGTATGGGAACAAGCAAGCAATTATGTGATGAATACTCTGAAGCATAGACAATGACAAAGGAGTAGCCAAATGAAAAAATGGCCTAGCATATGTCAAGAAGGCCACTTTCCATGAAGGGAGCAGTGTCATGACCAGCCAGGAAGGAAAGTGATCGATGGTCAATGCCCTACCTAGAATAATTTCAAACAAACACTGCATGACATCACAAGGAGATCAAGCAACTGAAGGACCCATGAAGAAGAAGTTGTTGATGAATGGAAAAGTCCCTAGCTAAGAGGGACTTATAACAAGTTCCCAATTACAAAGGAGCTTGGGCAAGTTTCTTGTCAGAGGAAACTTGGGCATGTCTTCCTCAATTAAGAGCAAGAGATAGACACATCATTCTTGTCTTCACTTGGGAAGAAAGAATGGTAGGATTGGGTAATCATCTGGCATCCGATACTCTTTGAGGATGTGTAGGGCATCCAAGACAAGAGTAAGTAGGAGGACTAATATTCTTTGAGGGTTGGGAACCCAAGACAAGAATAGTCCTAGAAGGTCATACTCAGTGAACACCTGCGTGGGTATGTACTTTGAGAGACAATGAATAAGGTGTTTATAAGTCATTGGTCTTGCCAACATTGTGCTCTGAACTATTGAGAGATAGAGTTGTTAGTCAAGGCCTTGCTATGTGACAATGTTGGTTATAATGATGTTATACAGTTGAATTACTAGTCCAACTCTTTTTATGAGATCCCTTTAGTGTTGAATAGTCATGTACCATTTAATGAATACCTCTCTAGTTAAGAGGCACTGTTGAAGGAAAAGTAACTAGGTTCAGTTTTCATTATGAATTGTAACTGTAATATTATGAAGAAAAAATTGTTATTCCTTGCATCATGGGTTTCATGAGCAAGATGTGGTCATCATAGGTTAAAATAATTCTTCTTGATGTCTTTAGGTTTTTATGTTACATCATAAGTATTATGAAAGTCATAAGATCAAACGTTAATACTCCAAGAGATGTGTCACTATCCTCATGCAAATCCGCTCTACGAAAATGAAGGAATCTCCTTGATGATATGTCAGCTTGAATACAAGGCTCTCATGTTGGCTCAAAGGTCCATTGTTGACTCATATATATACAAGGAGTAACGTGGAATCAATGGGTCAAGACTTCAGATAAGTTCTAAGCATAGTCAATGAAAAAAAGAACGCATACACAGTAAACAAAGTATATCGGAAGTCTGCAATACATAAATATACGGTATCTCTAATCTCAGAAGTCTGTGATATATATCTCGGAGGTTGTTCTAAGATCGTTACAATGTGATAGCTCTCTGAAGGTATTCAAATATTGGGTATATATATATATATATATATATATATATATATATATATATATATATATATATATATATATATATATAGATATATATATATATATATATATATAGATATATATATATATATATATATATATATATATATATATATATATATATATATATATATAGATATATATATATATATATATATATATATATATATATATATATATATATATATATATATATATATATATATATATATATATATATATATATATATATAGTGATTACTCTTTGTGGTGTCCTCTATAGATATATGTAGCAACATCTCTCAACAAACACATATATTGTGACTACAATTCTTGGTGGTGGCCACAATTCTCACTGGCAGCACATATATTGTAGCTCTCGGTGGTATCTACAGCTCTCAGTAGAAGATACAGTTCTTAGTGGTGGTACATCTAAACAGTAACATAACCCAACAAAGAGTATGCAAATTCATCCCAAGATATCAACATAGATAAAGGATTGTGGCAACCGAGAAAAGGAGGAATTGAAGACAGTGACAACAAGAAAATAAGGAGAAGGAGAGCAGGGAATTGTGGACTCAATAGAGCAGAGGATAGTGACAATCATCTTGGAGGTAACCTGGTGTCTATCTTGTCAAGGGTATTGGTATTCTTCATCTAAACATATATAAGAAGAAATTTAAGGGTTTACTCTCCAGAGGAGAGGTTTGCTGTGGCTTGGAGCCAACATCTTGTGTACTTATATTTTGTTGGTTTTCTTGCTTTGATAATTATTTTATGATTGAAGAACAAGCAAACATAAAGAAGTTAACTAAAAGGAAAAGGCATCACCAGCAATTGTCAATGACGATGGAAGAATCATTAATAATAATTTTCCCTAGATTCTTCAACAAGGTGGAGATTGAAGTCTCCTTCAAGCTGGAGCCTAAGAACACTTCAAGGCAGCAAGGTGGTGCTAGGGCATGCTAGAACCTGTGCAGGGTGTTGGAGAATCCTTTCAATAGGAGTTGATAAAGCCAAGGCATTAGAGCATCCTTACAATTGGAGCTAGTAAATCAGGGCATTGGAGTGTCCTTCCAATTGGAGTTGGTAAATCAGGGACTTAACATCCTTCAAGTTGGAGCCTATAAACTAGGGGGTTAGAGACTCCTTTAGTTGATGCTGAAAATCTTGGAAGTTGGAATTTTTCCTATTAATGTAAATTTTGAAGACCTATACTAAGAAGCATTCAACGATTTTTCTCCCGTAAGGATTTCCACCTAAAAAGATCTTGTCTATTGTCTTGGATGTTTTGTATTGGTGAATGGTGTTGTTTTTTGTTCATGTGATGTGATGCTAACTTATGTTTTAATCTAATGCTAATGATAATCAATGCTTTGTGAAGTTAAAATTAACTAATTGAAGGGAAATATTGATTCACCCTCCTCCCCACTCTCTGTATTTCCAACAATGAATTATCAAAGGGAAAGAAACAAAACTACTTTTTGCAAATTCAAAGTAGGCACTCATTAGATTTTGCATCCAACAAGTGCTTACATATGAAATTTGAGTAAGCATATAAAAAGATAAATAAAAAATATGATTAAGAAAAGTAGTTTTCTTCATTTCCCTCCAAAAATATTTACCCTTATAGTTGACATCATCTTCTTGAATCCTAGTGGTTCTTTTAAAGTTGATTTGGATTGTATATTTTTTGTTGAGGCCCATTTTTAACCTCAAAATTACATTAATGGTGTAACCATCATTTTCAACTAAAACTTAGCATATATTGAGCTAGATATTTCTAAACCCATTACCATTTTCGGTAAGGCTATCCTTATATTGAACTAGGTATTCATAAACCCACTCGCACTTGTGTTGAGTTAGGTATCCATCAACCCACTCTCATTTGTATATCGAGTTAGCTATCCATATCCCACTCTCATTTGTATTTAATCCATGACCAATACTATTTCAAATCAGGTACCCATAAACCCACTCTTGTTTGTATTTCATCCATGCCCATCCCTATATTGAGTTGAGTATTGATAAATCCACTTTCATTTTTATTTCATCATTTTCATATACAACCCACTCTTCAATTTAATGGGGGGGTTGTTGAGAATGGTTTTAGTTTCACTCAACCAAGGTTGACATACAATTTTAATAATTATTTTATGTATTAGGAGTGGCTTGTTATAAATCCACGCACCCTAGGTCTAGTTTGTGCCTTAGCTAGGAAACATAAACAAATTGGTAGGGCTTAACTTAAATATTTTTACACAATGGAATCTACGAACAATAAAATCAATGACAGTACATAATATTATATGCCCAAAACTTGTTTATTACCATTCCATTAATAAGAAAACTCATGGGGCTCTCGTACGAGGGATAGTGGCCCTTTATATCCCAATACAATGCCAAATACAATGTTAAGTTGTTTTGACCAATACCCTAGGTTTGAGGCTTTGTCCTCTAAGCCTTTACTACCCTCATAAAGACATGTACAACACTAAATATTTAGTTGTAGCAAAATAGGGCTTTTATCATCCCACATTAGGTTACTCAAACACAAATCATCTACTTCGGAATGATCCTTAGCCCATGGTTTTCTTGCTATAGCTTTCTTGGGCCCTCTGCCAACTCCTTTTGGCCTTCAACCCTTTTGCTAGTTTATCGTTTTCTCCTTTACCCTTCAACTAGCCATGCTCACTACTACAATAGCCATAATCAGCTCTCATTTTGCCTCGACCTCCCTATTCTACCTTACACAGGCTAGCAAATGCCTCCCTAAGCCCAACAAGTTGCTACAATAGCCCCTCAACCCTCCTACAACCTCTTGTGGCCTATTCCTTGATTGTAGCCTCACTTCAAGTTGTTAGTGGCCTACACAAAACTTCTTTCCAACCCTTCCCAAGAAGCAAAACCTTAAGCAAACTTGGCCTTGTCCATAGATTTTTCCTTCTTTAGCTACAACTCCTTTTGTTGCCTTGGCTAAGTCACTTTTAGCCTTGATCTTCACAAGAAGAATGCTCCATTTGTCTCATTTCCTTTGTATTTATACTTTTCCAAGGAGTGTGTCTTTGGGCCTTGATAGTCGACCTAAGTTGATTTGACACCTTTAGCCAACAATAATTAAATTAGAATAATAAATGCTTTCCTTGGGTTCAAATCCTACTCACTTTGGGTCCAAAACCCCAAACTTGGATGTAAAGTCAATTAACCAAACCAAAAAGCCTCAAGGGCTTTTCCAACCAAAAATACCTTTCGAACTACCAATATTTCAACACTCCCTCTTAGTGAGGAAGGTATTTCCACCTACTTTTGAATTTGATCTGAAACCACGTCTTCTATAAAACCTAGATCTTTGAAGACAACATGCTCTACGAAGCCTCCCACTTCAGAGCATCATGCATGGCCATCCAAACCATGACTTTTATTGTTCCTAGATATCTTCGGCTTCATGACTTTCCTTATTCCTAGAAATCTCCAACTCCATGACTTTCCTTGCATGGCCATGACTTCCTTGAATGTGCCATGACTTTTCCTTACATGATCACGACTTTCCTTGCATGGTCCATGACTTCCTTGCATGTACAATGAATTTTCCTTGTGTGCACCATGCCTTCGTTGCATGGTCTATGACTTTCCTTGCTAGCACCATGAATTTCCTTGCATGGTCTGGAAGACTCCACTCTCTCGCTTTAACCTGAAGGTTAGACTTCCACTAGAGGTGTAGAATCTCCCCCTGAGCCCGTGGTCTCTTTGCATTAGTCACACAACTCCCTCTCAGAGCTAACACATGTGCACATCTCACATCCAACTGCTCTTTGAAGTAGCTCTAACACCATGTTAGAAATCCATGCACCCTAGGTATAATTTATGTTTTAGCTAGGAAACATAAACACACTAGCAGTTCCTAACTTTAAACAATTTTGCAAAGCGGAATATACCAGCAATTAGGTCAATGATAGTACATGATATTATGCCCAAAACTTGTTTCTTACAATTCCATTAATAGGAAAACTCATGGGGCTCTCGTACCAGAGATAATGACCCTTTATATCCCACTACAATGCCAAATACAATGTCAAGTCCATTTGAAAAATACCTTAGGGCTGAGACTTTGTCCCCTAAGCCTTTCTTGCCCTCATAAAGACACTTATAACACTCTAAATACTTAGTTGTAGCAAACTAGGGCTTTTACCAACCCACATTAGATTACTCAAACACAAATCAACTTACCTGGGCATGATCCTTTAGCCCGTGGTCCTCTTGTTGTAGCTTTTTGGGCCCTCTGCCAGCTCCTTTAAGCCTTTGACCCCCTTATTAGCCCTATTGTTTGCTTCTTTACCATTCAACCAGCCCTGCTTGTTGCTACAACAGCCTTAATCAGCTCTTTTTCTACCTCGGCCTCCCTATTTTTACCTTAAACAGGCCAATGGATGCCTCCTTGAGCCCAGTGCACTGCTACAATAGCCCTACGACCCTCCTCCCTCCTCCTTGCTTGATATGGCTACTTTGCTTAAGCATGTGGCCTCACTTCAAGCTAACAACGGTCTACACAAAACTTCTATCTAGCCCTTCCCAACTAGCAAAACCTTAAACAAACTTGGCCTGGTCCACAAATCTATCCTTCTTCAACTCATAGTTTTAAAACTCAGACTCGAACTCAAAATCAGGTGAGGGTCAACTCCGACTTGGTATTGACTCAAACTAATTGATTCCAATGACTCGGTCTTTGTAAAAAGTACATTAAATACTTAATTTTAATGAAAAAACATATTTTTAAAGATTTCATTCATGTTTCCAAACGCAAAGCATTAAAATAATAGAGAGAAGACAACACTTATTCAAAGCATGCTCATGAATATATCTATTATATCAAAATGGCACTGAGTGCATTGTCCAATACATGTAATATATAGAGATCAGAACAAAAACACATAACCAATGTTGCTCCAAAAATCGCCCAAGAACCTCCTTAATGTTGCTCCAAAAACCAACTCTCATTGCTCATAAACTCCTCACAAATGCTCACATAAATGCAATGAGATAGTTGTGAGGAAATATGAGGGGGTTGGGTCACCTTTATAGGCATGGGAGAAGGATAGAGGGGCTAGGAAATAGTTTGAACAAAAAAAAATGATTTCAAGTCCACCTAGCACACCTTTTTTTGTCGCTGCTGAGACCAGACCGTTTAAGTCTGGCTCAAGCGGTCGAGCCGATCCATTACAAAATCAGTGACCGTTTAAGTCTGGCTCAAGCGGTCCAGCAGATCCATTACCAAATCAGTGACCAACTTGGCCAGTTTAGTAATGGACTGGACGATGAACTGGATAATTGACCTAGTCAGTCCAAGCAGGGGTATGGCTCGGTAAACCAGGCTGATTTTGAGCCAGACTGGATGTCAAACCGGATAATTGACCTAGTCAGTCTGGGCAGGGGTATGGCTTGGTCAACCAAGCCGATTCCGAGCCAGATCGGCCTAGTTTTGAAACTATGCTTCAATTGTGGCTCCTTTTCACCTTTAGCCTTGATCCTCACAAGAAGAATGTTCATTTTTTCTCCTTGCCTTTGTATTTATACTTTTCCAAGGGGTGTGTCTCTAGGCCTTATTGGCCGACCTAAGCCTACTTGACACCTTACGCTAATAATAATTAAATTAGAATTATAAATGTTTTCCTTGGGTTCAAAGCCCACTCACTTTAGGTCCAAAACCCCAAACTTGGGTAAAAATCCCATTAACCAATCCAAAAAGCCTCAAGGGATTTTACAACTGGAAATACCTTCCGAACTACCAATATTTCAACATGGCTAAGACCAACCTAGTCAAAATTTGTGATTGTATTTCTTGTTTTGGTTAAGACTGTCAAAATTCATGATTGTATTTCTTGGTTTGGTTAGGTCTGTCAAAATTCATGATTGTATTTCTTGGTTTGGTTAAGGCTGACTTGATCAGCCCATAATCCCTCTTGGGTAAAACACCATAATCTTGAGTTTTGTATATATGCATAGCTCTCATTTGTGATTTCACAAATCTTGTGATCATTCTTTATAAAAGTGATTTGGCAAATCGGCACCATAAAATGTTGCACTCTCTTGTGATTAGGTTATTTCTCTTTCTAGCATGTTGCTCTTAGGTTATTTTTCTCTCTAGCTGGTGCTGCTTTTCTTTCTCTTTACTGTAGATTTAGCATTTACTACGTGGTTCCATTCAATCCTTTCTCATTCCTATGAATTATCCACTGGGACACCACAACCATAGTTTGAATTTAAAAATAGATATGAATGGAACTTAACTACATTCACTTGCAGTCTATTTCGAACCACAGTAATGTATGGTCAATTTTTAACTGAAATTAATTGTGATCAAGAACAGGGATGTAAACAAGTCCATATATCCATACCATTTTCATATTTCTTCATAACAAGGTGTGTGTGTGTGTATATATATATATATATATATATATATATATATATATATATATATATATATATATATATATATATATATATATATATATATATATATATATATATATATATATATATATAATAGTATGCACACAAGCATACATATAGGAATATGTGCCCATATATATATATATATATATATATATATATTAGTATGCACACAGGCATACATATAGGAATATGTGCCTATACAAACACATAATACTAGGGAAAGGAAGCCACCAAATTACCAAAACAATTGAAACTGTTCTGCTTAGATCGCAAAACATTCTCAGATTTTAGACTTCATTTTCAAATAGGAAGGATAAGTAGCCAATCTCTAGAAAATGGACAAGAGTTCTACTTGGATGCATTGTTCTTGGAATTCATTCTACTCATAGCTCTGGTTTCCAATGAGAAAAGACTTATTCTCGTGCAGATCCCTAAATTTATTTTCACCTGAATTCTATTTTTCAAGATCTTTTTGTTGTTCTAAGAGTTGTACCATACGGATTGAATGGTTCGATGTTGCACAAGCCATATCACGACTTACCAGAATAATTTGGGTTATACATTTAGGAATTCACACGAATAAACCCTTAGTTGTCAAAGTGTCTTTAAGATCCCATTTATTCATTTAAACTAAGTTAATAACTTTATTATTATTATCATTATGAACAAATTTTAGATAATTAAAGCTTACAAGGCCTTGCTTCAATCAAGGTCTGATATGAGCTGCACATGCTTTAAGAAGAAACAACATTGCCCTCAGGTTGTCCATCTTCCAAAACCCATTTATTAGTTCACATCATTTATATGAAACAATTATCTAAATTCCTATGATCAAGAGTAAGATCATTTATATTCTCAAGAGGCAAACAATTGAACTCTGAATAATCCTGTTATCAACCTCCCTAAGGTATGTATATTGATCTATTCACGTTAAAGTTCTTATGCATTTTGTTATAATGTTCATGCAGTATCCTTTCAGGAACTTAAAGAGTTAGTTACGTTCCACTCTTTTTTAGTAGGCCTCTACTGATTTTGATAGGGATAGGTGAGGTTGATGCCGTCAAGGAAGATTTGCAAGTTCAAGAAGAGAGGAAGGTAGAAATTCATCCCCAAAAGTGCATGCATATTCCTCACAAGAAACATCTAAAAACGTGAGTAAAAGGAGGCCAACCCTGGTCAGCATGAGCATTCCCACTATGATACAAAGGCCATCTTCTTCCTGTATCATTACCTACTCCTTGTAATATATTTTCTAAGTAAATTTCCTACAAATGCATTCTAGAGAGTTCAGACTTC
This sequence comes from Pinus tabuliformis, assembly GCA_031772625.1. Classification (NCBI taxonomy): domain Eukaryota; kingdom Viridiplantae; phylum Streptophyta; class Pinopsida; order Pinales; family Pinaceae; genus Pinus; species Pinus tabuliformis. The sequence goes on from CM062816.1 coordinate 1,584,166,652, forward strand.
AGACGCAGATCTTGTTGAGTCTGAAAAATAATTACCATGGCATAAGAGAGCTGATTTATCAACCTGGATGCCAAAATAATGTGTTAGATTTAATTTATGTCTGTGAAATTTAACTGCAGTTCATTATGATCTTTTTCTAACAAAGGTTATATACAACTTTTAACAACGATTAGTTTCAATCAATCATGATCAACTTTGAACTATAGTTAAAGTCAACATGGTCAATATATAACCATATGGTCAATATATTTAACTGCAGTTCATTATGATCCGTCTCTAAAAAAGGTTAAATACAACTTTTAACAACAGTCAGTTACAATCAATCATGATCATATTTCAACTATAGTTAATTTCAACATGGTCAATATATAACCATAGTTGATTGACATCAAGGTCAACAGAAGTAGAAGTGCATGTGTATGGATGCCTTTTTCTTTATGGCATGGTGTATATTCGATATATCTTTATGCATTTATACAAAGATATCTACACACACATACATATATACGTACATGTGCTACAAATAAAACACATCAATATTTTACACTTAGTACTTATGTATTACATTGAGTTGCCCAGGTTCATGGGTGCATCAAAACAAAAACATGCACATCAAAGTTGCATGGAGTCTCTTGTATGAGGACATTCTAGCACCCAGGGTACTAGAAATGTTTAGTACCCCAGGTTCATGGGTGCATCAAAACACACACATGCACATCAAAGTTGCATGGAGTCTCTTGTATGAGGACATTCTAGCACCCAGGGTACTAGAAATGTCTAGTACCCCAGGCTCATGGGTGCATCAAAACACACACATGCACATCAAAGTTACATGGAGTCTCTTGTATGGGAACATTTCTAGTACCTAGGTACTAGACATTTCTAGAGATGGGGGTACCCGATACAAACCTCCAAAATAGACTATGCCAAGTGCAGGTATGTACATCAATATTTTACACTTAGGGGTACTATTGTATTACACTGAGTTGACCAAGCTCCAGGATGCATCAAAACAAACACATCAAACTTGCAATGAATCTCAGGTATGGAGGGCATCTTTAGTACTAGAACTACCAAGTACAAACCTTGAAAAATAGAGCATACCAAGTGCAGGTGTTTTGTGCGTGTGTGTGTGCATCAAACTTGCAATGAATCTCAGGTATGGAGGGCATCTTTAGTACAGGAACTACCAAGTAAAAACCTTGAAAAATAGAGCATACTAAGTGTAGGTGTTTTGTGTGTGTGTGTGTGCACATGTTAGCTTGTTTGGTTTGACAACATCAGCCAAAGATGCATCCTGATATGAGATCACAGGAGCCATTCCCATCAAGTCCTTTGAGGTTGCCATCCGCTCATTGGATCTAGGACTCTGGGGAAGTGGGTGAAATTCTGCGAGCTTGAAATGAATGCCAACAACAAGACAATGGTGTACGTTACATAAAATCATTGTCGATTGCAAGAAGATGGTACCTACAACAGAAAACTACCCACAACTAAAAATTGAATCCCATGGCAGCAAAATGGTGCCCACATAGCAAAATGCAGATACCTACTGCATACAATCAATGTCCACAGCAAGAAGATGATGCCTGCATGGCTAAAAAGGGATGGACACAGAAAGAAAATGTTGCCCACTGCTTACTGTCCAGAGCAACAAGGAGCCAAAACAGTAAAAAATCAGTTCTTGCAACAGCAAATAAGCACCCCAAGCTCCAAATTGGGGCCCAAACCACTCACCAAATGACAAACAATGCTGCTGCATTTTTCATCTCCATGGTGGAAAAAATGATTGTTGGGCTCTATTTTCAAATTATACATGTTCCAAACAAGGTTGAGAGTTAAGAAAATAAAGCATTGACCTTTTTAAACTTAGTTCTGTTTACAGCCAGTCAGGAGTAGCCTAAGTGGTTGGGATTCATGGTGCTAATGCCACCCACCTCAGTTAGAATCATAGGTAACGTAGCTCAATATGGTTTGTGTGCTATCATAAAAGGCCAGGTGGGCTTTCAAGTTTCTAGGCAGCAGTGCTATGTGATTCTTGGTGGCAGCAATGATTTTATGTTTTAGTTATCAATTTCCCACTTGATAAATTAAATAAAAAAATTATTTAAAAAAAACAGATATGTATGCATTTGTTGGTTTCCTATTGGGTATGTGCCCAATGAAGGCTTTATTTTCAAGTTATGTATGCCCCAAAGAGTGTAAAGGGTTGAGCAAATAAACCATTGACCTTTTTCTTCCTTAGATTTTTTATGTTAGTTTTATTCTACAATTGAGGACACACATCAAGGGCTATAGTCCACAAGATATTATTTTAACTGGAGATTAGAGAAATAATGCAGTTTTTTTCGAGTCCATCCAACAAAATACAGCAGGATGTTAGCAGTTGTTGTGAAGACAACAACATTCTTTTCTTCCAAGAATGAGCACTGGGAATGTGACAGTCTACAGAGAAGTCAGAAAACCAATCATACCACAATTTTAAGGGAATTAATTAGCCTATAAAATAGGAACATCCCTTGATTTGGGTTGGGGTCATTGGTTGCATCCCAGAAGAGCTTAGGAGATGCCTGTATTTTTCCTAGGTGAAGGATGGGCATCTCCCGAGCGACACCGGGGACAAGGGGCACATCCCCTTTCCAAGTTCATGTAGCCTATTGCAAGGGATGTAAACCCTGCCTATTGAGGTATCATTTACTCATTTCCTTCTTACTTAATAAGGAACTGTCCCCAATTCTGTTAAAGATCAGTAAATCTTTGTTCAAACCTAAACTGAGAAATCCATTTAGCCTGATATGGTAGAGTCATTTTTTGACCAGCCAACTAATCTGTTGTGTCCTATGGTTCTAGTTCAGGTATCAAAAAACACATCTTCTCAAACTAACAACAGAACTCTAGAATGGTACCTTTCCTAGTGAGACACATGCACCTCTTTGTCCAAGTGTGATGGCTCATTAAGTTTCATAATATTGATGCTAATATCATGAATACCAAGGTGCGCTTGGAGATCAACACAAAAATCCTTTGGGCCTTGTTAACCCTCAGATTTTCCCCTTGCAAACTAGAGGGTTAAGAGCCAGCTCTCAATGGGCTGGCATTCAAAGTCGGCTTTCACAGTTTGCTGCTTCCATACAGGTCAGAGCCAGCTTTCATAGAGATCAGATGAAGGAGTTTCCAATGATTTCAGCCATTTTCTTAGTCAAAGATATTTGATGGCCACTTTCATCAGTTTTGGAGGATACTACTATTTTTAGCAGATAGAGTTCAAAGGCTTTCATGTCAAAGGTACGAGTTTGTGATTTTGATGAGCTATTTTCACGCAACATACGAGACATTGCTGTTTTTAGTAGTTGAGGTTCTGAGGCTCACATGGAGATTCTAAGCACATATCCAAATCATAGTATTCAAAACTAGCCAGTTTGAAGGCTAATTTACGGGCTAAGATTTCCCATTAACCGGCCATAAACCAGTCGGTTTATGACAGACCCAGCCGATTTTCCCATAAACCAACCAGTTCATTACCAGCTAGGTTGCAGACCCCACGTGAGTTGTTTGTTGGCTTTTATAGGCAGTTTTGAGGTTAGCTAGGGGCTATTTCCTTCCAAAAACAACCCTATTGAAAAATGTAACTAGATTCAGTCTTCATAAAATGTATTCGTCAAAAGAATTTTTATTATTGTTACAATGACTTATTAAAGCATCGGTTTCATGCTTGGGTCATTATTTTATTAGTCAAATTCCCCATTGTGGACTCCTAGGATTAATAAAGAGTCATTAGAGTCATTGTATATTTTATGATACCCTTCTTGGGCTTTCGAATGATGTAAAAAGAATTATTTTTGAGTTAAAAATGAATTATGTAACTTCAACACAAGTCGGCCTCAAGGAAGGAAATTCGACCTCATTGGAAGGCAATATATACAATGCAATTCAACTTCATTTGGGGAATCTCACTCTCTCTCACATAGTTCGATATCTGAAGCTGGAAACTAGAAGCAAGGAAAAGTGCAAAGGTGAAGAAGGCTAAAAGAAGTGCAAGTTTGGTCAAGAAGGAAGGCAAGGACAAAATTGAAGTTTTGGGTGATGACGGAAGCTGGGAAGTCAAAGCTGTTGCTAATGACGGAAGCTGCAAAGTCGAAGTTGGTGTTAATGCCGAAAGCTACATAGTCGAAGTTGCTGCTAATGTCGAAAGCTGCAAAGTCTAAGTTGTTGCTAATGCCAGAAGTTGCAAGGTCAAACCTACTACTAATGTCAGAAGCTTCCAAGTCGAAGTTGCTAGGGTCGAAGTGTTGCTGCTATTAGGTCAAAGATTGGATCGAAGAAGGAGAGGTTGGCTTGGTGTGAAGGTCTTTGTCTAGGTTGAAGAGTGTCAAGTAAAACTACTCAAGGAAGAGATTTTGACTGGGTTTTCCCCTAGATAGGGATTTTGCCCTGGCAGAGTTCCTACATCTTGTGTCTTGTGTTTTTATGATCTTCATGCACACATAATTTGGTAATTGTTTGATGAAAGATAATATAACCAATAAGCAAAAGAAGCCAACATAATTCACAAGTAATTATCAACATGGTATTAGAGCTAAGGTCGAAGAAGACTGATTTCTAAACATGGTATTATAGCTAAGGTTGAAGAAGATTGAAGATCACTTCGTTGGCTTGAGGGAAACGATTACTTTCTCTATGATAAGAATGGGATTAAATACTGCAGGAAGTTGTATCACCTAGGAAGTTCTTGGGTGCTCTTACAATTTCTCTTAATAATGATAATGCATGGACTATTGATAGTGAAGCACCTAGGCATATGACAGGGAAGAGTAATCAACTTCACACTCTATCAAAGGAATCATCTTCTCATACAGTGGAATTGGAAGACAACAAAAGCTATGCTATTGAAGGCCTGTGATCAACATCACTGAAGCTGGAGAAACTAATCTAAGGAACCTCTAGAAGTTGATTAAAGGATCATATAAGGAGACCTTATAAGGAAAGAATCTTGTCTTCAAGGATAATTTCTAACACAATAAAGGGGGAGAAAAAATTAGAAGGAGCATTCAATTACAATGCTTGGAAGAAGAGGGTAGATCTCATCCTTGAAAAGAATAAATTCTTGGATCTAGTAAAAGGAAAAGTGAAGAAGTCTACAAAATCAAGAAGTCTAAAGGGCCAAGAAAGAAAGGACAAGGATCAAGAAAACTTTGCCAAAGAAGTTTCACCAAAGAAGAACATGATGGAAGGACCCAAAGTCAAGGACCTATTTGTTAGGAACTCTTAGGGACTCTATCCCTTGCATGTCCTTCTACTCTAAGTATCCCTTAAGCTTAGAGGGAGCCCTTACCAACTTCCAAAAGATAAGTATCTTATTGCCTTTTAATTTTTATTTTTCCTTACTTATCTAAGTTTGTATGCATTAAATATTAATCACATTTATATTCATATTTTCCTTGTTTAGGAAAAACTTGTTGAAGACTCAAGGAAGGAGGACTCACAAGACAAAGCATTGGAATTACAAGGTTTGTTAAGACACAAAAAGGTATGTCTTAAACTATAAGATTTTGCTCTCTTCATGATATTCATTCTTGATAAAATATTACTAACATCATTGTGTCTATCTCTCATGAATCATAAAGATTCTTGATTGGGTGATTCATCGTTAGATAAATCTACCCTCCTCATATCTCTGATTACTCCTGTGTTACCCTAGAAAGGTTCTTTGTGAAAAACCATAACTTAAGGGTATGTTGATGATTACGTGTGGAACCCTAAACTACCTAGGCTTATTGTTGAAGTCAAAAGAAAATTGTTTGATGCCTTGATGATGTCATGTTTGGGGTTTTGGTATGGGTATGGAAACCCTAATTTATTAAGGTTGAATGGTGATGTTTGAAATCTCAAACCTCATTGAAGTATTGATAATCTAGGGTTTGCTATGTTTAATATTAAAACACTAGATCATTAGTGTTAATTTATGGTATGTTCTATGCTTATAATAGTTTAATTATCTTTCTTATTACTATCCACAGATTAGAAATCACATGTACATAAAGTAAAGTGCAAATAGAACATTAAACGATCGATAGAAAACAAGCCAAGACAAGAGACACAAGATGTGGCGGCTAGCCAGGGACAAACTCCAATGTGGGGAAACCCTTTGATCAAATCTTCCTTTATCTTCAATAATCCAGCAGAGAGAAATAATACATAAATCTGATTTACATCAGCGGTAGCAAACCCTAGATCAGTCCCAAACTAGGGCAAACAATATCTCGCAAACCGACCATCAGATTGGCATGATTCCACCAACAAAAATGCAGCCTTCAGAGGAGATCCAGATGGACCTACAATGCAGTTCTGAGGAGGGAGTCTTCTGGTCAACGCTGGTCAAACTTTGGTTCTGCAGTTATTGCCCTAAAACTGTGTCCTTCCTTCCACATGTGTGAGAGAGAGTCTCTTTTTTGCGCAGTAGAGAAGAGCCTCTTTTCTACGCAGGAGAGAGAGAGAAATGTGGTGAGATGAATGAGTGAAAATGAGGAAAAGTCCTCCTATATTTATACACAACTGTTGATGTTTGAATAGATGCGACTATTGGGCTTCTGAGCCTACATGAGTTGTAGGCCGGCTTGATAATCATTCCATAATCAAAATAAATTCATATCTCCATAAATACTTATTAGAATCGGATGATCTTTAGATCAATCCTACACCTCTCGATGAGAGGAATCTAATAAAAATATTGTCAGACATGAATAAGATTACCCACATGGAGTTTGGCCCTAGTTGCCAATTTTAACACTCTCTCTCAACTAGGGAGAACTCCATCTGCAATCTATCTGTCGGTCGCTACTATTCATCCATCAAATGCACTGCCATGTATAGCTTAACCCCTGCTCTGATCTGCTCTATCCTGCTTGCTCTGCTCTATTCTGCCTACTTTGCTTTGTTATGTTCTACCTTGTTTTGATCTGCTTTGCTCTGCTCTGCGTTGTCTGAATTATGAAGAGGAAGAAATGATCGAGGATGTATCATACTGACTCAAAGTTAGTCTCAGAGTATGTACCAATGGTCCCAGACCAGTGTCAACCAACCCGAAGTCAGCATCATAGTGGGTACAACTCCTACCACTGGTCCCAGACCAGTATCATCCTCCACTGACTCAAAGTCAGTCTCAGAGTGCGTACCACTGGTACCAGACCAATCTCAACCAACCTGAAGTCAGCATCATAGTATGTACCACTCCTACCATCCCAGACTAGTCCTTCACTGACCCGAAGTCAGTCTCAGAGTATGTACCACTAGTCCCAGACCAGTCTCAACCGACCCGAAGTTAGTGTCATAGTGGGTACAACTCCTACCACTGGTCCCAAACCAGTATCATTGATCCCATATCAATGAAGGTCACCCTAACATAGGGAGTACGGTAGATACAGTGATGCATCCATCTGTACTACTATGGTCCCTATCTTCATTTCCCTGCTCATTGATCAGATGAGAGGTACTTCCCATGAGTCCCAGACTGCATGGGTAGGATGCCTTGACAGGAGAACTTAATCAATCCTGTCCACATAGGAGAAATAATCATCTTGCTACATAGTCGCCATGGAGAACACATCATCCAGGCCTCACAGGAGAACTAATCATCCTTCTACATAGTTGTCATGGAGAACACATCATCCAGACCTCACAGGAGAACTAATCATCCTGCTACATAGCCGCCACGGGGTGTACATGTATACCAGCAGGGGATGGTGAATCACCCTGTGGTCATATGTCACTCCAAGAAGTACCCCGCACCCCCCCGGAGCTTCCAGAGCTCAATGCATCATACAAGACCCTCATCGGAGGGTCTTTGAACGACACCAAGTCGTTCTCAGAAAGTCAAAACTTTGACCTTTCCTAAGGGCTTTGTCAGAATGTCGGAGACCTTTTCATCTGTATTGATATGTTGGAGCCTTATAGCTCCCCACTGCACCATATCTCGAATATAGTGGTACCTGATATCGATATGCTTGGAGCGATCATGAAATATGGGATTCTCTGACAAACGAATTCCACTCTGGTTGTCACATAGGATCACGGTGGTATCCAATGTAAATCCAAACAGCTCACTGAAGAGCTTTCGCAACCAGACTGCCTCACAGGAGGCCATGCTAGCAGAAATATACTCTGCTTTGGCGGTGCTCAAAGCCACCGACTTCTGCTTCCTGCTCATCTAGGATATCGAATCAGATCCCAAGGAGAAATAACACCCGAAAGTGCTCTTACGGTCCTCCACATTGCCTGCCCAATTAAGATCATTGTATCTAAGTAGTCTCACATCTCTGGCAGTGTATCTTAACCCATATGTAATTGTGCCACGAAGATATCTCAACAAATTCTTGGCACCAATCCAATGTATGTGGTGAGTTTCAACCATATGTTGACTCAACGCGTTGACTGCGAAGCATATATCTGGACGAGAGTTCACTAAGAACATTAATGCTCCGACGAGTTGCCGATACTCGGTAGCATTTTATAAAACAAGTCCAGTAGCACTACCTCTTAACTTCTTGAAGTCAAGCTCCATTGGGGTAGTTACAGACTTGCAGTCTACCATACCAAATCTTTCCAATATCTTCACCACATATTTTCCTTGAGATAGGAAAATTTCCCTTGGCTTCTGCCAGACTTTAAGTCCTAGGAAATAGTGCATCAGTCCTAGATCCTTCATTTCAAATTCAGAAGCCAACTCCCTCTTACATTTGTGAATGAGAGGGTCTGCGTGTGTTAGGAAGAGGTCATCCACATATAGCACCAGTATGAGAGGTTTGTCATCTTCAACCTTAAAGTAGAGGTTAGGATTGAATTCACTCCTAGTGAATCCCAACTTCATCAAGTAGTTATCGATCCTCTGATACCATGCTCGGGGTGCTTGCTTTAGCCCATAGAGAGCCTTCTTCAACCTGTATACGTGAGATTTTTGATCATACATCTCAAATCCTCGGGTTGCTCCACATAGACCTCTTCTTTGATCGAAGCATGCAAGAACACGGTCTTGACATCCATCTGATGTAGGCTCCATCCTTGTGAAGTCGCAAGGGCTATGATCGAGCGGATGGTGGTATATTTGGCAACAGGTGAAAATATCTCGTCATAGTATATACCTTCCTTCTGGTCCAAGCCACGAGCGAAAAAATGAGCCTTAGACTTTTCTGTACTTCCATTTGCTGCATGCTTTATCTTGTAAAGCCATTTAGAAGTGACAACTGTCTTGTCCTGGGGTTTGGGAACTACTTCCCAGACATCATTCTTCATAATAGACTCATATTCTTCGGTCATAGCATCCTTCCATACTTGATGCTTAATGACATCTAAGAATGATGAAGGCTCATTTTGTATGATCGTGCTCATGATGGTCAAGTATCCCTGATACCTGTTAGGTTTCTTACTTTCATAGAAGGTTCCTTGGGGTGCATCATGTCCTTCAACTTCATCAAGTGGCCCCTAAGCCATGAAGGCCTCTTCCTAGAAGAGGAAGGCTTAGGTAGCTCAATAGGATCCATGGGTTCATCCACATCGGGTATTTTTACATCATCTGCCCATAGAATCTTCAGAAATTTTTGATCATGGTGCATGGCACAGATAGCTTCCATAGTCATATGGTTCTTTCTTTCCGCCACACCGTTCTACTCAGGAGTATATGGTGTAGTAGTCTCCCTCTTAATGCCAGCCTCAGATATGTCTGAGTGAACCAAATATAATATATCAGAGGTCTTGCTTTGGCTTGAGGGGAATGGTCCCCTTTTGAGCTTTCCTTATCCACCTTCTTTCTCTACTCTGAATTCAGGCATCCCTATCGCCATTTGTCTTACATCGGGTAGAGCTTTATAATGTAGGTGGGCAGACCTTCGATGCCAAAGTTCAGACTGAAGAGGTGTCACAAGACATGACACCTAGCGGACTTCCACCGATATAATATAATGAAAAGAGTGAAGGCATCTTTAACATTATTTTTCCATATATGTACCTTGCCATCGCTCAAGGTTACCTTGTAGCCTTTGTCTTCCATTGCCGAGATGGACACCAGGTTTTTTTTTTTTGAGGTCAGGTACATATAATACATCCTGTAAGTGGATCTTATTATTTTCAACAATGTTGGATTCATACTTGGAATTTCTAGCCTTCTTGAATGGTTGTCCTCTTCCTTCATTTCCAACACTCCTTTTACCTTTGCTATTGAATTTTCCATTCCTTTGATTTCCATGAGAGGGATTTTGATCATTGTCCCGGTGTGAGTCCTTTCTATCAGGGCACTTCCTTGCATAGTGACTTGCTTTATCACAAATGTAAAATTGTCCTTTTCTACCACCCTTAGGTCCAGCGTTTCTTTTTTATTTAGTCTCGGAATTATTTATTTTCTTGGCATGAGAAGAAAAGGCAGCAGGAGGACCTTTAAGCATGGGCATTTCTTGCTCTTCTACCCTTGTTTCTTCTTGAATGAATCTAGCCATTAATTCCTCGAAACCACAAATTAAATTATTGTTCAAAAGAGTAGTCCTGAACACGTACCAATCGGATGGTTATCCTCCAAGAGTCGTGAGTGCCATTTCCCTATCAGTAATAATCTCCCCAATAGATAGGAGATCATTCCTGATTTCGGTGATTCTTAAGAAGTATGCTTGCATACTCTCATCTTTACCCTTCTTAATTTCATTCAGCTTATTTCTACGAAACAAAACTTGATTTGCATCATTAACTTTAAATAAAATCACCAGTCTATCGTAGATTTCCTTGGAGGTGTTTAGGTTGGAGATGTAGGCCACCAAGCGCTTGTCAATACAGTCCCGGATGATCTTCTTTGCTTTGAATTCTCCGGTTTTCTATTTGTTCCTGGCAGTAGCGGATGCATTTGATGGAGGCTCAACAATATTGCCTCTCACATGGTCCAACACTCCTTGATCTTCTAGGGTTAAATCGATAGACATCTTCCATTCGTGATAGTTAGCTTTCTCACGGAGCTTGTCCATGGCAGGAAAGAGTGATGAGGACCCCATAGTTCTTTTAGGATAGCCTTGCAATCTTCTCTTCGATGATTGCTCTTGCTCTTGCTTGAGCTTTGTCTTCACCTCAGCTCTGATACCATGTTAATTTATGGTATGTTCTATGCTTATAATAGTTTACTTATCTTTCTTATTATTATCCACAGATTAGCAATCACATGTACATAAAGTAAAGTGTAGATAGAACATTAAACGATCGACAGAAAACAAGTCAAGACAAGAGACACAAGATGTAGCAGCTAGCCAGGGGCAAACCCCAATGTGGGGAAACCCTTTGATCAAATCTTCCTTTCTCTTCAATAATCCAGCAGAGAGAAATAGTACATAAATATGGTTTACATCAGAAGCAACAAACCCTTGATTAGTCCCAAACTAGGGCAAACATATCTTGCAAATCGACCGTCGGATTGGCTTGATTCCACCACCAAAAAATGCGGCCTTCAGAGGAGATCCAGATGGACCTATAGCGCAGTTTTGAGGAGGGAGTCTTCTGGTCAACGCTGGTCAAACTTTGGTTCGACAGTTGCTGCCCTAAAACTGCTTCCTTCCTTCCACGTGTGAGAGAGAGTCTCTTTTCTGCGCAGTAGAGAATAGCCTCTTTTCTACGCAGGAGAGAGAGAGATGTGATGAGATGAATGAGTGAAAATGAGGAAAAGTCCTCCTGTATTTATACACAACTGTTGATGTTTGAATAGATGCGACTGTTGGGCTTCTGAGCCTACATGAGTTGTAGGTCGGCTTGATAATCATTCCATAATCAAAATAAATTCATATCTCCATAAATACTTATCGGAATCGGATGATCTTTAGATCAATCCTACACCTCTCAACGAGAGGAATCTAATAAAAATATTATCAGCCATGAATAAGATGACCCACATGGAGTTTGGCCCTAGTTGCCAATTTTAACAATTAGGGTTTGGTAGGGTGTATAAGCAAGACCCATCTGATCGAAACCCTAGTTTGATAAATTTTGTTATTTGTGCCTTTGGGTTTGACTAACACATGTTACAATATGCTTGTACATGATGATGGAATCCTGGATGTATGAGTTGACCTAATCGTTGATGATTATGAATCCTAGGGTTTGGAACTAAGCCCTAGTCAAAGTTTGATATTCTAGGATGATAGTGTCTATGAATTCTAGGGTTTTGTAGCTAAACCTTTGTAGAAGTTAAATTCTCTACTATATGATTTGAAAAATCTAGGATTTCTGAAAGGTTCGTAAAAACATAAAATTGTATTGTGATCAGTTTGATTGTTGAAAATTAGTAAATGAAAATCTAGGGTTTACATCAAACCCTAGTAGAAGCTAGTCATGTTTTTGATCGAGTTGTGATTGGTTTTGATTGTTGAATCTCATGTATGAAATCTAGGGTTTGTATGAAATCCTAGTAGGAAGTCTAACATATGAATTTTGAAAGTTGTTAGATTCATTGTTATACTGGCCTCTACGGTTTTCTATATGTTATAAAAGAGTTTTTCATATCTCTGAAAGAAATATTGAAGCCCTAGATATAATGAGATTGATATCTTAAGTTGTCGATGTGATATAATGAGATTGATATCTTGAGTTGTCGATGTGATTTAAGATTTGTAACAAAACCTGGGTAAGAAGTTGAGGTATAAAAGTAAAGTCTCTCACTGATTATGTCTATCAAGTCTAATGATTCCATTATTGTATGATTTTGATGAGGTTAACTTCATGCTTCTATAGATTTGGTTGTACTTGTTATCTAAGTTGTGCAGGTACATAACCTTCAAGATGGTGAAGATGTTCATAAGTAAAGTTGTTATGATAAGCATGATGAAGAAAGTTATATGAATGATGATGGTCATGATAACTCTGATGAGAATGATGGAAGCCATGAAATATTCTTCGATAAAGAAGTTGGTCTTCCGAGGTTAAGAAGGAGCTTGAGTATATTCCTCGTGTAGGAATGATTAGATCCTCCCTAGTTAAGAGGAAGTGATGGATATGGTTCTTTACTTGATGTGTCATGCATTAGACCAGGACTAACAGTCGTAAGTCTTAGTGAAGGCCACAAGTGAGAGAAGGACACATCACTTTTATCTTCATGGAAACAAATCTCGACTTAAGAGGGAGGGCATACTATAGTCATGATGGACACCTTGAAAGAAGAAATTGGAAAATGTATTTTTGAGGGGCTGCTAAGATATGAAAAATATGTTGCTGCGTGTGAAGTAGGAAAGAAAGATGTGTGATTAAGGAATCTTCTGTCAAGATTCGTTTGAAAATCCTACTATGATTAAGAAGCAACATCAGTTGTTTGAAATACCCCAAAGGTTTGTGTTTACTTATGTACATTTGAAATTTTGTTACTAATTGGGGTTGTGCTTGTATAGGTAAATCTCTCAAAGGTTTGATAGCATGTTTTTACATGCTTAGTGTTATCAATTAGTTTGATTGGGAGAGATTTGTTACCGATTGTAATAATCGGGAATGTTGAGGCTTTGTGTGTGAGACACATTGCCTGGGACGACATTTGGCTGGAACTTTGTGTTGATGTCTAATTCCCGAAGTAGGGAGGGTGGCGTTGGTCATGGAGATCTAAACTCGGATACCCACCTAGATCCCTAGGTTGATGGTTAGTAAGTAAGCATGATGGTACCTAGAGAGTTTGAAAGCTTTAGTCCATCATAGTACCACTTGGATAGATTGCCCTGGTCAGGAATCTAGTCTGTGGCATTGCGGTGCCTAAACTGTTGAGAGACCTTGGATAGATTGCCCTGGTCAGGAATCTAGTCCATGGCATTGCGGTGCCTAAACTCTTCATAGTTCATATAGTTTAATATCTTTTGTATGAATACCTCTCTAGTTAAGAGGGAGTGTTGAAAAATGTAACTAGGTTCGATCTTCATAAAATGTATTTGTCAAAAGAATTTTTATTATTGTTACAATGACTTATTGAAGCATGGGCTTCATGCTAAGGTCATTATTTTATTAGTCAAAGTCCTAGGATTAATAAAGAGTCATTAGGGTTGTATATTTTATGAGACCCTTCTTGGGCTTTTGAACAATGTAAAAAGAATTACTTTTGAGTTAAAAATGAATTATGTAACCTCCACATCAAGTCGGCCTCAAAAAGATCAAGTCGGCCTCAAGGAAGGAAATTCGACCTCATTGGAAGACTATATATACAAGGCAGTTCGATTGCATTTGGGGCATCTCACTCTCTCTCACATAGTTCGATATTCGAAGCTGGAAGCTGGGAAAATTGCGAGGTTGAAGAAGTTGGATAAAAGGAGTGCTAGTTTGGTCAAGAATGAAGGGAAGGACAAAACCAAAGTTTTGGTATCTCTCTCTCTCTCTTGTGTGGGCTAGTTGAGGGGATCGAAGTCTCCTTGTCAAAGTCTAATTTGTTGTTGATGCCCGAAGCTGCAATGTCAAAGCTACTACTGATGCCGGAAGCTGCAAAGTCAAAGCTACTGCTGATGCTGGAAGCTGCAAAGTCAAAGTTGCTGCTGATACAAGAAGCTGCAAAGTCAAAGCTACTACTGATACCTGAAGTTGCAAATTCAAAGCTACTGCTGATGCCAGAAGCTACAAAGTCAAAGCTACTGCTGATGCCAGAAGATGTGAAGTCAAAGCTATTGTTGATGCCAGAAGCTGCAAAGTCAAAGCTACTACTAATGTCGGAAGCTGCAAAGTTGAAGCTACTACTGATGTCAGAAGCTGCAAAGTCAAAGCTACTTCTGATGTCGAAAGCTACCAAGACAAAGTTACTAGGGTCGGAGTGTTGCTACTACTAGGTCAAAGGTTGGATCGAAGAAGGAGAGGTTGGCTTGGTGTGGAGGAGGTCTTTGTCTAGGTTGAAGAGTCTCAAGGAAAACTACTGAAGGAAGAGATTTTCACTAAATTTTCCCCTAGATACGGGTTTTGCCCTGGCAGAGTGCCTACATCTTGTGTCTTGCGTTTTTGTGATCTTCATTCACACATAATTTGGTAATGCTTGATGAAAGATAATACAACAAATAAGTAAAATAAGCCAACATAATTTCCAAGTAATTATCAAGAAAGAGAAATCTAACCCTAATCCTACTAGTAATGATTTATCAACACTCCAAGCCTTTAAAATGATATCTCCCCTCTCATTTGCCTCGTACATCTCAACCCTAACAATGTTGGCAATCAATGGTAATGTTAAATTCTTAAAGTAAAAGTGACATTTCATCATTTTAACTAACTTTTTAACATTACCATGAAATGACTCAAGATGTTTGAGAGTGGTTTCAACCTAACTGGATTTCATATGGGAAACCAGATTGTTAGATATCATTCAAAATACAATAGATAATGGTTTTCATGATTTCAAGATTTAGGGGATTATAATGTTTCCAATTGAATCAGTCATGTGTGAGGGTATGAGATTGGCCTTTGATCAAGAGCATGAAGCTCTGTAAGTACCTTAATGTTGGTGGCATTGATTGTTGAACTTCGTTGATGTTGGTGGTATTGCTTGTTGAATTCCTCTATCATGGCCTTAACAAAAATGTACCCTTCACCCACAAGTAAATAATTGGTTAGGCATGCTAAGCTTTTTCTACCATATTATAAGGTTGAGGAGATGAACCCTTCACCCAAACCAAAATCATTGGTTAGGCATGTTAAACTTTTTCAATTTCTACCATATTATAAGGTTGAGGCTTTGAGTAATCCAAGTCTGAAGAGTCTAAAGACTTTGAGCTAGATGATGTTTATGTACCTCTTGTTAATGATCACATTTCTAGTAATGTTGAATCAATGATGAGTTTCATGAGTTATCATGTTGATCAGAGATTAGTAGTTTTGATGTCTAGTTTTGCTACTACTACTACTAACTAAGGTTGTAGAGGAGTCTAAGGAATCCTTCGACTCTGACCCAGAGGATGTTTATGTAGCTCATGTTGATGATCCCATGTCTAGTAGTGGTGATGAGTTTGATCATGATGAGGAGTGATAATGTTGATCACCGATATATAGACTTGTTGTAGGCTAGTGGTCCCATAGCTTGTAGCATTGTTTATGGACTCTGGAGGCCATTTAGAGCCTCATCGATTATGTATTTTGTTCCTAATATGGTATTGCACTCAGCGCCATTTTGATATATTCACCTTTACATGGTATATAGATGAGCAAACTTTGTATATTTTGTCTCTATTAGTTTGGAATCATGGTTTTAAATCTTAAAAAAGTTTTCTTTAATGAAAATTGATTATTTCATGTATCTTTTTAAATATCGGTTCATTGAGATCTTACGAGTCCAGTTTTTCCAGTTCCGGTTCCGGTTCAAAAACCATTTTGATAGGTGGATTAATGTAGTCACCAATTCCGGTTTTGAAAACTATGATCCAAATTCCTTGCAAAAAATAAAATTCGATGAGCCTGACTTCATTGACACGCAAACATTTTCGATATTTAGGAATGTTTATTTTTAGGCATGCTAGATTTGGCAAAGATCCTCTAGCAATTCCCAACATTTCTCATCTTTCCATAACTTTTTTTGGGCGACTATTATTTTTGGCATGTTGACGAGGAGTGATCATGTTGATCACCGATATATAGACTTGTTGTAGGCCAGTGGTCCCATAGCTTGTAGCATTGTTTATGGACTCTAGGGCCATTTAGAGCCTTATCATATATGTACTTTGTTCTTGATATGGTATTGCACTCAACGCCATTTTAATATATTCACCTTTACATGGTATATAGATGATAAAACTTTGTATATTTTGTCTCTATTGGTTTGGAATCATGGTTTTAAATCTTAAAAAGAAAAATCATTAAAAATTAATTATTTCATATATTTTTTTAAAGATTGGTCATTGAGATCTTACTAGTCCAATATTTTCGGTTCCGGTTCGAAAACCAATTTGATAGGTGGACCAGTCCAGTCATCAGTTATGGTTTTGAAAACTATGATCCAAATTCCTTGCAGAAAATCAAATTCAATGAGCCTGACTTCATTGACATGCAAACATTTTAGAATTTTTGGCAAGGATTGTTTTTAGGCATGCTAGATTTGGCAAAGATCCTTTAGCAATTCCAAAATTTTTTCATATTTCGCTAACTTTTTTTGGGCAACTGCTATTTTTAGCATGATTATTTATAGCTTGTGGTCACCATGTAAGTTGACAAGTGGATGCGCTATGTGGTAGTGACACGACAGTGACGTGGCACATGTGTCGTCCTTCTAAGGGTGCGTTGTTGAACTGGCATTGACTCGACCTCACTCCAGCTTATTTCACTTCACTTTAGTTGGGTTCAATGTGCATGAGCTTACATGAGGCTACCTTGTTGAGTTATCCTTGTGAAAGTGGAAAAAGTGCATGGCTCATGTCCACTCAAAGCACATGGGAAGTTGAACTAAACCATATGGACCTCTCTCTCTCTTCATCCAACTTCATAGAATAAAATGCATGAGGTCACCTCTCTTCACTCAACGCACATGGGAGAGTTGAAGATGGGCTTGTTTGAGTTCACTCCACTCCTAGTCACTTCTAACAAGGTGCATCAGTTAGGCACGTGAAAACTTCACCACAAGTTACCAAGGCATATTGCATGAGAGAGGCATCTCCTTTACGAGTAGGTGAGTTTTATAAAGTGAGTCGAATGGCCATTGTTTAGCAGAGTTTTCTTGAGAGTAATTAGTAAAGCCTATTTTCCATCATTTCTTTCTTCCTTTTTCTCTATTTATATTTCATGTAGGCCATTTTTATTGTGATCTGTCTTGTACCTTGTCTTAATAAGTAAACATTCATTTGATGAATACAACGACAAAGTTTGACCATGCTTTTCTTCTAGTTTTTTGGCTCATGGACACAATATTTCATGCTCTATATGGTGATATAAATAGTATTTCCTCTACTTTAATTTTATTAGTCTTTCAGAACGCATTTTCTTCTTTCTTTCTTCCATATTTTGTTGTTTACTAATTAAAATTGTTACATATATTCCTAATAAACCAACCGTTTTTATCATTGGTTATCTAATTGCGTGCCAAGGAGCCATATTTTGGGTTAATTTCTTACGCTAATTTGCAGATTTTTAGATGATTTTCAGCACATGACAAGCAAGAGAGATCCCCCAAGATCGGCAAGAACCAATCCAAATGGAAAGGGAATCAACTAGTGACCTTTGGGATGATATGCCTATTAGCTATCACTTCACTTTTGTGCTACAAGTATTGGAGTCAACAATTTCCTGTGGTGCAAATTATTGAAATATGTAACTAGGTTTGGTCTTCATAATGACATATGTAATCATGATTTTATGTATTTGATGTAATGAGAAAAATAAATTTATTGTTCTTGAGGCATGGGTTTCATGCTCAAGCAAATTTATTTTTAGATCAAGCTCCCATTGTGATCTCCTAGGGCTTGTCATTGAATCTACAAGTCACTAAGTCATTGTCATGTATGAAAGACCAATTTAGGGCATGTTACATATTGTAAAAAGAATTTATTTCCAGTCAAAATCGAGGTCAAGGGCCCTCCTATACCTTTTCAAGTTGCAATGAATAAGTCAGCCTACACAATTTCGAGTCGGCCTAGAGACAGTTCAAGTCAGCCTAAAATCATGGATAGAGAGCCTATATAAAGAAGAGTTCGACCTCACTTTGGGGACACACTTCACTCACTCAAGTTCGATTGTAAGGAAGTGTGAAGTAGAAGAGGACGAAGGAAGAAAATAAGGATGAGGTTTTTGGATAAGTTTTTGGGCTACTTCTCTCCACACGTGCAAAGAAATTAGGGCGTCAATCTGTTGCAGGGAAGTCGAGTTGCAGTACCATCAAAGAGTTAAGTATTAGTATCAATAACCACTGTTTTAAGGACCGAGTTCACTAGAAAGAAGAAGGAGGCCTAATGAAGGAAAAAAAAAAGGCAAATCTCTCCATTTCCTCTCACATGTGTGGCCCAGGGTTTCTACAACACGGGCCGAAAATTGCGGAAGTTGCAGGTAGATGTTGTAGGGCTGAAGTTGAAGACAAAAAGATCTACAAGTTTGACTTGACAAGTAGAGGCAAGGTTTGACTTGGTCTTGGAGGAGTTTTGGTCAAGGGTCTAGGTCTTGGAATTTGTCAATTGAAGATTCTATAAGAAGAAGAAATCTTGTGGGTTTTCCTCTCAGAATTGGAGAGGTTTTAGCCATGGTTGATCGCATATATCTTGTGTCCTTTGTCTTATTGTTCTTTATGGTTTGGTAGTTGTTTGACGAAGAAAACACTAATAATAAATAAGTGAAAGAAGAAGCTAATTAAGTAAAAATACACCACAAACAGTGATCAAAGTAAGAGAAATCATCCTATGTTGTTGCCCCTAGATTTCTCAACAAAAATTTTTGTGCTAACAATTTGGCATTGTTGCAAGGAACCATCGTTAATATTCAGTTATTCTAATGACATTATTGAATCTTTTTTTAATTGTTGCTATATTTCATTTTTACTCGTCTGGTGACTCCATCTGATGTAGGATGATGATCAAACCATATTGGCTAACAAGAGGACATTCTCATGATTTGATCATACACAATGCATTGTTTTGGGCTTTAGTGAACCTGAAAATCTATTCTAGAACACAAGCATGGATCACCACCTAACGAAATCCATGGGCAATCCCATTGCAGAAAGATCATGATTAAGATTAGAATATTCTACAGATGAAACCAAGTTTCATGTAAAATTCATCAATACATATGATAAGAACACCCTACTTTCTGACCAAAAAACATTACGTGGATTATGCCTTGGTTTTTGATCGAGTGTTTTGTACCCTCTTTTGGAGTAAAAAACAAACAAATTTAAGGCAAACTTTCTTGGTCACCCGAAGAGTACAAAAACTCATGGAGGCTGCAAAAAGATTGCAACAAATTTTTTCTCTTGTAGAAGAACATGATGATGAAAACCTTGAATCTTATCAAACTTCCAATGAGAAAAGGAATGAAAGTGACTCATGCTTGAATAATCATGAACCGATGGTTGCAAAACTTAAGCCATATGCAAAGTTCCAAGAAGATGAAGTTAAAGAGCCGAGTTTAGTAGTGGTTTCCTTAGATTTTTCCATTTAGGACGATAAAATACAAGAAGAAGAACAACAAATCAACCATGTTGATTCGTAAACTACCAAGGATATTCCACTAGACAATTCACCACAACAAATATGATAAATTATATTGAAAATACAAAATACATACTATGAGAGTTAATTTTTCATTAGACTCTTGGATTTATTAAGTTACTATTTTTTTGCTTATGCATGCAATATATAAAACGTTGAAAATAGAGAACAAATAAAAATACAATCAGTCATAAACCATAATAACACAAAGATATGATCTCAGAAACCCTTGTTGGAGAAAACCAAGTTGGAAGGTGAGGCTACTCTGCTCTCTCATTATCTAAATGGGAATGGATGCATGTATAAAGGAGTGAACTAGTGGCTTGTGGACTACTACAGAACACAAACCCTCTTTGTGGCCCTCTCTCTCTATCCACTCTCAGCTACTCTACTCATTTATGGAACAAAATGCACTCGAATAGAATGGAACCTCTTCTCCTCCTAATGGCCCGATTATAACATAGCCTGATAACCAACAAGTGGTTAAGTTTGACTCCTTCAACTCTTGACTAGAATTACAATATTGACCCTTCTAAAGTCTTCTTCATTATGATCATGTGACTAGCCCCTTTTCCATGAGAAATGGCGCTGATGTGGCATCCTCTTAAATCATGGTGGTCAAAACAGGAAGGGAAAACCCCAGGTGGCGTAAAAGGCAATCAAATGGGTAGCAAAAGGAACACCAAGAAGCTTCCAAAGAATGGAAGAAGTGGAAAAAGGGGCAGGACAAAAAGCTACCAGCCACAACACACCAATCCTAGCAACCATTGTTACACTGATGGTCACACAAAAGAGAAATGTTGGAAATTATATCTAGAGCTCAACCTGAAAAACCAAAAGAAAGATGCTAAGAAGAAAAATCTCATGGCCACTAATTCAAGCAACCAGGTGGAAAGCAGCTTAGACATGGATAAGAAGATTGTATTTACATCAGTGTAGAAATAGGTGAAGATTAGTAGCCTTCAATAATAGGAAAAGAAGGGAATGATCGGACTCTTCCATATAAAGATACATGTCAAGAAGACAAAAATTGATGCTCTGCTCAACTCAGGATCACATGGGAATTTCATAGCAACAAATCAAGTCAAGAAACATGGATTAGAGGTTCATGACCATCCTAGCCCATATCAATTGGGATAGGGTCAAAAAGGAGGCAAAAATAAAGGTAAACAAACAGTGTGGAATCAAATTTGTTATCAATGTTAATTTTATCGATGAAGTAGAGTTGGATGTATTTCCACAAAATGTTTATGGAGTTGTGCTTAGGAGTCCCTCTATGTACATGTTGGATGTGATCTTCATGTAGAGAGCCAACTAATATCGCCTCATCAAGGATGAAAAATCCTTCATCATCAATGCCCACAAGGGCAAGTCAAATATCTCACTAGTAAGTGCCAACTAGGTTAAGAAATTGATCTATTCAAGCAAGAAGTATGCTTTGTTATATATCTAAGAGAAATATAGAAGAGTCAATGAGAGCCAAATCATACATAGAACAGTGAACTAAGGAACATAAACAACAACTGAAAGAGTTGCTACATGCATATAAGGGTGTGTCCCACAAGCCTAAGGGCTACACCCAAAAGGGAAGTGGAGAACAAGATCTAGTGATTATTAGACTCTTTGTCACAAACATTGGGTTGTACAGTCAATCCATTATAGAAGCAAATAAGGTGAAGAAACAATTGTAGCAGTTGTTGGAACAAGGTGCCATTCGACCAAGTACCTCACCATGTGGGTCACCCATTATAATTGTGCCAAAGAAGGATGGGACTTGGCGGATGTGTATTGAATACAACGAGTTAAACAAAACTACGCTCATGAATAAGTACCCCTTGCCAAGGATAGATGATCTGTTGCACCAGTTGTAGCAAGCAAAATACTTCACCAAATTGGACTTAAATTTAGGGTATCACCAGGTTCGAGTCAAAAAAGAATATAGCTGGAAGATTGCCATCAAAACCAAAGAAGATTTTTATGAGTGTTAGTTGTGTTGTTTGGCCTATGCAATGCACCAGCTACGTTCGTGAGATTAATGAATGACATATTACACCCTTTTATAGATTCATTTTTTATTATTTATTTGGATGATATATTGGTATACAATGCTACATCGGAGGGGCACATTTCACATTTGATACAACTACTAGAGACAATGAAGAAGTACTAGTCACTGGTAAAGCTCAAGAAATGTGTGCGCGTACAATATTTTTTGGTGTTTTTAATATATGTGATTGGTGGATCAGAATTGAAGATAGATCCTACCAATATGGAGGCCATCGTGAAGTGTTTGGTGCCTACCAATGTTTCTTAGGTCAAAAGTTTCATTGGAGCAACACTCCTAATGAAATTCATAGCCTTGTTTTCAACAACAGAAACACCACTCCACGCCATAACAGTGAGTGGCAAGAGCTTCCAATGGCAAAGGGTTAGCAAAGGGCCTTTGAGGAGTTCAAGAACTTAGTCAAGTATCAGTTATGGCATTATCGAACTTGCAGCAGCCCTTCAAAGTGGAGACCGATGCGAGTGGATATGATATGGGAGCAGTGTTGATGCAAGGAGGAAGGCTTGTATGCTATCATTATGAAATATTTCATGGCATGTTTCTCAACTACCCTACTCATGACAAGGAGCTTTATGCCCTAGTACATGTTGTCAAAAAGTGGAAGCATTATCTAATGGGAAAAGAGAGAGCAATTCACCAGCCACTACAATACCTGCAACCCCAGAGTAAGCTGCAACAAACCAAGCATTACAAGTGGATGGGGTTTTTATGGCAATTTCATTTAGTGATCAAGTATAAAAAGAGCAACACAAACAAGTTAGTTGACATGCTTTCAAAGCCACCCATATCACATATCACAACTATGTTATAACCGGGCCACTAGGAGGAAACATGGTTCCATTCTATTTGAGTGCATTTTGTTCCATATATGAGTAAAGTAGTTGAGTGGATACACAGAGAGAAAACAAAGAGGGTTTGTGTTTTGTAGCAGCCCGCTACCCACAAATCTCACTCGTTTGTACTTGCATCCATTTCCATTGAGAGCAAAGTAGTCTCACCTTACAACTAGATTTTGTCCCGTAAGGGTTTCCCAAATCATATCTTGGTGTTATTATTGTTTATGAGTGATTGTATTTTTACCTTTTCTCCATTTTCCACATTTTATCAAATTTGTTGTGATGAACTATATAATGGAATACAACGACACTTGATGGTTCATATTATAACAGAGCACTTTATGGATCATACTACCAAACTTGCAGCAGCCCTTCGAGGTGGAGATAGATGAGAGTGGGTATGCTATGGAAGTAGTCATAAAGCATGGAGGAAGGCTTGTATGCAATTAACCCTCATAATATAGATTTCAGATTTTCAGTATAATTTTATCAAATTTGTTGTGACGAACTATATAATGGAATACCATGACACTTGATGGCTTATATTATAACAGAGCACTTTATGGATCATACTACCAAACTTGCAACAACCCTTCGAAGTGGAGTTAGATGAGAGAGGATATGTTATGGAAGCAGTCTTGAACCATGGAGGAAGGCTTGTATGCTTCCATTATGTAGTATTTCATGGGGAGGTTCTCAACGACCCTAACTATAGCAAGGAGCTCTATGCTCTCATACAAGTTGTCAAAAAGTGGAAGCATTGTCTGTTGGGAAAAGAAAATGCAATCCACACAAAACACCAACCACTATAGTAACTGTAAAATCCAGAGTAAGCTACAGAACACAAACCCTCTTTTCACCCTCAGCTACACTGCTCATCTATGGAACAAAATGCACTAAAATAGAATGGAACCCCCTTTCCTCCTAGTGGCCTGGTTATAACATAACGTAATAGCCAACTAGTGGTTAAGTTTGACTTGTTCAACTATTAACTAAAGTTACAATATTGACGATGTAACAAGCCCCTTTTCCATGAGTACTGGCACTGACATGGTATCCTTCCGAACCATGATGGTCAAAACAGGAAGGTCAACTTCTAGGTGGCATAACTTTCGCATATGGATAGACTCGTTTGAGGTATTTTCTATGCTGATGGAAAGGTATATGAGTGTAGAACAACCCAAAGGGGTCTAGCGAAAGTGAAAGACTTTTGACACCCAAAAAAACCATTAAATACCTTGAACTGCCTCCAAAAGGTTAAAACCCCCAATTCACCAAACTAGGACCCATTGATAAAATGGTCCTGTGAATTGATTCCTCCAATTTTTCCACTCTAGAAGCATCAAGATGGATGACAAATAATATAATGATCCAATCCATATCATATCCAAAATTGTATCAACGGGAGACCTTGTTAGTGCCAATCCACACAAGGATTCAAGAACAATCCAATCAGGTAACTGCATATAAACGGTTTCCACTATTCCCCCTAGTAAAACCAATATTTCATAAATGCCATAAGGGCCAACATGTCTCCGGAGACTTGAACCCATGCTACTTCAAACACAAATTGTGAACCATACCACTTGAGCTAAGTTCCTTTGACTAATTATAAGAGTGGTGTTACAAAAGGAAGATTCTAAGAGTTTTGGCTCTTATACTTTCATGTTTAATACTATTGAAGAACCATGTTTCATGTTCCATGTTCCGAACAACAGCCTTCATGAATTTGTTCAGTAGCAAATACATCACGACATCTTTCTGACTTGTGAGAGTTCATGATTGATTGCATTAGAAGGTTGACTATGTTGATATTTCTCATCTTATCAATCACTTGGCTACATGGTTACATTGAAAATGTGAGTATAATTATGGAAACTTTGACAAACCTCCAAAATAAGAGTTCTTGAGTTTTATTTAAGGAATTTAGAAAGAGAGAGAGAGAGCATGAAATTTTCAGTTTACAAGTAGTAGTTTTCGCCATCTCTACATCCAAAAAATTCCATGTTGTTTTTGTGCTTTAGGAGAGAAAACAGGGTCTTCTATTTTGCATATTTCCCTTTTTTCAGTTGAATTCATGTCCTAGTTGACAATGTTATCCCTTTTTCTTGTTTTGCATTAGTATATTCATGTTTCCTTGCATAATAAAAAGTTTCTTAAGAGGTTAGTCTATCATTTCCTTGCATGCATGCATTATTAGTTTATTGTCCATCATAAGATTGTCTAATTCAAAATATGAGTATCATGTCAACAATTCATCTGACATTTCCTCATGCTTTTGTCTAGGTCACCTTTGAATAAGGATGTCATCGCTTCCATCATGTGATAATTGTGTTTGATAGGTGGGTAGCGTTGAAGAGACGATGGGATGAGTCTTGAGTCATATTATCGTCTTGTCTCTTCAATTTGTATTGAGTCATTATCCTTGGTCAATCAACTCCTCATCCAATCTTAGGGATTTGGCACCATTTTTTCTATTTCTAGATTTTTTTCTTGTTGAAGGATAGGTTTTCATCGCTGCCTTCCTCTTAGTTGATCATTCCACATTGACTTTGGCACATCATCTAAGAAGTGATCTAAAAGCTTAATAATTTTTGATGGTCATTAGCCTCATTGGTTGTCATTTTACGTTCACAAAGGCTAATCATCATTGGGTCTTAGTTGAATGAGCATTGTTAATGTTCATTTCCAATAGATCATTCACACAAGCAAGTTGTGCTTGTACCTTTGGGCCATCAGCGTCATTGGAGGGTTCCCTCGCACTTAGTAGGTCTTAACAAGTATTTTCCTCATTGACATCTGACTAAGTGGCTCTCTCCCATGTGTCGACTTCAATGCATCTTCCAGTGGGAGAAGTGTACATGATGGATGAATCGTAGGTAGTAGTTCCAAATGGACGTGTAACAGTAAGTCCTCCTTTCAATTAATCAATCGAGGCACCATGCATATTAACTCCATCGCCCAGTGGGCAAGCATAGTGGTCTACAAATTGGATTTTCACGAGGATCGTCATCTATAGCTACAAGTGTAGATATTTTGAGGTTCTCGACATCCCTCAAGGGGATATCCTCCCCTTGAGTAACTAATGTTAAACCTCAAAATTTTCCCGTTAAAAATTGGGAGATTAAGAGCTAGATCTCATTAGATTAGTGTTCAAAGTTAGCTTTCAGAGTTTTCTATTAGAGTCACCTTCCACACAAGTCAAAGATGGTTTTCATAAAGATTAGATGTTGCATTTTTCAGTGATTTGAGCCCAGATCACAGTCAAAGACATTTCACAGCCACTTTCATTAGTTATGAAGGGCACTACTATTTTAGCAATTAGAGTTTAGAGGCTTACATGTCAAAGGTGATGGCATATTTCATTTGCTTGTGAGCTCGCAACTCTGATGAGTTATTTTTGTGCGACATGCGAGACTACTATTTTTAGCAATTGAGGTTACACGAATCATGTGGTGATTCTGAGCACATATTCAGACTCTATAGAAAATTGAATACAAGAAGCCTAATTCCATTGACATGAAAGGATCTTTTATTTTTAAGTGTGCTATATTTAGAAATATTCCCCTAGCAATTCTAAATATTTAAGGGGATTTCTATTTTTGGTTTGTTTATTTATAGCAGGTGTTCACTGTGTAGGGTGACAAGTGGATGCACTATGTGGCAGTGACATGGAAGTCACATAGTGGTGATGTTGCACATGTGTCATCTCATCTCAGTGCACCTTATTGGACTAGAGTTGACCCAACCTCACTCTAGTTCAATTCACTTCACTTTACTTTAGTTGAATTCACATGAGCTTGCCTTGTTGAGTTATATTTAGTAAAGTGGATAAAGTTCTTGGCT
This sequence comes from Pinus tabuliformis, assembly GCA_031772625.1. NCBI lineage: Eukaryota > Viridiplantae > Streptophyta > Pinopsida > Pinales > Pinaceae > Pinus > Pinus tabuliformis. Next base: position 1,584,193,546 of record CM062816.1, read on the forward strand.
CATGTCCACTTCATTCCACCTCACTCAAAACACATGGGGAGTTGAATTAGAACAAATGGACCTCTCTCTCTCTCTCTCCACTTAACAAAAGAAAACACATGAGGTCACTTCTCTTCACTCCACTTCACTAAAGAAATAAGGGAGAGTTTGACTTGCTATTTTTGTTCACTCCACTCTTCATCACTTCTAACAAGGCACATGGGTTAGGCACATGAGAACTTCACTTCCACTCACTTCACCATAAGTTAACCAAGGCATATTGCAAGCGAGGGATGTATCCTTTAGGATGAGGAGAATTCTATAAAGAGGTTGAATGGCCATTGTTTGGCATAGTTTTCTAGAGTGGTCAACAAAGATTCTTTTCCAACATTCCTTTCTTCCTTTCTCTCTATCTATACTCTTTGCAGGGCATTTTAATCACGATCTATCTTGCATCTTTGTCTCTATTATGTAACTAGTATGTTGGAGAATAAAAAGGCAGAGTTTGACGATGCTTTTCTTCTAGCTTCTCGGCTCATGGAGATGATATTTCATGTTTTATGCAGTGATATGGATAGTTTTGCCTCTACTTTAGATTTAGCAATCATTTATAGCACATTTTACTGATTACTAATTAAGATTCTCACATTTATTTCTAATTAACCAACCATTTTTATCCTTGGGTGTATGATTGCATGCCAAGGACCCATATTATATGTCAGTCTCCTATTCTAATTTGCAAAGTTTTAGATGAATTTAGCACACGACAAGCTAGGGACACCCGCTTGAAATTGGCAACCACCAATCCACATGAAGAGGCAATCAATTAGTGACCTTTGGGCCAATTTTCCTACTAATTATCACTTAATGTTTGTGCTACAAGTCTTGGAAGTCAATGTTTTCTTGTGGGGCTGATTTGTGTGCTAACAAGCTTGACTTGTAGAATAGTGTAAGGTCCATATCAAATAGGGTTTGATCATGTAGTATTGTTGTTTTAGAACCTTTTCATGTAAGATGTAACCAAACATTTTCACTTATTTGGAAATGAAGTGAAACTTGATGTCAAATCTTCAAGAGCTTCACATTTTCTGTGTTTTCAAAAAAGGATAGCTTTTCATCTTAACTAACCATTCCACAAAATTGGTGGCTTTCTCCCGTTCTTGTTATCCATAATCAATGCATAGAGAAATGGGGCCCACCAAAAGCTTCGATTGTGAAGTAGTTGAAGCCAACTTTCTAGAATCATTAATTACTCATAGAAGATTTCTCAATTTCTAAATCATTCACACAAGGATTCTTCCACAAAAAAAATCACCCTCATTTTTCGATTTTTTGCTTCTTTATTTTTGTGAAGAAGAGAGAGCATTGATAACATTAAGGTTACCCCTCATATCGCATGAGACATAAATTTGTAATTTTCATCACATAACAAAATTTTCAAGATGAAATATTTAAATGTTGGTAGATATGAGGTGTGTTAGCGCTTGAAATTTCACCTAGGCTGAGATAGACAAATCTCAAGGCTACATCAAACCATTACACCTCGTAGCTAGCCCTACGAGGAAGGAGAAGGCTCTCTCCGGTCAGACTCAAGGTATATTCTCAATGGGGTGAGCTGACCAATTAGGATCAAAGATATTAGGCTATTAAACTGATGAGGAGGGTTGATTTAAAGTTTTTGGGGTTTTTGGTGGCAATTGGAGGGAGTGCAATTCAGGGTGTGGGGATTGAGCTCAGTTTTTGCAGGTGGGTCTTTGGGGCAAGGTAGGAGTTTGTGCTGATGCCTTACGCTGAGATGGATGAGCAAGGAAGAAAGAGAGGGAGCTAAAGAGGGCAAACAATGACTTTGAATCCTCTTTAGACAGTGGAAAACATAAATATCAAACAAAATTGAAAGCTGAGTATGGCATGCATGAATTCAAACTTTATCACTTCTTTTGTTTAATTAACAACAATATAATAAGAGATGGAACACATAAACACACTTACAATGGCAAGTAGGAAACACACCATCAACACAATAATCCACAAGAATCCACAATGATGTCTGCAAAACCCTGGCCTTCCTTTTCCTCAAATTGCAGAGATACAAGTAAAATATACAATAGAGCTTCTCCCTCAAGAGTCCAACCTCTCCAACCCTGAAAATGATTGAGAAAATACATCATATAGGCAAGCCAACCTCTTTCCCCACCTCTAGGGGTCGAGCTCAGCTTCCTAGGAGCTGTTTCAACTAATTCTAAACTGAGCACTAGATAATAGGCAGTCAAAACAACTCGCCTCTAAAACTTAGGTAATCTATCCATGCATTAAATATTCACTATTTACATCAAGGAAACTTCTAGAAGGGTTAAATGAGAGTAAATGTATCCATGTGCCATGAAAATTATCCAAAAATCCATCATTTACAAGCATTAAGAGTCAACCATAGTAAAAACTGAGTTTTGCAGGTCGAAATGGTCAAACTGGCAAAATTTCCCTGAGTGGTCGCGCCCCTGCCTTGGAGTGGTCGCGCGCATTGGCAGCTGTGTTTGAGGGCCTTCCTGGTGTCCAAATCAGGTGCAAGATAGCTCATTGGAAAGGTCTGTGAGTCTACTTTCCAACCCAACTAGAATTTCTGAATTTGGAGTTGATTTGACCCCTCAAAAGTCATTTCTCCCAAGACAGCTTTCTGCAACTCAAAAAGTGGGCAGAAAGTCAAAATTTGCATGTATTTTGAGCTTTTGGAGGCCCAAATCTCCATAAAAACTTGACCCCATGCATAGGCAAGTGTATTTTTGCATGAAAATTCCAAAAATGCAAAGTTTTTCTCATTCTGAGCTGTCCCCCCGAGTGGTCGCGCGCGGGGTGAGACCACTCCAACGGCCAAAACCTATAAATTTCTCAAAAATGTCAAAAATGCCTCAAAACTTTCAAAATTTCTTGGGTTTTCTGCTAGGAGGAGGCTAATGAGTATCATGGTGAGTGAGAGAAGCCTCGGCCAAGATACGGAGTGGATTGGTCTTCTTCCTCCTCTTGCGGGCCTCTGACAACTTCCTTTGGAGTATCTTCATTTTTGCCTTGCAAACATGCATTCTCGCCCAATAATGATTTTTCATGTTCCGTAGCAACCTATTCTCCTCGTTTGCCTTCTCTAACATCCTCTGCAAGTGTGCAGTCACCCGGATGAGCATGGACTCCCTCTCCTTGGGCAATAGGTCTCCGGGCCCCCTACGGTTGATGACTCGGTCGGTTCGAATCTTCCATAGCTCATCAAGCTCTTTGTCATCCTCTGTACCTCAACCTCTGTAGAAGATGAATGGTCATCACTTTGCTCACAGGTTTCGGTGTCTGACATGGTTTAGGAGCAAAGTGGACAAAGTGAACTGCTGTCTCTGCCTGCAAAAATACTGAGTTGTATGTTGTTTTCAAGGGGAACAAAATCATGAAGGAAATGTTAGGGGAGGGGATTTTTCATTAGGAAAGGGAAACATATAAAAACATGGATTTTTAAGGGATAATTCACAAAATGTAACACATATCATCTCATCTTCCATCATTAGGAAATCATTTGCAAAGAAATACTTTATTAGGGAAAACATGTATGATAGTCATCAAGGGAAAGGACATGCATTTGCAACGGGAGTATAGGACAACATAGATAGCTTGCTCTTTTGAGTTTTTGTTTTTCAATGTACATCATAAGGTAAACACTGCTTTTTCAAAGGATTTTATGTACATTTAGTCATAGGGGAACAAGGCTTCTTTTACATCTTGTCATAAGGGAAAAGGGATCTTAATTGAACAGGGATTTTAGGGAAGGGATAGAGAGGAAAACAGGGCTTGGGTTTTGGGGAGACACAACAATATTCTTTTGCAAACAATATTTACAGCAATATGTCCATTTTATACATATACACAGCTGCATTTTTCTTGTTTTTGCTGTGGATATGCACAGCAGTGTGTCTTCTATTTTTCAATGACTATGCACAGCAATATCTTTTTTTTTTATTTGGTCATTTTGCCATATTATTGCTCTTTTCTCTTTTTACATAACATTTTCTTTATCCTTGCTGTTGTTTATTTATTTTCCTTGCCATGTGGAGGGTATTAGGGTTTGGGTAGAATACATGAAAGGGCATTAGGGTTTTGTAAAGGGATTTGGGGGAGGGATAGGGTTTAGGAATTTGGGATAGGAGATTTAGTATTTATTGCAAATGAGATAAGATATAAACATATTATGACATTTGTGAATTTAATAGGAAACAAGGAGGGAATAAATAGGGATTTAAACCTTGAAAAAAACATCAATCCTAGCATAATGCCTACATGAACAAGCAACTACCAATGTCTTCTTTCCTTGCATTCTTGGAGGTATAATCACAAGCATGAGGATCCACAACCACCATCAACCAACAAAACAATTTGTAGAGAGCCTACCTCAACCCAATTTTCAAGTTTGAAGGAGATTTTGAGTGAGTTGGAGGTGATTTTGGCACTTACAGCCTGAGTGGTCGCGCACCTCCTGAGTGGTCGCGCACGTTGTAATTTAACACTGCAGGAGAGCCTCTGAGTGGTCGCGCACCTCCTGAGTGGTCGCGCACATTGAGAGGCCTTTTTGGGGGCCTTCATGGTGTCGGAATCGGGTGAAGGATAGCTCGTTGGAAAGGTATTTGAGTTTAATTTCCAACCCAAGTGGAATTTTTTAATTTGGAGTTGATTTGACCTGTCAAAAATCAAATCTCCCAAGACTGGTCAAAAAGTGCCCAATGAGGCTGTCTCAAGGAAGAGTGTTGTTGCAGTCAAATTTTGAATACCTTCCTCAACCCCAAATTGAGCTCATGATAGCTCATTGGAAAGCTCGTTGTGTCTAGTTATCATTTTACCCATCAAGCAAGTCATTTGGTCAACCAAGATAGGAGAAAACTTGATTTTCCCAAGGTCACTTCAGAGGTGCCTTTGATTCTCCTGAGGCAACGGTATTCTTGACATTTCTCTCAAACCATGACACCTGTGCAAAAAGTGAAGGAGGTTTCTCTTCCTTGGAATTTTTTGGACTAAAACCTCTCTCATTTTTACAAAATTCATCTTTGATGGCTCAGAACCATCATTTTAGTGAAACTTGCCCCGATGTGTGAAACAAGGAATTTTGTCGAAATGGAGCGAAATGAAGGGGATAAGGGGCTTCTAAATTCTTGAGGAAATTTTTGGGAGTAGGGAGGGATGTTAGGAAGCAGGGGAAAGTGGAATCTTAGAGATTGAGTGAGAGGAAGGGGTTCAAAAGAGTGAAACACAGGCCCAACCTAGAAAATTGCCAGGTTGTAGCTAGAAACTAGGGTTTGTGCAAAAATGAGGAATTTGGGGGATCTGAGTGTCGGGAAGTGTTTGATAAGGTACATTAAGGATAGGGGAAGGTGTATGAACATCAGGAAACAAGTTTTGCCGATGATTTGTCCGCCCAAGAGAAACTGCCTTCAAAACCCTAAGAGAGGGAAATGACCTTGCCTGGGCGCAACTGAAGCATGAACAAGGTATCAAATGACCCATTAGACACTGACATGATAATGACAACCCTATGAATGATGATAGACTCAGCTGGATAGTGACATAGACTGACATTTGGGCAAACCCTAGACCTAATGGCTAGTGACCAAATTTTGCTTGAAGACTCACTGAAATGACAAAATTTGACCTTGACACTTCAAAATCACTATGTAAGAGCACATTTGATCACTGGAGGAAGGCTGTAAAGACTGACACTAACATTGGCTCCAATGGGGATGGTAGCTCCTTGGAGGTGCCAAGAACCTTAGACCTCTGGGAGAGCAGACCAGTGCTTTATAATCATTGGGCAATGGAGTCAAAAACTCAAGCTGAAGTGCATGACTGAAAACTGACACAAACTAACTTAACCACAAGACTAAAAATTGACTCATAAAGGACTCATGACTCAACTAAAAACTGACTCGATACTTGAACACAACCGACAAACTGAAAATGATGCTCAAAGTGGAGCTTATTCATCACAACCTACTCTAACAGTTTCATTCATCACCTGATCAAGTGAAATGAAACAACCAATGCAACCAAGTAAGTATCCCGTCTGCTGTTCGAATTCTCCACAAGTGCTCACTTATGAACAACAAGAGAGAACTACTGAAAGGCAACTCTGATGGCAACTTAGAAACAGATCCGTTGAATGATACGAACTCTCTATCCGCCTCCAAAAACACTGCATAAGGATCTTGAAATGCAAGCACGCTGGAACTGAGCTCATCCAATGGATTACTCCTCTTTTCCTCATACCATGCATGCAAACTTTGATCTGAGCCTTGTGACGAGACGTCTGCTGAAAATGACAAAGAAACCGGCTGCCGGATCAAGTCCATATCAGCACATTTTTCAAGCTCACACGTAGTCAATGGAGATAGATTTTGACTGCAAAACTCATCCAAAACATCAGCTATGGGATCATGAAAAACTTGAAAAGACTGCTGCAATGTATCCATTGAAGATGTATGACATCCTTCTAGCTGTTCATCCTTTTCTTGAGAGATTTTATGAAAATTCTGCCTTATAAACTGAAATGCTTCAAAACAAAAGGGTATAGAATCTTCCTGTATCATCAAATCATGTATTTCGGCTGCCACAGTTTCATCTGTAATCTGCCTTTCAATTTCATTTGGTAGCTGCAAATCTGATGCTACAGGCTGCTCAAGAATTTTGTCATCTGTCTCATCCTCAACATTTACACTGAGAGATTGCTGATTTGTTATAGGCTGTCCATTTAAAGATTTACTATACAACCTACCCTTCAAAAACTGAAATGATTCGAAACAAAAAGGTAGGGAACCTTCTTGTATCATTTGATCAAATATGTCAACTTCCATGCTTTCATCTGCAACTTGACAATCAAAGGCATTTGGGGACTGTAAATCTGAATATGAAAAGACTTGAACAAGGTTTTTATTGCCTCCAAGATGGTCTAGATCAAGACTTGTTGACAGCTGATTTCTAATTCAATGGAAGTTGTCTTTAATGAACTGACATGAATCAAAACAAAAAGGTAAATATCCTTCACTTACTTCAAAATTTGTTGCACTTCCCTCGTCACTGTCATAGCTGATATGTGATGGGTGATCATTATATTTGAGCTGCTGAAAATGAACTTCTTCCTCCCACAAACGAGCTGCTGATTTGTCTGCAAGATTAGCTTCTGTTTGGAGAACATAATCATCATCATACTGATCATAATGAGGCAAATCATCATCAAACATATACATCATATCAACAGCTCTCTCTTCTCCTAGATGATCTACAAAACAATCACTATGAGTGCGATGACAACTAGGATGGGAAACAAAATGTTTTGGATCAACAACTTGTTCTTCTTCAATCAGCGAGCCATGAACATCATAATCATTCCTTGCGGTGATCTTGTCCATCATCTCTTCTACTGCACTTACCAAAACGTCAAGCTTTACCTCTAGAGATTCGGCCGGATCTATGTTTTTCATCTCTTCTTCCTTCATCCTTGCCCTTCGGATCAACAGATGAGCCTCTACACTTACTGCACTATTTTGCATCTCGTGAAGTGTTGCAATATTCCTTTCTCTCAGCTGAAACTCCATCTCCGGATCAAAGGCACCCGGATAGTGTAAGAGAGCAGATCTAGGAGTAGGCCTTATATCAGCCGGCATCGAATAATAAACTTGGTTAAATCTGGCTGAAAACTGTTGTACTGTCTCCCCAGGCAATCTTTTCAGCTGGTTATACTCTTCTACAATCAAGAAAAGGTTCTGCCCGATCATCCACCTATCGAGAAAAACTTTGACGAACTGCTGGAAATCTGAGATGCTTGCATCAGGCAGGGTTTTGAACCAACTCTTAACTTCAGCTTGCAAAGAAAGAGCAAAAAGCCTCATACTAACATCTTCATCATCGACTTCAAAAAGGTCAAGAAATAACTCAAAATTCTGCACATGTTGCTCAGCGTTGACATCCTTACTTTCACCATCAAACCTCGGCAAGTATAGATCATAGTTTTTGGGGAAAGCATGAAGAACAGAAGGTAAAACAAGAGGCTTATACCGATCTGGAATTTTACAAGGTGTATGGGTATGTACAGCAGGTATATAATCGGACTTGGTCGCTTGGGGTTCATCACAAAATTCGGAAAAAGGATCTTGATCAAGCTCAAAAGCATGCAAATCTTTGGTATTCACAATCTTCGAAGGAAAAGAATTAACTATAGGCTGAGGATCTCTTCTCAAATACAATATACTTTGCAAAACAGTCTTGAGATTCTCGGGAAAAGAGAAGAAATAATTTACAACAAAGAACAAAATGTCCTGGATGAAATTCCAACTTGAGTACCTGATATGTCCATGTTGTCCTTTCATGTTTCTGCTGGTCGAGATCATCCTCCAGTGGAGTCTTTGGATCTGATCTTCAAAACTGATTTAGAGTCGCCAAGTGAATGATTTCAGCCTTGCTAGTGTCTGATCGTTGTTCACCATCAACAATCAGATCTGAACTTGATACATGTACTGGGGTAAAACGCAAATGAAGTCGTATTCACAAGCTCACGGAGATCGACCGAAGGAGCGTTTATCTACTTACGCTGATGTAAAACAAGAGCGTTTTCGAAGGCTACCTGGCGTACCTTCAGACTCCGTCTAAGCTTATGAATTAAACACATCAATCCACAAACAAGTTTGTTCTCCCCAGTATGGTCGCCACTATGTTAGCGCTTGAAATTTCACCTAGGCTGAGATAGACAAATCTCAAGGCTACATCAAACCATTACACCTCGTAGCTAGCCCTACGAGGAAGGAGAAGGCTCTCTCCGGTCAGACTCAAGGTATATTCTCAATGGGGTGAGCTGACCAATTAGGATCAAAGATATTAGGCTAGTAAACTGATGAGGAGGGTTGATTTAAAGTTTTTGGGGTTTTTGGTGGCAATTGGAGGGAGTGCAATTCAGGGTGTGGGGATTGAGCTCAGTTTTTGCAGGTGGGTCTTTGGGGCAAGGTAGGAGTTTGTGCTGATGCCTTAAGCTGAGATGGATGATCAAGGAAGAAAGAGAGGGAGCTAAAGAGGGAAAACAATGACTTTGAATCCTCTTTAGACAGTGGAAAACATAAATATTAAACAAAATTGAAAGCTGAGCATGGCATGCATGAATTCAAACTTTATCACTTCTTTTGTTTAATTAGCAGCAATATAATAAGAGATGGAACACATAAACACACTTACAATGGCAAGTAGGAAACACACCATCAACACAATAATCCACAAGAATCCACAATGATGTCTGCAAAACCCTGGCCTTCCTTTTCCTCAAATTGCAGAGATACAAGTAAAATATACAATAGAGCTTCTCCCTCAAGAGTCCAACCTCTCCAACCCTGAAAATGATTGAGAAAATACATCATATAGGCAAGCCAACCTCTTTCCCCACCTCTAGGGGTCGAGCTCAGCTTCCTAGGAGCTGTTTCAACTAATTCTAAACTGAGCACTAGATAATAGGCAGTCAAAACAACTCGCCTCTAAAACTTAGGTAATCTATCCATGCATTAAATATTCACTATTTACATCAAGGAAACTTCTAGAAGGGTTAAAGGAGAGTAAATGTATCCATGTGCCATGAAAATTATCCAAAAATCCATCTTTTACAAGCATTAAGAGTCAACCATAGTAAAAACTGAGTTTTGCAGGCCGAAATGGTCAAACTGGCAAAATTTCCCTGAGTGGTCGCGCCCCTGCCTTGGAGTGGTCGCGCGCATTGGAAGCTGTGTTTTAGGGCCTTCCTAGTTTCCAAATCAGGTGCAAGATAGCTCATTGGAAAGGCCTGTGAGTCTACTTTCCAACCCAACTGGAATTTCTGAATTTAGAGTTGATTTGACCCCTCAAAAGTCATTTCTGCCAAGACAGCTTTCTGCAACTCAAAAAGTGGGCAGAAAGTCAAAATTTGCATGTATTTTGAGCTTTTGGAGGCCCAAATCTCCATAAAAACTTGACCCCATGCATAGGCAAGTGTATTTTTGCATGACAATTCCAAAAATGCAAAGTTTTTCTCATTCTGAGCTGTCCCCCCGAGTGGTCGCGCGCGGGGTGAGACCACTCCAATGGCCAAAACCTGTAAATTTCTCAAAAATGCCTCAAAAATTTCAAAATTTCTTGGGTTTGCTGCTAGGAGGAGGCTAATGAGTATCATGGTGAGTGAGAGAAGCCTCGGCCAAGATACGGAGTGGATTGGTCTTCTTCCTCCTCTTGCGGGCCTCTGACAACTTCCTTTCGAGTATCTTCATTTTTGCCTTGCAAACATGCATTCTCGCCCAATAATGATTTTTCATGTTCCGTAGCAACCTCTTCTCCTCGTTTGCCTTCTCTAACAGCCTCTGCAAGTGTGCATTCACCCGGATGAGCATGGACTCCCTCTCCTTGGGCAATAGGTCTCCGGGTCCCCTACGGTTGATGACTCGGTCGGTTCGAATCTTCCATAGCTCATCAAGCTCTTTGTCATCCTCTGTACCTCAACCTCTGTAGAAGATGAATGGTCATCACTTTGCTCACAGGTTTCGGTGTCTGACATGGTTTAGGAGCAAAGTGGACAAAGTGAACTGCTGTCTCTGCCTGCAAAAATACTGAGTTGTATGTTGTTTTCAAGGGGAACAAAATCATGAAGGAAATGTTAGGGGAGGGGATTTTTCATTAGGAAAGGGAAACATATAAAAACAGGGATTTTTAAGGGATAATTCACAAAATGTAACACATATCATCTCATCTTCCATCATTAGGAAATCATTTGCAAAGAAATACTTTATTAGGGAAAACATGTATGATAGTCATCAAGGGAAAGGACATGCATTTGCAACGGGAGTATAGGACAACATAGATAGCTTGCTCTTTTGAGTTTTTGTTTTTCAATGTACATCATAAGGTAAACACTGCTTTTTCAAAGGATTTTATGTACATTTAGTCATAGGGGAACAAGGCTTCTTTTACATCTTGTCATAAGGGAAAAGGAATCTTAATTGAACAGGGATTTTAGGGAAGGGATAGAGAGGAAAACAGGGCTTGGGTTTTGGGGAGACACAACAATATTCTTTTGCAAACAATATTTACAGCAATATGTCCATTTTATACATATACACAGCTGCATTTTTCTTGTTTTTGCTGTGGATATGCACAGCAGTGTGTCTTCTATTTTTCAATGACTATGCACAGCAATATCTTTTTTTTTATTTGGTCATTTTGCCATATTATTGCTCTTTTCTCTTTTTACATAACATTTTCTTTATCCTTGCTGTTGTTTATTTATTTTCCTTGCCATGTGGAGGGTATTAGGGTTTGGGTAGAATACATGAAAGGGCATTAGGGTTTTGTAAAGGGATTTGGGGGAGGGATAGGGTTTAGGAATTTGGGATAGGAGATTTAGTATTTATTGCAAATGAGATAAGATATAAACATATTATGACATTTGTGAATTTAATAGGAAACAAGGAGGGAATAAATAGGGATTTAAACCTTGAAAAAAACATCAATCCTAGCATAATGCCTACATGAACAAGCAACTACCAATGTCTTCTTTCCTTGCATTCTTGGAGGTATAATCACAAGCATGAGGATCCACAACCACCATCAACCAACAAAACAATTTGTAGAGAGCCTACCTCAACCCAATTTGCAAGTTTGAAGGAGATTTTGAGTGAGTTGGAGGTGATTTTGGCACTTACAGCCTGAGTGGTCGCGCACCTCCTGAGTGGTCGCGCACGTTGTAATTTAACACTGCAGGAGAGCCTCTGAGTGGTCGCGCACATTGAGAGGCCTGTTTGGGGGCCTTCCCGGTGTCGGAATCGGGTGCAGGATAGCTCGTTGGAAAGGTATTTGAGTTTAATTTCCAACCCAAGTAGATTTTTTTAATTTGGAGTTGATTTGAGCTATCAAAAATCAAATCTCCCAAGACTGGTCAAAAAGTGCCCAATGAGGCTGCCTCAAGGAAGAGTGTTGTTGCAGTCAAATTTTGAATACCTTCCTCAACCCCAAATTGAGCTCATGATAGCTCATTGGAAAGATCTTTGTGTCTAGTTATCATTTTACCCATCAAGAAAGTCATTTTCTCAACCAATCTAGGAGAAAACTTGATTTTCCCAAGGTCACTTCAGAGGTGCCTTTGATTCTCCTGAGGCAACGGTATTCTTGACATTTCTCTCAAACCATGACACCTGTGCAAAACGTGAAGGAGGTTTCTCTTCCTTGGCATGTTTTGGAAAAAAAATCTCTCAGTTTTTCAAAATTCATCTTTGATTGCTCAGAACCATCATTTTAGTGAAACTTGCCCCGATGTGTGAAACAAGGAATTTTGTCGAAATGGAGCGAAATGAAGGGGATAAGGGGCTTCTAAATTCTTGAGGAAATTTTTGGGAGTAGGGAGGGATATTAGGAAGCAGGGGAAAGTGGAATCTCAGAGATTGAGTGAGAGGAAGGGGTTCAAAAGAGTGAAACACAGGCCCAGCCTAGAAAATTGCCAGGTTGTAGCTAGAAACTAGGGTTTGTGCAAAAATGAGGAATTTGGGGGATCTGAGTGTCGGGAAGTGTTTGATAAGGTACATTAAGGATAGGGGAAGGTGTATGAACATTAGGAAACAAGTTTTTCCGATGATTTGTCCGCCCAAGAGAAACTGCCTTCAAAACCCTAAGAGAGGGAAATGACCTTGCCTGGGCGCAACTGAAGCATGAACAAGGTATCAAATGACCCATTAGACACTGACATGATAATGAAAACCCTATGAATGATGATAGACTCAGCTGGATAGTGACATAGACTGACATTTGGGCAAACCCTAGACCTAATGGCTAGTGACCAAATTTTGCTTGAAGACTCACCGAAATGACAAAATTTGACCTTGACACTTCAAAATCACTATGTAAGAGCACATTTGATCACTGGAGGAAGGTTGTAAAGACTGACACTAACAAGGTGTACATCCTATGTCACATGGCTTGAGTTCAAATTCGAGTTCAACAACAATTAAGTTCAATTCAAATTCAATTTTTTTAATCAGATTCAAATGATGTTCGATATTAAGTTAACCTTTAGTCAATATATATATAGATATATGTATGTGTTTTTTATTAAGTGCACATATTTCCTCTTAAAAGGTCATTGGTCTAAACCAAGAGGGGATAGAGTATGGAAACAAGGAAGTCTATTGCTCCGTCCATGTAGAAAAGTGTAGCTTGGGAGGTACTCCAACAACCCTTGGGGTACTAGGTTGTGTGGAGGAAACCCACAAAAAAGAGCATTTGTGGGCAAAGTACCCAAGCGGTGGGCTTTGGACCCAATGTTGTGGGCTCAAGACCCTAGGTTAATAATCGTTTATTCCAATTATTGAAAGAGAACACCTTGCATGAAGTTCAGGGCTCCTAAGTTAATAATTAAAGAGCTATAAAAATAGGAGACCTAAGGAGAGGTCTCACCACATTGCAATTCATCTTGTGATAAACATTAGCCATCTAAAGAAGTCACAGATATGAAGAAGGACAAGTTTCTAAGGAGAATATTTCGATCTTTGAAGGAGAATGAGTTTCTAAGGAGAAGATTTCGATATTTGAAGCAGAACGAGTTACCTTGAGAAGTCGATTTCCTAAAGATGAAGTTTTTTGATAAAGTTATCTCTATTTGTGGCTCAATGAGGCTCCCTGGACTGAGATCTGTGTTAATTTTCAGGGCTAGGATGTTCTTTGTTGTAGATAATTGCATTTTTAAACTTTTTTCAACATTTTTACATTATATTCACCCCATAACATCATAACATCATTTGCAATTATGTAAAGAGAACAATATCATCAACAATGCAACAGAACAATAAGGAACAACAAAAGAAAAGCATACACAATAGAGACACCAGAATTTTGGTCGGAGACTAGGGAAAAACCCCACATGGGGGAAAACCCATAAATCAATTCTTCTTCTTCTATTAGATATTCATCAATGTTCAACTCTCAATGAGATATTCACTAGCCCTGTCAACATTGTCATGAGCATCATTGTCATATACATCATGGTCATAGACATTATTGTCATACACTGTCACATCTATTAAAGAGGCGTTGTCACAATTGTCATAGGGGCATAGTCACATATCACCGTCATAGATCACGGTCGTATAGAGACACAACCATGCATTAAAGGTACATTGACATGCATCAGTGTCACTACCATACAACAAGGTCATAGTCATATCAAGGTCATTGTTATGTCAAGGTTATTGTCACTACCATACATCACTTAACATAAGATTATTGTCATATATCTAGGTTACTATCATATAGTTGCCATACAACAATGTCACTGCCATATCATTGCCATACAACAAGGTCATTGCCATATCACATTATCATTGTCATCAAGAGTATTGTTATCACTATCATTATGAGTATTGTAGATATTATTGTTATCACTATCACGAGTACTATCATACAAGAACACTACCATACTAAAGCATAGGTATATCAATGTTATGAACATAAGTGTCACTTCCATGAGTATCATTGTAATGATGTATATCACTATTATGAACATTGTCACAAGTATCACTTAACAAGGATCACTATCATATATCTGAACAAGGACACTGCTCAGACATAACTATATGGACAAGAACCACTGCCCAAACATCACTAACTAGGGCACTCCAATAGGCCACTTAAGATCTTCTAACAAGCCATATAAGAACAGAATTTACTATGCCCGAACTGTAGAAGGTTAGGTCTATTAGAGCCACACCAAGATATGCCATAGAAACCTTACATCAAGTCCCATTCTTATCAAAGACAGGCCACATATAATTACTAAGAAAAGGTCGCTCATACTTACAGTGATAGAGCGCACATGTCCACAGAAAAGGGTTGCATTTAACCCACTGAAGTAGGTTGCATTTAAACTGAGAAAGGGTGTTGAGATTAGGCCATAAAAGTTACGAAGGAAGGGCCGCATATGAATAGAGGCTAGCCACAGAGAATAGATTGCAATAGCCCGCAAAGTTTCCACAAAGATAGGTTCCAAATGATGCCACACAACAGGTCACAGAGATGTCAATCAACAAGCCACAAAGATGTAAAACAAGAGGCCTTGGATATGCCAAATATTAGATCGCAGATATGTCAAACATTAGACCACAAATATGTCAAACATTAGGCCGTAGATGTGCCACTTGTTATGCTGCAAGACTAGGCACAAAAGAGGCTACATTCCACCATAGAGATAGGCCATATTAGGTCGCAAGCTTTGCCACAGAAGAGGCTACATTCCACCACAGAGATAGGCCATATTAGATCATAGACATTGCCACATAAGATGCTGCAAAACCATAGAGAAAAGGCCACATATCCATAGAAGAATAGGCTGCTTAAGATCACCAAATAGCTTCTCAAATAAGGTTATCACATCAAGGAGGAGTGCGAAGAACATATTAAAAACAATATTTCTTTTGTTCGAAATTTGATTTCTCCTTTTGGGCCAACATGAGCTTCTCCTGGGGTTATTGGATTCCCAAGGGAAAATTCGTCCCATAGCTTTCCTAATTTCAACAATCTATCTGCATTCTTTTAGAGAGTGTTGAAGCCTTAATTCTTTGTGGAAGGATGGTCGAAAGGTCTATTTAAAGGTTGGAAATAGGGTCAATTTCATTCAGATCCAAGTGCAGTATTTACATAAGGGTCGAGGATGAGTAAAATAACCGCAGACTAAGACAGAAGGGTGCAAGTCGGAGTTAGGAGGCCACAAGAGTTTGTTTCAAGGCCAAGAGGCCTCAGGAAGGAAGTAGTAGAGGGAGGAAATTCCTTAGGCCTAAGCAGAGGTCAACGGATGGTAAATTGGCAATCATTTTGTTGTAGATGGTTGCAGAGAAGTTATGTTGAAGTATGTCCATCAAGGATGAGTGACACTCTTGGTTTGAGGGCTAATATACAGTCAACTAGATGAGCTAAGTGACTGTGAGAAGCTGAGCTAATTAGGGCTGATTTATGCAGTGTTTCTTGAAGGAAAAAGAACATTAGAGCAACATATATGCAGAGATATTGGTGAAGCAATTTCTCTGTGAGTAAAGGAGGCAAAGGACTTTCCAGGTGTCAAGACAAAGTGGACTGAAAGGATTGTTGTACAAGGGCATTTTTACCAAGTTAAGTTTTTTTCTTGGTCTTTTGGGCAAATTAACAGTTGAAAGTTGTTGACTTCAAGCACTAGTGTATACTGTGTATACTAGTGTCTTGGATCGGGACTATATAAGGGCCATGATCCCTAGCACAGCCTACATTTGTTTATTAAAGGAGTAATAAAAACAAGTTTTGGGTCTATAAAATAACTGTCTACTTTGTTGATTCATTGTTGTTACATTTCCACTGTGCAAAGTGCTTGAAGTTGTCTATTTCAGTGTGTTTACGATTGTGATTAGACATAGACTTGATCTGAAGTACTAGGAAAAACCAACATGATATAGAGTTACTTTGAAAGGACAACTTAATCATAATGTGCACAATGAAGAACTTAAGAGGGAGTTGGTTGCCTTGTTGTTGAAAGACAAACAACATGGCCAAGTTGTTACCAGTATGAGGTATGAGGATAGGTTGGATGGGTCGTCCAACTATAATCCTTGGAAGGAAAGGATCAGGCTAGTCTTGTTGGTGTACAAGATATAGTTTGCTAACAAGGACATTAAAAAACCAACAGATCCCAAGTGGCTAGAAGTATTTGAAGAGTTCGATGTGAAGGTTAATCATCCTAGATGGTGGAAAGGATCATTTGATACCTCATCTTACCCGTAAAAACATTACACGTCAGATGTGGAAGGCTCTTCGAGATTTGTTACACAATAAGAACAATAACCAGTTGTTGGTATTGAGAGAGAAGCTCAAGAACACCGAGATGTTGGATGGGGAGGATATGGCTTTTGTTAAGAAACCATCTCACAAAAAGATAGAAAAGAGAGATCAACGCCTTAGAATTCAGCCTCTTCGAGGGGGCAACCTCCTTTACATTACACAAATGAACAATTCTTGGATGATTCAAATGAAAAAACCTCCTTTCTATGTATAGGAGTCTAAGGAGTCACAATATAACCCAGTCGACCTAACAATAATAATATAAAGCCACAAAAATAACAATAGAGGGATTCTATGGGGCACAATAATAACAATATGGGGACAATAGGGGCACAACAATATTAATAAGGGATACAACTACAATAGTAATGGGGTAATCACTAGTATTATATGGACCCAACATGCCCCTCTCCTTCAAAAAACTGTTGTCCTCAACGCTTGAGTAGTTCTGGATGCTTCTGTATAAAATTCTCATCCTCCTATGTGGAATCTTCAGCGGATAAGTTCTTCCACTTACTAAGATACTCCGAAATTGATCGATTTCGTAACTGTCGAGTTCTTGTTTTTGTGATTGCTTCTGGTTCCAATATAATTTTTCCTTCCTCGTCAAGTTCTGGCAATATTGTTTGAACTGGGAGCTTGTCGCCTATAACCTTCTTTAAACATGACACATGGAAAACTGGGTGCAATCGAGAAGCTGCAGGAAGCTCCAATTTGTATGCCATAGTACCAATCTTTTGCAACACCTTGTACGAACCATAATACTTTTGTGATAATTTATTATCCTTCTTAGCTTGCTTGAGGGACATTTGCTTATATGGTTGTAGCCGTAGGAATACCCAATCACCTACATCAAAACTTCTTTCGCTGCGATGTTGATCTGCCTGTTGTTTCATTCTATTCATTCTATTCTGTCCCAAAACGAGGTTATCCTTTAAGAGTTGGAGGACTTGTTGTTGATGTTCGATGTGATGTTCCACTGCTTGAACCTTAGAATTTTCTCTTAAATATGATGTGATGGATGGTGGCTGATATCCATAAAGTGCCATAAATGGGGTCATTTTTGTTGCTGTATGGAAGGAAGTGTTATACCACCATTAAGCCAGAGGCAACCATTTAACCCATTGTGTCTATTTATCCGATAAAAAGCAACGAATATATCCTTCCAAACATTTGTTTACTATCTTAGTTTGCCCATCAGATTGAGGATGATAAGATGAGCTATGAGCTAACTGAGTACCAAGACAAGAAAATAATTTTGTCAAAAAATTTCCAGTGAAAATGGGATCTCTGTCACTTACAATAATCTTTGGGTTTCCATTTAGCTTTTGAATTGTTTCCATAAATGCAGTAGAAACTGTACTAGCTTTAAATGGATGTGATAATGCACAAAAGTGTGCATACTTGGTAAGTTTGTCAACTACCACCATGATGTCACTCTTTCCCTCAGACTTCGGTAAACCTGTGATAAAATCCATTGAAACCTCCTCCCAACGTTGGCTTGGAATGGATAAAGGTTGTAATAGACCCGGTGTCTTAATTGTTTCAACTTTATTTTGTTGGCAAACCAAACATTCCGCCACAAACTTTTGAATATCTGATTTAAGGCCCTGCCAAAAAAATTCCTTCTTAACCCTGTGGTAAGTTTTTAAAAATCCTAAGTGCCCTCCTAAGGGAGAAGTGTGCAATTCCATAAGAATCTTTCATTTTAGCTAGGAATTCTTATAGAGGTATAAGCGATCTTTGTACCATAACGAATCATTTTTCCAGCTAAATGTATCAGACGTACATGAGTCTTGTTGTAACTTTAGAATAAGTGCCCACACTTCTTCGTCATTCTTCCATTCCTCCCTTGCTTCGTTTATCCAATTTGGTTGGATAATAGAAATGGCGCCAACAATGCTTCCACATCCTCATCCTTTCTTGAGAGTGTATCTGCCACCACATTTTGCTTCCATTTTTTGTAGATGATTTCAAAGTCATAACCCAACATCTTTGTGACCCACTTTTGTTGTTCTTCAGGGGATAATCTTTGTTCTAAAAAGTATTTAAGGCTATCATGATCCGTTTTTACCTTGAAGTGCCTTCCCATTAGGTAGGGTCGCCATTTCTTAAGTGCATGGAGTATTGCCAACATTTCCTTCTCATAAATAGCTTTGTGTAAAAACTTTCTCTTGATTGGACGACTTTCAAAAGCAATGGGTCTTTCATCTTGCATTAAAACAACACCAATTCCATTTCCTGAAGCATCACATTCCACAATAAAGGTTTTTGTGAAGTCTGGTGTAGCTAAGATCGGTGCTTGGCACATTGCCTCTTTAAGATGCTCGAAGGCCTTTGTTGCTTCTGGAGTCCATGAAATTGCATCTTTCTTCAATAATGTTGTTAGAGGTGCTGCTATTCTCCCATAATTCTTAACAAAATTGCGATAATACCCTGTCAACCCGAGAAATCCTCGCAGATGCTTTATGGATGTGGGGATTTTCCATTCCTAATGGCTTTAATTTTGCTAGGGTCTACCTTAACTCCTTCATGAGATACAATATGACCCAGATATTCCACCTCTTGTACTCCAAAGAAACATTTGGAACTTTTTGCATATAATTGTTTCTCCTCCAATAGTTGTAGCACCCTATCAACATGTTCAACATGACCCTTCCAAGACTTGTTGTAGATTAGTATATCATGAAAAAAATACTAACACAAATTTTCTAAGGAATGGTTTGAAAATGGAATTCATCAAACCTTGAAATGTTGAAGGTGCATTGGTAAGGCCAAAAGGCATGACCAAAAATTCATAATGACCCTCATGAGTTCTAAATGCTGTTTTCGGAATGTCTTCAATCTTCATTCTGATTTGATGATATCCTGAACGAAGATCCAACTTGGTGAAGTAAATTGATCCATGCAATTCATCCAGTAATTCATCAATGACAGGAATGGGAAACTTATCTTTAATAGTGAGCTTGTTGAGCTCCCTATAATCCGAACACATGCACCATGATCCATCCTTCTTGTGCACCAATACTACTAGCGCAGAGAAAAAACTTTGACTCGATTGAATTATACCAGCCTCTAGCATTTCTGCAACCATACGTTCAATTTCACTCTTTTGGGCATAGGGATATCTGTACGGCCTGATGTTTGGAGGAACACTTCCTGGAATCAAATGAATAGCATGATCATGATCACGAATAGGTGGGAGACCTTTGGGAGTCTCAAACACCTTGGAATGATTGTCCAAGACTTTTTGGAGATCTGGAGAAATAGATGATTCCAATGTGGAAACATCTAGGGAACATAATTGTGCAATTACACCTCTTTGTTCCTTTTTTAGAAGCTTTTTCATACCATTAGAGCTGATTATCTTTCCTGGTTTCCCTGAAATACCCCTTAATTCAACTTCCTTTCCTTCCATAGAAAATTTCATGAAAAGTTCTTGAAAATTAAAAGCTATTGTACCCAAGGATTGTAGCCATTGGACTCCTAGTACAACATCAGCACCTCCCATTGGAATGGAAAGCATTGGGCTAGTCAATACATATTCTCCCATGGATAGCTTGATATTATGGCACTTTCTAGAGCAATTTATTGTTCCTCCATTTGCAACCATCACTTGACACTCTGGTGCTGGATATAAGAAGCAATTCAATTCTTTTGCTACCTTACAATGAATAAAATTGTGGGTACTTCCTGAATCAATCAACACTATTACCTTTTTCTTCTTGATTTGTCCTTCTATCTTGATGGTTTGAGGAGTGGTAATTCCCGCCAATGCATTACAAGATATGGTCGGATTCATTTCTTCTTTATCTAGGGTTTGTTCTGGAGTATATCCTCTTCTTTTGACCTTTCTTGCTCCTTTTCTTCTTCCTCTTCACAATCTATGTAGAATAATTTCTTCTCAGCATACTTATGACCTTTAGTGTATTTGCTATCACAACTGTAACAAAGCCCTTTTGCTCTTTTTTCTTCCAATTGTTGTGGTGTCAACCTTATAGGTTGTGGAAGACTAGGGGCAACAACACTTCCATCTTTATAGTTGTGAGTGGTATGCTTCCTGGTTGCCATAATTTTGCTTTCCATTTTTCTTGCTAACTTGAATGCCTTCTCTAATGAATCAGGTTCCCAAAGGCGAACATCATGTTGGATATTATCCTTTAAAGTCCCTATGAACACATCAATCCTATGCTCCTCTGGAATATTTTTTACTCTTATGTTCAATTTTTGGAACTCCTCAATGTGCTCCATTATTGAACCCTTTTGTTTGAGACTTATCAATTGGCTAAAAAAAGTGTTGCATTTTGTATCCTCATAATGTGTTGTCAATTCTTCCGTAAAAATTGCCCAAGTGATAATTTGTTTACGAGAGCAAAGCCATTGATACCAAAAAAACTGATTTGGTTCCAAATATAAAGTTGCAATACGTACCTTTTGTGTGTTTTGCACATTATTGAGATCAAAAAATTGCTCCATCTGTAATATCCATGTTGCAGGATCCTTGCCATCAAACTTCCTCATATCGATTTTTGGAATATGGTGGGTCTTTGATACCACATTAGAGTCTATGGAATTATGATTAACATTTCTTTTGTTCTCATCATGAGTTTCCTTTACTACCCTTTCACCATTAGTGACCATTTCTTGTAGCAACTTATTCATATTTATCTTTAATTTTTCCATCTTATCATCTATGCCATCAATTTTAGCGTCCATGCCATTCATCTTAGCTTCCATGCCATCCATCTTAGCTTCTACGCCTCTCTTTAAACAATCCATCTTAGCTTCTACACCTTTCTTTAAACCATCCATCTTAGCTTCTACATCTTTCCTTAAACCATCCATCTTAGATTCTGTTGCTTTTTGTGCAAGTGACACTTGTTGCACTTGGTCTCGTAATTTTGATATGTCATGTTGCATATCTTCCTCTTCTTCATGAGTCATGCTAGAGATTTCAGGTTGCTTACTAGGTGTTTGAATTTTTTTTTTCTCGGGGCATCAATTAATGATTCAAACTAATTTTTCAAACCAAGCTTATGCAAAAATTTTAAAAAAACTACACACCTTTTTTCACTTTGTAGAAGCTTGATATTGAATCTGATGTATCTCTACAATTTCGGATCATCCAGTTCTGAAATTGCGACCTATAGTAGCCCTCTGTGTCCTCTTTCCAATGCCACCAGTCTGATCCAAATTGGATTCTCCAAGGAAGAGTTATGCACAATCTCCCAAGATGACCTGATTATAGACTAGTTCAGTAGAGCGAACTTGTATGACGTGCCACGAGTCACTGTTTCAACCTCTGGCTCTAAAAAATATACACAAGAAACTATAGTCCGTCCTCTTTCTGTACCTTCTTATGAAATTTCAATCCGATGCTCAGAGAGAAAGTTATGATGATTTTCCCCAGGTCACCTGTTTGGAATGTAATTCAGGAGTCTGCAAAAAGACCAACTTCCTCAGATCATATCTCCACAAATAGAGCACGAAAAGCTCTGAAATTCGGACCTGAGATTCAGCACGATTTATTCTCAAATGGTTTTTTTTTTAGCTTTTGAAACATCGCAGAAAAAAGTTATAGCGAAAATGCCACGATGACCTGTTGGGAGCAGCGAAACCCTAGAATCCAAAGCTCTGATACCAAAAGTTAAGAAACCAGCTCACAAAAAGATAGAAAAGAGAGATCAACGCCTTAGAATTCAGCCTCTTCGAGGGGGTAACCTCATTTACATGACACAAATGAACAATTCTTGGATGATTCAAATGACAAAACCGCCTTTCTATATATAAAAGTCTAAGGAGTCACAATATAACCCAGCCGACCTAACAATAATAAGATAAAGCCACAAAAATAACAATAGAGGGATTCTATGGGGCACAATAATAACAATATGGGGACAATAGGGGCACAACAATATTAATAAGGGAGACAACTACAATAGTAATGGGGTAATCACTAGTATTATAGGGACCCAACAGCTTTGTATTTGATGAGGATTTCTCAAGTCCATGATGAGCTCACTGCCATTGGAGATAATGTTCTAGATTCTGAGTTAGCAAGGACTGATTTGAAGGGCTTCACCAAGGAATGGAAGCCACTTATCAAAGGAATTGTCGCTCGAGATAAGTTGTCAAATTGGAACAAGTTATGGGACGATTTCATCCAAGAGGAACTGCGGGACGAGGATCTTCATAAGAAAAAGTTTGATGAAGATAATGTGGCCCTTGCAGGAAATATGAAGGGAAAAGTGAAGGACTTGAGTAAAGTGTTACACATGTGGCAAGCATGGTCACTATGTGAGTAAGTGTTTGCGTCAGAAGAAGGGAGATAATGAGAAGAAGAAGGAGATAGCAATGGTTGCTACATCTTCAGTTAAGCTAGATGACTTCTCAAGAAGGTTCAAGGAAGACTTTGTTATGGTTTCCCATTTCTTCGAGGGCACCATTGATGAGAGTGCATGGTTCATTGATAGCAGAGCATCAAAGCATATGACAAGATCGTGGGAAGTACTTGAGACTATAACTGAATGGGACTCAAAATTGCGCGTGGAGGTTGGCGATAAGAGTCAAAAGACTGCTGAAGGATCACGGGAAAGTTTTACAGATTATATCTGAATGGGACTCAAAATTACATGTGGAGGTCAGCAATAAGGGTCGAAAGGTTGTCAGAGGGTCAGGCATGGTGCCATTTAGGATGGAGTTAGGTGGGTTTCTACGAGCTCAAGATATACTATTGGGGTATTGAAGCTCAAGTGAAACATGTTCTCTGTCTCGATGATCGAGGCGAAGGGGTTTGAGGTGATATTCTGAGATGGGAAGGCAATACTTAGGCCCAGAGGCTCTAACTCCACTAGAGCATTCATTGGAGTTAGGGAGAGTGGTTTATATAGGTTGACGAGCAAGCCTATAGATCAAGGGAAAAAGCAAGTTCTTGAGATTCGGAGGGAGTCGAGTTCGAGTCAGAGTTTGCATGTTTAGAGGGAGAATTTGCAACCTAAGAACAACGCATGGTCAGTTGGGAGGAAGACTTCAACAACTGGCAAGAAGGAACCGTGGAATCGGCTAAGGCCTATCACGACAAGAAAAAGTAAGAGGCTTCTAGTTCTAGGGAAACTTTCAAGGAATGTGTTGTTCATACTTCAAGATACACAACAATGATGGATGCCAGAGATTGGAATTGTGTACGTGATGAGTTACTTCTAAGGAATAGAAGTACCTCCCTCACTAAGAGGGAATGTTGAAAAGCATAGCTTGGGAGGTACTCCCACAACCTTTGGGTGCTAGATTGTGTGGAAAAAACCCACAAAAATGAGCTTTTATGGGCAAAGTACCTAGGCTTTGGACCTAATGTTTTTGGCTAAAGACCCAAAGTTAATAAATGTTTATTCTAATTATTGAAAGAGGACACCTTGAATGAAGTTAAGGGCTCCTAAGTTAATAACTAGAGAGCTATAAATATTGAAGACCTAAGGAGAGGTCTCACCACATCACAATTCATCTTGTGATAAACATTAGCCATCTGAAGAAGCAACATATCTAAAGAAGGACAAGTTTCTAAGGAGAAGATTTCGATCTTTAAAGGAAGACGAGTTACCTTGGGAAGTCTATTTGCTTAAGACGAAGTTTTGTGCTAAAGTTATCTCTATTTGTGGTTCAAAGAGGTTGCCTGGATTGAGATATGTCTACATTCTTTTGGAGAGGGTCGAAGCCCTAATTCTCTGTGGAAGGAATCTTGAAAGGTCTGTTTAAAGGTTGGAAATAGGTATGAGTGTTAGTTTTTACAAGGGAAATACTAGCACATTTTCATCTATAGATAATAGCTTCAAATAGTCATAACAACATTAGACTTCATGTAACATTTTTATTTCATTAAGTAGTATAAGAAAAATTCACTCATTAAGCATGATAGGGCAGTAGAGAAATAACCAAGAAACCAAGAGACAAAAGACAGAAATTAGGCCTGAGGCTAGGGTAAAACCCACAAGGGGAAAAACTAAAAATTCTTCCTTATGAGAGAAAGAGAGAGTTCAAGATTCAATAGTACATCAGAAACACCATCAAGATAATAACCATAGCAATACCCAAGAACAAGATGAAATGCCATGCCTTCTTCCTGAAATTTTAGCGCCCTTCTTTCTCCTTTTCTTTGTTAGAGCAGAGTCCATGTGAAGATATATAAATGATGTATAAATGAGGAGGGGAGGTCCCCTTTATATAAACTTTTTGAGGAGGTTGAATGGGTTCCCTTTGGGGCGGGGTTGTAAGGGAGTGCCCCCCCCTGAATCTACTCCCGAAGGGAGTCGATCGGAAGCACGCTCCCTAAAACAATTTGCGCTCCTTGCCTTTTTGGGAGTGAAAGCAAGAGCGATTAGGGAGAAATTGCTCCCTGACCACTCCCAGAGTGATTTTTTCAAGTCAAGAGAGGTCCGGAAGTGACCACTCCCCGTGGAAGAAAATGGCGCAGCCAGATTTTTTTTTTTGGCCGAAGAGGAAGGGCCAAAATCAATAAAAGGCTTCCTCCCCTCCCCCAATGCACCATTTGCATACTGAGAGAGGAATATTGGAGCTTGAGAGAGGAAGAGAGAGCTTTTGGAGCTTAATTTGAGGAGGTGAGTGAGATGAAGATTGAGAGAGTTGCTTGAGCTTGAGAAGCATGCAAGAAATATTGGAGCTTGGGATTGAAAGCACCATTGGAGAGCCAAAGAGGTAGGGTCTAGAGTCTAATCCCATTCTTTTTTATTTTTCCATGTAGCAATAAAATTTGTGTTTTTTATATGTTCATTGTTGAATGAAACATGTTCTCTTCTCTCTTTCCCATTCCCATTCCTCCATTTTATTGTGGGCAAGAAACTATAACTCCACCAAACATCATGGCTATATGGCTTGGCATTCTCTTGATGTTGGTTCCTTTTATTGTTATGATGGTTTTTGGGAGCGAAAGGAGTGATGAAGAGGATGAAGAAATGGGTAGTGATGGATTTGGAAACCTTGGAGAAGAGGAGGCGGATAATGACAGTGGAGATGATGAGCGCAAAAAAACCAAAGTAGCCCAAACCCCCTTGTGGAAATAAATTACTAATATTTCAGGAAGGAAAGGGGGTGGAACCACTAAATTTACATGCCTCCATTGCAAAATCACTTTCATAGGTTCATACACTCGTGCCAAAAAGCATCTCTGTGGGAAAATGGCATGGGATGGAAATAAACAAACAGGAATCAAAACTTTTGCAACTATGTCAAAACAACGAAGAGCCAAATACATAAGGGAAGAGGAGGAAGTCCAATACAAATCTAAAAGATCCAAGGGTGACTTTGAACATGACACCATTAGCCCACAATAATAGACTAAAAACTCCTTTAGCATCCACCCATGGTAGTGGATATGGAGGCACATGCACAGACACCCTTTAAGGCATATAACCATATTAGATTTCCTTGATCAAGGGTGTATAGGTGATGTGGATGCAAAAAAAAATTGGTTTCTCTATGCATGTGGGATGCCATTCAATGTTCTTCGCTCACCTTATTGGGGACATGAAATGGTTGGCACCATCAATGATGCCCCTAAAGGATACAAGAGCCCTACATATGACAAGGCTAGAACTGTGGAACTTGATCATAAAAAAGCCAAAATAACACATGCTTTGAGTAAATTGACAAATTCTTGGAATGACTATGGTGTATCTATTATATCTGATGGTTGGATATATGTAAAAGGCAAGTCAGTGATAATTGTTCTTGGTGTGTCTGCTAGTGGTGCAGTCTTCCTTTCATAACATGATTACTCAAAAAAGTTCAAGACTACCATCAACATTGCAGAACCATTATACTGGGCCATATAAATGTCATCCAAGTCATCATTGATAATGCCTCTAATTGTAAGGTGGCAAGAGCAATCATTGAGGATAAATACCTCAACATATTTTTCTTTGGGCGTTTGGTTCACATAATTGTTAGAAAATCATAAAGGCATTAAGATTTTCTCGATCTTGATAATTACTTGTGATGTTTCATATTATTACGATTCTCTTCTTTCTTTAGTTCATCAAGCAATTACCAAAAGCAACAACACATAAAACAATGAACACAAGATGTAGGCACATGCCAGGGCAAAACCCCCCTCGAGGGGAAAACCCAATCAAAATAATTCTTCCTTTCAATAGTATTATTTGATACTCTTCACCCTAGACCAAGACCAAACCTTCTCTCCACACCAAGTCAGCCTCCAAAAGATTGACCTCTTCCAGTGACTTTGACTATGCAGCAACTTGCAGCCGCCAGTAGCTTCTAGCAACAGTCCAACTCAGAAGACTTCGATCTCCCAATCCAGAGCACGAAACAGAGTAAGACCACAACCAAAATTTTGATTTTTCTCTTCTCCTTAGACCACCACCAAAATTTTGCTTTTTCTCTTCCCCTTAGACCACCACCAAAATTTCAATTTTTCTCTTCTCCTTAGACTCCCCGAAACTCACATTCACTTCGGCTTCCCGGCAACAGACTTTCCCAACTTCCTACTTCGCACTTCTGCCTAGCAAATAGATTTTCGTACTTTTTCCCAGTAGAGAGAGAATGATAAGTGATGATCCAAATGAATTCGATGTCCTTCCTTTTATAGGCTTCTTGTGGGGTCGAATAGGGTCTTAGGTCGACATGGTGTGGAGGTTCCATAATTCATATTTTACTCAATACTAAACCTTTTTACATGATTCAAAAGCCAAAAAAGGGTCTTTTTAAATGTACAATAATTCTATAGACTCTAAATAAATCCTCGAAGTCCTCAATGGGGACTTTGACCTAAAACATGGTGACCCAAGCATGAAACCCATGTTTTAATAAGTCACAATAATAATAATAATATTTTGTTTATTCTTTTGACAAGTACATTATTGAAGACCGAACACAGTTACTTTTTCCAACAACAATGAACCTTTTGAGTGTGATATTATTAAGAAGAAGGAACCTCAATACAAATGGATTGGTGATTTGTACAGGAGGAGCAACAGAATGATAAAATTTATTACTAATCATAGTGATACCCATGGGCTTTTCTGTAGTCATTCAAGGTTGGAGCTTTTTAAGCTTGGGAAGACTAGATTTGCTAGCTATTACCTCACCTTCAAGCACCTTTTGAAGGTAAGAGTCATTGGCTAGCATGGTATTAAAGGACAAGGCTCCAACCGCACTTGACAGGGAAGGGTTTGCAGAGGTGGAGGAGACCGCTCTTGATGGTCTGTTTTGGGGACATGTGAGGGAAGTTTTGCGATACACCAAGCCAATTTATAACATTATTTGTCTTACAGATACAGATGCACCAGTGCTTGGGAAGGTGTATGAGGAAGCGGATAACATGTTGGGGCAAGTAAAAGATATTATTCGGCCAAAAGATCCCAACTCGTATAATATTATTTACAATTTTGTGTGTGCACAATGGGATAAACTTAATGTTCCACTACATGTGTTGGCGTATATCCTTATGCCAAAATACTACTATCCATGTTGGTTGGGAAAACCTGCACCTGGGGGTGTGGTTAAAAGAAAACCCCATACAAATCTACATTAGGCAAGTTGGTCCCTGGCAGGGAGGAGTGTGCTAGATTGCATGGAGAATTACGAAAATGCTTCACTAGCACTGGAGTGTTTGGTTCTTTGCATGCAATGGAAGATACAGACAGATTGGATGTTGTCACATGGTGGGATATGTATGGCAGTGATGGACTTTTGGCAAAATTGGAAGAAGAAAAAAGTGCTTTCACAAGTTGTAAATACTTCTTCTGCAGAGACGTGTTGGAGCACCTATAGCTTCATCCATAATGTGAGAAGAAACTGCCTCAATGAAAACCGGGCAGAAAGCTTGGTTTTTGTGCACTACAACTTGAGGTTGTTAACACATTATTGTGAGCGGGCCCATGTTGATACACCATACATGACCTGGGACAACAACCCTAAGGAAGATAATTTAGAGGATGGATTTATACATCTATAATAATTGGAAACAGGGCTTTTGAAAGATGATGATGAAGCAACAGCAACAGCCATGACACCCGCATCATCCAATAGCAATGCTCGAGGTCCATAAGCTTTGCCTATGTTGCTGCCACCTCCATCTACATCCTCTCGTGGAGGTCATGTGCCTTTTGGTTCTAGGCTTTGGACATGATCATCGGACTATTCGGGAGGAGACTGCCAGTAGACCACCACGAGCTTCTCAGGAATTAGACATTTCTCGTGGCAAGAGCCCAAGGTGTTGAAAATTGACAGCTATGGGATGAATTTCCTTGAATAAAATTTCATTTCCGACCTTTCTAA
This sequence comes from Pinus tabuliformis, assembly GCA_031772625.1. NCBI lineage: Eukaryota > Viridiplantae > Streptophyta > Pinopsida > Pinales > Pinaceae > Pinus > Pinus tabuliformis. The sequence goes on from CM062816.1 coordinate 1,584,222,700, forward strand.
AGTGACTTTCTTAAAATATAAAGTCATGTCTATCTTTGTAACCATGACTTTCCAAAAATAGTAAATCACTTTCCATCAATTCGTAATCATATATATACAATGGAAAGTCACTTAACTTGTCCTTAATCAATCTCAATTTTTTAATTTTTAACTTAATCATCAATATTATTATTATTATTACTATTATTCCCTTTATGATATTATTATATTATTATTAAAAAGAAATTCAAGTCTCTCAATCATAAGACTCAATCATGTCATATGTAACTCCCCTTCAATTAATGCATATGTTACTTGTTAGGATATTCCGACACATAGGAAATAGTTAAGTTCAACTTGGTCTAGTGTAGAGTTAGGTAAAGCGTGTTTCTTTACTATGTACTTTTGTAACTTACAATCCGACAGTCACGATATGTAGTGATCCAACGGTTCATTCTCTCCTTAGTATTACCGACACTTGATCCGTGGCTTAACACCCGATTGGTCCATGATCTCTATTTAAAGAGCATGGAGGGTCATTTGTAGGTTAACTGTTCATGAGAGAAGCTTATGTAAAATTTCATTCTTTTATTAATAAATTGCCTAAAGTGGCCGCGTTGGCTCAGGTCGTGGACTGTTTCCCTCTTTGAGGGTTTTAACCACGTCAAAATACTGGTGTATTGATCTGTGATCTATTTGTGAGCGGTTTCCTTTGGTGTTCTGTCTGAGGAACTTACCCTGTAAATTCCTACATGGTATCAGAGCTATTTGAGGGCCGCGTTCGTTGGTGATCCAAATCTGAAGCCGGTAGAACTGCATCCGACTGTCGTTTCCTAGATCTACTGTTTCTGACTACTTTCGGGCCAAGAGGACTACTCTATTGTGTTAGGAGCATCTGTTCTAGTGAGGAACCCCTTTCTTTTCATGCGAAAAGGTTTCCGGTAGCCCTAGCTACGTCATTTTTAAGATCTAGAGGTATACAATGTTTATGTGTAGTTTACAATTATTTTCTCTCTGTTTATTTCGGTTTATTTAGCTTTTTTCAATTATGGATCTATACATTTTATTTCTGCGTATGCTCTTTGCCCCACGACTCTGTGCGATCTGGGAAAATTAGAAACAGAAAGGAAGGATTTTTCTCATGCGTATGCTCTTTTCCGCTGCGCCTTAGTGTGATCTCGGAAAATCAGAAACATTGAGGAAAATATTTAGTTTCTGGCTAAAACTAACTTCGAGCCATAAGGTTCGTTTTTTTTGTATGTATGTGTTGGGTTTTGTGTTTTTTGTTTTGTAGGGAAAAAGAGCTTTCTCAAAGTAAGCATGCAGCCTAAAGCTTCAGCGAAAAAAAAAAAAAAGAAAGAAAGAAAGAAAGAAAAAAAAGAAAGAAAGAAAGAAAAGAAAAGAAAAGAAAAGAAAAGAAAGAAAAAAAAAAAAAAAAACAAAGAAAAGAAAAAGAAAAAGAAAAAAAGAAAAAAAGAAAAAGAAAAAAGAAAAAAAAAAAAAGAAAAAAAAGAAAAAAAAAGAAAAAGAAAAAGAAAAAAAGAAGAAGAAAAACAGAAGAAGAAGAAGAAAGAAAAGAAAAAAAGAAAAAAAGAAAAAAAAGAAAACCCTTCATCTTTTCAAAAAATTACTAAACTTTTAGTTTAGCTCACTTGGTCCAAAGCTACTTTATGAGAGTAGAGGTCTTGAGTTCAAGTCTTCTTTTTGTTGAGCTAATTAGATTAAGTTTGGAAAGGGGGCTGATTTTTTTTTAACATTATCATTCATTTCCGCATATTCCCACACTTTGTCAGCATCTTCATCAAATTTTCTTCAAAAAGCCATAACTTCTTCATCCAGAAGCCGTTTTCAGAGCCGTTTTTTTGAACCAGCCTAATTTTTCGAGATCTTTCCATTGGAACACTTAGTTTCAGCATCTATAGCTTTAATTTCTATTAAAATAGAAAGTCTATGCCAAGTTATTCTTGACAGCACCAACTACTTCCAATGGTGGTCCTACATTGTGGATTTACTTAGAAGTAAAGGTCTTTACAGAATAGCCTCAGGCCAAAAAACCAAACTGAAAGATGAAGATGAGGCAGCTAAATGGGAAAATAGGCAAGATCAAGCACGAGGGTTGATAGGGATGTCTATTTCTCCAGAACTTAGATTCCATATCGCAGAACTTGATACTCCTGAGGAAGCAATGAAATATATCACTAAAGTTTTTGGAATTAAAAATTAACTTAAAGCCCATCAACTCGAAAATGAATTGCTTACATTGGACCCAAATGATTTTTCTTGCATTGAAGATTTTTTGTCCAAGTTCAAGACCCTTAGACTTCTCTTGGAAGGTGTTAAGGTTAAGAAAGAAGATAGTAGCCTTATCTATTCCATTCTTACTAAGTTGGGACCAGCCTATTCTGTGTTTGTTTCCACCTTCCATTCTACAAGAGAAGCCTTCATTTCTTAAGGACAAGCCTACAAGTCCCCTTCCTTTGATTCCTTTTGTGATTCTTTAATAAGAGAACAAGAAAAACTCTTACACCTTGGTCTTCTTAATCTTGGAAATTCTTCTAAGAAAGCGTTAGCCGCCTAGCAGCAACCAAATTCAAAGAATCCTAAGAAGTTGTATCCTAAAAGGAATGGTCCTAAACCAAACAAGGGTCCTAAGCAATTTCAGCCTCAAAATGAAAAATCATTTCAACAAAATGATAAGACAAATAAAAACAAAGGGAAGAAGACTGATAGACATTGCAAATTTTGTAATCGAGATGGCCACTTAGAATCCAAATGCTTTAAGAAGATGGAAGCCTTGGAAGCAGCAATGAAGAAGCATAACATCCATTTGGAGCACTCTTCAACTTCAACTTCATCCTCAGGAATAACACTTTCTGCATGTGGTTGTCAAGCATCTCGGTCTGGCTATGCACTAAATGTATCTTCGTCTTCTCATTATCATGAGTGGCTCATTGATTCTCGAGCTTCTTATCACATGGCCGAAAACAAAGCCATGTTTTCTTCTTTAAATGATTGTAACACCAAAAATATATATGTTGGTGATGATAGATCTCTTAGTGATTGTAGGGACTGGAACTGTTCATATAGACAATGGTCAATTTAATGATGTATTATGTGTTCCAACCTTATCCTGCAACCTTCTATCTGTATATCAGATAACTCATTCAGGTGAAGGTAAAATCGTTGAATTTTCACCTCACGATGTTGTAATTAAGGACCTAAGAGATCCTAGACAGATTTTAGCTACTGGAATTGCCGATGATTCTACAAGGTTGTATAAGTTTCAAAACTTTGGGTCATCAAATCTTCCCTCGGTATTTTTTGCTCATAACGATGAAGTGAGCAAACTTTGGCATGAGCGATTTGGTCACTTAAACTATCGCTCCCTTCAAAATCTATGTAAAGAAAATATGGTGACAGGTCTTCCAATGGTATCTTGCAGAGATGGTGTTTGTTCCGGATGTGTACTCGGAAAACATCATCAGGATAGTTTTGAAAAACGTGCCTCTTAGCACGCCTCAGCCCCTTTACAGCTTATGCATAGTGATTTATGTGGTCCACTTCCAGTTGTTTCATTCTCTGGCTACAAGTATTTCTTAACTTTCATTGATGATTTCTCCAGACGCACTTGGGTATACTTCTTAAAACTCAAGAGTGAAGTATTTAACATGTCCTTGGCCTTTAAGGCCTTTGTTGAAAAACAATCTGGACATCAAATTCTTAAGCTAAGATCTGATAATGGCGGAGAATATGTTAACAACAAATTCATCAACTTTTGCACTGAGAATGGAATTCAAATGCAACATACTGTTCCATATACTCCACAAAAAAATGGTGTAGCTGAAAGGAAGAATTGCACCTTAAAGGAAATGGCTAATTGTATACTTCAATCTAAAGGACTTGGTCTTAATTTTTGGGCAGAAGCAATTAACTGTGCAAATTACATAATAAATTGGACTCCTACTAAGGTTTTAAAGAATATCACTCCAGAAGAAGCATGGAGCTCAATTAAACTAGATGTAAGTCACTTTCGTGTTTTCGGAAGTGAAGCATGGGCCCATATTCCAGATGAGAAGCATAAAGCTTTAGAACCTAAGAGTGAAAAATGTATTTTTGTTGGATATTCTGAAGATGTCAAAGGATATAGACTTATTCCACTTAAGTCCAAAAATGTTATGATTAGAAGAGATGTAAAATTTGTTGAAAATATATCGGCCTACGAGCCTAGTTTGGCGGATGTGCCACCTCTCCCTATCTCTTCTACTTTTGAAAATATTTATTCTTCAGATGATGAAAGTCAGGATGACAATCCTCACCCACCTTCTCAGGATCCTCCTTCAGCTCCTCAGCTTCCAAAATGGGTCCGTGCTACTCGGGATGCAGCAGGTGATCTTGCCGGTGATCCTACAGATCAGCGACATACACGTTCTCAGTTTGATAGAGCCTCTTCTTTACTGGCTCAAGCTTCAGTGAATTATGATCCTGACACCTTTGCAGAAGCTTCAGGCCATCCAAATTGGGAAGCAGCTATGAATGAAGAATATCATTCATTATTGGCAATTGATACATGGGATCTTGTTCCTCTACCAAAGGGACGAAAACTTGTCAGATGCAAATGGGTTTACAGAAGCAAGTATGGACTAGATGGGAAAGTTGATAAACATTAAGCTTGTCTTGTTGCTAAGGGTTTTTCACAAGTTCAAGGAATTGACTACACTGAAACCTTCTCCCCTGTTGCCAAAATGAACTCTATCCGCCTTGTTCTTTCCCTTGCTACCTCTTTCAAATGGGAAGTCCATCAGATGGATGTTAAATCTGCCTTCTTATATGGGGACTTGCATGAATAAATCTATATGGAACAACCTATTGGATTTATACAAACAGACTCCAGCCTTGTATGTCGGCTTAAGAAATCCCTTTATGGTCTCAAGCAAGCTCCTCGAGCTTGGTATGCCAAAATGGATAACTTTCTTTTAGAAAATGGCTTTTCTAGGTGTCATTCCGACAATACTGTCAAAGCCAAGAAAGTGGGCAAGTCTCTTATCATTCTTGTTCTTTATGGCTATGATCTTATCCTGACTGGTAGTGATCCCAACCTTATAAACCATGTGAAGTCTAGCCTTAAAAGGAAGCTTGAAATGAAAGACTTAGGACACTTACATTATTTTCTTGGTCTTCAAGTCTTGCAATCCAAGGAAGGTATTTCCCTTTCCTAGTCCAAGTATGCCTGTGATATTCTACGCCATTTTCACATGGAAGACTGTAAGCTAGCCCCTTCTCCCTTTCAGTCTGGAGTCAAACTTTCAGTCACTTGTAATTCTCCTGAAGTTGATGCTACCTTATACCGTCAACTTGTAGGAAAACTTTTGTATCTAACCCATACTCGTCCTGACCTTTCCTTTGCTATTGGCCTTGTTGCTCGGTTTATGCAAAACCCACATGAAAGTCATTGGAAAGCAGATACAAGAATACTTCGTTATGTTCGAGGTACAGTTCAGTTTGGGATTCATTACAGTGCCGAAGCAGCTCCTTTATTGGTTGGTTTCACTGATTCCGATTGTGCTGGTGACCTTGATGATCGAAAGTATACTGCAGGTCATGTGTTCACTCTTGGTTCAGGACCTATTACATGGGCTTGCAAGAAACAAGGTGCCATTTCTCTTTCTTCAGCAGAAGCAGAGTATCGTGGTGTCGTAGAAGCTAGTAAGGAAGCCTTGTGGCTTCGTCAGATCCTGTCAGAGTTTGGCTTTCAGCAGCAGCATCCGACTACACTTTGGTGTGATAATCAAAGTGCCATTCAACTATGCAAAGATCCAGTCCAACATCAGCGTAGCAAACACATTGAACTGCACATGCACTTCATCGGAAAGCTCATTCACGACCATGTTCTTGAAGTGAAATATTGTTCAACCGATGATCAAGTTGCAGACATCTTCACAAAGGCCCTCACAGAGGCGAAGTTTACTAAACTTCGATTTATGGTTGGAGTTCAGGAAGTTGTCACTAAGGGGGGATAGGCTCTAGTGCCTCCTTCCTTCTCCTATTGTGTCATATTTGTAAATCCTTCAATCCTATCCCAAGTTGTTCTTAAGGGGGGATGTTAGGATATTCCGACACATAGGAAATAGTTAAGTTCAACTTGGTCTAGTGTAGAGTTAGGTAAAGTGTGTTTCTTTACTATGTACTTTTGTAACTTACAATCCGACGGTCACGATATGTAGTGATCTAACGGTTCATTCTCTCCTCAGTATTACCGACACTTGATCCGTGGCTTAACACCCGATTGGTCCATGATCTCTAGTTAAAGAGCATGGAGGGTCATTTGTAGGTTAACTGTTCATGAGAGAAGCTTATGTAAAATTTCATTCTTTTATTAATAAATTGCTTGAAGTGGCCGCGTTGGCTCAGGCCGTGGACTGTTTCCCTCTTTGAGGGTTTTAACCACGTCAAAATATTGGTGTATTGATCTGTGATCTGTTTGTGAGCGGTGTCCTTTGGTGTTTTGTTTGAGGAACTTACCCTGTAAATTCCTACATTACTCCCACTCTCTTAATGAATTCATTCCTCTCTCTCTTTAATGCTCTTACACACCTCTTACACTCTTCACACCTCTTACACTCTTACACAATTTAATGACTCGTCATAAAAATATTCCTCTTACACCTCTTTAATGCATAAGTTACACTTCTCTCCTAAATGCATAAGTTACACTCCTCTCCTTTATGACATAAGTTACACTCCTATTTTGGCATATGTAAATCCTTCTCAAGGCATAGGAATTAATCCCTCATGAATTTAGCCTCCTTGCTTGTCCTATATATTTGTGCTTCTCATCCTCACTTGACACACTTGTGCTTGTGAGAGGAGAATTCAAACTTGAGAAAGAGAGAGTTGGAGAGTTTATAGGAAGATTGTGAGAGAGAGAAAGAGTATTGAAGAGCAAGAGCAGATCTTGGAGAGCCAAAGTGATTCAATGTTTGCATCAGCTACTATTGTCAGAGATCTTCTTCAGATTCGGGTGAACTTCTTCATTCTCTCATTGTACTTTGTATCTTTGCTAAACAATTGATTTCTTATAGAAGAAGAATCTGGTTGGGTTTTTCCCCTTGTGGGTTTTGCCTTGGTCATTGACCTAACTTCTATGGGTCTCATTGAGTTCTTGGTTGTCTTCAATTGTGCATATGGTTTATATGGTTTATGTTCTATCTACAATTACTAAACTTATTTTGCAGCATAAAGAAGTTATGGATTTAAGTGATTGTAATAGCATAGCATCAAAATTTCAACAAAAGGAAGTAGTAGATAATAGATTTACTTTCCTTTTCTAATTTCTAGTAGTTTTTATAATCATTGGCTCTTTCATATTTATTATGATATTTTTTGTAAACAATATATGACAATTTAAGTTTGCAGTTTGAAGTTGGCAATTATAACTCATTGGTAGTGAATTATGAATATGATGCTTTGTGAAAGTTGAATGTTAAAACATTTCATTTCATGTTAGATATTCTTTGTTATAGTTTGTTTACTTGGTAATGGTAATGGTAATGGTACAAGTACAACTTTAGTGATCAATGATGAAAAATGTTATATATTGAATTTTGAAAGCTTGAAACTTTAAGATTGATGAATCATGAGACTCGAAATGTTGTATGTTACTAACTTGTGGATGTGGTTGATGAAGATTATCACTTCTAGATGATTGATGTTATATGGTTTAATCCATGTTTTTATGATTTCTATATATAATTCATCATTCTACTTACTTTGTTGACATATATGCATCAAAATATATAAAAATATATATTGTATAAAAATTCGCTCCCAACCCAAGAGTTTTTGAAAATGTCACTCCTTGCTCCAACTCCCAAGCAGACCTGTTTTGGAGCCTAGCCGACCTAAAATAACATGAGGCTGACTTTAAAATATTTTGGTTAGAAATTATTAAATTCTTGACATAATGAAAATATCGACCATGGCTAAAATTTCCAACAATCTCATGGCCAAGAAGGTATTCTTCAAGTTGCACCATAGATCACATCTCAGTAGAACAATGGTGTCTCATTCCATAGAAGAAGAATGATCCACAACCAATGATAAGGGAGATCGATTTACCACAACCAAGTCCATGTCAGTCATAATTGAGCTTGGTAAAGATCACACACACCCTATGGTCTCCAAGTAAAGCTCCATGACCTAAAGGAGTATATCATAGATCTCATCTCAAATGTACATGACTAATCATAAGGAAAGTCAATAGCTACACCATCAACTTGTCTCGTCTCATCTCATCTCGGAAGAATGATCCACGGTGATAATAGGGAAGATCGATTGACCACAACCATGTCCATGGCTATCATAAATGACCTTGGTAAAGATCACACACACCCTATGTCCATTGACTTATCCTCACCCAACTTGATCCTCAATGATCAAGTGGTAGAACAACTACATCCAACACTTATGGAGACCAATGTACCACAGCCAAGTCCATAGCAGTCACGTCTGACCTTGGTAAAGATCACACACACCTAAGTCTCCTCATCCACTGGCCAGATGGGTGGCAATCTTGACAAGCTTAACCATCTCAATATGGCCCTTGGTCAATAAAGACACAAAGGTGACTTGTGGGTAAGATGCATACTGGGGCATGTACTTAGCGAAGTCCATGGCTTCAAGGAGTACCCTCAACCTCAAGAGCCTTGCTGCTCATTCCCCCCCCCCCCCCCCCCCAACACCAAGTCCATGGCTAGTCGAAAGACTGGGGGAAGAGCATATGCTCAATGTTCTCAATCAATAATGTACCTTCTTAAGGAGGGATACAGTCTCTTTCATTACAATTTGGTCTTTGAAGAGTAAGAACTTCGCTTTCAGAAAAGGGTTGGTGAGAATGTCTGCAACCTGCTCATCTGTCAAGATGTGTTAGAGCCTCACTGTTCCTCTCTGTACCTTATCTCTGATGTAGTGGTACTTAATCTCGATGTGCTTTGACCTTTCATGTAATATTGGATTATTTGGAAGTTTGATATCGCTTTCATTGTCACAATATATCACAATCATATCTAACACATGATCAAACAACTTTACAAAGAGCTTTTGCAACCACACTACCTCACGGCTAACCATACTAGATACACTATACTCTGCCTTAGCTATACAAATCCCTACTTCCTGCTCATCAAGTAAATCATGGTTGACTCCAAGTTAAAGCAACACCCTGATGTGCACTTTCTATATGTAACACTCTGAGCCCATTCACATAATCATCAACAACCAGCTTAACAGCTAAAAAGTAGCCATGACAGATTTCAATATTTTATCAACAAACAATGACATCCAACTATTCAGCTTTAGTTGGGGCTTCTCACAGAAGCAAACAATCCAATAGATAACAAGTGGCTTCTCACAGAAGCAAATATCAACACCTTGGTTATCAGCAGAAAAGTGTACCATAGTCAAATCCATCAGTCAATAACATGCTTCTCACGGAAGCAAAAATCAACAATCATAATTGAATCCAACAGACAATAAGAAGATTCTCACAAAAGCAAATATTAGTGACCATCTCATTAGTGGAAGATCAAATAGATCAACAACCAGCTTCACAAATCAGCGCAATTTCCAACTTCAAACGTGCTATATGCAGCAAGACCATTCATGTCATTCAAACCAATATAGCATCCAGTATACATCCAGTTCAGATAGAGTCAGTGATTTCAAGTATCATGTGGTTCAGTGAGCCAATCATAGGGATTATTCAAATCAGCAGAGTCTCACGGCTTCTTCAAATTTTCTTCAAACAAATATCCATCGACTCACAGTCCATTATGCCACAACCTCCACAAAGATTTATCATTTCATTGAACTTGTACCATACTTGTAATCTGACAATTATTTAATCAGCTTCATCTTACACCAAACAAAGAGGACCTCAATCCTTGTCAAAAACATATCATCAATACATAGCAAAAAAATCACTTGCTCATTTTCAACACATTTAGATCAACATCGTTCTTTAAAACTTCTAGCTATCTTTATCATAGAAGTCACATAGATCAAAACATGCTTCAATTTGTTCGCTCCCTTTGAGCCCAAGGCTCATCCAATCACAAGTCTTCTTATCACTTTGTTCTTCCATATTTTCAACGATTGTCACAACCTTGACATATTTCATCATGTTCCTGCAATCCTCATGGAAGAACAAGACATACAAAGACAAGAAACTCATAATGAAACAATAATAAAAACAATTAAGAAGGTACTTAGAGATAGAGTGTGTCAACTCCCTCCTGATCTTAGTCTTCTATGATCCAGTCAATCTCATCCACATCATCATCATCAAGGAATCCATATCATTAGGAAGTCCACATCATCAAGAACGATATACAATAAAATAAAAGAAATTCATGATACCTATCTTTTGAGAACATGACAACTGCCTCTTAATCTTCAGCCTCCTTGCATTCATCTTGCAAATCATACTCATCATCAAGATTTGAGATCTTCTAGAAGCTAAGGTTTAAGTGAAAGCAATGAATCCCTTTTTGTATTGATCGGGTTAACATTTGATAGTACAAACCCTTGACATTCATTTTTGTATCTAATAGTCCTAGGGTGTTGTCCTCAAACCCTAGTTCTCCCTTTTCTAACTTTATCATATATGTTTTCAATGTCCACATCAATACCAGGGTTTTGTCTTCAAAACCTTGCTAGGATTTCAAAACAATCCAAGACTTTCAGTCTTTTAATGTCTTGGATAGCAATAGATGGCATCAATGACCTTTGATCTTTATTATGAGGGAATATGGCCCTTTTGTAATAGAAAAGACTTCAAATAATATCATATTCCATGGCCACAGATGATAGTTTCAACTTTCAGCCTTGTGAAGACTTCTCATCTTGAGATATACCAGTCTTGCAACTTGATCGTCCTTTACAAAGCCACCTATCACAACACATTATGATCTTCAGACTTTTGTGTCAATCTATATTTCAGTGCAACTTCTCAGGAGTTCTAACTTGCTAAACAGGAGGAGAAATCTTGAGATCCCATCATCATCCTAGGATTTTGTCAACAAACCCTAGTTCAAATTCTGATGCTAACTAGGGTTCACAAACCCTAGATTCTTCAAATAGGAAATCCTTCATTCAAAATAACATTCAAATATTGAACCTTTTGAAATCAAAGGTCGTTGCTATTACAATTCATATGACTTTAAGAGCTTATGTCACAGACTTCATTCTTCATATATCTCAGATTTTCATATTTCAATCTTTACTTCAACAGAACAACTTTCACAGGAGCTCATAATTTAAATAATACATGCCAGTTAGACAGGTCAGCTCTGGCTTGTTGTAACTGTTCTTACACTTATATACATAATATACATACTATTCAGGGCTTCCACTGGACCTTGTCAGGAATATGCCTTTGGTATTTACATTTCTCACCAATCCACTGTAATGGCTTAGACAAACTATTCCACAACAAACTCGAATCATATGAAGAGAAAAGGGAATCCAGAATAGGTTGCATGATCACTGAAACTCGACCTAATTAGGCTCATAATCTCAATGTAAAGGATTCAGGTTCCGTGTTTTGACCAAAAGATCGCCTTAGGATCGCACGGAGGCATCACAGAGCCACAAGAATTTATAGATTCAGATTTTGCATTCCTTTCTTAGAATTTTGCATATATTATAGATAGGAGAAACTCTATCCATTGCATATATCATAAAGTAACTTTTCTCATGTTATAACAACAGTGCCTTAGATCCAAATTTATATACTTCAAACTCAGAAATTTTATTTTTGCTTAGAATACTAGGAGCTTGATCATCATTTACAGAGGCTTGGGTATTTTAATAGGAGAAACATGAATGCCATACAGACTTTCCTTTAACCATAAAGATAATGTTAAAGAATCTAGGGTATTCAGAATTACATAGATTTTTCTTAGCATGATAACAATTTGTGAAGTGTTTTTATATTTTATCTTAATTTGGTCTTATTGTCGTTATTAGTGTGTATATGTTAGCTTCATTGACCTGCTATCAAAACAAAAGAGACAAGAACACAAAGTATATGGCTTTCTTCCAAGGCCAAAACCTCTCCCTCTTGGAGCAGAAAACCCACGCAAAATTCTTCTTATAGAAATCTCATTGACGAATACCAAGACCAAGACCCTTGACTCAATTTGTCTCTCCAAGACCAAGACATCAATCCTTTACTCTGCCATTGATAAGATCATCATCTGCACCACTAAAGTCATTACAGCTACATCACTAAGATCACTGAGATCTTCATTATTGCATCTTGAGATCTCTTGTCCTCACTGAGATCATCCTCTTCACTACTACCATGCCATTGTCATCATACTGTTGTTGCATCTTCACTTGTAGTTCTTCTTGTATGGGATCATCAAAGATCATGATCCATATTCTATCCATGCTAGAGATAAGGTTCTGTATATATCACAGAGATCCTTCTTTTCATTCATATGACATGATGGTGATTATATTTTGTTATACAGTAGTCATCATATGTTACGTTCCTTGAGACTCTTATTACTGTTGTTCTTTGAGATTGCAACAGAGATATTAAGTGAAACAATTGAGATGATAGATCTGAGTCTTTTACTTGACACAATCATGTCGAGATTGATATCACAGGACTTAAGATAATGCCGAGACTATTATGCGTCCTCATCTTAAGCCCTTTCTTCTCCATACGTTTGATATTGAAACATGACTGCACCTACAGGTATGTCGAGATCCTTTATTTGAGATCTACACCTTTAGATGATAGGTACGTCAAGACTATCATCACATAAATTATGCTTATGCTAAGAATATATCTAGCCCAGATCATACGTTAATATTGTGTTTATATCCGCACCCTTTTTCTACTTTATCCATCCGAGGACTTCTCCTTCAGATCACAGGTATGTTGTAAGGGATATCTCTGCTCCATCTTCCATGCGAGATTCATCTTCAGGTATGTCGAGATAAGATATAGCCTAATCCTTAAGTTAATGTCAAGTCCTTTTTGGTTCATGCATCCAAAATCTTGCTTGATTGCTCTTAATCCCGAATCGAGGTGCAGTCAAGCCCTAAGACAAAAGCCCTAATTCACTGTAGAATTGCTCATTCTTCCATGCAAAAAACTTAGAGGAAAATGTGAAATTATCAACTCTCTTCGCTGACCCTAGATGGGTATTTATAGTGGTTTATGCCACATATTTGAGCCGACGTGAGAGTATGAACAGTCATGACTTTTTCTCAAGCGGACATTAGATCCCTTTGTTGTTCTGCTTGTAGATTTCGGAGTGCTTGCTATTGGAGGATTTTTCTTGGTCTTGGAGGGCTGCGTTGGCATTAATACATCTTACATAGGCTCTTAAAGAGCTTCTCTACACATGACATGACTCTTTGCCATAACAATAAAATCCTAAAGACATCAAGAAGAAATATTTGACCTATTTATACTTCTTGCTCATGAAACCCATGAAGCAAGGTATACAAAAATAGTTTATTCTCTTTATTACATCAATTACAAAGATCATGTCATTATGAAGACCGAACCTAGTTACATTTTCTTCAACACTCCCTCTTAACTAGGGAGGTATTCATAATGGTACTTGGTCATTCTCAATCTGAAGAATTTCTCATAAGAAGAATCAGATTTGCAATCCATTTGTTATAGCATCATTTCAACCAACATTGTTTCATATAGAAAGGCCTTGACTAACAAATCTATCTCTTACTTAGATCAGAGCACAGAATGTTGGCGAGACCAATGACTGATAGAAACACATCATCATTGTCTCTCTTAGGGTCATACCCACCCAAGTGTTCTCCGAGTATGCCCTACTAGGATTATTCTCATCTTAGGTTCCCAACCCTCAAGAATATCAATCCTCTTGCCCACCCTTGTCTTGGGTGCCCTACCACATCCTCAAAGAGTGTCGGATGCCAGATAATTACATAATCCTCGATTCTTTCTTCCAAACTAAAGACAAGAATGTTGTCTCTAACTCTCCCTCTTAACCGAGGACGAGTTCCAAGTTTCTCTTCACTCAAAAACTTGCTCGAGTTCATTTTACTTATAGGAACCTCCCAGAGCTCCCTCTTACCCAAGGACTCTATCATCACTGCTTTATAGGGTCTTCTAATTGACTGAAGATCCAAGACTTCGATGTCATCAATTTCTTCACCTGTAGGGTTTAGCCATTCATCACTTTCCTCCGTCATGTCATTCCTTCTTTCCTAAAAAGTATCCTCCTTGGCTTTACATCTGGGGCTTCCTTCATAAGGCCATCTATCTTCACCTTTTCTTCAACGGTGATTCACAAGGTACATAGTTGTGACATCCTTCACAATTCTCCTTACCTTGGCCCTGCACACATACCCAGTATTTTCCAAGAGGTTAGACACCAAAAACAAATCACATATTACCTTTTGGTGATGGCCTTTTTCTAGTGACATCTTCTTGTAGGTATCAACATCCTGCATACATGTTGACTCATCTCCCAACGATATCTATTGTCAAGGGTCTTCATTTTTTCAGACTTCCATCAGAGTCTTCACATCATTCCGAGAGATTTCCTAGTCAAGTCTTCCTGATCCTCTAGATGTTGATTGCCTTCATCATAGTTGCATGCTTCACGATCTCTTTCATCCTCATGTCTTTCATTCCCAGGAGCTCTCAGAGTTCTTCAATTGTAGTCAACTACCTCATACTTCATATGAGGAAATATTATGTTGATTTCATCTAGTTTGACTTATGTCTCTCTGCATCCTTGCAGAGGAGGAGATCCTTTCCCTATTGATCATGCTCAATCTATTTTACCTGCAACCAGGTATCATGACATTACGATATCAAATACAAATACAAATACAGACATACATACCTCATTTTCCCTTTAGGCTACTTTCAGTGGCTTTCTTGATTGAACAGATCTTCAATCCCTTGATCTGCTTCATCATGTCATTAGTTCTTCATCTCATGATTTCCATAAGTTGGAATTCCTGATGAAGCACTTGTTGCCTTCCCAGACTAGGGGATTCTCCGCTGAGGTTTCCATCAGATATTCTTCAGGATCTAGTATATCCCCATTTGGAAAATGTTCCCTTTGACCTGGATGACTTCTTCTTTTCCTTTAATGTCCAAAGAGATTCCCAAGAGCTATGTTCTTCCTATACGAGCTCTTGATTCCATGATGCCACGATGCATCTTCTTACCATGGTCATATCTGCAAGGACTTCTGATAGGACCCATTTGAGAGGGATGCCATTTCATTTATACTGGAGATCTATTACTCCCTCTTTCCTTTAGCTTCCTCTATCCTTCAGATGATATGAACCCTTTTTCATAATCTTTTCATAGTGTTGTTCTGTTTTGTTAACCTTTCCTTTGCACATAGTTGAGTCCTTTCAACTTACCTTTCTCTATCTGGCATAGAGATCACAAACTGTTGATTGAGGTGACCTTCTTGTTCATAGACAATTGTCACCTTGCTTATCAATGATCTATTCTTCATTTTCCTAGATCTCTCAATTGAGATCTCATGAAGATATTTCTTCATTCTTTGGAAACTTCTACACTGCATTTCAGAGAGTATGTCCTCTAGCATTTCAGGTATCCTTCTTATGTCTCCTTTCTTACTTTATAGAACCTTAAGAGTTCTCATCACTTCAAAGGAGACCTTGATGTACTGACGTCTCTAAGGATAATGAAAATCCTTCTTATTCCATGCAAGACCCTTGATGACACATCAATATATAGGTCTTCTTGCAATCATGAAGTCATAAAACCAAATTTGATTATAATATGAAAAAGGTACTTACTTGATTGTGTCTATATCCGCACCTTTTTCTGCTCTATCCATCTGAGGACTTCTCCTTCAGATCACAGGTATGTCGTAAGGGAGATCTCTGCTCCATCTTCCATGCGAGATTCATCTTCAAGTATGTCGAGATAAGATATAGCCAAATCCTTAAGTCAATGCGAAGTCCTTTCTACTTCATGCATCCGAAGTCTTGCTTGACTCCTCCTAATCCCCAATCGAGGTGAAGTCAAGCCCTAAGACAGAAGCCCTAATTCACTGTGGACCTGCTCCTTCTTCCATGCGAAAAACTCAGAGGAAAATGTGAAATTCTCATCTCTCTTCGCTGACCCTAGATGGGTATTTATAGTGGTTTGTGCCACATATTTGAGCCGACGTGAGAGTATAAACAGTCATGACTTTTTCTTGAGCCGACGTGAGAGTATAAATAGTCATGAATTTTTCTCAAGCCGACATGACTGCCATTTATTTAATAATTTCCTTTTAATTAATTTTGGAGTCCACATAAGATTCCTTTGTTGTTCTGCTTGCAGATTGCGGTATGCTTGCTCTTGGAGGATTTTTCTTAGCCTTGGAGGGATGCATTGACAATAATACATTTTAGATAGGCTCTTAAAGAGATTCTCTACACATGACATGACTCTTTGACATAACAATAAAATCCTAAAGACATCAAGAAGAAGTCTTTGACCTATTTATACTTCTTGCTCATGAAACCCATGAAGCAAGATATACAAAAATAATTTATTCTCTTACTTACATCAATTACAAGGATCGTGTCATTATGAAGACCGAACCTAGTTACATTTTCTTCAACAGATGATTCGAATAGATCCATAGATCATAGTTCTTGCCACAAAACTCTGCGATCCTTCCACAAAGATAACATATTTCAAGTTCGCAAGCCTTACATCTTTGATCTCATAGAAGTTTTTAGAATTTGGTCATAGGATTATTTAACACAAAACTCACAAAACTTACATATTACCTCAATAACGAGATCCCACAATGCTACAGGGATGCTCGCATATTATATAAGTTCGCATTTTAAAGAGCATACTGAGATTTTCAAAAACAACACAACTCACCACAAAGTTAGGAATCATGGGCTAGTTCACTGTCTTAGATAACACTTCATTGAATCACAAGATCGCAGAGTCTTAGGAGCTTTCATAACCTAGGGAATAAGCCTTTTGGCATAGGAGCTCGATTACCACAGAAAGGTCTTGCATATCACAAAAATAGTTTCTACAACAGCTTCGGAAAAAAAATATGGATCACAAATATGATGTCTTTTTAAGGTTCAGCCTAGAGATCAATCCTCAAACAAAGAACTTGAATTGGGTTTAGAATCAATACCACATACCTCGAATCATAACCACAAAGCTTCAGATCATTTCCACAGAACTCGGATAGGACTCGAATCAATGCCACAAAGTTCAAATCAGATCTCGGATCAGTGCCTTAGTGTTTGGATCAATGAAACAGGCCTCAGATACATATACGACAGACTTCGTCCAACCACAGATGATCAGATTTCCCTTTAGATCTCAGTGCAAGGATTTTCATATCAAGGGGCAGTGAGAAATTTGGCCTATCATCCTAGAGAGATTCAGCCTTATCATGGGCTTCAACTACTCTTCAATGCCCCCCCCCCCCCCAGCTTTGATACCATGTTGGTTTTTACAAGGGAAATGCTAGAACATTTTCTTATACAGATAATAGCTTCAAATAATCATAACAACATTAGATTTCATGTAACATTTTTACTTCATCAAGCAATATAAGAAAATTCATTCATTAAGCATGATAGAACAATAGAGAAATAACCAAGAAACCATGAGACAAGAGATAGAAATTAGGCCTGAGGCCAGGGCAAAACCCACAAGGGGAAAACCCAGAAATTCTTCCTTGTGAGGGAGAGAGTTCAAGATTTAATAATACATCTAACGCCATCAAGATAATAACCAAAGTAATACCAAAGAAGAAGTTGAAATGCCAAGCCTTCTTCCTGAAATTTCGGCCCCCTTCTTTCCCCTTTTCTTTGTTGGAACAGAGCTCATGTGAAGATAGATCGATGATATGTACAAATGAGGGGAGGTCTCCTGTATATAGACTTTTGAGAAGGTCAAATGGGTGCTTTTTGGGGCCTAGCCGACCTGAAATAGAATGAGGCCAACTTTGAAATATTTTGGAGGGAAATTATAAATTCAAATTATTAAATTCTTCACATGATGACAAAATCGACCATGGCTACAATTTTCAACATCGAATTCCCTTAGATCCGAGTGCAGTAGTTACATAAGGGCCAAGGCTGAGTACAGTGACCACAGGCTGAGATAGAAGGGTCCGAGTTGGAGTTAGAAGACCACAGGAGTCTGTTTCAAGGGAAAGATGCCTCAGGAAGGAAGTAGCACAATACTGAAATTCCTCAAGCCTAAGCAGAGGTCAAGAAAGGGGTAATTGGCTATCGTTTTGCTATAGATGGTTGCAAAGAAGTTATGTTGAAGTTTTTCCATCAAGGAGGAGTGGACAGTGTTGGTTTGAGGGCTAATATATAATCAACTTGATGAGCTACATGACTGTGAGAAGTTGAGCTGATTAGGGTTGATATATGCAGTGTTTCTTGAACGACAAAGAGCATTTTGAGCAATTGATATGCAGAGGTTTTGGTGAAGCAAATTCTCTGAGTAAAGGAGGCAAAGGACCTACCAGGTGTCAAGGCAAAGTGGACTAAAAGGATTGTTGTACAAGGGCATCTTCAACAAGTTAAGTTTTATTCTTGGTCTTTTGGGCAGATTGGCAGTCAAAGGTTGTTGACTTCAAGCCCTAGTGTACACTGTGTATACTAGTGTCCTATATCAAGGCTTTGTAAAGGCCATGGGGCCATGATCCCTGGTATGGGATCCCTCCATTTGTTTTATTAAAGGAGTAATAAAAACAAGTTTTGGGTCTATAAAATTCTTGTGTACTTTGTTGATTCACTGTTGTTAGATTTTTGTTGTGCAAAGTGCTTGAAGTTGTGTATTTCAGTGTGTTTATTGTTAACACCCAGGTTGTTCCCTTTGACTCCTGAGGGAATACGGCCGGGGTAACCACTAACCAAACTTTGGATTACAGGTTCTAGCCAACCTGTGATCAGAGAGGGCTCTCTCTTTTGGTTTTAACTTTGTTTTTTGAAAATTTTAGGCTAGTTGTGAGGTGAGAGTTTTGTTTAAAGTTTTGGTTGAATGATATCTTCCAGTAGCTGAGATGAGACCTTCAGAAGGTTTAGTCCATTGGGCAATGGAGTCTGTGATCATGGGTTGTTTGAGATATTGAGTAAGATTGCTAAAACTGCAGGGCCATATTAATATACCATGAAACAAACTTAAAATTTGTGAAAGATGAAATATGTCTAGCCAGTGAGAGGCAACTAAGATTCTTTCACTAAGCTGGTGGTGTGGGAGAAGGATATATCACTCAGGAGCAGCTTTGAATTCCTGAATAATACTCACTGTGAAAGTTTTAGTATGAAGGTGAAGCAACTAAGAATTACACTTTCATAGCTAATACTGAAGAAAACATTCATAACAACATAGATTGAGTTCAGGGTGTTTAATGAACAAATCCTGAAATATTCTTTTTCTGTGCTATTAAACTGTGAAATATAGAGCATGAGCGGATTATGATAGAATGAAATACATAAAAAAAGGTTCAGGAAACTTATTGTGCCATGAAATATGCAGGAATCCTGTAGCAGTAAGCAATCACACCACAACACATCAAAACAACTCAGAACTGCAGAAATTCCATCAACTCCCTGTATTAAAAGTCTGAAATTTACAGCATAAGTTCTCCAGAAGAAAAAATCAATAACCCCAGCAAGCTTATGTGAGGGGATATATATACAATCAGTTTTTACAAAATATCTGAAACGCTGAGTCATTTGCTCAATAACTGCGTTCACCAACTTTCAGAATATCAGATAGGAAAGTTATTGCTACTCTAAATATACAATGAATAGCCTTCAGTTCTGTCAGAAACCTTTTTGACTTTTGGAGGCCACTAAGTCGGTTGAGCGCTCTGCATTAATTCTGAATGATATGCCTTAAATGTTCTGTCGTGTTGTAGCTTTCACGGCCTTGTCATCTGCATCTGTCGAGGTTTCTTTAGTGGCCGAATTGGTTTGCTGAGTTGGCTCAGTCCACTCTTTTACAGTCATAGTGGATGTATCACCTGTCTGAACATGATGATTTGTATTTTGATGTAAAAATTTGATGAAATCATGTTTGTTCATAGCAATGTCTGTATCATGCTGGTCCACCATTCCTGTGTAGGCAACTGATGTCTCAAAATTGTGCCTAGTGTTTCATCTGCCTCAGTATATTTGTATTAATTAGGAGGCACTTCAAACAAATGTCTGATCTCATTCATGATAAAGAACAAATTTTCTATTCTGTCATAGAGGCTCTGCCCAGATGCAGGCCCTGTTTCCTCTGGGGTACTTGATCCTACAGTGATCTGATTTGTGGCAAATGTATTTACCCTTTTGGCATAGTTTTCATGGGATAGTAGCCTTCCTGCACTGTTCAGTAAACTGGGAAGGCCTCTGTTATGTAATGCTGTGAATTTCTCTGTGAACTTGTTCACCTCTGTCTGCATTTCCTGACATCTTCTATCCAATGTTTGCACAAGACTTCTTAAAGTGAGCACCCTTTTCACCAGTAAGATGGTGTCAGTTCTGTTGGGGATTCCTATTGCTGCCAGCTGAGGGCCTGTGCGGTTGTTCAGGACATTGATCATCCTATTGGCTATCTCAGGCATATTGCCTAGAGATGCCCTTGCTCTCTGGCTTTCCTTGTGGGCCCTGCCTATGAGATCCATGTGCTCATGAATGGTTTCTATATACTGCCATTGATCTGTTATGGATTGACCAATATTGGCCCATAGGACTTTCTTGATTTCTGCCACTACTTTGTCAAGAGAGAGCTCTTTCTCCAGCTCTTTTATCCTTTTCTCAAGAGCCTTCACCTCTCTTGTTTTTTCAGCTACAGTTTGCTTTGATTTATCATACTTTTCATTAATTGTAGCCAATTTTTCCTTGGCCTCATTTAGCTCTGCCATCTGGGCCTCTAGAACTTGAATCTCCTTCATCATTTTCTGCATATCAAGGCTCGGTGCCTGTTCTGATGTTGTTGCTGGTGCTGATGTTGATGGGCCTGTCCCAGCTGTTTGTCCTGTGGGAGGATTGATAATTTGAGGAGGTTCCTCAAGGTTGATCACTGGCTGAGGGGCCTGAGATGTCTGGCCTCCTTCTTTCTGCTTCAGGGCTGCCTGTAATGCAACCTCTGTTTCTACCAACTTCCCTTCTGTTTGTACCAACTGTTTGTGTAGTGTTAGCAACATGGCTGCTACATCTTGGTCCTTCCTTTGCTGAGCAACATCTTCTGTTTGAGGGTGAAGGGTTGCTGGAATTTTTACCATCTTCCTCAAAGCTGCTATATCTTCATCTCTTTCCTTTAGTAGTGCCTGTACAGCTTTGGGATCCTTTGGGTCATGCCCAAGCTCTATAATAATATCCTCCAAATACCTGATCCTGTTGTCTTTGGCCTGAGAGGATGCCTTCTCCAACTCAAGTTGGGCAGTTGTATTATGAAGACTGTTTTGCAATTTGTGTGCCAGGAAAGTCTTGTCTGCAAGAGTTGAATAGACCATCTCACCCGTTTGCTTATGAAGCTCTATCTGGTCCATTGGGTGGATGTCTTTTGCAAGTACCTCAAGATTGGTTCTTATATAATCTGCAGCTGACTGTGGCTGCAGCATAGTAGGCATGAAATGACTCATGGTCATCTTCCCCTTTGTTATGTCATATGCTGACATAAGCCTCTACTGGTTTGTGGAAGCCATTTTGAGCAAGTGATTGTACAGCTGGAGTCTAACTGGCTCATTCCTCTTCTTGATGTCAATGAATTGTTGCTTTATGCTGGATTCAGCCCTTCTTTGCTGGCTTGAGGAGCTGACCTCTCCTCCACTGGTTCTTTCTTGTTCCTGCTGAAAGGAACTGGCAGATGCTTCCATGCTAGGGGGGCCCATACCCATGGATGGCCCAATAGGCATCTCTTCTTCAGAAAGAGGATTTAATCTTTTTCTTTTCTCCCCTTGTTGACTTGTTGACGTAGTGAGGGGAGTTTCTTGTTGTCTATCCCTCTTCCTGGTTCTCTCTTCATTCAATGGGGTTTGGAGCACCGAGGTGTCCACTACTGTTTCCTGCCTTGGAGGCACACTTTCTTGAGCCTGTTGCTCTGTAGATATAGGGGCCTCAGCCATTTCTTCTTGCTGTTTGGGCTGCTCTTTCTGCTGTTCTGCTGTTGGGGGTGGCTGCTCCTGTTCCATCTCTTTTCCTTTACCTGTGCTGGCAACTTGAGGAGTAGTTTGGGCTGCTTGCTGGGGGGCTGCAGAAGATGAGGCAGCTGCTCCAAGTTGAATTTGATAAGAAGAGGAAACCTGCCCACAACTTTCCAAGTCATCTTCCTTCTCAAGATTCTTTGCTTCTTTTTGTAGTATTTCCTCTTTAGTACTTGCCTCTTCTAATGTGCCCTCTTTCCATCTTAATAGATTTGCATATTTTTCAATATGGGGCAACCTGATATGATCATAGCTAGCCATTTTATACTTGACCCTTCTAAGACTAATGAAGTGATTATGGTCATATGATGACCAGAGGAAACTGGTTTGCAATCGGAGGCCCTCTAGGATCTTATCTGCGTCCTTCCATCCTTCCTCCCTTTTGTTATAAAGAAATGAGCCTAGCTGGTTTCTGATTTTGAGTTGCACCTTCTTATTTTTGCTGTGGAAATGGACCATGTCTGCATTTCCAAATTGTCTAAAATATTCTAGGGCAAAGAGTCTCATAGGGACATATCTTGGTAGCATGAATGGGGCTAACTCACAGCCATATATTCTGATTACTGTATGGTGTTGGTAAAAGTACCAATCCCCAATGCTGTAGGCCTTTGAGAGCTGGAGAACCCTTTGCATCTCATCTGTCAATCTTGGGGGAGGGGTATCCAATAGCAAGGACATAACTGGATGGATAAAGAGGTCTATGAATTCACAGTAGTTATATGGTGAAAAAGAGATGTGATGGAAGACTGAAGACCAAAATACTACAGACCTTTGGTTCCCTTGAGCATCAAACTTCTTGAGAGTGATAGGGAAGCTATCAGGTTGATAAAACAAGAACAAGTGATAGATGTATGAAGTGTATCTAAACACCTTTTCCCTCTCTAGATTCATCAATTGCTCATGAATTTTATTGGCAATGTATGCAGCATAATCATAGTGGACAGAAGGAGGCTTCCCAGAGGAGAATATAGACAACATGGCCAGAATGGTTTCATCAACATCCTCAGATGACCTGTAACCCAGGACATAACTGATCAACTCCACAAGCATTCTGCCCAACTCATTGAGATATTCATTTCCTATAGGAGGGGTTCTCACAGTTTGAGAGCCTGATTGAATGAATAGCTGATTAATCTTGATGATTTGGGCACTGGACAACTTGCCTCCTTGGTCTATTAA
The DNA here is from genome assembly GCA_031772625.1 of Pinus tabuliformis. Lineage (NCBI taxonomy): Eukaryota > Viridiplantae > Streptophyta > Pinopsida > Pinales > Pinaceae > Pinus > Pinus tabuliformis. The sequence goes on from CM062816.1 coordinate 1,584,246,093, forward strand.
GTGCATCATGGACAGAGGAGTCAATGGCTTTGTAGTGTGAAAGTGCAGCATTTGATTTATAGCCTCAGGGGTGACATGGAACAAAACTGAACCTGAGGGACTGAGGACAGCTCTTTGACATGGATCATAGTTGGCACAGCATCGATGAATTAAATCTGCGAGGACATTGACTTGAGGAAGATTGAAAATGGGCAAATTAGAGTCCCAAATTCCTAGAATATCAGTTCCACTGAGGTGCTTGGCCTTCAGCTCATTGAGTACATGAATGTTATATTTGGTATGCATTGAGAGTGATTCTGTCATCTAGTAGTCTCTATCACCCAGGGCCTTCCATTCGAGCTCTCTGTGTGGGGAATTAAAGGGTGGAATGTTCAATGCCACTGGAGTCTCCATGGTCAATTGGTGCTTTGATATGTATTTGAACTTGTTTTTCTGGGCTTAGCAACACAGTACAATGAATTTGCAGTAGCAGGGCAATTTACAGAGGAAACAAGGTGAATTATGGTGAAAACAATTTGAAATGCTCCTGAAAAAGGTTTAATGAGCAAATGTTGGGACTTAAGGGTCATTTTCCCGGTGAACTTGTGCAGCAGAGGTTTCAGTTTGCGAATGCGGAAACAGACTGTAAATTTGTGGAAATTCGGCTCAATGCGGACAGTCTGTAGGTAAATTCGGCCTTATAGTTGGAGATAAATGGTGGTCACCGAGGATTTGCTGGTAATTACAGTGTTTTTTCTTTTCTTAATTTCCTCAGAGAACTATGGGAAAAACCAGGCGCGGGGGGGAAACTTGGATAAATACCTGGAAAACACTGGCAATGGTGGCAATGCAGGTGAATTGAGGGCGCCCACGGTCTTTAAATCAACTTCTGCAGGTTGGCGGCGAAATGGTCGTAAATTACATGCAGAGAGCACAGTAGTCTTTTGGTAAAAAAAATGAGAAAAAACGCGAATTTTGGTGAAAATATGGACATTTTGGGCTTTTGGCGCGTCTTTCTGATGACGTCAGCATGACGTCATCGGGTGGGGTCGGGTACGGCAGGGTGACGTGGCGACCTGTGAGTAGTCCACGGGAACTGCTGAGGTGGCGGACAGAGTGGAGCAATGGCAGGCTTAGCGCTGATGCGGGGCCAACTTGGCATGACTGGGCGTGACGTGGGCGTGACGTGGGCGGGCGGTAAACCAAAGCAGTAAGTGGTTCCATCGGACCGCTTATGGTACGGGGGCGGTATTGGCAGGCGACCTCTCGATATAACCTGGGAGCGACGCGTGGCACTGCCCAGACGTCACCCTCTGACATTTTTCGGGTGCTATCGTCCGGACATCGGGGGCGGCCCGATATTGATATGGGTCATCGGATGGGAAAGCCCAGATCCGACGGGCGACGGGTTGCAAAACTGATAGGACAATACGGCGGGACCCGACGGCATTTTTTAATGATTTCCTTTGTTTTTTGTGAAATGCGCGGTATAACCAAAACTTTGGATAGGCGGAAAAAGTGGGTTTTTGATATTTTTTCAAAAGTGGGGTTAGGGCTATAAATCAAGCGGATCTTGATTTAATCCCAAAACACTATATTAGCGCAGTCTTGGCCTTAGCGCTTTGATTTCTTTGTATTTCAACCTTTTAGGACTATTAGGCTATATTGCCTAGGGGAAGGGAATATACTTATTTTTATGGGGTTTTTATACATAATGATGCTATAGTAATAGGGAAAGGGGAACATAGGGAGTTAAGTGTAGATAGAGTTAGTAGTTAGTATTGGATGGAATATGAATGGGAAGTGATAGATAATAAGTTTTTAGGAAACAAACTTAGTTAGGGAGTAGATCAAAATGAAAAGGTTTTTACACAGGAAATGTGGCTCTTTATGCAACAAGGATTAACAAAAGAGTTTGATTTCTCTCATGAATAAAAGTGGTACTGGGATGTTAGCAAGGAGTTTGATGGGGGATGATTGGGAAGTTAGACATGCTTCACTCTGTTGCTACGAAACTGCTGAATAGGAAGATCTGCACTGGCCAACATGTGTTTCCTTTGCTTAGGCCAGTGATATACAAGGAATCATGCTTCTGCAACCCCATCTACCTACCCACTCTATAACCTAGCATTTTTTATTACTTCAAGGAGGGCGCACTTAGACTTGCAAACCCTCATGTGCCCTTTTCTTTTCTTGTGGAATTTCTTTTTTGATTTTCTATCTAAGGCTAGACTTATCACTTCCAAGGCCCTAGATTAAGCAGTTGGGAACCTTCATTCTCTACCTAACTACTTATCTGCTAAGATTGAACAGTTTGGACAGATTTCTTTCTCTAGTCTACAACAAAAATTGAAACATGGCATGACCCAGCTTAGATTGTTGGATCACCCATTCAGAAGTAAGACAGCATCAAACAGCTGCAGGTAGGTGTTTTCCACAAAAATATGGGATCTTTGCATCACCAAAGTAGAGCATATTTGGCACTTTATCTGCCAATCATGAAAAATGAAACCTATTGGTATAGGTAGCTAACAGTGGCTCCACTTGGGGATGGTTTTTCTTCTTAAAAGACCAAGAACATCAGGTCAGATTACCTTGGCTTTTGAATTCTCTTCAAAACTTGAAAACTTTCTCTTTGGATTTCAAAACTGGAATCTTTCACCATTGTGGAACTTCTGAAGTGAAAGCCTTTTTCTGCTTATTTACAAAGTCCTGAAACTGAACTATCTATATGCTGAAATAAAATACTATATACAACTGATTATGTACAAGGGGAAACCGTGCTATATACATGGAAAGTAGTCAAAATAGTGCTTTAACATCCGGCCATTTACAGGGCCCTCTTCAGCTTCAGTGCCATCTAAATTTTTCAAGAAATAAGTGTTATTTCCTTGCACTGCTTGAATTACAAAGGGTCCCCTCCAAAGGGAATCAAATTTGCCATGCTTTCCCTTGTCTTCTCTTCTTGAATCCCATTTAAGCACTTTATCACCAGTAAAGAAATCTTCAGCTTTGGTTCTTCTATCAAAGGCTTTCTTCAGTTTCTCTTGTAGGACTTGAACTCTGCTATACACTTGATCTCTGGTTTGCTGTAAACAAATAATCTGATTGATTCTTCTTTGCATGTCATTTGGTTCAGCCTGAGTTTCTTGAAGTATTTTCATGACAGGGACTCCTAATGATGAAGAGAACTTGGCTTCCATTCCATAAACCAACTCATATGGGCTGACCCCAATAGATCTCTTGGTTGTTAGCTTGTCTGCCCACAAGGCATTCACAAGCTTTTTATGCCAATTTTTCTTATTCTCTTCAAGTATCTTCTTAATGATGTTGATAAGACTTTTGTTAGATGAGTCAGCTAACCCATTTCCTTGAGGATAGTATGCAGTAGAATGGCCCAAAGTAATGTGGAATCTGTGGCAAAAGTTCACCATCTTCTTGGATCTGAAAGCAGCAGCATTGTCTGTTATAATCTTGTCAGGACAACCAAATCTGGAAAGAATATTAGTTTCAAGGAACTGAATGATAGTAGAATCATTTGCTTGTCTGCATGGAACAACCTCAATCCATTTAGTAAAGTAATCTGTGGCTGTTAGAATCCATCTATGTTGGCCTGAAGATGAAGGATGAATTTCCCCAATGAAATCCAAGCCCCATTGCTGAAAAGGCTTTTCTGTTGCAATAGGCTTTAAGGGAAGTGGTAGTAACTTTCTTTTTCCCTCAAACACTTGACACTTATGACATGTAGTGGTGAAATTTTTAACATCAGAGAACAGAGTGGGCCATTAGTAACCTGCCCTTAATATCTTATCCACAGTGGAATTCCAGTACAAATGTCCACCACAATCACCTGCATGAATTCTTTCATAACATTGTTAGTCTCATCCATATTCAAACAGTTCAGCAGTATACCTTCATGATTTTTCCATAGTAAATTACCATTTATAACACAAAATCTTGAAGCTTTCATTTTTAAAAATCTAGATTTGGTTCTGGACAATCCTGGGGGAGCACACAGGTTTTGCAATATATAACAGATATCAGAATACGACAGGGATTGTTCAAAGGCTGCATTGATCTTTGGAGTCGCCAGCTCCGATTCATTGTCCAGTTGGTTAATGTCCAAGGCTTGGAAGTTTGCTTCAGACATCAATTTAGCCAAACCTTGCCCTTTTATCAGTTTTGTAGGTCTGATTTCAATGTCAAATTCTAAAATGTTAGCAATCCACTTTCCTCTTCTGCCCTCTAAGTTTTCTTGAGTCAGTATGTCTTTCACAATGGGATTTTGCACATAAGCAATAACATGGGAGTATAGGATGTAGATCCTAAAGTCTTTGATGGCTTTGACCAAAGCATAAGCTTGCTTTTCCATGATCTGATATTTCAGAGGTGCATCTCTAAGAGCTCTACTAAAGAAAGCAATAGGTTTTTCATTCCCTTGATCATCCTTCTGCAATAAAACAACAGCAATGGTATGCTGAGAGGCAAAAGAGAAGATGATAAATTCTCTGTCAAATTGAGGATTTGTTAAGACTGGGGTTTGGGTAAGGGCCAATTTAATACCTTCAAAAGCTTGGTTTGCTTCTACTTTCCACTTCACTTTTGAATCCTTTTTTAGCATGTTGTTTAGTAATCTGATCAATTCTGCTAAGTTTGGGATAAACCTCCTTAGAAAGTTGATCTTTCCCAGGAAGGCTTGTAATTCTTTAATATTTCTTGGATGGGGCATTTGCAAGATGGCCTGTATTCTATCTGGGTCAATTCTAATGCCCTCATTTGAAATGATATTACCCAATAGCTTACCTTCTTCCAAACCAAATAGAGACTTCTTAGGATTTAAGGAAATCCCATATTTCCTACATGTTATGAATATTTGTCTCAAGTGTTTCAGATGTTCTTGGTCGGATTTTGAGAAAGGTGTGAGGTCATCTAAGTAAATAACAAGGAACTCATGAATCTCTTTAGCAAAAGCAATATCAATTACTTTCTGAAATGTAGCTCCTGCATTTTTTAACCCAAAAGGCATTTTGACGTACTTGAAAGTCCCCCATGGGGTTGTGAATGCTGTTTTATCTTGATCATCAGGGTGGACTAGGATCTGATTGAAGCCTGAGAATCCATCAATTAATGAGATTCTTGAAGCCCCTACCACTCTTTGGAAAATGTGATCCATTTTAGGTAAGGGATAATTGTCTTTGAGGGATACTTGGTTCAAATTCCTTAGATCAACACAAAGCCTAATCTCACCAGTTTTCTTTCTTGTGGGGACTAAATTTGAAATCCAGTCTGAAAACTTGATTGGTGCTATAATACCAGCTTTAAACATTTTTTGTACCTCTTTCTCAATTGAAGGGAGAAGCATAGGATTAATTCTTCTCAATTTTTGCTTGAATGGCTTTTGATTAGTCTTGAGAGGGATGGTGTGTTGAATAACAGAGGTGTCATAGGATTTCAAATCCTCATAACTCCATGCAAACACATCTTGGAACTCTTTAAAGAGGTCAATGTATTTAGGCTTCTGGTCAGGAGGTAAAGATGCAGACAATTTTATTATCTTGGGTTTTTCAGTAGTTCCAATATTGCATTCTTCAATGGCAGCATTAAGGGGCTGCATTTTTGGTTTTCTAGGAACATCATTTGAGTAAAAAATGTCCTCCAACGGAGTTAGGCCTGTTGGTAGAAAATTGTCTTTTAGTTGTATGACTTCAGCCTCTGCACCAACCTTTTCATCAAAATGCAATTGTTCAAGTTCTTGCAATTTTTCCTTGTCAAAGGTTGTTGGACAGAGTATTTGATTTGCTATTTTGGGTGATATAGTTGTTTGGTCCTGTTCACTTAGTGGTTGTGTATCTTTCACCGAATCAACATCAATGTTTAAACCTGAGAATTCATGCTGCAAGGTCAAGAAACTATTTATCTGTGTGTCATCCTCAAATACTTGCCAGTCTTTAACATTGTTTGGGATAGAAGGTCTGTGTTTTATCTCAGCTGTGAAACAATGGTTAGGTTCAAAAGGAAATTTGCATGTACTAGCAAATGTAGCTAAACTATGTGCATGAAGGTTGTGGGTTCTAGATATTTTGGTTATTTGAAATTCAGTAAAAGTTTTGAGTATTTCAATAGCAGCAGACCTGTATGACCTTAGTCTTTTGTCATTGGTGACAAAATTGCCTTTCACTTGTTGAATAATTAGGTTTGAGTCTCCCAGGATTGAAAATTTTGTGGCTTGTAAGGATTTTACCAGTTTGAGGCCTAGCAGAAGAGCCTCATATTCTGCCATATTATTAGTACATCTGAAATTCAATCTATAGGCTCGACCTTCTGCTTGATTGTTGTGTTTGTTATGAATCCATACGTTATAGACATTTTTGTGCCTTACAGCATTGAGCATGAAATGTCCATAATCTAATTTTTCCTACCCCTAGAGGAACAAGGCTAACAAACCAAAGCAATTCACAGAAGTTCTCCACCAGAAACTGCTAAAAAAGAAGTCAATTCAGGGTCAATTCAGTGGCTCCACTAGCTGTCTGCACTGAATGTCAAAGCCAACACTGGCTACCTGCGTTGAGCGAGAGTGGACATGTGGCAAGTTCATTCCACAAGGTGTCAAAACCCAGGAAGCTTCCAAAATGACACTTGCCTCAGGGAATTCGACTATGATGAGTAAGAGGTTCCAAATTTCCAAGTGGAAGCAAGAACCTCCAAGTGGAATCAAGAACTAACAGAGGGAGAGGACACTAGTCAGATCTCAAGCTGACTCATCCTCTCTCCAAACATCTATATATGGATCTCTCCTCCATGAGATCTTGAGGCTGGAATTTGGTTATTGCAAAGAATTGCTGCTGGTTTGAGACTGAGATCATTGGGTGCTTAATGCTTTGAAGGGAGGTGAAGATAGGAATTCCATTTTCTGGGAAGGAGATGCTGGATTGGACCTCTATGGGTTGTATCTCTTCCTGAACCTTGTTATTCATCAATAAAGTTATCTTGGTTTCTCCTATATAATGATGTATCTTTGATGTATGGTTGCATTGGTGTATTTAGTTCATTTCTAATCCTGAACTAGTTATGAATGTGAATATCTGTCTTTGAGTAGTGTTCTTCTCTTGTCGCAAGTAGCTGTTCTCTTGTGATCTTGCAGGAATCTATTGAAGCTTGGCTAGCGAGAAGGCAAGTAGCTGTTCTCTTGTGACCTCGTATGAACCCGTTGAAGCTGGACTAGCAAGAAGACAAGTAGCTGTGAACACCCAAAGAGAAGAGAGACCGGATCGAGGGACAAACGGAAGACACCGGTGAGTCTATTTATCTCTCTTCTTTCACATTTCATAAAGGAAGAAACCAGAATAGTTGTCCTTGTTTGTTGCTAAGGCAATGTCACACCTTAGGTGGATAGGATCGTCCTGCATAGGCATTTTTCCCCACAACACCATACTCCAGCTCCTACCCCTAATTTGTTGACTGATCCATCGAATTCAAGGAACCAAAGGATATCTTGATTTAGGGGAGATTTGACAGCCTCTCTATGACTTGGAATTATAAGTTGGAGCTCTTGCTTTTGATCTGGTTTATCTTCTAGATTTGTCTCATCAATTGGTTTCCCAATCTTGATTTCTTGGGAGCTTGATTTCTCACTCATATGCAGATCTTGTTCAAGTAAGACAGATCTGCCTCCACATATTGGACTTATATCATCATTGAACAACATGAAGGAATCCATGTCTGAATGGACTGCAAAATAGGGAAATTTTGAGGTTTTTCTTCACTGCTCACCATGTATTTCATGAGTGACTCTCTATATAATCTCTTTGGTTTCCCAAAGACAAAGATGGTGGCATATGACATGTCCAATTGCAGGGAACCTTGGAGTTTGTCTCCCCATGATCTTGATAACAGCATTCCATATTTAGGTAGGATATCAGCAACCACAACATCCATTAAAATTGTTTTATTTGGGTACTGGACAAGGGAAACACATAGATCTTTTATCAAGCCTAAACACTTAACTTGGCTGGAGTCAAATGAAAATAGGTCCTTATATGGTCTTGTGATGTCTAAATTCAATCTCTCCATTACTGACTTAGGCATAAGGTTATGAGAGGCGCCTGAATCAAACATTGCATTGTGTAATATCTTATCATGAATATGCAGACTGACATAAAAAGGTAAGATTCCAGTAGTTCCTGTCTTTCCATCAACCTCTGGACCGAAAAGCAATTATGGGGTGTCATCCAACACATTGACATCATCTTTGTTGTGAGTCAGTTGAAGGGACTTCTTAATTTGTTGTTTGTAGATGTTATGTTTGGCTAACTCTGAAAGAGGAATGGCTATCTTTAATTTACCAATTTCAGCCTCTAAGTCAAAAGGTTTTTCAGATTGGATCTTGGTGTTCTGGTTAATCACTTTTTCTTTCTCAATTGAGTTTTTTGAGGCTTCTTCTTGGCTTTCAATCTGATCTTGAGGTTTTTCCTTTTTGCTCATCTTTTGAAAGGTATTGCTTGGATTATGCTGCAAAGGTGATGTAGCCATTGGTTGTTGATTTGAGGGAGATGCTTCAGTTATTTCTTCAACTGTTACTTCATTTTCAATTGAATCAGTTTTGTCAATTGGCTCTGTGACAATAGCTTTCTTAGGCAGTGGGGTGTCCTTTGTTTTCTCAGGCTGTGTTACATTTATTGTTCTGCTTCTCAGTTTGTATTGCCTATGAACTTCAAAGACAACTGTGTCATATCCTTGTTTGAAATCAAATGACTCACCTGATTTAGTTTGGAACTGCTTAATGTCATCATCCTTATGATCTTCTTGATTCAGAAAAACTTGCTGATCATCATTCAGGCCCATCAAGTTAATGTGGGTGCCATCTATCTGCTCATTTGAAGTGGATGCTTCAGTATAATTTTCTTGGAACGAAGGTCTTATCTCTGGTTCAGAACTGGCCTTGCCAACGTTAGGGTTTTGATTTCTCCTAAAATTGGGATTCCTGATAGGGTTATTCTGTGGTGCTTCCCATGATGACTTCCTCTCAACTGATTCTACTCTGTCACCTAATCTATGCATACCAGTGATTATTGCATCCAGTTTCTGATCCCAACCTGAAGGTTCTTCTTTAAAGGTAGTCTTTCTTTTAGTTATGGTCCTATTTCTCTTAGCTACTAGGTTGGCTTCTACACTAACCGCTATGTCTTGCATCTCAGCTAAAGTTTGAGGAGCCCTTTCTCTTAATTGGTATGCCATATCTGAATCAAATCCATCAGGAAAGGTGTATAGGGCCAGATCAGGTGGGGGTCTCAGGTTTTGGGGAATAGCATTATAGACATTGTTGAATCGAGCACAATAATCCAAGACAGTTTCTTGGGGACCTCTTTTGATAGTATTGTATTCAGATAAAATATAAAGTGGGTCCTTTTTCTTCTCCCATTTGTTGGTAAATGTTTGATATAGGGCTTCAGGGTCAGCTATGGAGTTTACTGGAAGTGACCTAAACCATGTTCTTACATCTCCTGTTAGGCTTTGCACAAAAATTTTCATTCTGACCCCATCATCATCTATCTCATAATTTTCAAAATAATCCTGCATTTTCTTAGTATGTTGAAGGGCTGGATAAGAGCTAGTACCATCAAAATATGAAATCTTGCTTTGGTAATCTTGAGGCATAGGACCCGGATTGGCCGGTAACTGTAGTGGAGCATATCTATTAGCCATGTTTGGAGGGATAATAGGGATAACAGGAACGAATGGGATAAGTGGAGGAAAGGGGATGAAAGGGGTATGTGTAGTTGATGGAGGAGTTGAAATAACACCTTGAGAAGTGGATGAAGAACTAGGAGATTGTGGAATAGTAGTATGAGGATGTAGAGAAACCTTAGCAGGGGTTGGAATATTAGTTTGAAATCCTGCTTCAGAACTTGAATCTGATAAAGTCCCTTCTGATTTATGTTTCTTAAGGATTCTTGAAATCAAGTTTGGGTTTTGAAACTTTGGGCCACTCTACTGCATACTATCCTCAAGGAAATGGGTTAGCTGAATCATCTAACAAAAGTCTTATCAACAGCATTAAGAAGATACTGGAAGAGAATAAGAAAAATTGGCATAAAAAGCTCGTGAATGCCTTGTGGGCAGACAGGCTAACAACCAAGAGACCTATTGGGGTCAGCCCATATGAGTTGGTTTATGGAATGGAAGCCAAGTTCCCTTCATCATTAGGAGTCCCTGTCATGAAACTACTTCAAGAAACTCAGGCTGAGCCAAATGACATGCAAAGAAGAATCAATCAGATTATTTGTTTACATCAAACCAGAGATCAAGTGTATAGCAGAGTTCAAGTCCTACAAGAGAAACTGAAGAAAGCCTTTGATAGAAGAACCAAAGCTGAAGATTTATTTACTGGTGATAAAGTGCTTAAATGGGATTCAAGAAGAGAAGACAAGGGAAAGCATGGCAAATTTGATTCTCTTTGGAGGGGACCCTTTGTAATTCAAGAAGTGCAAGGAAATAACACTTATTTCTTGCAAAATTTAGATGGCACTGAAGCTGAAGAGGGCCCTGTAAATGGCCGGATGTTAAAGCACTATTTTGACTACTTTCCATGTATATAGCACGGCTTCCCCTTGTACATAATCAGTTGTATATAGTATTTTATTTCAGCATATAGATAGTTCAGTTTCAGGACTTTGTAAATAAGCAGAAAAAGGCTTTCACTTCAGAAGTTCCACAATGGTGAAAGATTCCAGTTTTGAAATCCAAAGAGAAAGTTTTCAAGTTTTGATGAGAATTCAAAAGCTAAGGCAATCTGACCTGCTGTTCTTGGTCTTTCAAGAAGAAAAACCATCCCCAAGTGGAGCCACTGTTAGCTACCTATACCAATATGTTTCATTTTTCATGATTGGCAGATAAAGTGCCAAATATGCTCTACTTTGGTGATGCAAAGATCCCATATTTTTGTGGAAAACACCTACCTGCAGTTGTTTGATGCTGTCCTACTTCTGAATGGGTGATCCAACAATCTAAGCTGGGGCATGCCATGTTTCAATTTTTGTTGTAGACTAGAGAAAGAAATCTGTCCAAACTGTTCAAACTTGGCAGATAAGTAGTTAGGTAGAGAATGAAGGTTCCCAACTGCTTAATCTGGGGCCTTGGAAGTGATAAGGCTAGCCTTAGATAGAAAATCAAAAAAGAAATGCCACAAGAAAAGAAAAGGGCACATGAGGGTTTGCAAGTCTAAGTGCACCCTCCTTGAAGTAATAAAAAATGCTAGGTTATAGAGTGGGTAGGTAGATGGGGTTGCAGAAGCATGATTCCTTGTATATCACTGGCCTAATCAAAGGAAACACATGTTGGCCAGTGCAGATCTTCCTATTCAGCAGTTTTGTAGCAACAGAGTGAAGCATGTCTAACTTCCCAATCATCCCCCATCAAACTCCTTGCTAACATCCCAGTACCACTTTTATTCATGAGAGAAATCAAACTCTTTTGTTAATCCTTGTTGCATAAAGAGCCACATTTCCTGTGTAAAAACCTTTTCATTTTGATCTACTCCCTAACTAAGTTTGTTTCCTAAAAACTTAGTATCTATCACTTCCCATTCATATTCCATCCAATACTAACTACTAACTCTATCTACACTTAACTCCCTATGTTCCCCTTTCCCTATTACTATAGCATCATTATGTATAAAAACCCCATAAAAATAAGTATATTCCCTTCCCCTAGGCAATATAGCCTAATAGTCCTAAAAGGTTGAAATACAAAGAAATCAAAGCGCTAAGGCCAAGACTGCGCTAATATAGTGTTTTGGGATTAAATCAAGATCCGCTTGATTTATAGCCCTAACCCCACTTTTGCAAAAATATCAAAAACCCACTTTTGCCGCCTATCCAAAGTTTTGGTTATACCGCGCATTTCACAAAAAACAAAGAAAATCATTAAAAAATGCTGCCGGGTCCCGCTGTATTGTCCTATCAGTTTTGCAACCCGTCGCCCGTCGGATCTGGGCTTTCCCATCCGACGGCCCATATTAATATCGGGCCGCCCCCGATGTTTGGACGATAGCACCCAAAAAATGTCAGAGGGTGACGTCAGGGCAGTGCCACGCGTCGCTCCTAGGTTATATCGAGAGGCCGCCTGCCAATACCGCCCCCGTACCATAAGCGGTCCGATGGAACCACTTACCGCTTTGGTTTACTGCCTGCCCACGTCACGCCCACGTCACGCCCAGTCATGCCAAGTCGGCCCCGCATCAGCGCTAAGCCTGCCATTGCTCCACTCTGTCCGCCACCTCAGTAGTTCCCGTGGACCACTCACAGGCCGCCACGTCACCCGTCGTACCCAACCCCACCCGATGACGTCATGCTGACGTCATCCGAAAGACGCGCCAAAAGCCCAAAATGTCCATATTTTCACCAAAATTCACGTTTTTTCTCATTCTTTTAACCAAAAGACTACTGTGCTCTCTGCATGTAATTTACGACCATTTCACCGCCAACCTGTAGAAGTTGATTTAAAGAATGTGGGCGCCCTCAATTTGCCTGCATTGCCACCATTGCCAGAGTTTGCCAGGTATTTATCCAAGTTTCCCCCCCGCGCCTGGTTTTTCCCATAGTTCTCTGAGGAAATTAAGAAAAGAAAAAACACCATAATTACCAGCAAATCCTCGGTGACCACCATTTATCTCCAACTATAAGGCCGAATTTACCTACAGACTGTCCGCATTGAGCCGAATTTCCAAAAGTTTACAGTCTGTTTGCTCATTCGCAAACTGAAACCTCTGCTGCACAAGTTCACCGGGAAAACGACCCTTAAGTCCCAGCATTTGCTCATTAAACCTTTTTCAGGAGCATTTCAAATTGTTTTCACCATAATTCACCTTGTTTCCTCTGTAAATTGCCCTGCTACTGCAAATTCATTGTACTGTGTTGCTAAGCCCAGAAAAACAAGTTCAAATACATATCAAAGCACCAATTGACCATGGAGACTCCAGTGGCATTGAATATTCCACCCTTGAATGCCCCACACAGAGAGCTAGAATGGAAGGCCCTGGGTGATAGAGACTACCAGATGACAGAATCACTCTCAATGCATACCAAATATAACATTCATGTACTCAATGAGCTGAAGGCCAAGCACCTCAGTGGAACTGATATTCTAGGAATTTGGGACTCTAATTTGCCCATTTTCAATCTTCCTCAAGTCAATGTCCTCCCAGATTTAATTCATCGATGCTGTGCCAACTATGATCCATGTCAAAGAGCTGTCCTCAGTCCCTCAGGTTCAGTTTTGTTCCATGTCACCCCTGAGGCTATAAATCAAATGCTGCACTTTCACACTACAAAGCCATTGACTCCTCTGTCCATGATGCACTTAATAGACCAAGGAGGCAAGCTGTCCAGTGCCCAAATCATCAAGATTAATCAGCTATTCATTCAATCAGGCTCTCAAACTGTGAGAACCCCTCCTATAGGAAATGAATATCTCAATGAGTTGGGAAAAATGCTTGTGGAGTTGATCAGTTATGTCCTGGGTTACAGGTCATCTGAGGATGTTGATGAAACCATTCTGGCCATGTTGTCTATATTCTCCTCTGGGAAGCCTCCTTCTGTCCACTATGATTATGCTGCATACATTGCCAATAAAATTCATGAGCAATTGATGAATCTAGAGAGGGAAAAGGTGTTTAGATACACTTCATACATCTATCACTTGTTCCTGTTTTATCAACCTGATAGCTTCCCTATCACTCTCAAGAAGTTTGATGCTCAAGGGAACCAAAGGTCTGTAGTATTTTGGTCTTCAGTCTTTCATCACATCTCTTTTTCACCATATAACTACTGTGAATTCATAGACCTCTTTATCCATCCAGCTATGTCCTTGCTATTGGGTACCCCTCCCCCAAGATTGACAGATGAGATGCAAAGGATTCTCCAGCTCTCAAAGGCCTACATCATTGGGGATTGGTACTTTTACCAACACCATACAATAATCAGAATATATGGCTGTGAGTTAGCCCCATTCAGGCTACCAAGATATGTCCCTATGAGACTCTTTGCCCTAGAATATTTCAGACAATTTGGAAATGCAGACATGGTCCATTTCCACAGCAAAAATAAGAAGGTGCAACTCAAAATCAGAAACCAGCTAGGCCCATTTCTTTATAACAAAAGGGAGGAAGGATGGAAAGAAGAAGATAAGATCCTAGAGGGCCTCCGATTGCAAACCAGTTTCCTCTGGTCACCCTATGACCCTAATCACTTCATTAGTCTTAGAAGGGTCAAGTATAAAATGGCTAGCTATGATCATATCAGGTTGCTCCATATTGAAAAATATGCAAATCTATTAAGATGGAAAGAGGGCACATTAGAAGAGGCAAGTACTAAAGAGGAAATACTACAAAAAGAAGCAAAGAATCTTGAGAAGGAAGCTGACTTGGAAAATTATGGGCAGGTTTCCTCTTCTTATCAAATTCAACTTGGAGCAGCTGCCTCATCTTCTGCAGTCCCCCAGCAAGCAGCCCAAACTACTCCTCAAGTTGCCAGCACAGGTAAAGGAAAAGAGATGGAATAGGAGCAGCCACCCCCAACAGCAGAACAGCAGAAAGAGCAGCCCAAACAGCAAGAAGAAATGGCTGAGGCCCCTATATCTACAGAGCAACAGGCTCAAGAAAGTGTGCCTCCAAGGCAGGAAACAGTAGTGGACACCTCGGTGCTCCAAACCCCATTGAATGAAGAGAGAACCAGGAAGAGGGATAGACAGCAAGAAACTCCCCTCACTACGTCAACAAGTCAACAAGGGGAGAAAAGGCAAAGATTAAATCCTCTTTCTGAAGAAGAGATGCCTATTGGGCCATCCATGGGTATGGGCCCCCCTAGCATGGAAGCATCTGCCAGTTCCTTTCAGCAGGAACAAGAAAGAACCCTTGGAGGAGAGGTCAGCTCCTCAAGCCAGCAAAGAAGGGCTGAATCCAGCATAAGGCAGCAATTCATTGACATCAAGAAGAGGAATGAGCCAGTTAGACTCCAACTATACAATCACTTGCTCAAAATGGCTCCCACAAACTAGCAAAGGCTTATGTCAGCATATGACATAACAGAGGGGAAGATGACCATGAGTCATTTCATGCCTACTATGTTGCAGCCACAGTTAGCTGCAGATTATATAAGAACCAATCTTGAGGTACTTGCAAAAGACATCCACCCAATGGACCAGATAGAGCTTCATAAGCAAACGGGTGAGATGGTCTATTCAACTCTTGCAGACAAGACCTTCCTGGCACACAAATTGCAAAACAGCCTTCATAATACAACTGCCCAACTTGAGTTGGAGAAGGCATCCTCTCAGGCCAAAGACAACAGGATCAGGTCTTTGGAGGATATTATTATAGAGCTTGGGCATGACCCAAAGGATCCCAAAGCTGTACAGGAACTACTAAAGGAAAGAGATGAAGATATAGCAGCTTTGAGGAAGATGGTAAAAATTCCAGCAACCCTTCACCCTCAAACAGAAGATGTTGCTCAGCAAAGGAAGGACCAAGATGTAGCAGCCATGTTGCTAACACTACACAAACAGTTGGTACAAACAGAAGGGAAGTTGGTAGAAACAGAGGCTGCATTACAGGCAGCCCTGAAGCAGAAAGAAGGAGGCTAGACATCTCAGGCCCTTCAGCCAGTGATCAACCTTGAGGAACCTCCTCAAATTATCAGTCCTCCCATAGGACAAACAGTTGGGACAGGCCCATCAACATCAGCACCAGAAACAACATCAGAACAGGCATTGAGCCTTGATATGTAGAAAATGATGAAGGAGATTCAAGTTCTAGAGGCCCAGATGGCAGAGCTAAATGAGGCCAAGGAAAAATTGGCTACAATTAATGAAAAGTATGATAAATCAAAGCAAATTGTAGCTGAAAAAACAAGAGAGGTGAAGGCTCTTGAGAAAAGGATAAAAGAGCTGGAGAAAGAGCTCTCTCTTGACAAAGTAGTGGCAGAAATCAAGAAAGTCCTATGGGCCAATATTGGTCAATCCATAACAAATCAATGGCAGTATATAGAAACCATTCATGAGCACATGGATCTCATAGGCAGGGCCCACAAGGAAAGCCAGAGAGCAAGGGAATCTCTAGGCAATATGCCTGAGATAGCCAATAGGATGATCAATGTCCTGAACAACCGCACAGGCCCTCAGCTGGCAGCAATAGGAATCCCCAACAGAACTGACACCATCTTACTGGTGAAAAGGGTGCTCACTTTAAGAAGTCTTGTGCAGACATTAGATAGAAGATGTCAGGAAATGCAGACAGAGGTGAACAAGTTCACAGAGAAATTCACAGCATTACATAACAGAGGCCTTCCCAGTTTACTGAACAGCGCAGGAATGCTACTATGCCATGAAAACTATGCCAAAAGGGTAAATACATTTGCCACAAATCAGATCACTGCAGGATCAAGTACCCCAGAGGAAACAGGGCCTGCATCTGGGCAGAGCCTCTATGACAGAATAGAAAATTTGTTCTTTATCATGAATGAGATCAGACATCTGTTTGAAGTGCCTCCTAATTACTACAAATATACTGAGGCAGATGAAACACTAGGCACAATTTTGAGACATCAGTTGCCTACACAGGAATGGTGGACCGGCATGATACAGACATTGTTATGAACAAACATGCTTTCATCAAATTTTTACATCAAAATACAAATCATCATGTTCAGATAGGTGATACATCCACTATGACTGTAAAAGAGTGGACTGAGCCAACTCAGCAAACCAATTCGGCCACTAAAGCAACCTCGACAGATGCAGATGACAAGGCCGTGAAAGCTACAGCACGACAGAACATTTAAGGCATATCATTCAGAATTAATGCAGAGCGCTCAACCGACTCAGTGGCCTCCAAAAGTCAAAAAGGTTTCTGACAGAACTGAAGGCTATTCATTGTATATTTAGAGTAGCAATAACTTTCCTATCTGATATTCTGAAAGTTGGTGAATGCAGTTATTGAGCAAATGACTCAGAGTTTCAGATATTTGGTAAAAACCGGTTGTATGTATATCCCCTCACATAATCTTTTTGGGGTTGTTGATTTTTTCTTCTGGAGAACTTATGCTGTAAATTTCAGACTTTTAATACAGGGAGTTGATGGAATTTCTGCAGTTCTGAGTTGTTTTGATGTGTTGTGGTGTGATTGCTTACTGCTACAGGATTCCTGCATATTTCATGGCACAATAAGTTTCCTGAACCTTCTTGTTATGTATTTCATTCTATCATAATCCGCTCATGCTCTATATTTCACAGTTTAATAGCACAGAAAAAGAATAGTTCAGGATTTGTTCATTAAACACCTTGAACTCAATCTATGCTGTTATGAATGTTTTCTTCAGTATTAGCTATGAAAGTGTAATTCTTAGTTGCTTCACCTTCATACTAAAACTTTCACAGTGAGTATTATTCAGGAATTCAAAGCTGCTCCTGAGTGATATATCCTTCTCCCACACCACCAGCTTAGTGAAAGAATCTTAGTTGCCTCTCACTGGCTAGACATATTTCATCTTTCACAAATTTTAAGTATTGTTTCATGGTATATTCATACAGCCCTGCAGTTTTAGCAATTTTACTCAATATCTCAAACAACCCATGATCACAGACTCCATTGCGCAATGGACTAAACCTTCTGAAGGTCTCATCTCAGCTACTGGAAGATATCATTCAACCAAAACTTTAAACAAAACTCTCACCTCACAACTAGCCTAAAATTTTCAAAAAACAAAGTTAAAACCAAAAGAGAGAGCCCTCTCTGATTACAGGTTGGCTAGAACCTGTAATCCAAAGTTTGGTTAGTGGTTACCCCGACCGTATTCCCTCAGGAGTCAAAGGGAACAACCTGGGTGTTAACATTCATGATCATGATTAGACATAGACCTAATCTGAAGTACTAAATCCAACATTCCATGTCTTCCTATATTATTCAACTTATATAAGTTGATTAATTTTTTAATTATATAAAAATTAAAATATATTGAACATTATATTTATTTCATAAAATAATATTTAAATTTATATATAACACAAATTTTATAATTAATATTCATATTATATACCATATATATTTAATTACTTAACCACTTCAATGATCATGTGGCTAAAAATTAATGTATTTTAAATTAATAATTTAAAGAAAGTGCATAATGAAACATTAAACTTGTCTATCATTCCGCAGGAGACCATACACCTCTAGACACTACTACTTGATATATGCAAACAAATAGTAGTCATGGACATGGGTGGATTATTCAATGACCCGATATATGCAAACAAACAATAGTCACAGACGTGGTTGGATTATTCAACAACAATATATGCAAACAGATGGCACCACATCAACCATACTACCCCTTTCACATGTTCTACAATGTTTTATTAGATAGCCACTAAAACACAGACTGAAAGTCAATTATTAAATAGCAGTTAGGTCACTCCACGAATTTACCTGTTTAAAATTTATGTGGCTCCTCTACAAATGCACGATGTAGCTATCGATTTTGAACATTTTTTTTATGTTTGCCGAATTTCAAATCTTAAAGTTCAAATTCGGCAAACCTTGTGACATAGTGTACATCTTCATTTTTTGCTTCATGACAGTTCATTTTGGTTGAGCGTGATTTTGGTTGTGGATTCTCTTATATCATCATTGTGGTGCACAAGATGTTACACATTGGTTGAGTGGCTTTGTCTTCATACCTAGTTCTCTTCACGGTTATACTTGATACCCATATGAGTAGTTGTGACATACTCCTTTGATGTTATGATATTGGTGGATGGCCCATACTCTTATTTTCATATTGCATGCCTTGCCTTGATGGATCAAGGTGTCTGATGATGGTACTTGCTTCACATAAGCTATCTTGGCATCATGGTATTGTTCCTTGCACACTTGTATGGAGATCTAGTCACTAATATAATATGATGACATATGGAGCATCCTAGTACTTGAAGTGTTTATTATGTTCCTATAACAATGTTTGATGCAATAGACAATTACTCCTATAGAGCACTCACCCTTTTGCCATGCAAATTGCATGCATGCTACTTGATGTTTGTAATGGAGCACCCTAAGGTTTTGAGGTTGATTTGGCATGATTTTGGCACTTGATCATATGATCATTGGGGAGTCCTTCACTCCTCCCACAATGATTACATGACACATACATTGATGTTTTTTAGAAGCTATATCCTAGGGGATTGTGTCACCTGCTTTAGGAGTTGCAACAGGTGCCTTGGGCATTGTCACATGCATTGGGAACTATGAATCTACCTAGAGTGTTGTAGGAAAGTTGCCGCAAATTTCTTGCACAATGATCTCTCCTCATTCAGTATATATGTCCCAATTTTATTGGATATCAACATTTTGGCACATGGTTTAGGTGATTTTCAGCTTATCGATGAGGATTGATTACATAGCACCTCTTGATGAGAGCTGCCCTAGCCTAGGGGGTTTGAGGTGTCTATAATAACCTTATGGTGACATTTGATGAGATAGATAGTGATTTTCATGGATCACTCCACCCTTTCATGATTTTTCAAGTTTCTATGCTATGATCGAAAGGGTCAACCAACTCCATGTTATACAATGAGATTTTATTGCTAGAGCGCTTGGCTTCCTTGTTATATTTTGATGATAAATATTGCACTTTACAATGGACATATACTTCATTCTCATAGAGCTATCCCTACACACACATATGGAGGCATTTCTTATGGATCGAGGTTACTTTATTAATGGAGAGAGGTCATTCAATGCATGTGAGGTTTGTGCTGATTTACGCCTTGGTTCATGGCATTATTCTATGGTAGTCAACCCCCTTCTTTGAGATCCACCTGATTTATGGATGATCTTTACACTTAGGATCCACAAATGGCATTGGAGGGTTTTATTGCGCATCATTTGAGGTTGGTTACACCTTCGAGCTTAAGTTTGGCACACTTATCTTAAGCACTCCATCATTTGAGCCCTCTCTGCACTTTTTTTCATGAAGATGAGGAGAACATCCACTTGAGGAGGTTGTTTGTACATGTATCCATGCTACTTTATTGAGGGCACCCTACTCTCTTGATACTATATTCACACGTGGAACACATCTCTTAAAGGGCGCACATGTGGAGAGACACTCGTTTATTATTTTTGGAGGTCAATCCCTCATCTAAAGGACACACCCTTCTCTCTAGCTCTATCCTTGAAGATGGTTGTACCTAAGTCCATTATTTTGCTATTGTTTGACTTGCTATTGGAGTTAGTTACTTGAGAGTCATATTGTATTGTTTTCCTTGGATATTTTATTTTAACATCTTGGAGGAAATTGTGAATCTCAACAACTCATTGCTACTTTTAGTAAGCAAGTTGATTGAGAGGATTAGTTCATTATTATTCCTTGGAGGACTAGTGGATCTAGGAAAGCAAATACTTGTTTCTTGGAAAAAGAGATAGTTGAAACCTATGGGTTTACTCTCTCCATTTGTAAGGTATGAATGGAAAAGCTCCCAAGCTTTGGAATAAAACTACTTCATCTTTTGTCTAGGCTAATGTGGAATGGATGTACAACTTTGTTTGTGCGGCAAATATTCTTGGTGCATATTAGTAGCTTGTATTGCAGGTTTGGATTGTCAAAGACGATTTGGGAGCCACGGAGGAGTAGTCTTGCTACATTGGAAGAGGTATTCATATACTATCTTTATCATCTTATCTAAAAGAGAAGAAACTCATTCCTTCGAACATCCTTTGTGAGTGAATGCATAATTTTTATCTTTAGATAAGGCCACTCATGGTTCAATTTGGTTGTGGAGCTCATCATAGAGTCCCTTCCATTCCATCAACTTCTAATATCTTGTTTGCCAAATCGAGGGTTGCTAGAAGCTTGTAGTTTATAGCCAACCAGCCCCTAGATCTCTTAAACAATTGCCCTTTGAAGTTGCATGCATGACCCCATAGCCCAAACAAAATTAGGCACCGGTCTTCCCTTTCATCCACCACATTTTAAATTTCTATTTTTGTTTTCTTAACACCTTTGCTTCCACTTCATAATACAACATCATGAGTTTAGTTAACCATTAGGATTCCCACCCAAGCTAGAGTTAATCTAGTCTTAAGAGAGAAAGGGAAGGTTATTGATGCAAAAGTGGGTAGCTTGTTTAACAAGACCTTGGGGTCTCACAACTTGTGCATGAGGACTTTTGCACCAAGTGAGGACCTAGGAGGTAACAACTAGCACATAGAGATGGAGGATGGGAAACAATGATTACTCAGGGTAGATAGATTTCAATGGATTCTCCAAATAGCACCATTTGATTCTACACAATTTTCTCAAAAGAACAATGGAATCCTAGGTCTGATTTTGTTGATTTTTTCAAAGATATATGCCCAAAAAAACTTCCACTTACAAACTAACTTAGGTTAAATATATTCTTCACATACAAAATCTAGATAAAGTAGTATTTCAAGTTTCAATATATGAGTTTTTGCAAAAACCTTTGCTTTCTTTTGCCTTGGGTTTCATCTTTATTTCCACCAACATGCTAAAAGACTTGGACATTTCTTAGGCATATGGAGAACTTGTTGAAATATGTGGGAAGGTCAAATTTACTCTATGTCCAAAACTTTAATCTAGAGGGATTTCCCATCTGCACTGTAACCCCAAGGTTGTTATTGAAGTGATAGAGTAGAAAAACCCCAAATTTGAAAACAAGCTCTTTTAACAAAACTTATAGTTGATGTAGCAAGGAATCCAACTCCACATCTTTCCTTAGGAGTTGGGAGCAAAATGACCTCTAATACATCTACAAGTGACATTTCTTCTTTTAGTGCTACATCACCTTTCTTTGTTGCATGAATTAAACCTAGGGAAAATCCTTCCATTTGTTGAAATATGTAACTAGGTTCAATCTTCATAATGACATGTGTAATCATGATTTTATGTATTTAATGAGAAAAATAAATTTATTATTATTGATCTGGAGCCATGGGTTTCATACTCAAGAAAAAATTATTTTTAGGTCAAGCTCCCATTGTGAGCTCTTAGGATTGGTCATTGAGTCATAAAGTCAATTGAGTCATTGTCATGTATTGAAGACCCATTTGGGCATGTTAAATATGTAAAAAAGAATTTATTTGAGTCATTGTAAGAGTCAAAAGACCCTCCAAGACCAAGTCCAAGTGCTACTAACAAGTCGGCCTCCAAATGAAGCAATCAACCTACACCAAGATCAAGTCGGCCTAGAGTCAATGGCAAGTCGACCTCAAATCATGGACAAGAAGCCTATATAAGGAGGCACTTGGCCTCTCTCAAAGACACACTTCACACACTTGATACTCGATCACAAGAAAGAAAAAGAAGCGAAGAAGAGGAGGATGAAGGAAGAGAATAAAGAACGAATTTCTGAATTGGTTTTGGGTTAGTTTCTCTCCACACGTGTGAGGAAGCTAGGGCACATTATACTGCAGCAAATCAGAGGCACAAGGAGGACAAAATAAGTAGAAGAGGAGTATCTTGCAGACCAAAATTACTAGAAGACTAGCACAAGCCAAGTGAAGGAGGAAAAGGGTTAACATTACCCTATTTCAGTCACACATGGGAAAATTGCAGTAATCTATAGGAGGTTAAGAATTGCAGGAAGAGAGGCCGAAAATCTCAGACTTGGGTTGTAGGGCCAAGGGCTAAGAATGAAGGAGGAATTGCAACATTAGCAAGAAGAAGTTTTTCTTAACTTGAGACAAGAAATGACTTAGTCTTGGAGGAGTTTTGGTCAAGGGTATAGGTCTTGGAATTCGTCAAATCAAAGATTCTATAAGATGAATAATTTTGTGGGTTTTCCTCTCAAGATTGGATACATTTTGGCCCTAGCTGATCGCCTATCTATTGTGTCCTTTGTCTCATTGTTATTTATGATTTTTGCAGTTGTTTGATGAAGAGAACACATAATAATAATCAAGAAAAGAAGAAGTGAATAAAGTAAAATAAAACACATCAAAAAAAGTTATCAAGCAAGAGAAATAATCTTATCTCACTTCCCTAGATTTCTCACCATGGGATCAGAGCTATGGTGACAAGTTAAGGAAGGGCAGCTCATCAAAGGACAATCAAGGACCGAAGTACTGATAAGATCATCAAAGGAATCAAAGCATAAAGAAGATCCTCTCATCTCCAAGGCATTTTTGAAGGAAAGGACTACATCATCATCTTGAAGAAAGTTCAAAACCCTAGCTCGCTCAAGGAAAGAGTCTACACTTGAAGCATTCTTGGGAATCTCGCTCAAATCATCATCTCAAGGAAGAAGAACTCAAAGATCCTATCTCCAAGAAAGAACTACTATCTGAAGCATCTTGAAGTCTTCTCATCCAAGGGAAACAAAGATAAAAGGCGTTGTCATCATCATCAAAAGATTCGAGGTGATCTCCCTCTCCTTGGGTCAAGGATCACTTTTGAAGAAAACCATCTTCATCAAGAAGTTTTCTATTACCTATATCATCATCAAATTCAAGAAGGCAACAAGTTGAAGGAGCATATTCACAAGTATGTATATTTATGTTTAAATTTGAATATGTCAAAATGTCTTTTTGCAAGGAAAGCAACAAGTTGGTTGTGGCTTCAAACTTTCTTACATGGAAGAAAAGGACAGATCTGAACCTCATAGAAAATGAGGTCATGGAACATGTTAAGGGCTCAATCACTAAACCTCCAAAGGAAGAAGCTCAAGAACTTACAAAATTCATGAAAGGGGAAGTAAGGGCTCAAAGGATTCTCATAGAATCTATTAAGGATCCCCTCATTCCCTATGTATCAAAAATAGAAACTTCAAAAGAAATATATGACAAACTTGTACAATTGTTCTCTGTAAGCATTGCAAGAGAAGTGATCTTGTTAAGGCAAGAACTCTACAAGATGAAGATATCGAAAGAAGAAGGAATAGCCTCATACTTTATGAGGGTGTCTGAAATAAGGGAGAAATAATGTCTGACAAGGAAATGACTACCATAGTGCTCAATGCACTACTGGAGGAATGGTGCAACTTCACATCCAACATCTATGGGAAGAAGGAAGCTACTCCTTCAAGATAGAAGAAACCAAGTTGAAGGAAAAGAGTGATGTAGGATCAAGCGAGCAAGCTCAAGCATTTTCTGCCATGGCTAGAAGAAAAGGGAAGTTTGGGAAGCTTGGTCCTCAAAAAACGAAGAAGAACATGTCGAAGGTTCAATGATGTGGTTTTCATGAATGTGGGCACCATAAGAGAGATTGTCCAAAGCTCAAGAAGGAAAACAATAAGAGATGAAGGGAAGAAGCCCATACCACTAAAGAAGTGGAAGAAGCTGAAAAGAAGAAATCCAAGAAAGAGGAAGTAAAAGATCTCTACTATGATTGAGATAGTCTTCCTCACCTAGTTATTTTAAAGTTTTTGTTTCAAGTTTTTTGTTGTAAGTATCTTTATCATGGTAGGAATCATTAGAAGCATGATAGAATGCATCATGTTAGGAGACAACATCATAGATGCATACAATTGAAATCAAGAGCTCATGACGTCATCATAAAGAAGCATGAAAGATAGCTGAAATAGAAGTCTATAACAATCACCTATAGAAGGATGTAGCTCTTGGTAACCTCATCAGAATCATAAGTTGTACTTATGGGAAGAAGAAATTCATCTAGTATAGAACTCATCATACATTATTCAAAAGAGCATTTGCAGGATGAGGATGATTAAGATCCTCTATTGGAATCTTCAGTGGAAGGTTCACCTACTAGAAGAAGTAAGTGTATCACTGAGAATTCCACCTTATGGGATTCATGGGATGATGGTATGATGATAAAGCAGTGAAGCAGGTCAAGGTGATTGAAGCTGTCGAAGGAATTCTACATGACCAAAAGGAAGATATGAGGTTATGTATGCATGTATTTGATAAAATTGAGTCATGTAATATAGTTGCAGGTAGCAGGGATAAGTGCTCTACCTCATGAGCATAATGAAGAGAAAGGGATCTCCTCCTTTAAAAAGGATGCATGAAGGCATGGTTCACATATTGACTAGATGAAATCAACATAATAAGTCCTCATATAGAATATGAGGTGGTTGACAGAAATAAAGGAACTATGGATGGAAGTTCCTATGGAGCAATATGTGAAGAAATTGTTGAGCCCCAGTATTGCAGCAATAATGCTGCAACTCCTGGAACTCCCTTCTTTAATTTTATCAACCCGGTAGTTCGTAACAAACTTGGAAGCGACAGTGCTGTATGCACAAGTACTAGCTCTTGCTGCAGCTGTCACTTGGTCAGCTGGCACAAGTCCGCTAGGAGCTTAAGCCAACTTCTATGAGCTCTTAGAAGAAGCTTTTTAACTGATGGATGAAAGATAACTCAAAGAAGGCTAATCTACTCGCAGAAAGAAATTGGAAAGCTGAAAGGAAATGTAAACCCTAGCAAACCCTAATTTTACCAGCTAGCCCTACTGATGCAAGAAAGAAGATGCAAGCTACTGAAAGAGATTCCATTGACTTCCAGGAAGGTAAAATGCATGTGTCTAAGCTACTTCTACATTAACATATGAAAAAAACATCTTTTTGTATTTTTGAATAAGTTGTTAGAATTATCATGCATGCAATTTAACTGTTTTTTACTGTGCAGAGGTGGATTGGTGAGAGGAAATGCTTGGAGGAGGTCAGGAAGGTTCAGAGAGGGCCTAAGGGGTCTCTAACACCCTTACAGAGAGTTTCACAGAGTTTTGCTACCAAGAAACCTCATTCGTGAGCTTCTATAGGAAGTCTGCAGGGGTTCTACAGGATGTTCTGGAATTTCTACAGGATGTTCTGTAATTTTCTACAAGATGTTCCAAAAAGTGGATTTTGGAGGGTTGATAGAGGAAAAATGGTGGGAAAGTGGAAATGGAGGTTGGATAATGATGTTAAGGGGGTTTAGGATCTGGTGCATGAGGCTAAGGAGCGATTGGATTTGGTTCAAGGATGGAGGAAGCGATGATGCATAAGAATGTAGAAATTAGGGCAAGGTGGGAAAAGTATGGCAAATGAAGGGTAGGAATCATGGATTAAGGGTTGGAGTAGATTATCTGATGGAGGAAAGGTAGATAGAGAGGTAATACAAGTGATCTTCACACCATTTTGTAAAACTGACCAAACAAAGGCTATGCAAACCCAAGATCTAGCTATCTTGACCTAATTTGACCTAAATAACAGCAAGGAAAATGAACAACAGTTTATTTGCAACAAAATAATGTGAAATGATATGCAAAATAAGCAATCAAGACTCTGAACATGTAACCAACTTCTACAAATAAAAATTGAACACTAATGATTGCATGGCGAAGCAAAGACTGTGTTTTTGTTGGCAGCAAGGTCACCTTGATCCCAGCTCCTGATCCCACTGAGGGAGAGGTGAAATCAGAGGTGCTTGATGGCCTTTTTCTGAAGCTCTTCCCTGTTAATAACATATCAACTCAATTTGAACATAAAAAGCCTTTTTAATCATAAAAAGCAATCTAAATAACAAAGCAAGATTTAAATCTAAATAGCAGATTTTATTCTAAGAATGCAACAAAGACACATAAAAGTAAACAAAGGAGGTAATGGGCACTTGAGATGGGCCCAAACCCAAGAGCTACAGCCTCCTAAAAGAGATTTAGAGCTGGTGCAAAGCTGGATTCATCTTTATTGAGCAAGACAAGAAGAGTTACATCAAAAACTGTCCACAAGGGAAAGCTTGAAAATGTGCTGAAATGCAAAGCTAATCTACTGACTAAAATCGAACTACAAACTAGCTAACTTTTGCCTACAAAGTGACTAACTGAAATGAGGCCCTAAGCCCTCTTATTTATACAAATTGAGGACCCCAACAACGCTCCTAAACTTTGGGAACTCAGCTGCCAAAACTTGTAGTTAACAACACTTTTACTAGCACTTGCTTGGCTGCCCTTGTGATAATTGATTTGGTGGCCCTTGAACTCCAAACTGATGGTGGAGAATTCGAGGTAAGGGCCCATAAATGAAGGGGACACCTTCCTACAAATCCTCTCCCTTGTTCTTCCACGAATTTGGCTGCCAAGTGCTCATTAAAACCTTTGATTTTGTTTCAAAATTGACTAAAAATCTGCACAAAGCACCCATTAGACTTGTTGGCATAATGACTAACCCAATTCACTCTATTAGCATAAATATAATAAAAAACATGCAATAAAATAATGAGAATGGTGGATCAAGTCGAATTAGGAGGTTGAATGAGCCAATATAATTATCCATTTTTGGGGCTCATCAGAAAGTAAGGAGAGATTGTGAAAACTGCAACTATGGTCACATAAGGAAATCAACATTTGATGACTAGAAGTATTGACTGTGACATCTCCACGGAAAAGGTATGAAGACTATGATGCAATCTAGAAAAGGAGGAGACCCTTGACATTATATATCTTGGAAATGTGTCAATATGTATTTAGGATGTTAATGTGACAACAAGCAGATGTCATGATGAAAAGACCATCACACAGGTAAGTTTGATTTTAATGTTCATTTTTTATTTTTGAACAATATCTGGATGGGCTAATGCAGGGCTACCAAAGGAAGAGTTGTAGATGTCATCTACAACTGATACTCATGTGGTAGGATGAAAGATCCTGAAGGAAACATGATGTGAAGAAGGTAGCAAGGTATGAAAGAAAGGATGACATGACTGACATGATTCATAAATGACAATGATGGATGGTCGATGCCCTATAAAGAAGTCCCAAAAGATATAGGCTCCATAACAAAGAAGAAATTCATGACATTGAAAGAGGGAGACCTACAAGCTACTAGTTGTCCCATGATCTCCATCTAGAGATTTGCTGGAAGCAAGTCCCTAGTTACAGGGAAGCTTGTTCAAGTCCCTGGTTAAGAGGGAGCTTGGGTACATTCCTTTTATGGAATGGGTTGGTCATCCCTGGTTAAGAAGGAGTGATAGATATGGTTTTCTACTTCATGTGTCATGCACTAGACTACGACTAATACTCGTAAGTCTTATTGAAGGCCATGAGGAGAGATGGACACATCATTCTTGTCTTCACTTGGGAAGAAAGAATGGAGGATTGGGTAAGCATCTGTTAAAATTGGAAACTAGGGCCAAACTTCATGTGGGTCACCTTATTCATGGCTGATTATATTTTTCTTGGATTCCTCTCGTCGAGAGGTGTAGGATTGATCTAAAGATCATCCGATTTTGATAAGTATTTATGGAGATATGAATTTATTTAGATTATGGACTAATTGTCAAAGTTGGCCAACAACTTATGTAGGCTCAAAAGCCCAACAGACACATCTATTCAATCATCAACGTTTGCATATAAATACAGGATGTTTCCTCCTCATTTTGACACACACTTCTCATCCATCTCTCTCTCTCTTCTGCGCAGAAAAGAGTCTCTCTCTCCTGCGCAGATAGGTCTCTCTCTCACATGTGGGAAGGAAGGACGCAGTTTTTCCAGGGTTTACAAGCTGCAGATTGAAACTTTGACCAGAGTTGACCAACATTCTCTCTCTCTTGACTGCGCAGTAGGTGAAGCTGACTCTCCTTGGAAATCCACATTTTTTGGCGCAAGATTCAAGGTGATCTGATGTCCTGTTTGGAAGATATTGACCGCCCTAGTTTTGATGTTGATGTCGCTGATCTAGGGTTTGCTGTTGCTGATATAAATCAGATTTTTTTGCACTATTTCTCTCTGCTGAATTATTGAAGTTAAAAGAAGATTTGGTCAAAGGGTTTCCCCATATTGGGGTTTGTCCCTGGCTAGCCGCTACATCTTGTGTCTCTTGTCTTGGCTTGTTTTTCTGTTGATCGTTTAAATGTTCTATCTTCACTTTACTTAATGTACATGTGATTGCTAATCTGTGAATAATAAAAGAAAGATAAGTAAGCTGCTCTAAGCATAGAACATACCATAATTTAACAACATCTAGCATCTGATACTCTTTGATGATGTGGTAGGGCATCCAAGATAAGAGTAGTCATAGATGACTGATATTCTTTGGGGACTGGGAATCCAAGATAAGAATAGTCATGGTGGAACAAACTCTGGGAGAACCCAGGTGGGGTATGTTCTGAGAAAGACAATGATGATGGTTTCTAGTAATCATTGGTCTCGCCAGCGTTGTGTTATGATCTTGGGGAGAGATAAAGCTATTAGTCAAGGCCTTGCTATGTGATAATGCTGGATGATATGATGTTAAACTGATGGGTTACCAATCCAACTCTTCGTATGAGATTCTTCAGATTGAGAATGTCCAAGTACCTTGTATGGATTATGAATACCTCCCTAGTTAAGAGGGAGTGTTGAAATATGTGACTAGGTTTGGTCTTCACTATGACATGTTTAATCATGATTTTATGTATTTAATGAGAAAAATAAATTTATTATTAGATCTTGAGGCATGGGTTTCATGCTCAAGAAAAGTTTATTTTTAGGTCAAGCTCCCATCATGAGCTCTTAGGATTGGTCATTGAGTCATAAAGTCAATTGAGTCATTGTCATCTATTTAAGACCCATTTGGGCACGTTAGATATTGTAAAAGAGAATTTATTTGAGTCATTGTAAGAGTCAAAAGACCCTCCAAGACCAGGACCAAGTCCAAGTGCAATTAGCAAGTCAGCCTCCAAATGAAGCAATCAACCGACACCAAGATCAAGTCAGCCTAAAATCATGGACAAGAATCCTATATAAGGATGCACGCGGCCTCTGTCAAAGACACACTTCACACACTTGATTCTCGATCACAAGAAAGAAATAGAAGTGAAGAAGAGGAGGATGAAGGAAGAGAATAAAGAATGAATTTTTGAATTGGTTTTGGGTTGGTTTTTCTCCACACATGCAAGGAAGATAGGTCACATTATACCGTAGCAAATCAGAGGCACAAGGATGCCGAAATAAGTAGAAGATAAGGAGTATCTTGCAGGCCGAAGTTACTAGAAGACTAGCACAAGCCAAGAAAAGGAGGAAAGGGTTAACATTACCCTATTTCAGTCACACGTGGGAAAATTGCAGTCATCTACAGGAGGCCGAGAATTGCAGGAAGAGAGGCCGAGAATCTCAGACTTGGGTTGCATGGCCGAGGGCTAAGAATGAAGGAGGAATTGCAGCATTAGCAAGAAGAAGTTGTTTTTGACTTGAGGCAAGAATTGACTTGGTCTTGGAGGAGTTTTGGTCAAGGGTCTAGGTCTTGGAATTCGTCAAATCAAAGATTCTATAAGAAGAAGAATTATGTGGTTTTCCTCTCAAGATTGGAGAGGTTTTGGCCCTGGCTGATCGCCTATATCTTGTGTCCTTTGTCTCATTGTTCTTTATGTTTTTGGTAGTTGTTTGATGAAGAGAACACATAATAATAATCAAGAAAAGAAGAAGTGAATAAAGTAAAATAAAACACATCACAAACAATTATCAATCAAGAGAAATCATTTTATCTCACTGCCCTAGATTTCTCAACACCATTCATTTTGTGGTTATAAAACGGGAAAGGAAGAAACAAGTAGGATTGTGGACAAGATTTTCTTGTGCAATGGCATACCCTTTAACATTGTAAGAAATGACCCATTCAACCAACCAATGTTTGATGTTGCTATTGTTGTTTGGCCTACATATAAAAACCCTGCTTATGATAAAATTAAGGGACCAATTCTTGAAAGTGAGAATAAAGATTGTATAGCTAGAATGGAGTTGAGGAAATCATGGGAAAAGACCAATGACACAATATCTCAGATAGTTGCACTAATGGGAAGGGAAAGACCTATCACCAATTGAATATTTTTGTTACTTGTCTTGTACGGACAACATTTTTTAGATTTGTTGACGTATCTATTAGTATTAAGAATGCTACACTTTTGTGTAATTTTTTGGATTAGATAATCATGGAGACAGGTGTAGGGCATGTTGTCAATCGAGTGTAGCTCAAGTGGATGTGAGGAGATGTTACATCCCCCGCAACCCAAGTACAAATCCCTTATTGTGAAATGTTTGCACTTAGTAACCCAATTGTTGATGAACTACATATGATCTAATCATGAATAATTGACTTGGCCTTATGTCCTGGAGAATCTAGGATTTACCCTAGGCACCATCTTTGGAATGAGGAGAAGTGTTTGCGAGGTTTCCCAAGGGATATATTATCTAGGAAAAAAAGGCTATGGAGCATGTTATCTAAGTGGAATATGATAACGTAGCTAATTTTGTGGCAACTCACAAAATTTTAATGGAGAGACACCCCACATTATGTTGGTCTCCATGTGCAACCCACCACACATTGATTTGATGTTGGAGGATATCCTAAAAAATTATTTTGTTAAATATGTTATTGAGGAGGTTAAGAGCATCACCAAGTTTATTTATTATCATTCCTTAGAACTATTGAAATTTGGGCAACTTCGGGATGAATTTCACATGACAAACCCAACTACCCCAAAGGAAGCCCATTGTGCCTTAAAGAGGATTTATATTGGTCAAAAGGAAAAAAATTCAATTGGATTAAAAGAGAAATATTATTATTATAACCATTTGGGCAAGCAATTATTTGTTGATATATTTAAAAGCAAATTTTAACTCTTGCGTTTTCTTCTAGTTACAAGGTCGGCCTCATATGTCGGCTCCACTATTGGAGGATTCATTCTTTCCCCAAAGAATGTCTACATAATGAGATCATTGTTTGCTTTATTCAACTCATGCTTTGTGCCTTACGTATCAATTTTTTATGGCTTGAATTCTTCTTTGAGGCTCGCTCTGGCACACGTTGTATTTCTTGAGGCTTGCATGACATTTTTGAGTATCGGTTCGCTTCTTATATGGCTCGCATTCTTCGAAGGCACATTGTAGTGGATTGCATTCTATTTCTCTGACTCACATATCTGTGACTCATATTACATCTGTAGCTCACAATTGGTGGATTGTTATTCTTTGGGGTTCAAACTGCAGCTCGCTTTCTATGGATTGTATTTTCACCTATGGCTTGTATAACTGGTGGTAGTGGCATTGCTTCAACTATGGTATCATATTAACTGTGACATCGCTTTGATTTGTAGCGCGTATATTTTGTATTAACTACGGTTCGATCTTACATTATGTGGCTTGCATTCTATATTTTATGGTTCGCTATATTGGCTCGCTATTACTGTACTTGGTATACATAGTGGCTTGATATCTTCACACTCACATTCTTTGAAGTTCATTTTCTACAGTGCCTCGCTTATACAGTGACCAGATTCCATCAAGATTTGTTTCCAATGTGGCTCGCTTATTTATTACAATAGTTCGAATTACTCTTATCTATGGCTCGTGTTATGGCTCATATTGATTCTCTTTGGGCTCGCATTTATATTACATTTCTATGGTGGCTCACATTTGGTATAAGTTTGCATTCACTACGTGGTTCATATAAGTTACTTATCTATCTCTATGGCTTAGTGGTTCACACACTTATCTCAAATGATTGTGAAAACATGATATAGTAGTGACCTTGTTATATGGCAATGTATAATGGTAACCTTGGAATAACAGTGACCTCAGTGCACATGTTGATACTCTCGATGAATGACATGTCAGTGACCTTGATGGATGTCATAATAGTAACCCTATACATATTAGTGACATTGTTGTGATATGACAGTAACCTTGTTGACAGTATGATGACAGCAACCTTGCTCTTATATGACGGCAGTGACTTTGCTCCTATATGATGACAGTGACCATGCTTATAGTACATGATGACAATAACCCTTGATGGCACTATATTTTTGATGATGACAATTGACAATGATGACACCTACTCTTATGACTCTTAATAGAGATGATTCTTGAAAACACTTGACGACATTTGACAGTATTGATCCGTGACAATGATCATGTCCCTTGTCAGTGTTGATCTCTGATGATGACAACACTTATTCCAATGACACAGATGTTACTTCTTGTGACAATGACATGGCAGCAGCTCTATAGAGATCAGATCGTTAAGTTCACAAACGTATTTGTGAACTGACTTAGGTTGGCCCTAGGAGGCTCGATGTGATTTATGTATCTCATTCATATTATACTTTATATCTCAGCTGAACATTTGATGAATATCTAACAGAAGAAGAATTTGGTTGGGTTTCCCCCCTTGTGGGGTTTTCCCCTAGTCTCTGACCTAAATCATGGTGTCTCTATTTGTGCATGTTTTTCTTATATTGTTCTTTATTGTTCCGCTACATTCTTGATGTTATTGTTCTCTCTACATAATTGCTAATGATGATATGATGTAATGGGGTGAATGTAATGTGTAAACGATGAAAAGTTTTGAAAATGCAATTATCTACAGCAGAGAACAATCAAGCCCTAAAAATTAACATGGTATCAGAGTTGGGCTAAAGAAAAGTCATTGAGATCACCCCCGTGAAGACTCCTATGACGAAGTTCATGATCAAAGCAGAGTGAACAGGATGAAGATGGCAGAGACCTAAAAAATGCTAGGGTTTGAAGGAAACCCTAGGAAGCCTTTAGAAGCTAGGGTTTGAGAGAAACCCTAAGAATGGCCTTGATATGGAAAAGGCCTGGTATGATTCAGAATTGTTCATGATATGATCTGTAAGAACCCATTCAATTATTCAAGTACTTGTAACAAACTCAGAGAAACCCTAGGTGAGGGTATGATGCAAGATCTAGTGGTCATCAATCGTTGAGCTTGGTTATTGATGAAGGAAATTAAGGATACAGGTGGTGTTCAAGATGGCGCATTTGGTCTAAACACAACATTGTCGTATGGTTGACGGACCATGATGAATCATGGAGACAGGATCAAGAGGAAGTTGATAGGTTCCTACAATCCTCATGAGAGATAAGTACTTCCAAGACTTTTGTTATTTTCTGCACTTGTTTAGATTTATCATTTTAGACTATTGTTTATTCTTCCTGCATACTTAAATGATTCTTTTACTAACTTTTTGGATGAGGATGTGTTCAAGGAACGTAGATCCTTCTCAAGGTTCATCATGATGTAAAGCATTGCAGGAAGAGTTAGCTCTTAGAGGGAGTTGGTGCAAGATAATGAAGAAGCCACTCTCCTATCTAGAAAAAGGATAACAATCTTGCCTCATCATCATGTACACTTTCATTATGTTTATTTATTTTGCTATTATTGTTCTTGCTCTTGTTTTGGGATTAATAGGTACATCAAAAGGATGGAAGGACCTAGTCCACGATACCGAAATTGAGGAGGATGCAAAAACATCCCTTGATTAGAGTAGGCACTTGGAAGTTGGATAAGAGCTAAGACCTTGAAGGAAGGATTGCAGTCTCCCAATTTGATATATATGACTATGACTGAAGCGGCTTCCTATTCAAAGGGAGTAGACTGTTAGAATGAATGCAATAGTTTGAAGAGATGGTGAGAGCTTTATGTCCTTCACACAAGGACCATTCTAGATGACAAGATGCGGTAGTGTCAGATGCTTCTGTGATATCAAGCTCAACAGTGATAAGATACTCTCAGAGGGAGAAGACTGTGATAAGATCCTAGCACCTGTTGCCAGATGCACTATTATCAAATGTATGTGAAGTTGGCTTCCTTAAGGAAGAAGCGGACTTGAAGCTACGTCAAAACTTTGAGGCACATAAGAAGAGTCTCATGATTACAGATTGAAGTAAGTCCCATATGAACTCAAGCAAGTCCCCTGGACTTGGCATGCTTGGATTGATGGACACCTGATGCAGACCCCGACTTCTCTTCAAGGTTGAAGGTATGTCCTTAATGTTTGGTTTTATATATGCTAACAATTTATTCCTAACAAGATCAGATCATCTTAGAAATCAGTAGAGGGAGATGGCCTCAAAGCCTAGATGATCAACATCTTGAGATTAAAAAGTGTAACAAAGAGATGATGAGGACTTCCTTGTTAAAAAGTATGTTGTCAGAGACTTGGCATGATGGATTGCACTAAAGCAGTTGAGAGAGACTCCTCTTCAGATTCAGATTTGATGGATCCTTGTCTTATAGCGTGATCCTTGAACCAGATAGAGACTGGAGATGTATATTGGGTTGTTGAGACAACTATTAATCATTAGGTTGAAATACACTACCGGACTTGATGGATACATCGATGTTGATGGACTAGAAATGTTGTTGACAGGAAAAGCACATCTAGGTGTTGTTATAGCTTGGGGTCTACCATGATTTCCTGGATGAGCCGAAAACAGAAGTCTGTTGATTTGAGTACGACTGAGGTAGAGCAAATCGTTGCTAGCATGGCTAGTTGCGAGGCAGTGTGATTGAGAAAGCTCCTTGGAGAGTTGTTTGAGAATGTGTTGGACATGACTATGACATACTTCGATAATATGAGTGGGATCTAACTCTTAGAGAATCTCATGTTTTATGACCGATCCAAGCATTTTGAGATTAGATATCATTATATCTGGCATATGGTGCAGAGGGAGTAGTGAGGCTCCAACAATGAATTGTTGTGAACTTAAAGCAATGAGACTTCAACAGATGAGCAGATTGTTCTTACCAAGCCTTTGTCAAAAGAGAAGTTCTTAGTCTTCAGAGAACAACTTGGACTAATGGATGTGACCCTCCTAGGAATGGGTCATGGCTAGTTGAGAACATTGAGCTATTCTCTTCCACCCTGTTTGAGCTCCTAGGGAGAGGAATTGAGTCGAAGAGCTCAGGGGGTTGAGGGAACTCTAGACAATAGGATAGGGTGTGATCCTTACCCTTGCGGTAAGTGTATCCCTCCTATTGTCACTGTAGGGTGTGTGTGTGATCCTTGTCACTTATGACAAGTGGGTATCTCACCCTACCATGAAGTCTTGAACGCAACAAAGTATACCCCAGTATGCATCCTACCCGCAAGTTGGGCTTGTTGGGATTTCCACCCATCTAGCCAATGG
The DNA here is from genome assembly GCA_031772625.1 of Pinus tabuliformis. NCBI lineage: Eukaryota > Viridiplantae > Streptophyta > Pinopsida > Pinales > Pinaceae > Pinus > Pinus tabuliformis. Next base: position 1,584,281,987 of record CM062816.1, read on the forward strand.
GTGAGGAGACTTGAGATAGGGTGTGATCCTTACCATTTATGGTAAGTGGTATCTCACTCAAGTGATGGGATGCAAGTGTTCTACCATTGGCTCTTGAGGGTCAAGAAGGGAAGATCAACGGAAAATAGGATAGGTTGTGATCCTTACCTCTCATGGTAAGTCATATCCTGCCTATTGTCAGACAATAGGATAGATTGTGATCCTTACCTCTAATGGAAAGTGGTATCCTTCTTATTGTCGATCAGATATATAGGGTGGCAGATTAATCTCCCCTATTGTCTGTGGATATAGGGTGGAAGTTGGAGCTCCCCTATGATGATTATTCTTCTTTACGTTGAGACATCATTGCTCAGTTGATGATCAAAGGAAACAAGTTGAGATGAGATGTGATAAAATGGATTTCTTGTTGATGCAACAGAGGTGAAGGTCATGGAACTTGAATTGGAGACCAGTAGGGTTTGGAGGATCTAATCGATCTCCCCTACCATCGGTTGTGGATTATTTTCCTTCTATGAGACGAGATGAGATGAGATGAGATGAGACAAGGTGAGATAATGACACATCTGAGATGAGACTTATGATGCTAATGGAAATTCCTCCCTAGCTAAGAGGGAGTGTTGAAATTTGGGTAGCTTGGGGACAAATTTCCCATGAGAAACCCAGCTACCTGGTAGAGGGAATTACTCCCCTAGGGCTTTTGTGTGAAACCCTAGCAGATTGAAAGTTGTCTATTCAAAGAAACATATATTCATACAGCCATTATGCTATTATAAGCAAATTCTATGATAAGGGTACGTACCTTTGGTCCTACATTTGAGAAGGCCTTTAGGGTCCAAACCCTTCTTGGAGTTCCCTTCTTCTCGTTTGTCCTGCAAAACAACCAATTCAAAGAACACAGCAGTACATGGACAAAAACTTACAAAGAGACCATCTTCATGTTATAAAGAAAGGTAGTTAGTTATGAAATCCAAACAACCATTTACATATGAATTCAAAACATGAATATCATTAACATAAAGAAGATTCAATTCGGGAACCAAGACATGTGTTTCTTATATTATAGACAAATAAAGTACATAAAAAAGGAATATGTTCACCTGAGTCACCTTCAGCAGGCTCCAAGCAAAGCTTCCTTCCGGATCCGTTCCAGCCTCAAGCCTCTAACAAAACTCCTTCCATGACTCTCTCCATGATGTCATAAATGGTGGATGAACATCAACACACAAGGAAACAAAGGTTTCCTGTACAAAATGGGGGAAGTGCAGAAGGCACAAGGGACTTCAGACCTAGTCAAGGGGAAAATCTTAGCATAATAACCTTTCTCTCTATTCTCTCCTCTCTTAGGCCTTCCCTTTGAGGTCTTTTTATACCATCTCCAAAGTAGTTTTTTAGTTAGGAGTTGGTTGGGAACAGTTGGGCGACGTGGACTAATAGGTGATCAGCAGGTAAAACCCGCGATCTCCGCCCGAAAAGAAGGAATTTTATATTTTTTTAAGTGTTTTAATACATACACACTGGTTGGATATACACGAACCCACGTATACACGCGTTTAACTTAGGGCAATGTCGCGTATAAGGAATAAAACACTGTTTTTTAAATTTTGGGACTAGGTCTGGAAGGAGGGGTTGCCCTAGGTCATGAGTACAGCATCACAAACCATAAGAGTGAGATTTGGAGCTATAACAGATGCCCCCTAATATATGAGGTCAGAAGGTGTACATGATGGCCGAAATATATTATGCGAGTACATGGAAAGGAAGTCTGTCAAAAACCGAGGAGGACTTCACCAAAATTCAGCCTGCCAAGCCACCAAAGGAGATCAGAAAGAAACACTGTCTGAGGCGGGCATACCCATGCTCAGAAAAAGTAAAGCATGTCCGCATATCAAGTACAAGCGGATCCACTAAGTATACAAGTATAAATGACTAAAAGATACATAATGGATCATCTGATCATAATGAGCAAGTACATGTCTGAATATCACATATAAGACTGTCAATGATGCTGAAAGATGCAACGGATCACTGATATCAAAGACTGATCCCAAAAGGTACCAACTGAACATGATGGAATAGGATGGTACTACACTGCAAACTCAGGTGCCAACATATAGAATGTCGCCATGACTAACTGCGACATATAAAGTGGAGTGGTATCAACTAGCAGCAACAGGAGAAACTATTAAGGAATTTAGACTTCTGTGATCCATAACATTGTTTAGAAATCTTCGGCAAAATCACATAACCAATATTTTGTCGACGCGTTTCGAACCAACCAGTGTGGTTCATCGTCAGGACAAGATGAAGAACTGATCTGGCGTAGTGAGAATAAATAGATTGTGTAGAGATTCCAACAGCTAAATCCTAACGGCTAATTTTGACCAGGTCAAACCCCTAAATTAGATATTTAATATTTCTCGAAGAAAGTAAAATAAGGTAAATTAAGGAAATTCAATTGTTAATTTAAGAAAAAGAATAATATTAATATTATCCCAAATATTAAGAAAAATTGATATTCTAATAATAATGGTCATATTATGTAATAATTAATCTATAATCCCTTAATATTCCAATATAACCTACAAGTAAAGAAAACCCATTACTAATAATATTAGAATTTATTTATCCTAGGTAATTTATTAATAATAATCTAATGGTAAGATAGATCATGATTTTTAGAATAAATCATAAATAATGTTTAAAATTCTTGGTCAATAATCAAAAACAATATATGTTAATTAAATCATCTATATCTACTAATAATTATTATTTCTAGAAATTAGTTATAATAGGTAAAACCCTAATCTAGGGTTATTAATATTAAAATAATAATAATATTAATATTAATAATAATAATATTAATATTATCCCAAATATTAAGAAAAATTAATATTATAATAATAATGGTCATACTATATAATACTTAATCTATAATCCATTATTATTCCAATATAAATTATAAGTCAAGATAACCCATTATTAATATTATTAGAATTTTATTTACCCTAGGTAATTTATTCATAATTATCTAATGGTAAGATATATCATGTTTTTTAGAATAAATCATATATAGTGTTTAAATTAATTGGTCATTAAAATGATAAAAAATATAATTATAAACAATTTATGTTTATTAATTCATCTATATCTACTAATAATTAATATTTCTAGAAATTAGTTATATTATGTAAATCCGTAATCTAGGGTCGTTAACTCTAGGACTATTAATATCATAACTAATAACTAAACCTAATGGTCAAAAAATCAATATTAGAGCTATATTTGTTAAAACACTGAGGTTAACTAAGAATATAGGTAAGCAAACTATTACTTATAAGAAGAATGTCAAAATCTAGGGTTGATAAATCGAAATCTATCCTTAAAACATAATGGTCAAAATACAATATATAATTATTTCAAGATTATTACAGTTAACTATGCCAATAATAAGGAACATATAAAGTAAAAATAAAGAAATAAGGAAAAACAAATATGCCCAATAGTATGTAAGGTTAATAATACTAAGCCTGAAACAAAGCAAAAAAAAAAAAAAATCCAAACACCCCATAATAATAGGACAAACCTGCCAAAGGAGAGAAAAAAGAGGGGAAAAAAGAAACCCTACGACCTAAAAAAGGGGGAGAAAAGGTTAGGAAGACAAGGCAGGGACCCAGCAACTGCTAATCTTCCAGCCATCATCCCTATTAAGATTGATCGGCCTTTTCTCAATCTCCAGGGCCTCTCTAAACTTGCGGTGGTGAAACTGCGCAATCCTGGCAATGACTTGAGCCTCCTCTATACACACATGATGCATAGTCTTTCCCGCATGCTCAGCCAGGGCCGAGGACTTGGTCCTCCCATGTCTTAAGTCAGCCGAATGCTCGCTAATCCGCTGATTGATCGAGCGACCAGTCTCACCAATATAGGGGGTTCCACAGGAACAAGGAATGATATAGACGCCCTTCATGTCCTTAGGGTCGATCGGGTCTTTCACAGATCTGAGGGATCCACGGATAGTATTGAGAGGTCTAAAAGTAGTAGGTACATCATACTTCTTCAGAATCCTCGCAATCCTGTCCGTGGCTCCCTGGATGTAAGGAAGGTTCACACCCAAGATATGATCATCGGAATTCCTTCGGATAGAAGGCTCCTTCTTGGCCCCGAGGAAGGCTTTTTGACCGAGGCGTCTATTGTAACCATTCTTCTCAAAGACATCAAGGAGGTGAGCCTTCTCCTTCTCCAGGCTTTCCTCAAGTATTGCAAGTATTGCTCAGTATGCGTCTTCTTTCTATATACTTGATGAGAAAATGAACCATCCACCTTTTTAGAGATGAGGACATCCAAGAACGGAAGACAACCATTAACTTCTTTTTCCATCGTGAATTTAATGGCGGCGGATTGGTTATTGAGATGACAGAAGAAGCGATCCAGCTCGGCAGGACCATGAGACCAGACAACACCAGTGTCATCAACGAATCGTCTCCAAAGCTTAGGAAAGCCTGGAGAAGGAGAAGGCTCACCTCCTTGATGTCTTTGAGAAGAATGGTTACAATAGACGCCTCGGTCAAAAAGCCTTCCTCAGGGCCAAGAAGGAGCCTTCTATCCGAAGGAATCCCGATGATCATATCTTGGGTGTGAACCTTCCTTACATCCAGGGAACCACGGACAGGATTGCGAGGATTCTGAAGAAGTATGATGTACCTACTACTTTTAGACCTCTCAATACTATCCGTGGATCCCTCAGATCTGTGAAAGACCCGATCGACCCTAAGGACATGAAGGGCGTCTATATCATTCCTTGTTCCTGTGGAACCCCCTATATTGGTGAGACTGGTCGCTCGATCAATCAGCGGATTAGTGAGCATTCGGCTGACTTAAGACATGGGAGGACCAAGTCCTCGGCCCTGGCTGAGCATGCGGGAAAGACTATGCATCATGTGTGTATAGAGGAGGCTCAAGTCATTGCCAGGATTGCGCAGTTTCACCACCGCAAGTTTAGAGAGGCCCTGGAGATTGAGAAAAGGCCGATCAATCTTAATAGGGATGATGGCTGGAAGATTAGCAGTTGCTGGGTCCCTGCCTTGTCTTCCTAACCTTTTCTCCCCCTTTTTTAGGTCGTAGGGTTTCTTTTTTCCCCTCTTTTTTCTCTCCTTTGGCAGGTTTGTCCTATTATTATGGGGTGTTTGGATTTTTTTTGCTTTGTTTCAGGCTTAGTATTATTAACCTTACATACTATTGGGCATATTTGTTTTTCCTTATTTCTTTATTTTTACTTTATATGTTCCTTATTATTGGCAGAGTTAACTGTAATAATCTTGAAATAATTATATATTGTATTTTGACCATTATGTTTTAAGGATAGATTTCGATTTATCAACCCTAGATTTTGACATTCTTCTTATAAGTAATAATTTGCTTACCTATATTCTTAGTTAACCTCAGTGTTTTAACAAATATAGCTCTAATATTGATTTTTTGACCATTAGGTTTAGTTATTAGTTATGATATTAATAGTCCTAGAGTTAACGACCCTAGATTACGGATTTACATAATATAACTAATTTCTAGAAATATTAATTATTAGTAGATATAGATGAATTAATAAACATAAATTGTTTATAATTATATTTTTTATCATTTTAATGACCAATTAATTTAAACACTATATATGATTTATTCTAAAAAACATGATATATCTTACCATTAGATAATTATGAATAAATTACCTAGGGTAAATAAAATTCTAATAATATTAATAATGGGTTATCTTGACTTATAATTTATATTGGAATAATAATGGATTATAGATTAAGTATTATATAGTATGACCATTATTATTATAATATTAATTTTTCTTAATATTTGGGATAATATTAATATTATTATTATTAATATTAATATTATTATTATTTTAATATTAATAACCCTAGATTAGGGTTTTACCTATTATAACTAATTTCTAGAAATAATAATTATTAGTAGATATAGATGATTTAATTAACATATATTGTTTTTTATTATTGACCAAGAATTTTAAACATTATTTATGATTTATTCTAAAAATCATGATCTATCTTACCATTAGATTATTATTAATAAATTACCTAGGATAAATAAATTCTAATATTATTAGTAATGGGTTTTCTTTACTTGTAGGTTATATTGGAATATTAAGGGATTATAGATTAATTATTACATAATATGACCATTATTATTAGAATATCAATTTTTCTTAATATTTGGGATAATATTAATATTATTCTTTTTCTTAAATTAACAATTGAATTTCCTTAATTTACCTTATTTTACTTTCTTCGAGAAATATTAAATATCTAATTTAGGGGTTTGACCTGGTCAAAATTAGCCGTTAGGATTTAGCTGTTGGAATCTCTGCACAATCTATTTATTCTCGCTACGCCAGATCAGTTCTTCATCTTGTCCTGACGATGAACCACACTGGTTGGTTCGAAACGCGTCGACAAAATATTGGTTATGTGATTTTGCCGAAGATTTCTAAACAACAGGAGAAACTGTCAAGTGAACCAATGAATGCTGATACAACCTGAGGTCTTCACTAACCGCCGTGGTACATTTCTACACCATGGGAATAAATGATCTGAAGTCGACCATGTGAGAAATTGTTTGATTACCGGTCATTGATGTATACTGTTAACAAATGCGAGACTAATCACCGATAATGATAATGAGCGTCAAGGTACCCAGTACAATCTAACAAGTGTGAATAGATGAGCTGGAGTCGAACACCTGTAAGAATCTATCGATCAGGAGACAATGATGGTTTCCCACTGTCGATAGCGAAGGATCTGCCACTAATGACTGCAAACCCCAAGGTACTGCCAAATGGACTCTAGATCTTTGCCCCAAAGCAATGAGTCGGAGTCGATAGGGAAAGATCCGCTAGAAGGAAGGCATTAAGGCATCCTCCATCAATCTAGCGCGAGTGTAACCCGTAGGCCAATAATGTGGAAGGAATCAGACGAAAAAGATGTAGTAACCCAACCGAGGTACGTTTCTGGCATACACAAGATGTGGCTAGCGCACGGCAGAAACCCTCTGAACCAACCAATAATGAAAGCCGACACAGAGGCGAGGTATCCACCAATAGGGTCAAATGGAAACCAAGGTACTGCACGAATCCCAATGTGTGATAATGTAAGCTGATGTCGAACACAAGGGAAACCACTCAGTCAAAGACCCATGATACTGATTGATGCTGAGCACAAGGTGACCTATCAATAATGAAAATAGGGCCAGGGTGCGGCTCTAGGCCTGTCCTCAGAGCAAGGTGTCGTCGTCGATAAGGACAAGATCCGCCAGCAAGAAGTCAATGGGGACCTTCTCAAACCGGCATGAGTAAAGGACCAATATAACTGATGTGATGATAGACATGATACTGACAACTAGGGATGGCCGCCTGAAAAATGAGTCAAGAGACACCGCAGAGAGGCCGACTCAGGCTAACTTCCCTTGAACAAAAGCACGACTCAATGTGACTATGTGGCAGCATATGATGACTCTGTATAAGTTCGCCATGCAGGAGGCACGAACGAACCCTCCATATGATTGGAAGAGATAACCAATCGGGGGAGAACTGACTCAATAACAAAGTTATGGCATACCTAAGTCAAACTAAATCCCACCCATGCGGAGGAGACTTTGTTTTGAGTGATTTGTTCAAGGGCGACACAACTGACTCTAGCTGCCAACAATAAATAGAAATAATGTCCCTGTTCCCGCTCTTTTTTGGAATATTTAATTTTTTTGTCTTTCTCTATTAAGCCGGAAAAAGAATAAAAGAATGCTATGGTACAGTGGAAAGAACGAATATCGGTGAAACAGATGATCTAGTTCCCGGGAAAGGAACGTTCCTATGCTCAATGCAGGGAGGTGAAAACTGGTCGGTGACACTCAAAGGTATGTTCCTTCCACGGGTCAAGGTGTGTCAAGCTGCAGAAGTCAAAGGTATGCAAGGTTGATTTTGCAGACGTCATGGTCAAAAGTTGGCTTAAACACGAGTCCAAGTGAAGTCGGCTCTAGGCCAAAAGGTGCAAGTGGTCAACATGCAATGCAGTAGTACAACTCAACACAAAGGATCCTCTAGGGTATAAGGCCAGAACAAAGTGGAGAAGCTAAGAGGAATGAGTCTTCAACGCATAAGTCATGGCGGGACTACAGAGGACTCCTAAACCTATGGACAAAAAATCTGCATGAGTGCCAAGCAACAACCAGGTACTAACTAGGGCACCCATGATAAGGTAGGCTCTACCACACAAGTCATGATACTTCTAAGCAATGAGAAGGTTCCGCACCATAACTTGGTGGGGTCGATCCTAAGGCAAAATGGGAAAGGAAACTGATAAGTGCACAATGCAGGCGGAAAAACCTAACCTATATGCCAGTTTCGAGAACCAATACCTGTCAGAACAGACCAACCATAAACTTCCAAAGGAGAAATCTTTCAAGTTCTGTAAACATAAATAGGAACACTAGACGAGAAGTTAATGCATCCCACATATAAACTTCATGTAAAATCTTTGTGTTATAGAATACAAAACTTGAAAATGCGTACCTCATATATACAATATGGTACAGGGAACCACGCAGCCTTGCAGCTTACGCATAATAGTTCTTCTGGACAAACCCCTTGCAGGGATCGGACCAAGGACTCCTTTGGTAGTCATAACTCATGGCTTCAAAGAGTTCCTCCTGTGAAGGCAAAACAAATTCTAAGAAATCATGCGAACTACAAGGATCAAAAGAGGGAATTAAAGGGTCCCATGTCCCTATAGAAAGAATCTCTCGGTCAACTACCGGGACCAAGTCCCAAGAAGGAGAATAATAGGTCAAAGGATCCTTCTTAGAAGCGATTGAACATTGAGGATTCAATGCCACATAATTGACCCGTGGCGGGATAGGGTCTACTTGAACACTTGGAACAAACCAAGGAGCATTCTGCAGTAAAGTCGAATTAGGGTGGTGATTATCAGATGCAAGCTGATCAATAGTGACAATATTCCCATTATGAGGAAAGCACATTACTCGAAAGAGTGAAGACACCACAGCATTCATGGCATAGACATAATCACGCCCAAGTAGCATATTAAAGTCTAAAGGGCTATCAACCACCATCATATCGATTAAGACAGTCTTCCCACCTAAAGTGATAGGCAATTGAGGAAGAACACCCATAGATTCACCAGGTCTTCTATCATAGGCTAACAACTGACTCTGAGCTGTCAACAACTTTGGGGAACCCAAAGCTTTCCAAGTCAAAGAGGATATAATACTTGCAGAGGATCTTTCATCCACCATACATCGATAGACATTTGTGGAATTAACCCTGACCTTTATTTGAAAAGGTGCAGCGGAAGGAAGACGAGGCTCAACAAGACTATCCCAATCAAAGGAAACACTCTTAGCACTTGGAGGGGGAACATTTGAAGTAACTGGAATGCCCCCTATACTAGAAGACTCTGTACTAGAGATCAAACAGACTCTTTTGTTAGGCACTTCACCCCCCAAAAGAGGAGTGTAATCGGCCAGCGATTGCACTGGCTCTACCACATTATCAACCAATGGTTGATGGGATTGATGAGAAACCATATCAGATCTAGGAGAAAAAGTACTTTCAGACTCGGACCATATCCTTTCAACCTCTGGAATACCAGGGCATAAATGAGTAATATGGTCTCCCTTGCATATCTTACAAGGGAACTTAGGTTTAAAACTTCTACGTCCAGGTTTCTTATCAACCTCCATTCTGCCAACATGACTAGCAGTGGTTTGCGGAGAGTCCTGAACATGACTTGCAGAGGTCGGTGACTCTTTGCTAGTATGACTCGCAGTGACTAGATTCGTGCCCCCAGCATGACTTGCAGCGGCTGAAGACTCATCTCCAACATGACTGGCAGAGGTTGAGGATGAAGTGCTAGTGTGACTTGCAGTGACTAGACTTGTGCCCCCAGCATGACTTGCAGTGGCTGAAGACTCATCTCCAACATGACTCGCAGAGGTTGAAGATGAAAGGATAGAACTATTCTTCTTCTTTGACTTCCTCTTTCTCCTCTTTTTAGATTTCTTGTTGCAAGAAGGAGGAGAAGAAGGAATCCCAGATTTCTCTTTGAAAGAAGATGAACAGTTAGCACCCATGTGATGCCCCTGAAATAAAGAATTCATCTGAGAAGCTTCAAGAGCATTTGGAATATTCGGAGTGGACCACAGCCAAACAGGTAGTCCAACATTCAACCCAGGAATATTCAAAGTGGCCATCAAGGGAGTACCAACGTTTCCAAAGAAAGGAAAAGCACAAGGATCTCCTTTTGGAAGGGTACCTTGGTTGGCTTCCACAGGAATATTAGCCATATCTAACTGATCCAAAGACCCTTCCCCTTCGGGAATATAGAAATAACTCTTCAAGGAATATGGATAAGCAATCAAAACCTTTGCCCTTGAGGAGGCAGCTCCACAACTTCTGAAAGAACGACCAAAAGCCTTTCAAGATTGGTAGAGTGGTAAGCCAGTCACTCAGAACACAAAGTCCAAACGTGACTAGACAAAAATACCTAAAGCCAACTATATACAAGGAGCAAAGAGCACTCACTATAAAGTCCCCAAAGATATCAGCCAGTCAAACAACTTCCGAGTATTTCTGCTCTGGGTGATTAGGACCGGACACCAAAATACAAGAAAGTGGAGTCAGGGGCCTTCCGAAGATAGTCTGGGATAATGACGGCCCAGTCCTATCAGCAAAGGTAACAGAGGAAGTTACGCTGACCTCCTAACAACAACCTGCGCCGGTGTAAGCCCCCAAGCTTCGTAAGGGTGCCCTCTAGTAGTACTGTCGAGAGTGATGCAACGTCAACCTCAGGTGCCATGGGATTCCCCTCCGCAGCCACATGTGCAGTTCCCTAGGAGTAGCAACTATGCATACCAACTCGTCACAGAAGCCAGGCGGAACAGTCGTGAGGTAAGTTCGAACAAGTAGGAGAGGGGGTATCTCTCTTCCCTGTCTTCACAGACCCTCGTGCTTAACTCCCAGATCCGAAGCTTTCCTGGTCTTCCTAACACTATTGGATTTTCTCTCGTTATTTAGACTCCTACGTTTGACGTTTATATGGCCTTGGAGAGTTAACTCTCCACTCGCCTAATCCAAGGCCCTAAAATCCTAATCTTGTTGGTGCAACTGACTAAAACAAAAATTTCTAGTGAATTTTAGTTAGCGCTTGATTTTATTAGGCTGTTCTTTAAGTCACAAGGTCACGGAAGTGAAACTAGTGGTGTTTCTTGACGCAAAAGAAATTAATAAAAACTTAACTACATGCACATGCACTTTTTCGTTTTTCGATGAAGAGTAATTTCTATAGGGTTCAGAGGTACTTCTAATAAAACAAATTTTCCTTTTCGTTAATTCACACTTCACACTCACAAAAGCTAACAAAGCTATATATGCATAAAAAGGGGATGCAAATCTATCCTAATGCAACAAATATATGCTGATGCAACAAAAAATGAAAGTTGCTTGCTTATCAATCTTTATCTTGCCACTTACAATGTCTAGATGGAATATGAAATGTTACTCTTCATTTCGTCTAAACACTAAAAACAAGTTCTAAGACAAACATAAAGCACTTTCACTTCACTAAAAGGAAATCAAATGAAAAGCAAGTTCAAGAAAGCAAAACTAAGATTCTCAAAAGATTTTCTTCAAAGCAACAAACAAAAAGTCTTTTCAAAAAATGCTCTCAACAACACTGAAACTTGTGATTGAAGAATAGGAAATTAAACACTTTTACGAATCAACACCACTCAATGGATGAAAACCCAACAAAAGTAAATGTGTTTGAAATCACTCTTAACAATCAAAAGCAGCAATGAAAGCCTTGGTAATGAAAACCAAAAAGATAAAAAAGACAAATTCCAAGAAAGTGTCCATCTTTCATGAAACAAAGAAGTGGATGGTCACAAAAAGCGATTTTGTCAAGCAAACAAAAAGTCACCAAGATTAACACAAAGATTGAATTCAATCTTCCTACCCTGATGAAACAGAGCGGCCAAGATTCCTAGCAAGAAATCTTGCGTGCTTTAGCAAAAACGATGACGCTTGCAATCAACAAAAACAAGACCAATACTCCTTATAATCAGAGAGAATTCAAAACAAGATGCTCGCTGTAAAACAAATAAATGATACTGGAAAATGACTGTTTCAGACTGACTCAAACCACCAGGCAAACCTTCAGAGGCCAAGAAGATTTACAAATCTTGAAAATTGGAATATGTACGCGACTGTATTATAGTACAGATTGCGTGTATACACGACTGTGTTTGAGGAAACCTGCGTATACGCGAGTTCACTCAAAGAAACAAGCGTATATACGCCTCTGTATCTAAGAAAAACAACGTATATGAAAAGCTTCAAGAAAAATAAAAAAGACAAACTGAAGAAACTGGCAAAGCTTAAAGTTCAAGAACAGACCAGACAGTAACAGCAAGCAGACAAGGCAGCTGAGCCTTGATTGGCTTGAAAAACACCCAAACTAGGAACAACAAGAGTGTTGTCCCTGGCAGAATCGCCAATTCTGGTAGAGGGAATTACTCCCCTAGGGCTTTTGGGTGAAACCCTAGCAGACTGAAAGTTGTCTATTCAAAGAAACATGCATTCATACAGCCATTATGCTATTATAAGCAAATTCTATGATAAGGGTACGTACCTTTGGTCCTACGTTTGAGAAGGCCTTTAGGGTCCAAACCCTTCTTGGAGTTCCCTTCTTCTCGTTTGTCCTGCAAAACAACCAATTCAAAGAACACAACAGTACATGGACAAAAACTTACAAAGAGACCATCTTCATGTTATAAAGAAAGGTAGTTAGTTATGAAATCCAAACAACCATTTACATATGAATTCAAAACATGAATATCATTAACATAAAGAAGATTCAATTCGGGAACCAAGACATGTGTTTCTTTAATTATAGACAAATAAAGTACATAAAAAAGGAATATGTTCACCTGAGTCACCTTCAGCAGGATCCAAGCAAAGCTTCCTTCCGGATCCGTTCCAGCCTCAAGCCTCTAACAAAACTCCTTCCATGACTCTCTCCATGATGTCATAAATGGTGGATGAACATCAACACACAAGGAAACAAAGGTTTCCTGTACAAAATGGGGGAAGTGCAGAAGGCACAAGGGACTTCAGACCTGGTCAAGGGGAAAATCTCAGCATAATAACCTTTCTCTCTATTCTCTCCTCTCTTAGGCCTTCCCTTTGAGGTCTTTTTATACCATCTCCAAAGTAGTTTTTTAGTTAGGAGTTGGTTGGGAACAGTTGGGCCCCGGGCACTAACAGGTGATCAGCAGGTAAAACCCGCGATCTCCACCCGAAAAGAAGGAATTTTATATTTTTTTAAGTGTTTTAATACATACACGCGGGTTGGATATACACGAACCCAGGTATACACGCGTTTAACTCAGGGAAATGTCGCATATAAGGAATAAAACACTGTTTTTTAAATTTTGGGACCAGGTCTGGAAGGAGGGGTTGCCCTAGGCCATGAGTACAGCATCACAAACCGTAAGAGTGAGATTTGGAGCTATAACACTACCCCAAAGGAAAGCCCATTGTGCCCTAAAGAGGATTTATATTGGTCAAAAGGAAAAAAATTCAATTGGATTAAAAGAGAAATATTATTATTATAACTATTTGGGCAAAGAAATTATTTGTTAATATATTTAAAAGCAAATTTTAACTTTTGTGTTTTCTCCTAGTTACAAGGTCGACCTCATACGTCAGCTCCACTATTGGAGGATTCATTTTTTGCCCAATGAATATCTATGTAATGAGATCATTGTTTGACTTATTCAACTCATGCTCTGTGGCTTATGTATCTATTTTTTGTGGCTCAAATTATTCTTAGAGGCTCACTCTGGCACATGTTGTATTTCCTAAGGCTCGCATGGCATTTTTGTGTATCAGATCTCTTCTTATATGGCTCGCATTCTTTGAAGGCATGGCACAATTTCACTGACTCAGATATTGGTGGCTCATATTTTATTTGTAGCTCACAGACATTGGATCACTATTCTCTAGGGTTCAGACTACAGCTCGCTTTCTGTGGATTGTATTTTCACCTATGGCTTGTATAACCAGTGGCAGTGGCATCGCTCCAACTGTGGTATTTTATGAATTGTGACATTGCTCTAACTTGTAACTCATATATTTTGTATTAACTATGGTTCATTCTTACATTATGTGGCTCGCACTCTATATTTTATGGTTCGTTATATTGGTTCTCTATCACTGCGCTCGATATACACGATGGCTTGTGTGGAGTATTGGAGAAGGTATGTTTTCATTGACTATTTTGTCATATTTTCTTTAGAACTCGTAACATCTTTGCATCATGAACTAGGTAGACAATGGGAAATCATGACAAATCTATGAAGATTTATATGTAACCTGAAAACGCTAATAATTTCTATTTCTTATGTAAGAAAAGGAAAAAACTAAAGATTTCCGCTCCAAGGAAAAAGACAGGGCTAAGCTAAACACTGTCCCTTTGGCGAGGAACCATATGCAAACAAGACGATCTAAATTAAAACATCTCAGCCAAGGAAAGGAAAAGGAGATATCGACTCGGCGCAAGAAAACGACCGGATAACTGAGGATTAACAGTTTAGCGAATCCCTCAGGATCGTTGTTTTAACTATTTTTGAATCCTTGATATCTCTGCTTCAGCTGTTATAAGTAGGGGCAACATTGCTAGCCCGGGGGACTGTTAATTTTGTCATGTAACTTTGCTCTGTATCTAAAACTTTGATCATTGACTCTCGTTGAGAAGTGATCTGCTGTAACTCTGTTTTTATGCTTTAATATACATCTGGTTGTTGTTCCATCTGTGATTCTGGAATAACTTCAAGCGCTGTATCCCTGGAGGCTAAGGGCCCGGCCCTGGTGGAACACTTGCTCCTGTATCATCATCTTTAGTTCGTGTGTGGTTTGTATTATTCGCTTGAATCGGTAATCTGGTGTGTTTTGTTATCTTATATTGCAGCTCTGTTATATTTTATGTATTGTTCTCTGCAACAGGAAAGTTATATCGTGCATTCTGATCTTATAACGTATTGCTATTTCTTTAAAGTCATTAATGTAACATCGCTATTCTTTACAGAATGTTGTTGCTGTTTAATTGCAGAGTAATCAAGCTGTAACCTTCTTAAGTTGGTATTACTGTATTCGTCTATGGTTTATACTTCATACAATTGCTGTTCAATTGACATTGCTGTTCCATTATGAATTGCGATTGTTACCCTTTCTAACCAGGATCAATACTTGCGGTATCAGACTCAGATTACTGTTTTTCTTAATATTTCTGTGTGCTGTGTGTATTATTTATTTCGGTACCGTGTATCTATAATTGGTATTATGCGCTGTTCTATATTTCATTGGTTGCCGTTCCATTTCTATTTGTTGTCCGATTTATCCTTTGAGTAAAGATTGATATTTGATTTCTGTAGGATAAAGTTGTTGTACTTGTTTTTGTAGATTAAGGTGTTGTTGTTCATCAGACTTAGTTGCTGTTCCATTTCTTAATTGTTGTTCCATTTCCTGTTATTTGAGCTATTGGTTGCTTTGGTGTGTAGAACGATTTGAAACTGTAGTGGGCATTGGCATTTGCTGTCTAGTCCCCAGATTGATGATCTGTTCCTTGATTACTTTTGGTTACATCAGTTTCCAAAGGGATGAGTTATTGTTACTGGACCCTTGACTGATACATTGCTTAGTTTTCTGAGTGCATGATTTAGGCTTCAAAGTATTTTGCTGTAAGTAGATTTTCTTTCAAGCATCCGTTTACTCTTGTATTTTCTTGAGCACTATACTACTAGCATTACTCTAACAAATGACAGCCTCAAACTGAGTACACTCTTTGAGATAACAAATCGTTCCTGGATTGACAAGTTAATGTGAGGTAATTAGAGGTGAAAAAGACCCTTTTTACAACTCGACATTTTGGCGCCGTTGCCGGGGAAGAGTGTAGCCATTTGTTTCTTTTTCGGAGTAGTGTAAGAACCTGTTAGGAAAGAGCTAGGTTTTAAAAACAGAAGGTAAGAACCTACGTAAGGAGTATGTAATAGCCCTACTCCCCTGCCCACTTTCCTGTAGGTTTGTTGTTGTTTTGTTTGGGTAGAACTTAGCAGTTGATTTGTGTGCATGACTAAGCAGAAAAAGCCAGAAAAGAATCCCAAACCTCTACCCAAGCCTGATAAAGCTAAGGGGCCGCTGACCCTTGGCCAATCGACCTTTATAGATGAAATTATCAAGAAAGCAGAATCTCAGCCTTTAGTGGGACCTAGAAAAGTTACTTCTAGACAGCCTACTAGTTCCCTTTAGGCCACAAGATCACCATCTGTAGCCTTTGCTGAGGTGCACAGTCAAACCGAAGAGCAAGATTTTCAAGAAATTGAAAATTCTAGCCCAAAATCATTGCAAGAAGGGAACCTTAGCAATCTCTGTGAAGGAAGGGGAGAAATAGGAGAAGCAGAAGAACCAAAATCTCCTCTTAGGGTAATTCAACCATTAAGCAGCCCAGATAAGGGAAGTGCTGCAAAAATCATTTATAACGAAATTCAAGAACCCAAATCCCCTCAGACATTAGGCACTCTCATCATCCCAGATAAAGAAAGTGTTGTCAAGGCCATTCCCATTAGAGCCATTCCCTCTCGACAACCTAGGAATACCCTCCTAGATATCCCAGAAGGCTATTGGCATATATTTGATCAAATGGCCCAGAATCAGCCTAACACCCAAACCTCTACTCTGCAATACCCCATTGTGGATACTGCAGCCAATGCACCTATGAAAGCAATTCCTCTCCAGCATATCCCTACATTCCATGGCCTTACATCAGAAGATCTGGATGCATTCCTGTTTGAATTCGACGTGCTATGTAGAGGATATGACTATACCACCGATCCCCAGAAACTGAAATTATTTCCTTCTACATTAAAAGGAGCTGCTTTAAGATGGTTTATGGGATTAGGTGGTGGTGTTATAAATAATTGGGATCAAATGAAAGAGTCTTTTCTAAAAAAGTATCAGGACTATTGCAGGTCTCGAGAATTAAAAGATGAAATATTTCAGATGGTGGCTAAACCAAATGAAACATTGGAAGAGTATGTTGAATGATTCCAGTATAATCTTCAAAGATCTCCTTATGCATCATTACCTTTACCTGATAATGTATTAAAAACAACATTAATTAGGGGAATGAAGGAACAATGGATTGAGACATTAAACATTATGGGGAAAGGAGATATTTATCAAGAAAATTTTGCTGACATTATTGATTTATGTATCAGGAGTTCGAGAGGCAGCACAAGACTAAAACTAGTAGAGCATGATTGATTTGTAAGAGATAATAGAATTTCGGCAGAAGGAGTAACTCGTGCAGAAATTGGAAATTTATTAGAAAATTTTAAAACTGACATATTGGGGACGCTAACAACACAACTTGATATTATGCAGGCTAAACAAAAGCAAGCAGAAGTAGAACAAAATTTGGCAATATTCTGTCCCAGATGCAGAAAAAAACACAGTCACAAGGAGAGTCCATTAGATGCAGTTCAAGTTTGCGCCATTTGTACAAAAGACCACTCCACATAGAGCTGCCCCTCACTTCCTGGATTGAAAGCAATATACAAGGAAGCAGAAGAAGAACCATAACCAGTGTATCTACTTAATCAGCGCCGTCAGTGGCAGCCGCGACAAATAGGTATGTTTCCAGACCTAGCTTCTTCTTTCCAACCTCAGCAATACCATGCTCAACAATATAATTCAATGTGGCAAAATCAACCTCCCTTCCTGAATTGGTCACAACAGTCATTCCCTTCATCATCTCCATGGCCGAGTCAAGTAAGCCAACCCAATTGGCCAAATTTTCCCTATACTCTACCATATTGGCAAAACAATGTTTTTCCACTGCAATGGACTCCTCCTACTTCACAGAGTCAAACCTGGCAGACAAACTGGCAAAGACCGATGAATCAGCCAGTAGGAACTATCCCACTCCCTCAACCTACACTGCCAGCCCTACAACAAAATCCCCAGTCTAATTTAAGGCCGCAACTCCCAGCCCAACCCAATCCCAATCCAAATAACAGACCGGTCCAGACCATTCAAATAATTGAAACACTAGAGATAGGAACCGATCTAAAGGAGTGTGATGACCTTCGATTAAGATCTGGGCGTATCATTGAAACAGAGGGAGATAAAATAGTTCAAGTTGAAAATCAGTTACCTGTAGAACAACCGTTGCAAGGAGAGGATGTGCCCAGACAACAAATTCATGATCCAACAACCACATCCTCTCCTCCATTCCCAGAACGCTTAATTATACCTCGACCTATACAACATCCTGATTTTAACATTCTGGGAGAATTACGAAACCTGTACATAAAAATCCCGCTCCTCCAAGCCATTCAAGACATCCTGATATATGCAAAGACTATCAAAGAACTATGTATAAAGAAACCAAGGAGGAAAATAACAAATAACCCAAAAGTCCAAGTAGTTGGCACTTTATCTGACTTATTATCAGGAAAAAAACACCCATTAAATACGAAGACCCAAGAAATATAATAGTAACAGTACAAATCTATGGCCAAACCTTCTCAAATGCCTTAGTTGATCTAGGAGCTGCAATTAACATCTTAACAATCGCTACTTGCCAAACACTGGGCGTTATATCAGTAGAACCGACCTCCACTTTATTATAACTGGCTGATCGATCTGTAGTTAGGCCAGATGGCACACTACAGGATGTTATGGTATCTGTTGATTCCTGGGAATATCTGGTCGATTTTCTGATAATAAACCCTAAAAACCAACTTGATGCACATCCATTGATCTTAGGCAGATCTTGGCTCACAACTGTCGATGCTTATATTGGCTGTTGACAAGGAAATATGACCATTTCTAGGGGGACAAATATTAAGAATCTAGCTTTATACCCCCCAGCGCAGCCAAGTGTCACCATAATAAAAACTAACAAGCACCTTGTATCATACCTTACAGAAAATATTAGATCTCCATTAACCATACAAGAGGCCTTCGATTTCAAAGACCAAACAGAAGACGATGCCATTAATAATTTCATTAGCCTAGCTGAACCCAGATCCCACGTACAATGTCACATGATAGAAGCAACATTTGATAATGAATTAGAAGAGGATATTCTTAAAGATACACATGATCAACCAATACCTACTACCTCTGTCTCGAATAGAAAAATTGTGGAAATTGAGCCAGGAAAGACTTTAAACATTAATGCCAACCTGACTTTAGAACAAGAAAAGAAACTCATCCAGTTATTGAGGAAACATAAAGAGGAATTTGCATGGGACTACCCTGATATGAAAGGAATTGATCCCCAGTTATGTACACACCACATTTATATAGAAAAGGATGCGAGACCTGTTCGCCAACCACAAAGGAGACTTAATCCTCATCTAAAAGACGTTGTAAAAGCTGAACTCCAAAAACTTTTAGATGTTAACTTCATCTACCCTATCTCCGATAGTAAATGGGTCTCTCCACTTGTTGTGGTACCAAAGAAGAATGGAAAGTGGAGGATTTGTGTAGATTATAGAGAATTAAACAAAGCAACACAAAAAGACCACTTTCCCCTTCCATTCATTGATCAAGTATTAGACACTTTAGTAGGAAAGAAATTCTTTTCTTTCCTAGATGGCTTCAGTGGATACAATCAGATTCAGATTGCCCCTGAAGATCAAGACAAAACTACTTTTACTTGTCCTTGGGGAACATTTTCGTACAGAGTTTTACCTTTTGGATTATGCAATTCTCCTGCCACATTTCAAAGAGCTATCCTCAACATTTTTTCAGACTTAATAAATGAGGGGCTCGAAGTCTACATGGATGACTTTACACCCTATGAAAATGATTTTGATCCAGCATTGGACACACTAGAAAA
Source organism: Pinus tabuliformis (assembly GCA_031772625.1). Lineage (NCBI taxonomy): Eukaryota > Viridiplantae > Streptophyta > Pinopsida > Pinales > Pinaceae > Pinus > Pinus tabuliformis. Next base: position 1,584,301,993 of record CM062816.1, read on the forward strand.
AGTCCTGCAGCGCTGCATTGCCACCAGGCTTTGCTTAAAGGACTAAAGGACTTATTCTAGGCCACTATATCTCAGCAGCTGGCATACAAGTAGACCCAGCCAAAATTCAAATAATTTTGCTAATTCCCACTCCTACCACTCAAACAAAGGTACGCAGTTTTCTTGGATTTTCTGGTTATTATAGAAGGTTTATAGAACATTATTCACATATTGTTTCACCTCTATATGCACTGACAGGTAATGTTGACTTTCTTTGGATAAAAAAATGTGACCGTGCTTTTTAGGATCTGAAGAAGCTGGTATCCACAGCTCCAGTCCTTCGAGGACCAAATTGGAACCTACCATTCCAGATTTCGTCAGATGCCTCAGATACAGCTATTGGAGCAGTACTTGGGTAGGAAGAAGATAAAAAACCATATGCAATCTATTATATTAGCAAGAATTTATCCCCTGCTGAATTGAATTATACTGTTACTAAAAAAGAATTTCTAGCTGTAATACATGCTATCAATAAGTTCAGGCATTACATTACTGGATATCCTGTTATTTTATATACAGATCACTCTGCCATAAAATATTTAGCAAATAAACCAATCACAAATGGTAGAATAACTAGATGGCTAATTTTATTGCAGGAATTTGATATTACAATTAAGGACAGATCTGGAAAAGAAAATCTTGTAGCTGACTTTCTCTCGCAAATACCAAAACCAGTGGATGCAGCAGCAGTTGAAGATCAATTTCCAGATTAGCATTTGTTTGTTGTCACTGTGAAAACACCTTGGTATGATGATGTTGTGAATTACTTAGTAGTAGGTAAATTACCAAAACATCTGACCCCCAATGAACGAAAATAGATTGTCCAGAGAAGTGTTCGATTCTCCTGGATTGGGGGATACCTGTTCCATATAGGAGCAGATATGCACATCAGGAGATGTGTTTGGGAGGATGAAATTTTTGATATTTTGAAAGCTTGTCACGACGGATCATGCGGCGGACACTTTGCCGATAAGAGAACTGGACATAAGGTGCTGCAAACCGAGTATTATTGGCCTAAGATCTTCAAAGATGCAAAGAAGGTCGTTCAAGCTTGTGACAGTTGTCAAAGAGCAGGATGCCCTGGCTAGGCTGATGAAATGCCCCTGAACCCACAACTAGTTATTGAACCATTCGAGCGATGGGCACTTGATTTTGTTGGTCTAATCAACCCATCCTCGAATCAGAAAACATATATTATGGTGGCAACAGAATATGTCACCAAATAGGTTGAAGCAGAAGCCTTACCGAGAGCTACAGAGGATTCTGTCATACAATTCCTATTTCATATATTTGTGCGATATGGGCTTCCAAGAGACATAATTACAGACGGTGGACCACATTTTGCTGGTAACAAGATTGCTGCAACACTTAAAAACTATCATACCCGGCATAAAATTACTACTACATACCACCCACAAGCAAACGGTCAAGTAGCAAACAACAACAAAATAATAGAAGCAATCCTGACAAAAACCATTGCATCACATAGACGTGATTGGGCTGCAAGACTACCAGAAGGCTTGTGGGCTTACAAAACAACGTGGAGAATCACTACTAGCTATTCACCATACCAATTGGTGTTTGGAAAGCAACCCATTTTTCCCATAGAATTTGAAATTCAAACACTGTGAATAGCACAAGAAGTTGGCCTAGATCTAAATGAGGCACAGATTAATAGATTATAGCAGTCAATGAATTATATGAAATCAGGCTCTCTGCCCTTCAACATACTGCATTAATCCAACAACAACGAGCTAAATGGCATGACACTCTTATTAAAAACAAAGTCTTTCGTGAAGGAGACTGGGCACTCTTATATGATTCCAGGTTTCAGGATTTTCCCAGGAAACTTCAGACTCACTGGCTGGGGCCATATGAAATCCAGAAGGTACATGATAATGGCACCTTAACTCTAGTCACTATTGACGGATCCGGACATACCTTTAAAGTAAATGGCCACCGAGTTTGATTATACCGCAAACCTCTTACTCAGGAATCCTTCTATCAGCAACTACGCGAGGACTCCGATATGCAAATTCTACAGGGGAAGATCAATCTTCCTCACCTGTAATTCATTAAGTGGTTCAACTTTTTATATTTTGTACATAATTTCTTTGTTCTGTATATATTTTTGTATTTCCATTGTTTTTCTTGCTGTTCCTTTTTTAGAAGAAACAACACCGTCATTTTTGTTGTTCCTTTTCTAAAGAGACAACATTTTTGTTTGTTGTTCCTTTTTCAAAAGAACAACACCTTTCTTTCAGCTGTTTCTTTTTCTTTTTCATTTTGCTGTTCCTTTTCTAAAAGAATGACATTTGAGTGTTCTGTTGTTCCTTTCCCAAAGGAACGACACATTTGATCTTTGTTGTTCCTTTTCCAAAGGAACAACACTTTTGATCTTTGTTGTTCCTTTTCCAAAGGAACGGTATTTGTGTGGTCTGTTGTTCCTTTTCCAAAGGAACAACATTTGAGTGTTTTGTTGTTCCTTTTCCAAAGGAACAACACCTTTGATTTCTGTTGTTCCTTTTCCAAAGGAACAACACTTGTGATTTTTGCTGTTCCTTTTTCAACGGAACTACATTTTGATTGTTGCACTTTTTGATTGTTGCTATGACTTTTTCAAAGGAACGACAGTTACGTTTTGCTATTCCTTTTCCAAAGGAACGACACTTTTTAGCACTTGCGTTTTTTCTGTTCCTTTTTCAAAGGAATGACACTTTCGGTTTTTGCTGTTCCTTTTTCAAGGGAACAACACTTGTACTCCTTTGCCCTTCCTTTTTTTCAAACAACAACATTCTTGTATTCCTTCTACTTATGCCTATAGATCCCTATTGTTCCTCTTGTTTAAGGTCTTTTGGAGCACAGCTATACACTCATGCAATGGATACAAAGCTAGAGCATACTGAAATCAGAGAATTATATAAACTTGCTACTTTTACAAGAAATTGTTGTGAATTGATAACGAGGAACAAAGGAAGGACACAATTATTTTTGTTGTCATTACCCTACTAATACCCACATGATTGGTCATCTTTATCATGCTGGTTCTTTTTAAATTCCCATAATCTTCTTTGATAATTATTAAAGAATAAGAACAAAGGGTTTATATTTTCCTATTGGGATGTTAAGACTTCTTCCACCATTCCTACTCTTAAGGAGGGTCAAATCACCCTTTGTGTATAAATGGGAAAGCATGTTATAAAAAAAAAAGAAAAAAAAAAGAGACGAATGCTTTGAATTGTCAAATGTAGGATAGGGGGTCTCATCAAGAGCCATCCTACCATGATCATAAGGAAGAAAGTGAAGTGGCATTCCCACTATGGCCACCACACCAGGGATATGGTCCAAGAGGCATATCAGAAAAAATAAAGAGTCCTTGGAATAGGAGGTCTCATCACGAGCCAGCCTGTCCACCTTTCACTCCTTCCTAGTGAATGGAATTATGATTTAACTGATTACCAAGCCAGCGTAATGACCTTCATTTTGACATTGCATAGAACTTCCTACGCATACACAAAGGATCATGGTTCCATGAGTGAAACAAACAACTCTGCCAAGGTTATGGACACCTGTCGGCAGCAGAGCTCTGTTAATGGTATTGAAGTCACATTCCTTATACACCAATAGTCATCATTAATACCCTTCTTTGTCTTATACCTTGGTAATCTGTCAAATAATATTATGCATATCCCTTCCCCGAACCATTAAACGCATGAAAATCCATTCTAACCAATCATGACGGAAAAAGTAGACAATGACTGCATTACACTCGTTATGCATGTCAACTATCCTATCCTCCCAGCCTCGCATCATGTAACCACATTTTCTTATTTATTAAGCGATCTGATTATACACCTTGATTTCGGTAACCTGCTACTTTTGTAAACATGGCATTGTTGCATACGCTGTTCCTTTATGACCTTGTACCAGAATAGACCGGCCCGCCGCTCCTTCATTTGACGGCCGAGGATGGCCTATCACATTGTGGGGGGGGGTGGCTGACTTCATAATTTGCTGACATACGTGTTAGGCTATCACTCGTCAAACTCTTACTTGGGAATAGCAAGGCTTAACGGTATCTCGTTTTTCAATTTGCATGTTGTTCCTAAGATATTTCCGTCTGCAATAACTAGGAAGATTTGAACGAGCCTTGCGATTTTACTATTTTTCTTCTGTGTTTCTAACAGTTCGAACAACTTGCTGTTCCATTGCCATTTCTGTGTTTTTACAGTGAGCTAAAGCATGGGAGGAAGGTCAATTCGAAGAGAACCATAGGTATTGACAGTTTCCGACGCTGCACGGGAAATCCTGGCAAGGGCAGGATGGTTAGTCTATCTTAATCGCATTCAGGAATCCAACGAGACCGTGGCAATAGAATTCTTGTAGAATTTACAAGAAAATCACTCCATAGTAAGGGGAAAACATATAACAGTCACCAATGACATAATTGCAGAGGTCTCGGGACTGCCAGCCACTGGACCTGTATGGACCCTGAAGAAGGAGAGATTGCAAAAGATCATGGAGATCTTCCAGGATGAAGGCCAGAACCTGACAGTCAGAGGAAAGGGAGTCCTACCAGCAGCATTAGGAGAACCGTGGGTAGAATTGGCGAGGATCATCCAGAGCTACATCACCTGCGAAGGCAGGAAAGACGTGGTAAGACCACGACACCTTAAACTCTTAGCTGTATTAAAAGAAAAATGCTCTATGAACCTGCCTGCATTTTTAAATTCATTACTGCATGATGTTGCCCGAAGCATGAAAAAGTCACAACATGTGGAATCGGTGGTGAGTCACCATGGGCTGATATGGCTGATAGTTAGCCATAGTTTGGCTCAGCAACAGAGCAGCTGGGAAGAACTAATTGCTATAATAGATGGGGCACCAACTCCGCTAGCCCCAAAACGCAAACACACTGCCAGTACACCAAATAAACCATCAAAATGGAGAAAATCAGTTAGATTGGCACGGATTAGAGGAAGGCTGGAAAATCCCCAAGGGAGTACCAGCCAGCCTGTGGAGATAGACGACTCAGGGGATGAGCAACCCCCGCAATTGGAAGGAGAAGAGAATGAGAAAGAAGTAGAAGGAAATGAGGAAGGAGAGACAGAGGAAGAGACCGAGCAACCTGAGTAGGTGGAGGTGGAGGTAGAACAACGTGAAGAGAGTCCACTGCAAAATCCATTGCAAGAGGATGAATTGGCCAAAATTTTGGCCAATATGGGCAAATATGGCTAGCCTCTCAGCCCACCAGGTCTCCAGACTGAGGAAGAACCGAAAGAGCATTCTGCTCAGGATAAAAATGCACCCGAGGAACTGCACGATGGGGAAGAAAATAAAGAGAATCATTTTGCAAGTATGAGAGGACAAGAAAACGATGAAGATATGGGAGGGGAACGATTTTCTCCCAGCCAGACTACACTAGAAGAGTTGCATGAAGAAGAAGGGGTGGATAAGGAAGTTACCCAGGAAGTAACAGAGCCAGTTAGGGTTTCTACTCCTTAGCAGCCTGAACAAAACACCGAAGAAGCACCCCAGGAGGAAACCAGGGAAGTGGACAAGATAATAGTCCAGGCCCCAGTAAACAGACAACTGTTCCTTCTAAGGAAGCATAAGAAATAAAACGATTATGAAAAGAACAACAAAGGTTGCTAAATGTGATAGCTCGACTTCGACAACAAATCAGGGTTTTGAGAATGAGAAAGAAAGCAAGAACTTCAGGGGAAAGACATGCAGCTACTCCGGTGAGACCCCCCAAGAAGAAGATTCAAAAGACCCCTGTTCAGTCTACTGTTCAAATTGTTGTCGAAGAACAGTCTGCTGTTCAAATTGCTGTCAAAGAATAGTCTGCTGTTCAAATTGCTGTCGACGAACGGTCTGCTGTTCAAACCACCATTGAAGAACAGTCTGCTGTTCAAACTCTTGTTAAAGAGCAAACTGTTGTTCAAAAGCAAAAGGAACAACATTCCACTGTTGCTCATATTGAAGTACAAACGAATGATATATTGGCCTGTGATAAGGAAGTTCAGATAGAGGCACAGCCCTCTGAAAGGATGCAGACTATAAACACAAGGCGACGCAATAGGAAGATTCAAGTAAATCTTCCACTGGCCACTACTGCGTGGGATAGTGATCCGAGGACAGTAACCCTACGAGAGGGTTTGATGCAAGCGCAGCAAGCAGTTGAAAAACTCATGGAACAAACAGTTTCTCGAGAAAAGTATGAAGAATTACAACAATAGCTGAGGAATGTCAATTTATCCGAAAGCCAAGCCTTTGAAGGATGGCGAAAAGAACAAGAAAAAGTTGCAAAGGTAACTCATAGATTAGATGTAGTTATTAGACAGATGGATACCTTGTGCTCTTTGTACAGTGACGTCCTAGCATGTAGAGCCCTTATCAAGAATTATGCCTTGTTCTTAATGGAACGATATTTGCATTTGAAAATTAAGGCTGTCAAAGTAGGAGCCCCTATACAAATTAATAACATTGAGGATTTTATAAATTGTTGTAAGCATTATGGAGTAAAGGTTCAAAGACTACTGTGTGAATTCTATTTGCATAACCTTGTGCTAGACTAGGACACAGAGCAGAACCCCGGCCCTTTCATTGGGGATATCCAATTGCAGGCATTTATTTCGTTTGGAGTTAATCAAATCAAATGGATTAAAGCCTATAATGCCTTCCAAAGGCAAGAAAACGGATTAGACTTATGGGTAAGAGCTGAGCCTAGAGATCCATTACAGTTATGGAACAACATAGGAGCTTATGAGGACTTTGGGCGTGATTGACGTGTTAAAACCCATTCATATAGCAACCAATTGGCAAGGGATAGAATACTTCTTTACCATTAAGGGCCTTGCCATTGCAGCTGCTAAATTGCGATATCAGACCTCTAATTCGAACATCCAACTCATGGAACCATTTACTTACGAGACCTTTAAGTTAGCTGCTGATTTTTTGAACCTCTATGGCGAAATTATCTTGAGGGCAGGGCCATCTTGGTTAGGATATAGGTTTTGAAGTCTGATTATTTGGCACCTTGCACCTGGATGCCAAGCCCTGTATGAGATTCTTGAGAGTCAGACAGACCATCTTTTTGAACACTTAGTTAGACATCATGGCTGTAGGCCACCACATGAGATCCCATCTCCAGCGTACTCTCTCACTGCCTTACATGTCAACTACAATGTTTTCATGAGGGCATGAAAAAGGGTAAGCAGGGGGGTGTGTGGAGTATTGGAGAAGGTATGTTTTCATTGACTATTTTGTCATCTTTTCTTTAGAACTCGTAACATCTTTGCATCATGAACTAGGTAGACAATGGGAAATCATGAAAAATCTATGAAGATTTATATGTAACCTGAAAACGCTAATAATTTCTATTTCTTATGTAGGAAAAGGAAAAAACTAAAGATTGTCGCTCCAAGGAAAAAGACAGGGCTAAGCTAACTATTGTCCCTTTGGCGGGGAACCATATGCAAACAAGACGATCTAAATTAAAACATCTCAGCCAAGGAAAGGAAAAGGAGATATCGACTCGACACAAGAAAACGACCGGATAACTGAGGATTAACAGTTTAGCGAATCTTTGATATCTCCGCCTCAGCTGTTATAAGTAGGGGCAGCACTGCTAGCTCGGGGGACTGTTAATTTTGTCATGTAACTTTGCTTTGTATCTAAAACTTTGATCATTGACTCTCGCTGAGAAGTGATCTGCTGTAACTCTGTTTTTATGCTTTAATATACATCTGGTTGCTGTTCCATTTGTGATTCTGGAATAACTTCAAGCGGTGTATCCCTGGAGGCTAAGGGCTCGGGCCTGGTGGAACACTTGCTCCTGTATCATCATCTTTAGTTTTTGTGTGGTTTGTATTATTCGCTTGAATCGGTAATTTGGTGTGCTTTTTTATCTTGTATTGCAGCTCTGTTATATTTTATGTATTTTTCTCTACAACAGGAAAGTTATATCATGCATTCTGATCTTATAATGTATTGCTGTTTCTTTAAAGTCATTAATGTAACATCTCTGTTCTTTACAGAATGTTGTTGCTGTTTAATTGCAAAGTAATCAAGCTATAACTTTCTTAAGTTGGTATTACTGTATTCGTCTATGGTTTATATTTCATACAATTGCTGTTCAATTGACATTGCTGTTCCATTATGAATTGCGATCATTACCCTTTCTAACCGGGATCAATACTTGCAGTATCAGACTCAGATTACTATTTTTCTTAATATTTCTGTGTGCTGTGTGTATTATTTATTTCGGCACCGTGTATCTATAATTGGTACTATGCGTTGTTCTATATTTCATTGGTTTGCTGTTCCATTTCTATTTGCTGTCCGATTTATCCTTTGAGTAAAGATTGATATTTGATTTCTGTAGGATAAAGTTGTTGTACTTGTTTTTGTAGATTAAGGTGTTGCTGTTCATCAGACTTAGTTGTTGTTACATTTTCTAGTTGTTGTTCCATTTCTTAATTGTTGTTCCATTTCCTGTTATTTGAGCTACTGGTTTCTTTGGTGTGTAGAACGATCTGAAACTGTAGTGGGCATTGGCATTTGCTGTCTAGTCCCCAGATTGATGATCTGTTCCTTGATTACTTTTGGTTACATCAGTTTCCAAAGGGATGAGTTATTGTTACTGGACCCATGACTGATACATTGCTTAGTGTTCCGAGTGCATGATTTAGGCTTCAAAGTATTTTGCTGTAAGTATATTTTCTTTCAAGCATCTATCTACTCTTGTATTTTCTTGAGCACTATACTACTAGCATTACTCTAACAAATGACAGCCTCAAACTGAGTACACTCTTTGAGATAACAAATCATTCCTTGATTGACAAGTTAATGTGAGGTAATTAGAGGTGAAAAAGACCCTTTTTACGGCTCGACAGCTTGATATCCTGGCACTCACATTCTCTGAGACTCGTTCGTTTTCTAAAGTGCCTCGCTTATATAATGACTCGCTTCTATTAAGATTCGCTTCCACTATGGCTCGCTTATTTATTACAATAGTTTGAATTACTCTTATTTGGGGCTCATGTTATGGATCAAATTAATTCTATGTGGGTTTGCATTTATATTACATTTTTCAGGTAGCTCACATTTGGTATAAGTTCACATTCACTATATGGTTCATATAAGTTACTTATCTCTCTCTATGGCTCAGTAGTCTACATACCTATCTCAAATGGCAATGTATAACAGTAACCTTGGAATAACGATGACCTTAGTGCACATGTTGATACTCTCAGTGAATGACATGTTAGTGACCTTGATGGATGTCATGGAAATAACCCTATACATATTAGTGACATTGTTGTGATATGATAGTAACCTTGTTGACAGTATGATGACAACGACCTTCCTCTTATATGATGGCAGTGACTTTGCTCCTATATGATGATTGTGACCATGTTTATAGTACATGATGACAGTAACCCTTAATGGCAATATATCTTTGATGATGACACTTGATAGTGATGGCACCTACTCTTATGACTCTTGACAGAGATGATTCTTGATAACATTTGATGACATTTGACAGTATTAATTCATGAAAGCATTTGGTTGCCTATATTTATGATTTGGGAACATCTAAGGAGATGTATGATAAGTTGGTTGGGATGTTAAAAGTAAACAATGCAAATCAAATTCTCTTTCTCAAGAACAAGTTGAAGGACATCAAGATGCCTAAAGAGGAGTTTATCCAATCCTACTTTATGAGAATAACACAAATCAAGATTGACCTACTATCTATTGGAGTCGTTATTGCTAGCAAGGAGCTCACTCTCATTGCACTTGTAGGTCTTTCAAGAGCATGGGATGTGTTTAACACCACCATTCTCAACAATGACAAGATTCCTAGTTTTAATGAATTATTGGCTAGATGCACTCAAGAGGAGACAAGGATGATGGAGAGAGAAAATCCTTCAAAAAGAAATGAACCTACTGCTTTCTTTGCTCAAGCTAAAAGGAAAAATAATGTTGGTCCAAGGAGACAGGTTCAAGGATTCAAGCAAGGAAGAAAAGGAAGGTGCTACAATTGTAACAGGTTCGGCCACTATGCTAAAGAGCGTCTTCACAAGAAGGACTCTCCAAGGGATGACGACAACAACAACAACAATTTCAAAGGCAATGGAAATCAAAGGAACAACAGGTTCAACAATAGAGGAAAAATAAATGCTCCCACGCTCGATATGGAAATGGTTGACCTCCCAAAAGTACGAGAAATTTTAGGTATGAGGAAAGTAATGTTGTAGAAAAACAAAAGGAGTTTTATATTATTTCCGCTCTATCTATTTCCTCCACTCCGGATACTTTGGATCATTGGTTGATTAATAGTGGAACCTCAAGGCACTTCACAGGGTATAAAGAGGCGCTCTCTAATTTGATTGAAAAGAAGACTAATTTGGAGATCATACTTGGAGATAATGCCACCTACCTCATGAAAAGGATAGGTATTGTCACTCTTCACTTGAACCAAGGTAAAACCATTCATCTCCAAGAAGTGTTGTATGTGCTCGATTTGAAGAAGAACCTGGTGTCAATTTCTGTGATGGAAGATAAAGGCTTCAAGGTAGCATTCATTGATGGAAAGGTACATATTTGGCAAAGAAACCCTAAAGATGCATTCACACTTGGATTTAGGGTTGATGGTCTCTATCAAGTTGGAGGAAGTCCTTTGGGAGCCTTGTCTTGCGATACTTCTCTTCAATCTGAATTATGGCACTGGATATTTGCTTACCTTCACTACAAAACCTTACATAGGGTAAGGAATATGGTCTCAGGTATGCCAAAATTCAACATGAATCATGAAGGGGTTTGTCAGGGTTGTGCAGTTGAGAAACTTACAAAGGGACCATTCCCTTCTACTAAAATCCAAACTACTAATATTCTTCTACTGGTCCATTCTGACCTATCTAGTATGTTGCCCGTAACATCATTGGGAGGATACTTATAGTATGTAATATTTGTGGATGACTTCTCACAAAAAACATGGATCTATTTCTTGAAGAAGAAGGGTGAAGTGTTCAAATGGTTTGCTCTTTCAAAGCATTGGTGGAAAATCAAACAGGGAAGAAAATCAAAATATTGAGGATCGACAATGGAACTGAACATGAATCAAATGAATTCAAGACTTTTGCAGAGAGGTTGGCCTTAAGAGAGAGACAATTGTTCCATACACTCCTAAGCAAAATGGTGTTTTTGAACAGAAGAACCGAACAATCGTGGAAGCCACTCGTGCCATGCTCCATGATCAAAGCCTACCAAAGTTCTTATGGGGAGATGCTACCAACACTACCGTGTATGCTCAAAATAGGAGCTCGCATCAAGCATTGGATTTCAAGACACTCGAAGCAGTTTTCACTGGTAAGAAACCTGATGTTTCTCATTTTAGAATATTTGGTTATCTCGTGTATTTTCATGTGACTAAAGAGAAGAGAAACAAGTTGGAAGCATCTGTGGGCTATAGTCAAAATTCAAAGGCATATAGAAATGATGTTCCTGGTCAAAGAGATGTGGAAGTAAACCATGATGTCACCTTTGATGAAGATACTGCCATTGGGAAAGCCAGAGATCTCCATATCCCAAGGAAGGGCAACGATGATGCTGCAGAAAAACAAGATGAACCTTCAATAGATGAACCTATGCCCAATGTTGAAGGCCCGATGGAACCCATTGATCCACCTCCTGGTGACCCTCTACCTCAATGAAAAATCCTTTGTGGCTCAAAGATAATCTCAAAGATGCTGAAAAACACACTGCTCCAAGAGGGACATTTCGCGAAATTAAGAAGCCAAACAGGTATCAAGGGTACTTAGCTACTATGAGTATTATTGTTCAACCTGAGCCATGTACATTCGAAGAAGCTGTAAAGCACTAAGCCTAGAAGGATTCAATGAATGAATAATATGAATCTATCATGAAGAATGATGTCTGGGAAGTGGTGCCTAGACCCAAGGACAAGTCTATAGTCACCTCAAAATGGCTATACAAAATTAAACATGGAGCTGATGGGAGTGCTGAAAAATATAAGGCCAAGTTCGTTGCTCGAGGCTTCTCTCAAAAGGAAGGAGTGGACTATGACGAGATATTTGCACCAGTTACCTGATATAAAACTATTCGATCTATTATTGTTCTCACTGCCTCTCAAGGATGGAGCCTACATCAAATGGACCTTAAGACCGCTTTCTTGCATGCCTCGCTTAAGGAGGAAGTCTACTTGGAACAACCCCAGGGATTTGAAGTACATGATCAAAGGACACACTTATGCAGGTTAAAGAAAGCCCTCTATGGGTTGAAGCAAGCCCCTAGCGCTTGGTATGAGAGGATTGATAGTTATCTTATGAAGCTGGGATTTACAAGGAGTGATATTGATCCTAACCTATACTTCAAGGTTGAAAAGGACATGCCTCTAATTTTGGTCCTTTATGTAGATGATCCCATTCTCACAGGTGCATAGCTTCTCATTTATCAATGCAAGAGGGAGTTGGCTTCCAATTTGAGATGGAGGACCTAGGTCTGATGCACTACTTCCTAGCAGGGAAAATTTTAAGGATTGAAATTTATCTTGAAGTTTAAAAACATTAGTGAATCTCACTAGTCCCTAACATGCAAATTATAAAATGTTTATTGATATATTTGTAAAACTATTCAATTTTATAATGATTTTATATATAGTCTCTATATAATGTTGGTGAATTTTAATGTAAAATGATTTTATACTGTAAAATTTGGGCGAATGATTTTTATAAAAAATGGAAATTGGTGAATCGTTTTTGTGGAAAAATCATGGAAAATTAACCCACCTGCAAATATTAGCCCTAAAATCTTCCATGCTTTCTAGGCCGGAGGTCTGGCAAAAGCCTGGTGAGATTTTCCTTTCTCAAGGAAAATACATTATGAAGTTGCTCGAGAGATGTGGGATGGTGGATTGCAAGTTTGTGTCTACTCCGATGGAACTCAAATTGCAAGTCTATGTTTACTCTGATGGAACTCAACTTCAAGAAGCTATGTGGAAGTGTTGTTGGGCCCAAATTGGCAAACCCTTCTCAATATAGACAACTTGTAGGGGCCATAATGTGCTTGGTAATCGCTCGTTCAGACATATGCTTCATTGTGAATACGTTGAGTCAATTTATGGTCGAGCCTCATCACATACATTAGATTCTTGCTAAGAATCTCTTGAGATATCTCCGTGGCACAATCAACTATGGACTAAGATACACTATCGGCAATTTGAGGCTACATGGATATACTGATGCTGACTAGGCTGGCAGTGTGGTGGATCACAAAAGCATGTCTGGATGTTGCTTCTCGTTGGGGTCTACTTCAATTCCTTGTATGAGTAGGAAGCAGAAATTAGTTGCTCTAAGCACTGCCAAGGCTGAATACATTGCAACTAGTATGGCCTGTTGTGAGGCTATTTGGTTGAGGAAGCTCTTTAGTGAGCTATTTGAGCACGTGTTAGATACCATCGTTATCTACTGTGACAACCAGATTGGGATTCGCCTTTCAGAGAATCTTGTGTTCCATGACCGCTCCAAGCACATTGATATCAGGTACCACTTTATCTGGGATATGGTACAATGGGGAGCAATAAGGCTCCAACACATCAAGACTAATGAGCAGGTCGCAGACATCCTCATGAAGCCCTTAGGGAAGGTCAAATTCTTAGCCTTCCGAGAAAGACTTGGAGTCATGGAAAGACCCTCCTATGAGGGTCTCGCTTGAGTTGGACACTGAGCTCTAGGAGCTCTTGGGGGCTTGGGGTACATCTTGGAGCTATGAGCAACCATAGGGTGAGTGGTTCACATTTCCCTATTAGTGCGATATGTATAGGGTGAGTGGTTCACCTTGCCCTATGGTACCCCATGATGGTGGACATGTGTGTAGGGCAAGTGGTTCACCTTCCCCTACGTATGATGACACATGTGTAGGGTGAGTGGTTCACCTTCCCCTATGATGGACATATGCATAAGATGAGTGGTTCACCTTGTCAATGGCATATGGTCCCCAACATACATCCTACCCATGTAGTCCGGGACTCATGGGAAGTGCCTCTCATCTAGCTAATGAGTTGGGAAGAGTGGATAAGGACCATAGCACTACCGATGGATGCATCACGTACTCTTGTACTCCCTATGTCTAGGATGCATGGTGTTCAACAACTTGATTTAGGATCAATTGAGGTTCTACTTCTAGATTGACTTTTGTCAGTGGAGAGTGGTAAGGTCTTGTGACTCACTCTTGATCAATTCTTCTTCATTATTACATCATGGTTCAGAAAAGCTGAGATGAGATGACAAAGATGGTACATGACAATAGGATGGCATTATGATCAATGATGGATTGGTAGTTGGAATTCTCTCTAGTTGAGATGGAATGTTAAAATCGGCAACTAGGGTCAAATTCCACCTTGGGACAGCTCATTTGATGGAGATGATGATTACATTAAATTCCTTCTTTCGAGAGGACCAAAATTGATATAAATATCATCTCATTTGGACAAGAAGAAGTGTGATTTTGAATTTATGCCCACATATGTGCAAATTGTTCGGGTCGGCCACATCAAAATGTAGGCTCAAGAAGCCCAATGGACGTGTCACTTCACCCTCAATGACTTGTATAGATATAAGTGACCTCTCACCTTGTTTTGCATCATCATCACTCACAGATTCTTCTCTCTCATTCTCTCATTGGTTCGTACAACTATTGGGCAGATATTCTCTCACATGCGTATCAAAGAGGATAAATTTTTTTGGGCAGATTGTAAGGCCGAAATTTCAGAGTTGTTGTAGGGTTTGAGAGTGTTGACCAAACACTTTAACTCATCCTTTGAATACTTTTTTGTGGGAAATTTCATTTTTGGCAGGCCATATAGTTTGGCACAGAAACCAAGGTGATCTAAGCACTTTCACGCAGAAATAGTTGCAAGTTGATCGCAGATTTCAAGGCTGAATTTTACCAAGTTTGAATGTTGACCTTGGGACTATTTTGGGATGATTTTGACCATCTATTCAGGTTGAGTTTGACTGGGTATGACCGAGCTATTTTGAGGATGTTTTACTACTATGTTGACCATCTTCGACTTTCTAGTTAGGGCTGAATTTGACTGTAGTTGACTACAAATTTGACAGGGTTGTTTTGGCTTTGATTTGGCAAGTCAGCTTTGACCTTTTGTACTCTCTCTCTCTCTGTTGAACATTTGATATAATAATAAGAATAATTGAATAAAGGGTTTTCCCCATCTTGGGGTTTTTCCCTAGCATCCACCAAATCTGGTGTCATCTTGTCTTGGCTTGTCTTCTGCATTTTATTTTATGTTCTATCTACAATTACCTTCAATGTGATTTATGGTTAATGTGATTGCTATTGGAAAACTAAATTGGAAATTGTCACTGGGCTACTAAAGGAACATTTAATTAATTGTGTTAAGCATAGAACTTACCATTGTTAACAAAAATTAACATGGTCTCTAATGGTGATGACACTTATTCCTATGACAAGAATGTTACTTCTTGTGGCAGTGATATGGCAACAACTCTTTAGAGATCAGATCGTTAAGTTCATAAACATATTTGTGAGCTGACTTAGGTTGGCCCTGGGAGGCAAACGTAGTTGTGAACTAACTTGGGTTGGCCCTAGGAGGCAAACATAGTTGTGAACTGACTTGGGTTGGCCCTAGGAGGCCTAATGTGATTGAATTATCTCATTCGTACTATAGTTTGTATCTCAGTTGAACATTTGATGAATATCTAATAGAAGAAGAATCTCGTTGGGTTTTCCCCCCTCTAGGGGTTTTCCCTCGATCTCTGACGTAAATCATGATGAAAAGTTTTGAAAGTGCAATTATCTAAAGTGGAGAACAATCAAGCTATAAAAATTAACAAGAACTTAGCCTTATGAGGACATTCACAAATAATTAGGAGTTATGCCCTATAAGCTCCCATTTAGCTACTAGCTCTATTTCTCTTCAACCCATTATCAATTCTCAATTGGAGATGACAAGAATATTTATAGGAAATAGAGTCCAAATCCATTCAATGAAAAATAGGTAGGGTCAACTATTGCTCTATTTGTTATAGCAAATCCTTTTAGGATTCAATATATGCAAATTGTGTCATGAGGGAACCTTGGTGAAATTTCTTAGGTTTGTTGATGGCAACAAGCCCAACATGGGTTACTCGTATGAGAAAAATGAACAGATCCAAAGATGTAGTCAAGGCATATATGAGGAGCAAGGTGAGGAGGGAAAGGAAAGAAGAAAAATGGAGTCGATGAAGCTCTGGGAGCACATGGCCAAGGGTTCGTAGTTGTTATTGATTTTCCTCGAGAGTCTACAATATTGAGCAGTACGTCGTGAGAACCGTGAGAGCCGTTTGTTGATGTGTCGATGTTGTTGCAGATTTAGAATTTCAAGTTTTTAGTTGTTGAGCTCGCTTGGTTGATTTGCTTTGTGCTGATTTTTTGATCTGGTGGTGTTTGTTATGCAGTTCCTAATTAAAACAAGCACGTTGTTGAGTTCAATGTTGGTACAATGGGCAGTCTTCCCAACCCCAGCATGGATGGTCATGGTTCTCTACTCTATGGTAGATTTGCAAAAAGGGCGGATACAATTCATTCTCTTGATTTGGGATTTTCCACCTCTGCAAAGACGAATGTTAATTCCCTAAAGGAAAGAGGATTGATTGGTAAATTCACCATACTTTGACCCAATTATAGCTCTGTTTTAGAATGAGGGAGTCTATTAGTACTTTATATTATGGAAAAAATTATTTTCTCTTTTGTTTTGAAAGCAAGGAGCACAGGGATCTAATTCACAAATCTGGGCCCTGTTATACTCCTACACCAATAGGTGTCATATTTCACGATTGACTTGATGGGCTCTGTAATATGTTCATACCTTTCCTTGTTGCAAAGGTTTTCCATATTTTCAAAAAATCAAAAAATTTAAAAAATGTAAAGAGGGTATACCCTAAAAGAAAAATCAAAGGGTAAAAAGAATAAAAATGGTCAAAAAATCAGAAGAAATGAACCCCAAGTAAAAATAGACCAGGAAAGTGAGCAAGTCTAAATGCCACTACTTTTCCATTTTCTGTAATAAACAATTGTGTGCAGCTTGTTACTTATGCCACAATTAATGAAGTGTCAAACTGTTTAAACTTGACTCATTTAGATTTTAATTTCATGCTGTAGAATAGAGAATAAATATCTGACCAAACAGTGTAATCTTGGCAGATAAGTAGATAGGTAGAGTAAATAAAAAGGAGCTCAATAGTGTAATATGAGCCCTTGGATGTAATAAGTGTAGACTTAGGTAGGCTTGCCATGTAAAAGAAAAGGAAGATTTGATAAGGGTTTGCCAGTCTAAGTGCACCCAAATAAAGAAGAAAAAATGCTAGGTTAAAGTAGGTAGGGTAGGTAGATGGTGTTGCAGAATTACTTGTGAAGGATATTGTCTCTAAATGTGTTAAATTTTCTTTTTTATCACAAGTATAAGGTAGACATTTCACTTGATGCAGCTCAAGCAAGACAAGGTCAAATAATTAACTTCCCTTCACATTTTTCGCTAAAGATTTCACTAATTCCCCCTAAAGTATTAAGGTCTTTGAAAATTAAAGGGACTTAGAGCCTTTCTCTGACTTTTGGAGGGACCGGACCCTCGGCCCAATGATTTAAAAGCCTAAGTACTTAATATCATCCATAAACCATTCATTTGATTTCATAAAATCATTTCCTAAGGAAAAATCCTACTTTACTTAGGAAAATACATAATATCACCCAAAAAACCCCTTTTCCGCTTTAAAGCCTAAGTTTAAATGTAAATCTCTAACGTTTACTTAGCGCTCATTCTCATTTTTTATCATATTAACTTTTAACTTATATTATATAAATCCCGAGAAAAACATTCCCCTTCCCATATTTTTTAACTATATAAAACCCCGACATTTTATATATCCCGCCCCCAGTTGAATACAACCATAATCATCGATCAAAAGGGATTAATGAATTTATTTGAAATTCATTAACAGCCTAACCACCCCTCGACCAATATCATTGGCCCCGATACATTGAAAATATTATTAAATAAATAGGGCCCACCACAAATAAAGCACCAGCCCAAAGGTCCACCTCCTTATCTGTAGACTTTCTTCACTGAAACTAGAAGACTCATTGTTGATATGATAGCCCTGATTATGGGGCTTAATTCTAGTGAATATGTGGATGATATCACCCTAGTCTTATTGTCAATCTTTACTCTAGGACAACCCCCTACTGTTAGATATTACTATGGCACCTACATTGCCAACAAGATCCATGATCAAATCCCGAATTTGGAAAGGGAAGGAGTTTTAAAATACACCTCTTTCATATACCATCTTATGCTATATTATCAGTCAGATAACTTTCCTTTCCCTATCAAGAAACTTGACACTAAAGGAATCCAAGGTCTGTTATTTTTTGGAGTTCAATCTTTCATAATACCAGTGAGTCCCCTTACACTTATAATGAGTTCATTGACTTATTTGTACATCCAACAACCACTCTATTGATAGGAGTTTCCTCTCCTAGGATTAATGGTGACATGAAGAAAATTCTCCAGCTCTCTAAGAAGTACAAGATAGGTGATTGGTACCTATATAAGGATCACACATAAATTAGGATGTATGGATGTGAACTTTTCCCTTTTAAGTTACCCAAGTATGTCCCCATGAGATTATTTGCATTGGAGTATTTTAGACAGATCATAAATGAAGATTTAGTCCATTTTTGTGGTGCCAAGAAGAAAGCTCAGCTAAGAATTAAGAACCAGCTAGGCCCTTTTGTCATCAACTCTAGGATGCATGGAAAGAAGCTGAAAAGATTTTAGAAGACCACCTTAAATTAAGAAAGAGTTTTAGGTGGGTACCATATGACCCCAACAGTTTTATATGTGATAGAAGGACAAAGAACAGGTTATCCGCATATATTCATCATAGGATCCCAGAAATTGAGCAGTTTGCAAACTTGGATGAATGGATAGAGGGTACCCTAGTAGAAGGAGTTAGTGAGCAAGTCAACATGGAAAATGCTATGAGAGATCAGGAGAAAACTCTTGACTTAGATTCTTTTGGGCAGGTACCATTTCAACTATCTTAGAAGTTAGGAATTGGTGCATCAATTGCTAGAACTTCTCAACAATCTCCATAGGAAATTAACATACCAGCCACATAAAGATCTAAAGGTAAGGAAGTAGAGGGCACAAAACAATCTACAATGTCCCAACAACAGGAAAGTTCTAAAGCACAGGTTCAAATTCCAAATCCTCCAGTTCAAACCAATGTTGAAGGACCTACAAGCTTACAGACTCCTCTAAATGAGGAAATGAATAAGAAAATATATAGGGAAACTACTACCCCAATCAGTGGACCTTCAGGACAACCTGGAGCAAAAAGACAAAGACTGAATCTTCTTTCAGAAGAGGAATTTGTTGAGGAAACTACATCCAGTCAAAGGGAAGAAAGGGTAGTTAGTCAGCAGACTTTTCCAGTAGAAGGAACATCCATTAGCTCACAGAGGCAATAGCAAGAAGGACAACAAAGTTCAAAGGTATCATCTCGCAGACCTCCAAGTAAAGAGGCCTTAGATATCAAGAAGACATTCACAGAAATAAAGGCCAAAAATAATCCAGTAAGACTTCAAATTTACAATTAGTATTTGAAAATGGCCCCCACAAACCAGCAGAGATTGATGTCAGGCCATGACACTCAAGAGGGCAAGATGATAATGAGCTACTTCAAGGCAAAGGTACAACAACCTCAGTCAGCAGCAGATTATATCAGGAAAAATCTGGAAGTCTTGGCAAAGGATATTAATCCTTTGGATCAGATTGAACTTCACAAGCAAACTGGAGAAATGGTTTATTCCACCTTCACTAGTAAAGCATTGATGGCTCACAGGCTACAAAATTCTTTGGATAATACTACTGCCCAACTAAACTTGGAGAAGCCTCCTCCTTTCCCAAGGATAATAGAATAAAATCATTAGAAGAAATCATCATTGGATTGGGACATGATCCCAAAAATGTGAAAGGTGTGGAAGCACTAATCAAGAAGAAAGAAGAAGACATTGCTGCCCTGAGGAAACAACTGAAGCTACCTCCTTCAAGGCATCCATAGAATTTTGAGGTTATAAAGTAGAAATCTGAAGAAGAGATGATGGATCTCCTCTTGAAACTCAATGAAATATTGAATGACACAGAGCATGCATTAGAAAAAGCACTGAAGGACAGATAGGGAGAGTCGACCTCTCAGCCTCCTGATGTAATCCCCATAGTCTCAATAGCAGTCCCTTCTACACTTGGAACAACATTAGCTCCAAACATCCCAGCAGCCACAACAGAGGTGGTCACAGGTACAACAGCAGCAGGAACAGCATAGGGCAGCATTGCCAATTTGAGCACAGAAGAGCTGATAAAGGCAATGGAAGAAATGAGACTACAAGTTTCGGAATTGAAACAAGTAAAAGAACAATTGGCTAAGGTAGAAAGAAATTATGATAAATCCAAAATAAGTGTTGTGGAGAAAACAAGGGAGATTAAAGCATTAGAGAATAAAGTGAAAACATTAGAAAAGGATCTCACCTTTGATAAGCCTCTGGCAGAGATCAAGAAAATTCTTTGGGCCAACATCACTCAATCCATAAATGATGTTTGGCCTTCAATCCAAGTAATCTTTGAGCAGATTGACTTAGTGAAAGCAGCACAGGGAGAAATTCAAAAGACAAGAGCTTTGTTAGGACAAATGCCTGAACAAGCCAACCGACTCATACATTTTTTGAATAACAAAACTAAGGAACAACTGGAAGAACTTGGCATCTCAGACAGGACAGACACTATTTTGGAAATCAAGAGGGTGCTAACCAAGAAAACTTTAATGCAGAATTTAGAAAGAAGATGCCAGGATATGCAGGTAGAGATTAATTCCTTCATGGAAAAGTTTACTATTTTGCAGAATAAAGGGCTAACAAGTCCTTTAGTGATTAATGACCAATTAATGAAGCACATAGATTATGTAGATAAATTGAATAAGTGTGCTGGAGATCAAGCTAGTTCACCAAAAAGTGCATCAGGAATAAAAGCACTCCCCACAGGCCGAGTTCTCTATGACAACTTAGAGAACTTATTCTACGTTGAGCATGAGATAAAGCACTTGTTCACAGTCCAGCCTAACTTTTTCAGATATACAAAAACTGACGAGACCCTGAGGAAACTTCAGAAACACAGATTGCCAGAGAAAAATGGTGGGTAGACATGTTGGAAATTTTGTAAAATTATCTTTGGTAAAAGGTAAATCTTGAGCTATTTACCATAGTAAGATGAACAGGGGTTAAACAGGTCGAAGTGTATCAGAATAGGTAAAGAGTATCAGTCAAAACAGGGCAGCCAACACAGAGTTACTAAAGAGGATAGTAGCAAGCCAAATCATAGGGCTTGCCTCGAGCACATTCAGCAAAAACAGGACCAGCACAACATCAGTTTAGCTTTCTCCTATCTTCGAGACTAATTGTCTCTATTTTCTTGTAACTTATTCTTAATCATCCTAGAAAATATTTCACTCTGTTATGATATATTTGTTGTATAATTTTTTTCATAAATATCCCCTCAATTGGAGTATTGAGGGTGGATTCTCAGCCATTGCTGTAATATTGAATATTATGGAATAAAGTGCTGATTGGACCAACTTCGTATGGCTTACTGGATAAAGAATTGATGCAAAGGACTTTTCATAGATTTCATGAATCAAACACCGGATCAATAAGTCCTCTATACCTTATGTTTTAAAGTTTTCTTTGTTTATTATATCATCTGTGTTTCACGTCTGAATGATAAAGAAAAATATTAATTTGGAATATGCTTGATTGCACTCTATTTTCAATCGTTATTATTCTCTATGTTTTCTTCTGAATTAGGATAAACAGTGAAATCTTAATTGCTCCTGTTTTCTAGTTCTTTCATTTTGATTATTTGTTAAAGAATACTTAACTGCTCTTTATCAGTAATCATCCAAGTTCCCTCTTGAAATAGGTTGAAGGATTCTTAACTGCCCTTCACCCATTTTGAAAC
This sequence comes from Pinus tabuliformis, assembly GCA_031772625.1. Lineage (NCBI taxonomy): Eukaryota > Viridiplantae > Streptophyta > Pinopsida > Pinales > Pinaceae > Pinus > Pinus tabuliformis. The sequence continues at coordinate 1,584,324,149 of CM062816.1, forward strand.
CATTCCATCTATTCTAGGTCTTTATTTGTTCCCTGTTTGACCATCTTGCCCTCTGAAACCATCCTTTAAAAAAAAAACAAGTCTAGTTAAGCCATCCTTTTTGACTCCATTTTCCCAATGGCCTAAACTACTCAGTCTTACCCCTATGCTATTAAATCTCACCACCCAAACACAAAACAAACTCCTAAACTCCATAACTATCCTAATATCTTTCAAAACAAAGCTAAAATTTAAAGAGAGAGCCCTCTCTGGACACATATTAGCTAGATTCTATGTCTAAAAGATTGGTTTGTGGTTACCTCAGACCCTTTTCCCTTTCTTACAACTTTTGGGAAAATCTGAGTGATAACATAGTGGCGACTCCATTGGGGACTTGAATAAGTTTTTTGTTACTATTGTTTACTTTATAAGCTACAGAAGGAGCCTGAAGTTAGCCAGGTAGCCTTTGAAATGCTCTTGCTTTGCAATTGCAGAAGTAAATGAATGCTGCTTCAGTCTATCTCCGTCTAGTTTATAGATTGGACATCTGGTTCCAAATGCTTGATCAATCCCTTTTATCAAAAAAATCTTTAAGAAAGTTCAAACCCCATATCTGAAGTCTCTTAAAGAAACCGTTAAAGTTTTATTGTCAAATCCATTTACAAAAAAAACCAAAAATACACCTAGAAACTTGGCTTCAGAAAGGACGCATTACACCAGAGCGAATTATGATCCAAATCCCCCACATGTGTTTGAAAATCCTAATCTGATTCCTAATATTCTAAGGAGACAAGAAAGCCAAGAAAGTTCTACTAGTTCTCAGCCTATGTATAGATCAAGATCCTGTCCTGTGAAGTGGATTTACCTTGAAGAAGAACCCTTTGATGAGTTTTTTGAAACTTCTTTATTTGTAACCTTTTCTTATTCTGGGTTAGCCCACACAGTTCATGACCCATTATTTATTGAAGATTTACAACTTGAGGTTGTCACTTCACATCTTGACAGACATTTGCAAAATTCCATTTAATCTGAGCTTACCCCTGTAGGAACACCAAACCTTTCTGTGATCACTTCAGCTTCTCCAAGTTCATCAATTCCACCTCAGATATCTCAACCTCAAACCACTACTTCCACCCCTCCATCCACCACTCCAAGACCAAACCCAGTTGTTATTTCAACTCAATCTACTGCAATGGCAAATAGGTATACCCCCTTGAATTTACCTGCAAACTTGGGTGCCATGCCCCAAGATTATCAAAGTAAAATCACTCCTTTTGATGGTTCTGGTACTTACACTGCACAACAACATACCAAAAAAATGACTGATTACTTTGAAATATATGAGGTTGATGCTGATGATGTTAGAATGAGGGTATTTGTTCAAAGTCTAACAGGAGATGTTAGAACCTGGTTTAGAGCCCTCCCTGCAAACAATATCAATGACCTAGCAGCCCTTTATACAACATTCCTAAACAGATGGGAAAAGAAGAAAGATCCTCTCCAGATCTTATCAGAATATGAAAACCTGAGGAGAGGTACCCAAGAAACCGTGCAAGATTACTGCACTAGGTTCAATAATGTTTACCAGGCTATTCCTCAAAACCTCAGACCTCCTCCAGATTTGGAATTGATCAAATTCCCTGATGGATTTGATTCTGATATGGCATACCAACTTAGGGAAAGAGCTCCTCGAACCTTAGAAGAGATGCAAAGTATAGCTATCAGTGTTGAAGCCAACCTGATATCCAAACGAGCTAAAGCCAGAGCTGAAAGGAGGATACCTTTGAAAGAAGAACCTTCAGCCTTTGAACAAAAATTAGATGCTATTATTAAAGGAATGGATAGGCTTGGAGATAGAGTAGAAACAATCGAGAGAAAATCCCCTTGGGATGGTCAACCAAGCAATACTGGGAGAAATCCAAATTTCAGGAAGAACCAAAACCCTAACACTGGAAAGACTGGGCTTGACCAAAATATTAGGCCCCCATTCCAGGAAAATTATGCTGAAGCCTCAACTTCTGATGAACCAACAGAAGACACTCAAATCAATTTGATGGGACTCAACAATGAACAACAAGTTTTCTTGACCCAAGAGGATCAAGAAGCTCACATGCTTAAACAATTCCAAACTCAGTTAGGTGAATCATTTGACTTTAGGGAGGGATATGATACAACCATTTATGAAGTCCACAAACAATATAACCTGAGGAGTAGAAGAATTGAAGTTCCTGAAACCAACAGACAGAAAGATACAAAGCAACCTAACAAAGGTAAGACCAACTCCATCCCTGTACATATTCTTTCCAGAACAAACCCTAATCCAAATAACCCAATCATTGAACATGTATCCGATAATCAACCAAATAAGAAACAATCTTCCACTTCTATTCCTTCTAAAGGAAACATGGAAGAACCTCCAGAAGTTGATTTGGAAACAACTTCAGCCCATAACCCCACTCCTGAAAAGGAGAGAAACACAAAGAATACAGAAGAAAAAGAGAATCCAACTGTCTGAAATACAAGAACTCAGACTGAAAAACCTTTTAATATTGAGACTGAAGTAGGCAAATTAAAAATAGCTGTTCCATTGTCAGAATTAGCTAAACATGATGTCTATGGAAGTCAAATCAGTAAATCACTCAAAATGGCTGTTAATGAAGATTCAGTAAATGTTTTTGATGATCAGCTTGAATTGATTTTTGGCCCTAAAGTAAATGGAAACACAGTAGATGGAGGAATTCCTCCTTTCTATGTAAGTTTGAATATACATGATAAAATACTTCATAATGCCATGTTTGATTCTAGTGCCTCTCATAACTTAGTGCCTAAATCGGTAATGGAGAAATTAGATCTAGACATCACCAGGCCTTACAAATACCTTTTCTCTTTCGATTCAAGTCAGGTTAGATGTTCAGGATTAATCAAAGACTTGTGTGTATCACTAGTTCAGTATCCTGCCAAAACAATCTTGATGGACATAGTAGTAGCCAATATTCCACCAAAGTATGGCATGCTATTATCCAGGTCTTGGGGTGCAAAGCTCCAAGGATCTTTACAGTTGGACATGTCTTATGCTACAATTTCAGTGTTCAGTCAGCCCAAGAAATTATACAGAGAAACCTTAATGAAGTATGTAGTAAGTAGTCAAGAGAAACCTCAAAATTTCCCTATCTACTTAGTACATTCTGATATGGATTCTTTCATCCTTTACAATGCTGAAAGTGATTCCTCAAATGAATTGGAAGTTATAGCAGTAGAACCAAAAGAAATCACAAATGAAAAGTCTAGTGTTCAAATACAAGAAATTTCCAAGAACAATGAAACATCAGATACCCAAGAGAAACCAGAAGAAATCAAAAAACGAGATCTCCCAATTAAATAGATTCCTGAGACTCCTGACACTAATTATGAACATGAGATCCTTTGGTACTTAGAATTTGATGGTTCAATTAACAAATTAGGAGCAGGAGCAGGAGTTTGGGTGCACAATCTAAAAAATGATCATGCTGAAGGCCATGCCTACAGACTAAACATTAGATGCACCAATAATATGGTAGAATATGAAGCTTTGTTGCTAGGTCTTGAATTGGTCAAAAGATTAGGAGCAATTAGAGTATCTATCTTAGGAGATTCTGATTTAATAATTCAACATATCAAAGGGAATTTCCTAACAAATGATCCCAGATTGAGATATTACAGAGGAACAGTGATAGAGATTCTCAATACATTTTTAGAAACTCAGCTTGCTAAAATCCCAAGAAAACGTAACCTGCAAGCTCATAGCCTGGCAATGTTTACCAGTACTAGTAAATTGCCATTTGAACCCAATCATCAGTTCACAGCTAAGATTAGACACAGACCAGCCATACCTGACAATGTGAAGAACTGGAAAGTGTTTGATAGTGATAAGCAGATTAACAATTTCTTAACTTTAGAAGAAGAATTTTCTAGCATTAACATAGATGTAAATACAATTAGTGAGTTTGATCAAACGAATAAGATAGAAACATACATTTCAGCAAAAAGTGCAAGTCAAATGCTTCACCCAACAAAATTTACCAACAAAGAAATGCAGGACCTTAAAGAAATGGATATTGATGAGATTATTGAAGGAGAATCTAAATTTATAAATTTAAAAGACAATTATTTGCCTAAAGGATTAACTCCTTTGGAAGATCTTCTTGATTTCAATGATATTCCAAAGAAACCCAATATGGTACCCTTAAAAGCAGACATTGAAGACTATAACTTGGGAACTGAAGAGGATCCTAAAATGCTAAAATTATCCAAATCTTTGCCTCTTGACCAAAAACTCAAATATGTTGAACTAATGAAAGAATCCTAGTATCTCTTTGCCTGGAGCTATGAAGACCTCAAATCATATGACACTTCTATAATTAAACATACAATACCTTTGAAAGAATATCAAAAACCATTCAAACAAAAACTCAGAAGAATCAATCATGTACTGCTTCCTTTAATTGAGAAAGAAATCAAAAGAATGTATGAAGCAGGGATAATTGCTCCTATCAGGTTTTCAGAGTGGGTGTCTAATTTAGTACCTACTAGGAAGAAAACTGGAGAAATTAGATTATGTGTTGATTTAAGAAATGTAAATAAGGTTTCTTTAAAGGACAATTAACCATTACCCAAGATGGATCACATTTTACAGAGGGTAGTAGCTGCTTCTAGGATTTCACTTCTAGATGGGTTCTCAGGCTATAATCAAATTCTGGTTCATCCTGATGACCAGGAAAAGACTGCATTTACAACACCATGGGGTACATTCAAATATGTAAAAATGTCATTTGGGCTTAAAAACGCAGGAGCAAAATTCCAAAGAGCAATGGACATAGCATTTGCAAAAGAAATTCATGATTTCCTGGTTATATATCTAGATGACCTGACTGTGTTTTCTAAATCAGATCAACAACATTTGGATCATCTGAGACAATTGTTCTTAAAATGCAGAAAATTTTGAATTTCATTAAATCCTAAGAAGTCCTTATTTGGTCTAGAAGAAGGCAAAATGTTAGGCCATATCATCTCCAAAGATGGCATCGGAATTGATCCTGCTAGAATAGAGGCTATTCTGCAAATACCCCACCCTAGAAATGTCAAAGAACTTCAAGCTTTCCTAGGAAAGATTAACTTTTTGAGAAGATTCATATCTAATTTGGCTGAATTAATTAGATTGCTTAATAATATGTTGAAAATGGATGCAAGTATTAAATGGACAGTTGAAGCCAAACAAGCCTTTGAAGAAATTAAAATGGCTTTGATCAGAACACCTGTCCTTACCAGTCCAAAGTTTGATAGAGACTTCATAATATTTTCATTTGCATCAGAACACACTATAGCAGCTGTTTTACTGCGAAAGGATAATCAAGGATGTGAAAAATCCATAGCCTTTTTCAGTAAAGCACTTAGGGATGCATCACTAAATTACAAAATCATGGAAAAACAAGATTTTGCACTTGTGAAAGCTATTAAAGACTTTAGAGTCTATATATTGTACTCCCATGTAATAACGTATGTACCAAATGTTGTTGTCAAAGACATCCTAACCCAGGATGGAATTGAAGGCAAACGAGGTAAATGGATAGCTAATATATTAGAGTATGATATTGAAATAAAACCTACAAAGCTTATAAAAGGACAGGGATTGGCCAAACTCATGATTGAAACAAATTGTCAAGCCCTGGATATTAATGAACTGGATAATGAATAGGAGATGGCAACTCCACAAATCAGCCAGGCCTTCTTAGATTCACCTTGGTATGCTGATATAACTTATATATTATTAAACCTGTAGGCTCCTCCAGGGTTATCCAGAACAAAGAAAAGGTTTTTAAAGATGAAAGCTGCAAAGTTTTGTATTTTAGATAATGCTCTCTTTTGGAAAAATCATGAAGGTATTCTATTGAATTGTTTAGTAAAAGAAGAAGCTGACAAGGTTCTCAAAGAATTTCATGCAGGAGACTGTGGTGGACACCTTACTGGAAATCAACGGCAGACAAAATACTAAGGGCTGGATTTCATTGGCCAACCTTGTTTACTGATGTAAAGAAATTTGTCATTGCTTGCCATAAATGTCAAATTTTTGAAGGCAAGAGGAAACTATTACCTTTACCCCTGAGACCAATTTCCATTGAAAAACCCTTCCAACAATGGGGCCTGGACTTCATTGGAGAAATCCATCCTCCCTCTTCTAGCCAACATAAATGGATTCTCACTGCCACAGACTATTTCACCAAGTGGATAGAAGCCATTCCTTCCAGACAAGCCAATGACACAGTGATTATAGGATTCCTAGAAATCAACATATTGTCTAGATTTGGCTGTCCTGATAAAATCATAACTGATAACGCTGCTGCCTTTAAATCCAAGAAAATGATAAGTTTCTGTAACAAATACCACATCACTTTAGGCCGTTCCATAGCCTATTACCCTCAAGGTAATGGTCTAGCTGAGTCTTCCAACAAAAGCCTAATTAATATTATTTAAAAGTTATTGGAAGAAAATAAGAAAAATTGGCACAAGAAACTTATAAATGCACTATGGGCAGATAGACTTACTACAGAGAAATCTATTGGAACTAGTCCTTATGAGTTAGTCTATGGCATGGAAGCTGTATTTCCTTCATCTTTAGGAGTTCCTGTAATGAAATTACTTCAAGAATATTAGGTGGAGCCTAATGATATTCAGAGGAGGATTAACCAGACCATCCATTTGCAGCAGACCAGAGAGGAAGTATATCAAAGATTCCAAGTGTTACAGGAAAAACTTAAGAAAATATTTGATAAAAGAACCAAGGCAGAAGATTTCTACCTTGGAGACAAAGTTTTAAGATGGGATTCCAGGAGAGAGGATAAGGGAAAACATGGGAAGTTTGACTTCCTATGGAAAGGACCTTTTATTATCCAGGCCTTGCAAGGGAATAATACTTACTTTTTGAAAAACCTGGATGGCACAGAAACAGAAGAAGGGCCAGTTAATGGTCAGATGCTGAAACATTACTTTCATCCAACTTTTTAATGTATTCTTACTTTAACATATACATACTATATCCTTGGTAATGTCACAGTTTGGATTGGATAGTAACTTGCTGGAGTTGAAGCCCGAAGAGAAGGCCCTAAGCTTCACAAGTGTTACTGTCATATATACAATAAAGCAACCAACAGAAGGAGATTTCAGAGCATAGTCAAAGTTATTCAGAAGGCCATATGACCTGCTGTTCTTGACTTTCCACCAGGAAAAGCCATCCCCAAGTGGAGCCAGTATTATACTCCTATACCAATAGGTGTCATATTTCATGATTGACTTGATGGGCTCTATAATATGTTCATACCTTTCCTTGTTGCAAAGCTTTTCCATATTTTCAAAAAATCAAAAAATTTAAAAACTGTAAAGAGGGTATACCCTAAAAGAAAAATCAAAGGGTAAAAAGAATAAAAATGGTCAAAAAATCAGAAGAAATGAACCCCAAATAAAAATAGACCAGGAAAGTGAGCAAGTCTAAATGCCACTACTTTTCCATTTTCTGTAATAATCAATTGTGTGCAGCTTGTTACTTATGCCACAATTAATGAAGTGTCAAACTGTTTAAACTTGACTCATTTAGATTTCAATTTCATGTTGTAGAATAGAGAATAAATATCTAACCAAATAGTGTAATCTTGGAAGATAAGTAGATAGGTAGAGTAAATAAAAAGGAGCTCAACAGTGTAATCTGAGCCCTTGGATGTAATAAGTGTAGACTTAGGTAAGCTTGCCATGTAAAAGAAAAGGAATATTTGATAAGGGTTTGCCAGTCTAAGTGCACCCAAATAAAGAAGAAAAAATGTTAGATTAAAGTAGGTAGGGTAGGTAGATGGTGTTGCAGAATTACTTGTGATGGATAATGTCTCTAAATGTGTTAAATTTTCTCTTTTATCACAAGTATAAGGCAGACATTTCACTTGATGCAGCTCAAGCAAGACAAGGTCAAATAATTAACTTCCCTTCACATTTTTCGCTAAAGATTTCACTAATTCCCCCTAAAGTATTAAGGTCTTTGAAAATTAAAGGGGCTCAGAGCATTTATCTGACTTTTGGAGGGACCAGACCCTCAACCTAATGATTTAAAAGCCTAAGTACTTAATATCATCCATAAAGCATTCATTTGATTTCATAAACTCATTTCCTAAGGAAAAATCCTACTTTACTTAGGAAAATACATAATATCACCCAAAAAATCCCTTTTCCGCTTTAAAGCCTAAGTTTAAATGTAAATCTCTAACGTTTACTTAGTGCTCATTCTCATTTTTTATCATATTAACTTTTAACTTATATTATATAAATCCCGAGAGAAACATTCCCCTTCCCGTATTATTTAACTATATATAACCCCTACATTTTATATATCCCGCCCCCGGTTGAATACAACCATAATCATCGTTCAAAAGGGATTAATGAATTTATTTGAAATTCATTAACAACCTAACCACCCCTCAACCGATAGCATTGGCCCCGGTACAATGAAAATATTATTAAATAAATCGGGCCTGCCACAAATAAAGCACCAGCCCAAAGGTCCACCTACTTATCTGCAGACTTTCTTCACTGAAACTGGAAGACTCATTGTTGATATGATAGCCCTGATTATGGGGTTTAATTCTAGTGAATATGTGGATGATATCACCCTAGTCTTATTGTCAATCTTTATTCCAGGACAACCCCCCGCTGTCAGATATGACTATGCCACCTACATTGCCAACAAGATCCATGATCAACTCCCGAATTTGGAAAGGGAAGGAGTTTTAAAATACACCTTTTTCATATACCATCTTATGCTATATTATCAGTCAGATAACTTTCCTTTCCCTATCAAGAAACTTGACACTAAAGGAAATCCAAGGTCTGTTATCTTTTGGAGTTCAATCTTTCATAATACCAGTGAGTCCCCTTACACTTATAATGAATTCATTGACTTATTTGTACATCCAGCAACCACTCTGTTGATAGGAGTTTCCCCTCCTAGGATTAATGGTGACATGAAGAAAATTCTCCAGCTCTCTAAGCAGTAAAGGATAGGTGACTAGTACCTATATAAGGATCACACAGAAATCAGGATGTATGGGTGTGAACTTTGCCCTTTTAAGTTACCCAAGTATGTTCCCATGAGATTATTTGCATTGGATTATTTCAGACAGATCATAAATGCAGATTTAGTCCATTTTTGTGGTTCCAAGAAGAAAGCTCAGCTAAGAATTAAGAACCAGCTAGGCCCTTTTGTCATCAACTCTAGGGATGCGTGGAAAGAAGCTGAAAAGATTTTAGAAGACCACCTTAAATTAAGAAAGAGTTTTAGGTGGGTACCATATGACCCCAACAGTTTTATATGTGAAAAAAGTAAAAAGAACAGGTTATCCCCATATATTCATTATAGGATCCCATAAATTGAGCAGTTTGCAAACTTGGATGAATGGATATAGGGAACCCTAGTAGAAGAAGTTAGTGAGCAAGTCAACATGGAAAATGATATGAGAGATCAGGAGAAAACTCTTGACTTAGATTCTTTTGGGCAGGTACCATTTCAACTATCTTATAGTCCAAGAATTGGTGCATCAATTGCTGGACTTCTCAGCAATATCCACAGGAAATTAACATACCAGCCACAAAAAAGATCTAAAGGTAAGGAATAGAGGGCACAAAACAATCTACAATGTCCCAACAACAAGAAACTTCTAAAGAACAAGTTCAAATGCTAACTCCTCCAGTTCAAACCAATGTTGAAGGACCTCCAAGATTACATAATCCTCTAAATGAGGAAAGGAATAAGAAAAGAGATAAGGAAACTACTACCCTAATCAGTGGACCTTTAGGACAGCCTGGAGAAAAAAGACAAAGACTAAATCCTCTTTCAGAAGAGGAATTTGTTGAGGAAACTACATCCAGTCAAAGGGAAGAAAGGGTAGTTAGTCAGCAGACTTTTCCAGTAGAAGGAACATCCATTAACTCACAGAGGCAAGAGCAAGAAGGACAACAAAGTTCAGACGTATCATCTTGCAGACCTCCAAGTAAAGAGGCCTTAGATATCAAGAATACATTCACAGAAATAAAGGCTAAAAATGATCCAGTAAGACTTCAAATTTACAATCAGTATTTGAAAATGGCCCCCACAAACCAACAGAGATTGATGTCAGGCTATGACATTCAAGAGGGAAATATGATATTGAGCTACTTCAAGCCAAAGGTGCAACAACCTCAGTCAGCAGTAGATTATATTAGGACAAATCTGGAAGTCTTGGCAAAGGATATTAATCCTTTGGATCAGATTGAACTTCACAAGAAAACTGGAGAAATGGTTTATTCCACTTTAACTAGTAAAGCATTGATGGCTCACAGGCTACAATTTTTTTTGGATAATACTATTGCCCATCTAAACTTGGAGAAAGCCTCCTCCTTGGCCAAGGATAACAGAATAAAATCATTAGAAGAAATCATCATTGGATTGGGACATGATCCCAAAGATGTGAAAGGTGTGGAAGCACTAATCAAGAAGAAAGAAGAAGACATTGTTGCCTTGAGGAAATAGCTGAAGCTACCTCCTTCAAGGTATCCACAGACTTTTGAGGTTATAAAGCAGAAATCTGAAGAAGAGATGATGGATTTCCTCTTGAAACTCAATGAAAGATTGAATGACATAGAGCGGGAATTAGAAAAAGCACCGAAGGACAAGCAGGGAGAGTCGACCTCTCAGCCTTCTGATGTAATCCCCATAGTCTCAACAACAGTCCCTTCTACACGTGGGACAACATTAGCTCCAAACATGCCAGCATCCACAACAGAGGTGGTCACAGGTACAACAGAAGCAGGAACAACATAGGGCAGCATTGCCAATTTGAGCACAGAAGAGCTGATAAAGGCAATGGAAGAAATGAGACTACAAGTTTCGGAATTGAAACAAGTAAACGAACAATTAGCTAAGGCATAAAGAAATTATGATAAATCCAAAATAAGTGTTGTGGAGAAAACAAGGGAGATTAAAGCATTAGAGAATAAAGTGAAAACATTAGAAAAGGATCTCACCTTTGATAAGCCTCTGGCAGAGATCAAGAAAATTCTTTGGGCCAACATCACTCAATCCATAAATGATGTTTGGCCTTCAATCCAAGTAATCTTTGAGCAGATTGACTTAGTGAAAGCAGCACAGGGAGAAATTCAAAAGACAAGAGCTTTGTTAGGACAGATGCTTGAGCAAGCCAACCGGCTCATACGTTTTTTGAATAACAAGACTAAGGAACAACTGGAAGAATTTGGCATCTCAGACAGGACAGATGCTATTTTGGAAATCAAGAGGGTGCTAACCAAGAAAACTTTAATGCAGAATTTAGAAAGAAGATGCCAGGATATGCAGGTAGAGATTAATTCTTTCATGGAAAAGTTTACTATTTTGCAGAGTAAAGGGCTACCAAGTCCTTTAGTGATTAATGACCGATTAATGAAGCACGTATATTATGTAGATAAATTGAATAAGTATATTGGAGATCAAGCTAGTTCATCAACAAGTGAATCAGGAATAAAAGCACTCCCCACAGGCCGAGTTCTCTATGACAGCTTAGAGAACTTATTCTACATTGAGCATGAGATAAAGCACTTGTTCACAGTCCAGCCTAACTTTTTCAAATATACAGAAACTGACGAGACCCTGAGGAAACTTCAGAAACATAGATTTCCAGAGAAAAAATGGTGGGAAGACATGTTGGAAATTTTGTAAAATTATCTTTGGTAAAAGGTAAATCTTGAGCTATTTACCATAGTAATATGAATAAAGATGAACAAGGGTCAAACAGGTTGAAGTGTATCAGAACAGGTAAAGAGTATCAGTCAAAACAGGGCAGCCAGCACAGAGTTACTAAAGAGGACAGCAGCAAGCCAAATCATAGGGCCTGCCTCTAGCACATTCAGCAAAAACAGGACCAGCACAACATCAGTTTAGCTTTCTCCTATCTTCGAGACTAATTATCTCTATTTTCTTGTAACTTATTCTTAATCATCCTAGAAAATATCTCACTCTGTTATGAGATATTTGTTGTACTATTTTTTTCATAAATACCCCCTCAATTGGAGTATTGAGGGTGGATTCTTAGACATTGTTGTAATATTGACTATTTTGGAATAAAGTGCTGATTGGACCAACTTCGTATGGCTTACTGGATAAAGAATTGATGCAAAGGACTTTTCACAGATTTCTTGAATCAAACACCAGATCAATAAGTCCTCTATACCTTATGTTTTAAAGTTTTCTTCGTTTATTATATCATCTGTGTTTCATATCTGAATGATAAAGAAAAATATTAATTCGGAATATGCTTGATTGCACTCTGTTTTCAATCGTTATTATTCTCTATGTTTTCTTTTGAATTAGGATTAACAATGAAATCTTAATTGCTCCTGTTTTCTAGTTCTTTCATTTTGATTATTTGTTAAAGAATACTTAAATGCTATTGATCAGTAATCATCCAAGTTCTCTCTTGAAATAGGTTGAAGGATTCTTAACTACCCTTCACCCATTTTGAAACCATTCCATCTATTCTAAGTCTTTATTTGTTCCCTATTTGACCATCTTGCCATCTAAAACCATCATTTGTTAAAAGACCAGGTCCAGTTAAGCCATCTTTTTTGACTCCATTTTCCCAATGGCCTAAACTACTCAGTCTTACCCCTCTGCTATTGAATGTCACCACCCAAATGCAAAACAAACTCCTAAACTCCATAACTAGCCTAATATCTTTCAAAACAAAGCTAAAATTTAAAGAGAGAGCCCTCTCTGGACACAGATTGGCTAGATTTTGTGTTTAAAAGATTGGTTTGTGGTTGCCTCAGACCCCTTTCCGTTTCTTACAAATTTTGGGAAAATCTAAGTGATAACAAGCCCTAGTCATGGGCTCCACGAGAATGTTTCTAGTTTACTAGACTTTGGATTTTAATCCTGTTGGCATTATGAGACACGTGTTGTCCTTGATGGAAAATCACACAGATGAAAAATCATAGTGCAGGAGGTCAGCAGCAAGGAATTGATGATCAGACTAGAAGAATGAAGAGAAAATATATATATGCAGGTTCATCGTGACCGAGCTGCATATACACGCGGGTTAGTCGTTGAAAAGACGCGTATGCGTATACACACACTTTCACGCAAGGAAAAGTGTGTACATGTCCAAGAACTTATGTTTGGTCCATGGTATTTAGTCCTTGGTATTTGAACCTATGGTTTTGGACCATGGTATCTCATAAGAAGTGTTGATCCCAAGTATTTGGTCCATGGTATTGGTTTGTTATGGTTTTGGACCATGGTATTTAGCAAGGCCTAAGACTATAAGAGGAGAAGAAGATCATTAGGCAAGAGCATCGAGAAAGTCTTGAATATCTGATGAAGTATGAGATCCAGTATGCAGGTTATGGGTTGGTGATGCATTGCTTGATCTGAGCTAAGGAGGGATCTCATCGGTTGATGGAGAACAAGATCTAAGGATAGATCGGGATCAAATGGTTTGAAATGAACTATCTCTATATGATTGATTATGTTTATTCTAGATCTGTATACTGACGCATGTAATGATCTGAACTGGGTATAAATTAAGTTTGAAATCGTTGCAAGTCATGATTGAATATTTATAGATCTGTACGCGGTTGGATTTGGTGTAAGCGCATATGTACGTGGGTTTTGTTCATTGTAGTAGCGTATACCATTTGAGCTATAATGTTTGAAGTTACAGGTGGTTCCGGTTGTTGATGGTGTCAGTATTCTGCATATCCTGTTTGGTTGAGTGTGTTTAGCTTCAGTATTGATGGATGAGAACTAATATTGGATCAGGATCATAATGACTCATATTTATGTGATATGATGGACTAGATCTGGGTGCTAACACACATATTATCCTTGTATATGTAATAATCTGGATATGTCTTAAGTCAGGAAGTGCATCAAGTTATAAGTAATTAATTGATGACATATACGCTGGTTCACCTTGGTGAAGTTGCGTACACACGCTGGTTCAACACTTCCAAGTAGCGTATGCACTCTGATGCATGATTCTGATGATACAGTTGGTTCTGAATATTGTTGCAGAGTTCAGTGTTTTGCTCTGTGTTCTGGTGACTGTGTTGTTGATAGGGTTTCAATGTTTCAGTGATTCAGAAATTGATGAGGCTACTATTGATTGTTTTGTGCTTCAATGATATTTATGGATCCAGTATGAAAATTTGATGAAATGTGGCCTTCAGATTATAGTGTTGTGCTTTAGGAGTATCCAGTCTGAAAATGTATGAAATGTGGTCCTTGGAGGATGAAAGGAGATTGTAGGCTGATTCCTACGTACTAGTACATCAGCTAGTACAAGAGTAAAGGGGGTAGTAGCTCCCTTCCAGTAGGCAGGCACCTACGTACTAATAAATGGATCAGCTAGTACAAGAGCTAAGGGGGTTGTAGCTCCCATCCAGGAGAGTCTGGAGAACGAGAGAAGGTTGTAGCCTTCTGCAGGTAGAAGCCTGTGTACTGGTATAAGACTGCACCAATACAGAAATATTGTAAAATGAAGTTTCTTATTAAAAGAAGATAGAGATGACTTGCAGCAGGTGGTTTTCACCCACATTGGGTTTCCACCTTATATCATGGTGTTCATGTGTGCTTCTTGTGTGTGATGATCTGTTCTGTTTTACTACACCTGCTTACTGTTCATATGGTTAATGAAGTTCTGATGCACTAACTAAAGATCAACATTTAATGGATTAACTGAATCATAAGTATTCTGGATATACGCTAGTTGCATTAGACACAGTTGCGTATACACGCGGGTTCCATTAACTGAAGTAGCGTATATGTATCTAAGTATGGAAATGAAAAAGTTTTATTGATTTGATAATACTGATTCACCCCCCCCCCCTCAGTATTATTTTCAACAAATCCTTCCATGGAAATCTCTTATGCACCTATCTAGATTAGATTGTCGTATCTTCCCTCATTTTGAAACAACAATGGTATTTTCAAATCCATCGATAACAATTTGGGCTACTGCATTTCTTTTTTTCTCTCATGGAAAATCAGGTGAAGCCCTCTCGAAGAGACCACACCACTCGGCCAAATAAATCCAATCCTGATCCCCCAAGAGGGTCGAGCAGAATTGAACCCGTGACCTCCCAATGGCAAGGTGCTTTAGCAACGGGCCATCGACCAACTAAGCTAACCCTCAGGGCTAAGACTGCTACATTTCTAGTCCTAAGGGCAAGGAAAAAACTTCTCTTATGTCAGAATTTGTGTTGAAATGGATTTTGCAAAAGGACTCCCTGAAGCGATTTAGTTTGACTTGGGGGGCTAGTCCTAGGTTCACGCTCTAGATTGTGAGCAAGTTCCTTTTAAATGCATTTTTGCCATGAGTATGGGCAATTTGCAAAACATTGTCCTAAAGCTATAGCACCTTAATCTCCTTTTATACCTCCAACTTCTCAAAGTAATTATGAGCAACAAGCATTCAAACCAATTTCAAGGAAGCACAAGAATCATTCATTTAAGAGGCCTCATTCTAGCAAGTATGAATCTAATCAGCATCTCCCTCCAGTAATAGATATGAAGCTTTGAATTCCTCAAATGTAAAATCACAATTGAAGAAGATCAACCAGATCAAGATCAAATGGCTTGGCTTCAGAGAACATTTGTTCTCATGTTGAGGAAGAGACTAGTTCTAAGGCTATTGAAATAGCTCTCCTTCAAATAAAATGGAAGAAGAGGCCAGTTCGAAGGAAGAGAATGAGGTCAATCTCTCATGTTCTTCTCCTTCATATTCAGAAGTTTTACAAAGCAATCAATGACTATCCCCTCCATTAACAAGAAATAGAAAGACCAAAGCAAGAAATCTCGAAAATCTAGTGCCCATCATTCTTTAGCCTCCCGTGATTCTAGTGGGGGTCAATTCTGATTAAATATTATAAATGTTTTGTTTGTGTACCACTTGTGCAAGCAATTTGTAAGAATCTACTCTTGTTTTCGAGAAGCAATAGGCTCAAGTCTCATAAAATCTAGTTTTGGATCTCTCCCACTTCTTCATTTCTCGAGAGGATGGTTTCTTTGCCCGCACTCTTTCTAGAATCATGGAAAAGTTTTTCCTTGTAGTTTTCATCTCAATGTACTTCAGCTACGTGTTCTAGCTGCAGATTTTACCTTAGTACAAATTTATTGTTCTAGTTAAAAAAAGTGAGGAGGGAGGGCCCAAGCACGTCATTATATGGGATTTGATTGATGATATATGGAACAACATGTAGCATTTAACAATTCACAAAGCAAGAAGTTCACATTTTTTTTCTCTAGTGAATTTCATTACAAGTTTCACCAATAACATTATTCACCAATTTCTTTAGTTATTTGTAGAAAATAGTACTAGACCTATAGACGCATGCAACCATATAGTTTGAGTTAAAGAACTACAAGATAGCTCTATTATTATTTGGCTATGATATGGAAATGTGAGTAAGAACATTTACATGGCTAGATAAGCAATTTCACTTCAACTTTCAAATTGTATGATTGATTATTTAGCTTTAAAGTTCACATTTTAAATTTTATTAATAACATTATATTGTTTGGAAATTTAATTTACTTGTTCTCTTTTTTGCAAAATCCATTTCAACACAAAACTTCTCCTATGTCAAAATTTGTGTTGAAATGGATTTGTAAAAGGACTCCCTGAGGCAATTAAGCTTGAATTGGAGGGTTATTCCTAGGTTTAGACTCTAGAATATGAACAAGTTCCTTTTAAATGAAATTTTTTCCATGAGTATGGGCACTTTGCAAAACGTTATCCAAAAGTTATAGCACCTCAGTCTCCTTCTATCACTCCATCTTCTCAAAGTAATGATGAGAAAGAAACATTCAAACCAATTTCAAGGAAGCATAATAATCATTTATTTAAGAGGCCTAATTCCAACAAGTATGAATCTAATCAGCATCCTCCCTCCAATAATAGATATGAAGTTTTGAAGTCCTCAAATGCAGAAGTCAATTCAAGAGGATCAACCAAATCCAGATCAAATGGCTTCAAATAACATCAGTTATCACATTAAGGAAGAGACTAGTTCTAAGGATATTGAAATGCCTCTCCTTCAAATAAAAAGGAAGAAGAGGTCAGTTCGAAGGAAGAGAATGAGGTCAATCTCTCTTGTTCTTCTCCTTCATATTCGAAAGTTTTAGGAAGAAATCAATGATCGTCCCCTTAATTAACAAGAAATAGAAAGAACGAAGCAAGAAATCTCCAAAATATAGTGCCCATCATTCTTTAGCCTCCCATGGTTCTAATGGGATGTCAGTTTTGATTAAATATTAGAAATTTTTTATTTTTATACCATTTTGTGCAAGCAATCTGTAAGAATCTACTCTGTTCTAAAAAATAAATAGGCTTAAGTTCCAAAAGGTCTAATTTTGGATCTCCCCCACTTTATTCTTTTGTTGAGAGGGGGATGGATTTTTGCCCCCTTCTTTCTAGAGTCATGGAAAAGTTTTTCCTTGTACCATTCATCTTGATGTACTTCAACTGCGTGTTCCAGTTGCAGATTTTCGCTTAATACAAATTTCTTGTTCTAGTTAAAAAAGGTGAGGGGGGAAAGGCCAAGTACATCATTATATGGGATTTGATTGATGATATATGGAACAACATGTAGCATTTCACACTTCACAGAGTAAGAAGTTCACATTATTTTACTCTAGTGAATTTCACTACAAGTTTCACCACTAACATTATTGGCCAAGTTCTTTAGTGTGTGTAGAAAATGGTGCTAGACCTATAGGTGCATGTAGCAATATAGTTCGATTTAAAAAATTACAAGAGAGCTCTAGGATTATTTTCCTATGATATAGAAATGTGGGTAAGAACATTTATGTGGCTAGATAAGCAATTTCACTTTAACTTTCAAATTGTATGATTGATTGTTCAACTTTAAAGTTCACATTTAGACTTTATTAATAAGAGTATATTGTTTGGAAATTTAATTTACTTGTTCTCTCTTTTCCTATATTTTTTGATGTATGGTGGAATAATTGTGGTGGACAAAGATCAAATCTTCAAAAAATTGTAATCAGTGTGCCAACACAATTGGAGTTTCTTTGAAAAAACACTCACAAAAGCATAATAAGACGGAGTATCAACACCTCAATGATATGATGTATGTTTACGACATCCTTTGATTATGGGTGGGGTAGTTGAAGAACCCACTTGATGTACAAGCCATTTACTTGGATGTGATTCATCCCACTTCTAACTCAATGTTGAGGAGGGTGAGAGACCTATTATGGAGGATTCATTTCCCTAGTTAGATAGGGAGGATGATCGAGCGCAAGACCAACTAGAGCAAGATTGGCCAACTCACGACCAACCAATGCACAACCAACAAAATCAAGTGTAGGAACCACCAATTTGTAGCTCCATTGGACATGCAATTCCAAGACTCTCCACCAATAGGCCCTAGAAAAGAGGAAAAGGTCATTAACGCATCCATATTATAGTTTAATTTTTTATTTTATTTTAAACTCTTGAATTTTAACTCAACCCTGTCAACTATTGATGGTTAATATATGATGTATGTGATTGGACAACCTATATATGATAATTGAATACCTTCTTTTAATAATTATGTCACAATGTAATTATCTGATGATTTAAGTTCATGCTTTCATTTAGCTGAAAAATATTGCTTTAGGAATCTTTTATTGATCGACAATTTTTTGTTGAATTTTCCCAATTTTCATTTTTCAAATCCCTGCCAAGTTGATTGTGACTGAGATTTCTCTAACAATACTCACAATCTTTAGGCACAAGATGCAACCCATTGACTCCTAAATCCATTTCAAGAAAAAATTCACCACAAAAATCTGTCAGCTTTCAAGTGACTCCAAAATTTTTTACACCACATGTTTACGGGTGCTTAATGAGATATGGGATGCATGGTGTATGTTTAGCCCTTGGATGGTTCGAGGTGGATTTTGACATGGGAGATGGCTTGTGATGGAGTTTCACATTGGATATTGCTTAATTAGTGATTGATCGACCTTAGTTAGGTGATTGCATGGCATTCTTCCTTATGGTTTTGGAGTTCACTTAATAGCTTAAGTGACATCCTTCATGATGGCCACATGATGATGTTGCTCGCTTGGAGAAAGTTGTCCTTAAGAGAAGGAGCATATTGCATCTTTGAAGGGGGCATCAAGCACTAGATAGCATGGGGTAGCTTGAATTCCTATATGGAAGCTTGAAGATGGCTTGGGGAAACTTGGTTGTGATGGTGTTCATGCAAGGGGAGTGGACCTAGTGGAGTACATCGCTTAGGAGGAATGATGGAGTCCCATACAAGCATATGTGCTTTTGGCGAAACATGGACACACCTTGTGTAGCTACCTCATTTTCAAGCCCTTATTGTGTATGACATCACCTTGGAGCTTGACATGTGTACACTTGGAGTGGAGCACTCCAATTATGGGTGCATACATGTGTTTATTGTAGGTTTCTTATATGGCCATTGACCTACATTATATTGATCTCCCTTACCTCCCATATACATAGAGGAATGACAGAATCCACCACATTCATTATTGTACTCATCATTATTATTCAATATTGTGTTAGAGGAGACTAAGTTGCACAATGCTAGGAAATGGATACGCATTTTCAAAATGGAAACAACTAAAATGTGAGCCTCCAAAAATTTGGAAAGGAGGAAACACGATGTGTGTGTGTGTGTGTCTATAAACAAAGAAAGACAAAAAATCAACCAAACACCAAATTGGTGTATGAGACACCTTTGTTTATGGCATAAGGGACCTACTTGCATGCAACAACTTGATTGTGCTAAAGCCTACGGAGGTGCACATACTCTATCCCCCTCTAGATTTGAACATGTGACCTCTTAGGATGAAACACATGTTTTTAACCATTAGACACACTCAATACACACACACACACATATATACATGTGTATATATAGAAATATATACACACACACACATATATATACATGTGTTGTGTGTATGTATAGTCTCATTTTATAAATAGCACATTATAGTGAATATTGAAAAGAAAGCATTATGAATAAATAAGCAAGAACATTTAAATGACAAGCAATGTTCCACCATTTCTTATATTGGGATCTTGATCAATATTATCACCCTTTGCATCTATCTCAATCCTTGAGGAACATTAGTCAACACCATGCAGTTTTGATGAAACTACCTAATCCAAGCTTTAAAATATGGTAGAAAAATCTTAACATACCTAATCAATGATTTTGGCTTGAGTGAAGAGTGCACTTTTGCTAAGGCCACAACAAAGGAGTCAAAAGATCAATATCACCAACATCAAGGTACATAAAGGTCTTGGTGTTGTTAATTAAATGTCAATCCCATACCATTATACATGATGGAATCTAATGAAAATGTTGCAATCCTACCAATCCAGAAAACTGTTAAGTCTGTTGAATTTTGAATGAGATGTGAAATTCTACTTTCTCCATATCAAGTTTGATGAGGTTTGAACCACTCTCAAACATCCTGAAGCAGTTAATGTCAACTTTAAAGAGTTTAACATTACCATTAATTGTTAGTATTTTTGGTGCAAATTGAGAGTGAAACCATCTTTTAAAAAAAAATTGCTAGTCTTAGAGGCTTCTAAATGTCTCACCAATTCATAATTAACCTTTACTAAAGCATTAAAACAAAAAAATGTGGATCACAACAATCAAATTGTGGCAGAGTTTGACAATTTTTTTTGGATACCTGTTTCAATCTGTATGAAACGCATTTTCCACACATGAATTGCAATTGATATGGATTGAAAAATGTTTTAAACACACTTTAGTCATGTTTCAATGTTTCAATACAGAAACCTGAATAGTACGAGGGGGTGTGTTTCCTACAACTTAGGTTAGAGATGTGACTAAGATGAGTGCACTACTCATTCTCTCTCTCTCTCTCTCTCTCTCTCTCTCTCTCTCTCTCTCTCTCTCTTATATCTTCATTTATATCTGCTTTCTCTCTCTCATGGAGTTGCTAAAGTTTCTTAATCATCTCACAACAGCTTGAAGTCTACAGTTATGGTTTCATCCCTTGGGGTATTGAAATTAGAGTGTTGAGATTAAACCCAAGTGATATATTTGGTGAAGAAGAGGAGGAAAATATGTCTCACCTTGGAGGACTTGTTTGAGTGCTTAATGGATGTTGGAGCTCCTTGGTTGAGCTAAAGTTTTTTTTGTTTTCCCCAGCTAGGGTTTTAGAGAGCTAATGGATTACACTAGCCTTGCAATAGACCTATGGTATGTACTCATACAACCACTACTTAATGAAGTTCTCAGTTATTCAATAGGTGTGTAAATCTCAAATTTGATTTTCTACCATATATGTTCTTTATGCTTTGTAATTTCAAGCTATCTAGACTTCCCGATTTGATGTAAGGGAAATTACCTTAAATGATTTAACATCAAAGTTATCCAAAAAAAATCGTTCACTGAACCAACAGAGCCCAAAGATGTGAACTAGACCAAAACCTAAAATATCGAACCAAAAAACCAATCAACCATAAAATACATAAATATACAAATTTTGAAAAAAAATACACATTCATGTGCATCCATGTGAATCCAAACCATTATACACAACTATGCAAACTTTCTCCTATATATATATCTAGTAAGGGTGCATGTAACCAAAATAGCACAAAGTGCAATCCATCTCTAAACCAAAAATACATCAACAAACAGGTTCTAGATGGCCTCTAGAGTCCAAAAAAAATCATGCTACAACAAATACCTACATATCATCAAAATCATTTCCTTTATTGGGATCCTCATCATAGCTATGACCCTCTAAGCATTAAAATAAGATAATAAAAAAATATTAACATGTAAAATCAAGATTTTGTTTGAGTGATGCTTACATTTTTACTAGGATCGTGACAAAGAAGTTCAACAGTCAATGTCACCAAAACCGAGGTACATAGAGAGCTTGGTTCTCTTGATTAAATGTTAGCTCCATACCCTCCTACATGACAGACTCCAATGGAAACGTTGCAATCTCCATAATCCAGATATGCTAAAAATTGTTAAGTTTGTTGCATTTTGAGTGGGACTTAAAATTATACTTTCTCCATATGAAATACAATGAGGTTGGAACTACTCTCAAACATTCTAAAATAATTAATGTTAATGTTAAAAATTTAAGTAAAAGCGATAGATTTAACATTACTATTAATTGCATTGCATTAGTAAGGCCCTAAAGGTCGAATATGATGGAATATAATGCATCTATGGTCAACATTTCTCATTGCATACTCAAAGAAGAAATCAATTTTTGGTCACTTTCAAGTCATCTCGAATAAGCCCTTCAAGTCAGCTCTTGTAAGATCATCATGTTGGCCCCATTAGGGCTAACTAGCCCTCACATGACGCCTATTTATATAGGTTTGTTGGCAATCATTTCAATCATCATCCACCACAACTATTCAGTGTGCAATTACAAATAATTACAATATTCTATTACAGAGATATCCACATGTGCGAAGAGGATAAAGAGGCTTCTTTTGACTGCGGTTTGGATCTCCTTCAAAGGCTCGTTGACTACAGTGACTTGGGTTTAGTTGGGATCATCTATACTTGTACTTTGTTGACTCTTTTTTGGCTAAAGATTGCAAAGAAACTTGCTCCTTTTTAGGTGACATAATTATGAAGTTGATCTATGGTTTTGGACAATTTGTTGGCAACTTTTGTGGTTATTTCAGTGGGAACTTTGACCTCCTATCACAATGACTTCAGGCTTATTTTTGGACCTCCTTGTGAAAACCTTACTCATTGACAAAAGTGGAATTTCTCTCCTTTATGAGCATACTTTGACTGGGTATTTCATTGTTGACTATTTTGGATTTGTTGGAACATTTTGATGTACTATTGATGGACTGAATCTCTCTCTCATAAGGAAAGAATTTTTGGGTTTTCCTGTTGTGGCTTTGCCCTGGCTATGAACCTAATCTTGGCGTCCTTTGTCTCTTGCTTGTTGTCTTTTGTTCATTGTTTACTATGATCTCTATTTACTCCTCTTGTTGAAGAATTAATGGTTGAAGTTTTTCATGTATAGCTACTTGTTGAATAAAGTATAAAGAAGAAACAATTATATCAACAGAAGTAGTTATCAACTATGAAAAACTACTCTAGTAATTGCAACACTTGAATTTCAACAGAATATTAGGCTGCCCCACTCATAAATTATTGTTTTCTTTTAAAAAAATTGTGTTTCAAGGGTCCTTAGTCATATTGTACAAAACTAGCCAGTTTGGTGGAAAAAGGCCGATTAGGTACTGAACTAGTCTTTTCCAGTCCCTGGCAGTAGTTCAGACCAGTTTTTTCTTGAAAACAATCAGACCATCCAGTTCATTCCAACCTAGGATGATTCTTATAACAATGTTTAACATTGTAACTGAAGAAGATAAGGGTTATTTTACTACTAGAAATAAGAGTTCTTAATTATGGTTTATGTATGATTAAATTTTCCCAGAGGGCTGAAACTTATCAAGAACACATCAGTATCATTTTCTCTTGGATTGCCTAGAAAATTGGGGCATTAAGAATTGAAATACTGTCCCCTACCACTGTGCAAAGAAATAATTGTGCAACTTCAGTTGAGTTTGGGAAACGAGAATACAAGCTTCTAAAAGGAGGAATTAAGCATTCAAGATAGGATCCACGATGAAATTGTCACAGTAAATTGTATCCACCAAAAATACATTTTCTATGCTGACTCTCAAGATGTGTCTTGGGGATATGAGAGATTTTGTTCATGTCAATTTCAAGCATTACGAATTTATGTGAACCAATTGAAAAGGATTGGCGGACTAGTGCCTTTGTTGCAAGTCCTTTTGTTGATTTATTTTCTTGGATTTTAGAACAGATTTAAGTTCACATTTTTGTGAAACTGCGTTATATATTTTATTTTATAGATGAATGTTACAAGTGCAAATAGTCCAAAAAAGCACAACTCATTTAACGGCTTGGAACCTCAAGGTTGAGAATCCGAGTTTCTATTTTGGTGTTTGATATCATGAATGTTTTCTTTAATATAAATGCATAACGTTGTACGCATGTTACTAAATACCAGCAATCACCCATAATCTTAAAGGATTAGAACTGGTATTCTCTAGTTGTTGTTTTCAAATATTTTTTCTCTTATTTGTTGGAAATAATACTGAGAGGGGGGGGGGGGTGAATCAATATTATCAGATCAATATAACTTTTCACTTTCCATATTAAGATTCATATGTGATGCAACAAGTATATATCCAGTAAACATATGATTCAGTTAGTTGATCTCTAATGAGTGCATCAGAGCAAAATTAACCATATGAGCAGTAAACTGGAGCAGTAAAATAGAACAGATCATCACACACATGAACACCATGATGTAAGGTGGAAACCCAATGTGGGTGAAAACCACCTGCTGCAAGTCGTTTCAATCTTCTTTAATAAGAAATACCTTTTACAATAGTTCTGTACTGGTGCAGACTTATACCAGTACACAGGCTTCTACCTGCAGAAGGCTACAACCTTCTCTCGTTCTCCAGACTCTCCTGGAAGGGAGCTACAACCCCCTTTGCTCTTGTACTAGTCGATCCATTTACTAGTACGCAGGCTGCTACTTGCTGAAATGCTCCAACCTTTACTTGTTTTCCAGCTACTAGAAGGGAGCTACCACCCTCTTGGCTCTTGTACTAGCTGATGTACTAGTACGTAGGTGCCGACCTACTGAAGGCTACAACCTTCTCTTTCTTCCTCCAGGTACCACGTTTCATCAATTTTCAGACTGGATACACTGAAGCACAACATCATAATATGAAAGGCCACGTTTCATCCAATTTTCATACTGGACCCATTAATATCATTGAAGTTCATAATCAATCAATACTAGCATCATCAATCTCTGAATTACCCAATACTAAATCAATGCTTTCACCAAAGCCAACCCGCATACAGATCTGCAAATATTTCCTTATAACTTTTGTTGGGTTGTGTTATATTCTTTCCACGACTAACCCATGTAGTGAACGGGGGGTTAGAGGGGGGGGGCGGAGCCCCCCTTCTTTGCGCTAATTGTGTAGTGAGGGGGTCACAGGGGGAGCGGCAGCCCCCCCTGTCTGGGGGGTTTGAGTGGGTGGGGGGGGGGGGGGTAGCCCCCCTCTATGGTGTTCAGGGCAGCGCCCCGGGAAATTTTTTTTTGGACCCTATATTAGGTTGGGCGAACCTACCTATGGTTTTCGGTCCTTGGTTTTGGACGCGATGGTTTTCGGTCCATGGTATTGGATGCTTCGGCATGTATACATATGTATTGTAACATTGAAAGGAATATAATGAAAAATCAAGCTGGTAGTCCCGGGGAAAATCTCTATGTATATGTGTTTTATGTGTTATGCTCTCGCATTGTTTATTTTTCCGTGATTTAGAATTTGTATGTAGGTAATTTCTGTACGGGGTTAAAACCTACATTTGGTATCAGAGCTGTTTTGGCTTCAAGGGGACGCCTTTGTTTCTGAGGGGTTTCGCTCGGGCCTGTGGTAGACCCTGTTCAGTGGGAGATCTGCGAGATCGATTCTGGTGGTGAAAGAAGATGGTGAGCAGCGGAAAGATAGAGATCGAGAAGTTCAATGGTCAGAGTTTTGAGTTGTGGAAACTCAAGATGGAGGATCTATTGGTGGATAAAGATCAGTGGATCACGGTAGATCCAGGTACTAAACCAACGGGAGTGTTTGACGAAGAATGGAAGAAGTTGGATCGGAAGGCAAAGAGCACAATACGATTGTGTGTCACAGATTCAGTATTGATGAATGTATCAGGGGAAGCTACGGTGAAGGCTTTGTGGGACAAGTTAGGGACTTTGTACCAATCTAAGTCTCTGGTGAATAAACTGTTCCTGCGGAAAAAGCTGTATAACCTGAGGATGAAAGATGGAGACTCGGTGACAGAGCATCTGAACGCATTTAATACTGTGTTAAGTCAGTTAGCGTCTGTTGATATTAAAATTTCAGATGAAGATAAGTGCATCAATTTGTTGTGTTCTCTACCAGATTCGTGGGATAGTCTGGTTATTGCAATAGGTAGCAATGCAACTGCTTTGCAGTTTGATGAAATAGTCTCAGCCTTGCTGACGGAGGAGATGAGACGGAAAAATATGGAGAGCCAGAATGGTGATTCCTTGTCTGTACGAGGACGGTCCCAGAATAGAAACAAAAATAAGTCATCGAGTGGGAGATCTAAATCTAGAGGGAGATCTAAATCTCCAGGAAAACCTGTAAAGGTGGTGTGCTGGAAATGCGGAAAGGAAGGGCACTTCAAAAGGGACTGTAAATCTAAAGCTCCTGATAAAGGAAAGGGATCTGATGATGCTCCTTCTACAGAGGCGAAAACCACCTCAGATGAAGGTGAGGATGTGTACTTGGCTTCTTCAAGTACACATGCAGATCATGAGGCATGGTTGATTGACTCAGGTGCATCCTTTCACTTCACTCCCCATAGAGAGTGGTTCTGCGAGTATGAAAAATATGATGGTGGTGATGTCTTCTTAGGAGATGATAGGAAGGCTAGAATCATTGGTCGTGGAAAAGTAAAGTTGAAGTTGCAAGGTGGAAGGGTTAGAACACTTTCGGGTGTTCTGCATATTCCTGCATTGGCCAGAAATCTGATTTCTGTAAGCAAGTTGGATGATGCAGGTGTAAAAATAGTGTTCGAGAAGGATACCTGCAAGATGGTTCAGGGAGCACTGGTATTGATGCGAGGAGTTCGGACTGGAACTCTGTACAAGCTGCAAGGCAGCACTGTTGTTGATGGATGCCACAGTTCTGTGGTTCCTGAAAGTGGAGCTGAAAATCTAGTGGTCTCTGGAGAGAAGACCATGCTGTGGCATAAAAGGCTTGGACATATTGGAGAGAAGGGCCTTCAAATACTTCATGGTAAAGGTATGCTAGAAGGTATGAGTAATAGCTCTCTAGATTTTGATTTCTGTGAAAATTGTGTATATGGGAAGCAGAATCGGGTGAGTTTCCCCTCTGGTGGTAAGAGGGCGAAACAGATATTAGAGCTTGTGCACAGTGATGTGTTTGGACCTGTGAAGGTTCCATCACTGGGTAAGTATGTGTACTATGTATCATTTATAGATGACTTCTCAAGGAATACATGGATATATTTCCTTAATAAGAAATATGAAGTCTTTGACAGGTTTAAATAATTTAAGGCTCTTGGTGGAAAATCAGACAGAGAAGAAGATAAATGTGTTGAGGACAGATAATGGTGGAGAGTTTTGCAGCAAGGAATTTGAAGAATTCTGTAAGAAGTGTGGTATAGCACGACAGAAGACTACTCCATATACACCTTAGCAAAATGGATTTGCAGAAAGGATGAACAAGACGTTGATGGAAAGGGCAAGAAGCATGCTCAGTGGTGCTGGGTTAGGATAGGAATTCTGGGCAGAGGCGGTGGATACTGCATGTTACTTGGTGAACAGGTCACCTTCATTAGAGTTGGAGGATAAGACTCCACAAGAAATATGGACTGGTAAGAAACCCTCTCTTTCACATCTGAGGGTATTTGGATGTGATGCATATGTACATGTTCCAAAGGAGAAACGAACCAAGTTGGATAGTAAATCTGAAAAGTGCATCTTTATTGGGTATAGGGATGGTTTAAAGGGTTATAAGCTTTGGAACCTAGTCACACGGAAGGTTGTGTTAACTGAGATGTGGTGTTCAGAGAGGTAAAAGATGTTATTAAACATGAAGTCCAACCAAAGGAACCTGAGAAGATAGAGTTTGAGCTAAAGAAGGAAGAATCAGACTCTGCAGCAGAGGAGGAATCAGAAGATGAAGAGCCACAAACTCCGGCTGTGAGAAGATCAGTTTGAGAAAGAAGGCAGCCAGAAAGGTATAGTCCTTCTACTTTCTGTTCAAATTTTGCTTTGTCTGTTACTGATGATGATCCCAGAACTGTGAAGGAAGCAGTAGATTCAGAGGATGGAAAACTCTGGAAAGAGGCCATGGTTGATGAAATGGCATCTTTGCACAAAAATGAGGCTTGGGATCTGGTGGAGTTGTCGGCTGGAAGGAAACCCATTGGCAGCAAATGGGTGTTTAAAAAGAAGACAAATGCAGAAGGGAAGGTGGAGAAATACAAAGCTCGATTGGTAGCAAAAGGTTATTCCCAGGTGCCGGGAATTGATTTTGGTGATATTTTTTCTCTTATTGCCAAGGTAACTTCTATTAGGTTACATTTATCTGTTGTTGCTGCTTTTGATTTTGAGGTAGAATAGATGGATGTGAAGACAACATTTCTTCACGGGGATTTGGAAGAGGAAATCTACATGAAGCAACCTGAAGGCTTTGCGGTGAAGGGTAAGAAAGAACTGGTATGCAAGTTAAAGAAGTCTCTGTATGGGTTAAAACAGTCACCAAGGATGTGGTATCAGAAATTTGATACATTTATATGGGGACTTGGCTTCACCAGAAGCAAATCAGATCACTATGTGTATTTTAAATTAATTGGTGACCGTGTTATTTATCTAGTCTTGTATGTGGATGATATGTTGCTGGTTGGAAATGACAAAGAAATTATCCAGGACTTGAAGACCCAATTGTCCTCCAAATTCGACATGAAAGATCTTGGTGCTGCAAACTATATTTTGGGCATGGAAATTAAAAGAGATCGGGCAAAGAGGAAGCTATGGTTAAACCAAAGGAAGTATGTTGAGACAATACTGCAGAGGTTTAATATGCAGGATAGTAAATCGGTGAAGGTTCCTATTCCTGTAGGTGTGAGGTTATCTGCTGAACAGTGTCTGAAGACACAAGAAGAGGAAGAGGACATGTCCCGTGTTCCATATGCGAGTGCAGTCGGTAGCCTGATGTATGAAATGGTTTGTACTAGACCATACATTGCACATGTAGTGGGAGTATTGAGCAGGTTTATGTCAAAACCAGGGAAGGAGCACTGGACAACAATGAAGCAGGTTTTCAGGTATTTGTGTGGCACTAGTGATTATGGTTTGTGCTACCAAGGAAGACCAGGATTGGACAGAGTGTTGGATATTCGTGGCTTTGTTGATGCAGACTGGGCTGGAGATCTGGATCAGAGAAGATCTACAAGTGGGTATGTGTTTAACCTATTTGGAGGTGCAGTTAGTTGGATGAGTAAGAAACAATCTGTAGTGGCACTATCAACTACAGAGGCAGAATACATGGCAGCCACTTATGCAAGCAAGGAAGCAGTTTGGTTGCAGAGATTGTGTTCAAGTATGGGGTTAGTACAGGGAGCTATAAGAATAGACTGTGATAGCCAAAGTGCAATTTTCTTGGCAAAGAAACCTGCTTATCATTCAAAGACAAAGCACATTGATGTTCAGTATCACTTTGTGAGGGATATGATAGAAGACAAAAAGGTGTTGCTGGTAAAGGTGGACACTTTGAAGAATACTGCAGATGCATTGACAAAATCTGTGAGCTCTGATAAGTTCTCTTGGTGTAGAGAAACAATGGGCATTTCAAGGCTGGAAAAATGACTAAGCTCTCCTATGGCCCCCTGTGGAAAGAAAACAACAAGTGGGAGATTGTTGGGTTGTGTTATATTCTTTCCACGACTAACCCACGTAATGAACCGGGGGGTTAGAGGGGGGGCAGAGCCCCCCCTTCGTTACGTCGATTGTGCAGTGGGGGGGTCACAGGGGGGTTTGAGGGGGGCGGGTAGCCCCCCTTTATGGGGTCCGGGGCAGCGCCCCGGGAAATTTTTTTTTGGACCCTATATTAGGTTGGGCGAACCTACCTATGGTTTTCGGTCCTTGGTTTTGGACGTGATGGTTTTCAGTCCATGGTATTGGATGCTTCGGCATGTATAAATATGTATCGTAACATTGAAAGGAATATAATGAAAAATCAAGCTGGTAGTCCCAGTTTTGGGATCCAGGGGAAAATCTCTGTGTATATGTGTTTTATGTGTTATTCTCTCGCATTTTTTATTTTTCTGTGATTTAGAATTCGTATACAGGTAATTTCTATACAGGGTTAAAACCTACAACTTTGCAGCTTTTCCATACATCAGACATACCCATATCATACCATTCATAAAACATACGTCAATAATTCAGATCTAGTCTATCAAACCAGATAATGATAAACATTCCAATCCTTAAGATCCCAATCCATCAAGTATCAAATAGATCTGCAATCAACCAACTTCCTTGTGCATAAACTAAATTAATACTTTCTCAGCACACAACAACCAGATATCAAATCAGAACCTTGAACACCGCAGTAATAGATAAAAACAGCTAAAACATATTTCAAGTAAAGTCCGCAACTTCACCAACAGAAACCTGCGTACAGATCTATAAATTCATTCTTTCAAACATTCAGATATTAGTTAACCCAGATTATCAGATTTATAGATCAAGCGTGCCCCACATATCACAGATCAAAATCATATAGAGATACCACTATTCCAGCCTTAAGATTTTGACCCATCAATAGAACTTATCCTTCTCCTTGCACTCAGGTTCCTTCTTTATTCAGATCTAGATCTGCACCATAACCCAATCACCGTATTCCAGATCTAGCACTTTATCAGATATTCAATTATTCAGAAGATGCCTTGCCAAATGATCTCCTTCCTCTTTTATAGCCTTAGGCCTTTCACAATACCACGGACCAAAAACCATAACACTTCAATACTATGGACCCAATACTTGGGATTAACACTTTTGGATGCAATACCACGGACCAAAACCATAGGATCAAAAACTGTTGGACTAATACCATGAACCAACCATGAAAGTGTGTGAACTTTTCTCTGCATGAAAGTGCGTGAACATTTCTCTACATGAAAGAAACTTTTCTCTGCATGAAAGTGTGTGAACTTTTCTCTACATGAAAGAAACTTTTCTCTGCATGAAAGTGAGTGAACTTTTCTCTACATGAAAGAAACTTTTCTCTGCATGAAAGTGCGTGAACTTGAAAATAACTTTGCTGCACTATAATTTATCATCTGTGTGATTTGCCATCAAGGACAACACTTGTCTCATAATTCCAACAATCTCCCTCTTTGGACTTGATGGCAAAGCTAACTTGTCATACTGAGAATTGTCATCTGATTCCTTTGAGTCATCCTGCATCCTATGTATTCTGTCACATCTGATATCTCTTCCGTAGATTCATCTAGATATATATAAGTGAGTTGATCTTCTACGAGTTGGTTTCCATCAAGTACAACACATGCATCATAATAACAACATTATTGTCTTTCTTCTTTTAGAAATTCCCTAAGCCAAAACAAATGCAGCTTAGTGTTGATTTTTTGGTAGCTTGCGAGGTACTCCAAGCCCTAGGGTTCAGGGTTTAGAGGTTGGATCACCACAAAGTGCTTTGTGGGCTTGGAACCCAAGGTGTGGGCTTTGCACCCAAGCTTATGGGTGTGAAACCATGAGGATATTTTGATATGTGATGATTTGAGATGATAGAGGACCTCGAGAGGAGAAAGAGGCAAAAAAAATCACTCAAATCCGAGGTGTCTATGATGAGATACTCACTTTTCTTTGTAGCTAGTGGGTTTTGTGGATGACAAGTCATGTATGCTTATGTTGTATGACAATTGTACAAACCCTCCATAATGGTTTGATGAAGCCCTCATATTAGATATAAATATAAGGTGATTGTGAGGTCATTTCCTCACATCCAAGTGCATCACTTCATAGATAATATAGCTCTTATGCAGTTGAGCTAGAGAAGAAGGCTAGACATGGAAGAGGAGGGCCTAATTTGTGTCTCTTGAGGTATCTCTCAGGGTCGAGCAGCTATAAGTAGGTAGTTGCAGTCCTTGAGGGAGTTTTTCATGATGTCTTGGCCTTGTTTGTGTGTGATCTCTCTTCTACAGGTGTGTCGTAGCTATATAAGGCTAATTCAGGTAGGCCACAGGCCTAGAATAGCTTGGATAGGGGGCCAAAAGGTTGAAGAACAATCCAAGTAGGACGCAAGCCTTGCCTTGTCTTTTGGGAGCAAGTGGCTCATGAGGCAGGTTTAAGGGCTGGAATTAGCCCAGATCGACTAAGGAGAGTGGAAAGCACTGTTTGAAGGGAGGTCGCAGCCTTTGAGGAGGTATGGAGGTAAAAAATAGAGTTGTAGCAGCTTGCCAACAACGCTAAACAGGTGAACCAGACTTGCAATTCTACTACATCGGCCTTTAAGGAGTAAAGAGGTATGTTATTGATGTATTTATGTTGAATTGATGCTAGTGATGAGGTCCTAGATTGGACATTGGTATTGGGCATTTGAGGTCTAGTGGAGGGAAGTGTGAAGGTGCCCAAGTCTGAGCTTTAAGTGCAACAACTTGATGGGTAAAGGTGTTAAGTTTAGGTATGTTCTATGCTTAGAGAAATTTATTTCAATTTTCACAGTTAGCTCAATATCTTTTCCAGATTAGCAATCACATCAACATTAAAGTAAACTGCAAATAGAACATAAACATAAATCACAGAAGACAAGTCACGACAAGAGGACACAAGATGTGGTGCTAGATAGGGACAAAACCCAATGTGGGGAACCCTTGATCAATTCTCCTTATATGTTCTTCAATAGTTCAGCAGAGAGAGAGAGAGATAATACATTTACAACAGAAGTCAACACTTCGACTTGACAAGATAAGAACATAGATCTCCTCTAAGAAGATGTCTCATGAGGTAACTGATATGGACTCATGTGATTCCATCACCCTATCATAGTGTTTCATCATGCTACACCATCATACCATGTCCATCATCACAGAGCTGCACCATGCTGCATTACTGCTGAGCTCTACCTCATCATGTTGTACCCATCTTGCTACTCTTCATCATCATGCCGCTGCACCATATCATCATGTCGCACCTCCTTGTGCTGCATCTTCAAACTATACCTTATTGTTCCCATCATGTTGCATCCCCTTGTGCTGCATATTGATACAATTATGTCGCACCTTGGTACTGTTGCACCTTGATACACTTGTGTTGCACACCCTGATACACATATGATGCACCTTGATACACTGCCCATAACAACTCTTGCTATGGTGCTATGGCCTGTAGCCTAGAACATAGCAACAAACGTATAGTGTCCAATCATTATTAACGCAGCAACATTTAGTCTATAGAAATGTCAACTCTTGAACATTTTGTAATGCTGCAATTCAGGGACTGGTTAGGGTACTGACCACAATCCCTAACAGCCCATCTAACCTGGCCCAGAATTTCTCTTAATGACTGTGGTTGTTATCCAGTTAGATGCTACCCTCCACGCTTCATCATTACAGTCTTCCTTGATATAGTAGACCTCCCAAATAGTCCCACTAATGAACTGTTGTAACCTTCTCTTTTCCTGTGGCTAGGGCAGTCATGAGACTGCATATAAGGAACCATTCAGATCCCTTCTCATAGTAGTCTAAGGGCACATGAAACCCTCCACAAATGTGGCCTAGAATAGTGTTAATGTGACTGCATTTAGGCCTACATTCGGCCATGTATAGATTGTGTTTAGGGCATGTTTAACCCTTCCTTAGATATGAAGCTAAGGCTCCTTTAAGGCCTCCTCATGTCTGCGGATTAGGCCTACCTTGTTGCGTGTAGAAGTTCCCCTAAACAGTGGGTAGGTCTCCCTTCTTTGCTGCGGCTAAGAAACCTATTTTGACTATGGTTTAGGGCATCCTTTAGCTGTGGATTAGGGCTCTCTTTAGCTGTGGATTAGAGCCTCTTAGATCTGCGGCCAAATCTCCTACAAGTTTGTGGTTAGGGCTCTCCTAGATGACCCTTCTTTAGGGCTGTAAAGAAAGCGTCTCCTCTAGACCTCCTCTTCCATGAAAAACCCAAATAAGTGTAGAGTGAGATCACAAGAGATGATTATCAAATGACTTGAAGTCCTCCTTTATTTATACTAAAATGTTGAGCACAGGTTGGGTATATTTGGTTGCTGGCCGACCTTGACGAATTGTCCCATAACACAAATAAATTCATATCTCCATGAATACTTATCGAAATCGGATGATGTTTAGATTAATCCTACAACTCTCGATGAGAGGGATCCATGAAGAATATCAGCTGCCATAAATAAGATGACCCACATGGAGTTTGCCCTAGTTTCCAATTTTAACACTCCCTCTCAACTAGGGATAACTCCATCCGCTGATCCATATGTCAGATTGTACTATTTCTACCATCAGTGCCCTGCACTGCTCTGCTCTGCTGGACCATGAAGAAGAAGAATTGATCGAGAATGTCTGATACCATTCTCTACTGACCCGAAGTCAGTTTCATCTTACTGACCCAAAGTCAGTTTTACTGATCCTAGATCAATATCACAAGAGAGTGTCTCAAATCACTCATACTGATCCCAGATCAGTTTTGTTGATACCAGATCAATGAAGGTCATCCTAGCATAGGGAGTATGGTAGATACAATGATGCGTCCATTGATAGTACTACTATGGTCCCTATCCCCATTTCCATGCTCATTGATTAGATGAGAGGTACTTCCCATGATTCCCAGACTGCATGGGTAGGATGCCTCGATAGGAAAACTAATCGTCTTATCCACAGAAGAATGAATCATCATGTCCCACAATTGCCATGGGAGAACTAATCATCCTTGCCCAAAGGAGAACTCATCCTGTTCCACAGTCGCCACGTGAGAACTAATCATCCTGACCCACAGGAGAACTAATCATCTTGTTCCACAGTCGCCACGGGGTATCACAAGGGAAGGTTGAACCTTTCACCCTATACATAGCCCACCACCAAGGGAGAGTGAGTCGCCTTGTGGTCATATGTCGCTCCAGTAAGTACCCCAAGCCCCCTAGAGCTCAATGCGTGCGACATGCAGGACCCTTATAGGAAGGTCTCTCAATGACTCCAATTCATTCAAGAAACTCACATATTTGACCTTTCCCTGGAGCTTTGAAAAAATGTCTGCTACCTGTACATCAGTCTCAATGCGATGGAGCTTCCTCGTTCATCGACTTACCATATCCCAGATAAGGTAGTATCTAATGTTTATCTGTTGGAGCAATCATCGAATACGGGATTCCTTAATAATCGAACCCCCCCCTGTTGTCATAAAGAATCACGATGGTTTTCATCATGTACAAACAGCTCACTAAAGAGCTTCCACAACCAGGCAGCTTCACATGAGATCATACTCATAGCTATGTATTCGGTCTCGGCGGTGCTTATAGCAATAGACTTCTGCTTCCTGCTCATCCATGATATCGAAGCTGAATCCAAAGAGAACCAGCACTAAGAAGTGCTCTAGTGATCCTCCACACTGCCTGCCCAATCAACATTCAAATAATCATGCAGCTTCATATTTCCGATAGTGTATCTCAATCCATGAGAGATTGTGCCCTGAAGATATCTCAGGAGATTCTTGGCACCAATATAGTGAGGCTCAACCAAATATGAGCTCACCATGCTAAATGCAAAGAATATATATGGACAAAAATTCACCAAGAACATCAATGAAGATGAGTTTACGAAACTCAAAGGCATTTCCCAAATCTCGTCCAGCATCACCACCATATAACTTCTTAAAGTTGAGATTCTCGAGGTAGTCACGGGCTTGCAGTTTACCGTTCCATATCTGGAATCCAACTCCCTCTTACTTCTGCAAGTGAGAGGGTCTGCACCTATCAGAAATAGGTCGTCCTCAAAAGGTGCTGGTATGAGAGGTCTATCATCCACAACCTTTAAACAATGGTTTGGATCGGCTTCACTCTTAGTGAATCTCAACTTCATCTGGCAGCTATCAATCATCTCATATCAGACCTGGGGTGGTTAGCTTCAAGCCATAGAGGGCTTTCTTCCACCTGCATACATGAGATTCCTGATGAATCTCAAACCCCACAGGTTGTTCAAAACCTGTGAACCTGCTACATGAGGGGAATGGTCCCATTATGAGATTTGCCTTCAGTACATCTCAGACATGTGCCTTCATGCTCCTTTTGAATTTAGGCATTCATGTCATCATCTGACTCACATACCTCTGGTGTTATGTGTCAACTGACATGGTCCCCAATGGACTTTTTGCAATTTGATACAAATTGCCAACCCTGAACCCATGAGTAAAAGCATCTTTGAAAATTCTATTTTCAAACACATACCTTTCCATCGATGAATACCACCCTGAAGCATTTGACTTCCATTTGCCGAAATGGACACCAGGTTCTTCTTGCAATCAGATACATAAAAGATATTTTGTAAATGAATCGAGTTACCCTCATTCAATTGAGGGGTAACATTCCCTAAACCCTTTTCGGGATAGGTGGCATTAGCCCCAAGTATAATCCCACGATTGTTTCCATCTCTACCAAATTAGAGAGAACACCCTTCTATGTGATGAAGTGCCTTGAAGCACTATAATCGATAAGCCAGATTCCCAAAGAATCTGAAGGAGAGGGCCAATACAAGATAGCGCTTCTTTATCTTGTCAGAAACAATATTTGATTCTTTATACCTAGGGTTCCTTGCTTTCTCTGAAGAGTCGGCCATTTCCTTGATGACTTGCATTACCTGTCATTCCTCTGACCATTGAAGATGTCCTTGGAATGAGTGTTATCATCATCAAGTGATGTGTCCCTGCCATTCAGACACTCCTTCGCATAATGGCCAAACTAGTTATTTGCGTTTCCTTCCACCCTGAGATCCGATCTTCCCAATGAAGTGATCTTTAGGTAGGCCACATTTCGTTGCACCATTTTGAAAATATTCTCTGCTTCGACTTCACCCTCGATGAATTTGAAGAGGGATGAGGAATCCACAGATCCTTTTGTTCTTTCCCAACTGTCTTCGATGATTGCTCTTTCAATCTTGCTTGGGATTTGTCTTCACCTCACCTCTGATACCATGTTAAGTTTAGGTATTTTCTATGCTTAAAGCAATTTATTTCAATTTTCACAGTTATCTCAATATATTTTCCATATTAGCAATCACATCAGAATTAAAGTAAACTGCAAATAGAACATAAACATAAATCGCAGAAGACAAGTCAAGACAAGAGGACACAAGATGTGGTGCTAGCTAGGGACAATCCCCAATGTGGGGAAACCCTTGATCAATTCTTCTTACATGTTCTTCAATAGTTCAGTAGAGAGAGAGAGAGAGATAGTACATTTACAATAGAAGTCAACACTTCGACTTGACAAGATAAGAACATAGATATTCTCTAAGAAGATGTCTCATGAGGTAACTAATATGGACTCATGTGATTCCATCACCCTATCATAGTGTTTCATCATGCTAAACTATCATACCATGTCCATCATCACAGAGCTGCACCATGTTGCATTACTGTTGAGTTGTACCTCATCATGTTGTACCCATCTTTCTACTCTTCATCATCATCCTGCTGCACCATATCATCATGCAGCACCTCCTTGTGCCGCATCTTCAAATTGTACCTTACTGTTCCCATCATGTTGCATCCCCTTATGTTGCATCTTAATACACTTATGTTGCACCTTGGTACTTTTGCACCTTGATACACTTATGTTGCACACCTTGATACACATATGTTGCACCTTGATACACTGCCCATAACAACTCTTGCTATGGTGCTATGGCCTGCGGCCTAGCACATAGCAACAAACGTATAATGTCCAATCATTATTAATTCAACAACATTTAGTCTATAGAAATGTCAACTCTTGAACATGTTGTAATGTCGCAATTCAGGGACTGGTTAGGGTACTGACCACAGTCCCTAACAACCCATCTAAGCTGGCCCAAAATTGCTCTTAATGAGTGTGGTTGTTCTCTAATGAGATGTTGCCCTCCACGCTTCATCATTACAATCTTCCTTGATATAGTAGACCTCCCAAATAGTCCCACTAATGAACTATTGTAGCCTTCTCTTTTCCTGTGGCTAGGGCAGTCATGAGACTGCATATAAGGAACCATTCAGATCCCTTCTCACAACAATCTAAGGGCACATGAAACCCTCCACAAATGCGTTCTAGAATAGTGTTAATGTAACTGCGTTTAGGCCTGTGTTCAACCATGTATAGACTACATTTAGGGCATGTTTAAACTTTCCTTAGATATGCAGCTAAGGCTCCTTTAAGGCCTCCTCATGTCTGCAGATTTCTGCGTGTAGAAGTTCCCCTAAACAGTGGGTAAATCTCCTTTCTTTGCTGCGGCTAAGAAACCTCTTTTGACTATGCTTTAGGGAATCCTTTAGCTGTGGATTAGGGCTCTCTTTAGTTGCGATTAGGGCTCTTCTAGCTGCGGATTAGGGCCTCTTAAATCTGCGACCAGATCTCCTACAAGTCTGTGGCTAAGGCTCTCCTAGATGACCCTTCTTTAGGGCTGCGAAGAAAGCATCTCCTCTAGACCTCTTCTTCCAGTAAAAACCCAAACAAGTGTAGAGTGAAATCACAAGAGATGATTATCAAATGACTTGAAGTCCTCCTTTACTTATACTAAAACGTTGAGCACAGGTGGGATATATTTGGTTGTTGGCCGACCTTGATGAATTGTCCCATAACACAAATAAATTCATATATCCATGAATACTTATCAGAATTGGATGATCTTTAGATCAATCCTACACCTCTCGATGAGAGGGATCCAAGAAAACTATCAGATGCCATAAATAAGATGACCCACATGGAGTTTGGCCCTAGTTGCCAATTTTAACAAATAGGTGGTTGTTAGGAGTGGCAGTTTGAAGGAGCTTAAGGTTCGGCATACCAAGAGCAGATTGGATAGCCCGTGTTCATTGTTGGAGAAACGATGACAATGATAGGTGGTATCCATCTTGCCCTATGTTAGTCTTCATTGGAGTAGTGCAGGAAGACTATAGTGGGAAGAAAAGTCCCAAAAGAGCTGAGGAGCAGTAGTGGGTAGAAGTCTCAAAGTGTTGTTGCCTTGAAGGACAAAGGAGCAGCTAGTGAGCGTGAAGACCCTATGTGTTGGTTGTAGATGGACTTATGATTAGCTAGAAGGCAAATTAGAAAGCTGAGGTTCAATGGTCTAAGGGACTTGGTGCATTGATAGAGGCAAGTGTTGCAGAACATAAGCAAAGGACCCACAGTGTACAAGATACAACAAAGAAGTTGTGATTGTGCACTACTTCAGTAGATCTTTAGTGTATCTTGTATTCTTGTACTAGTGGATATTTGAGGGCCATTATCCCTAGTATAATAGCCCTAGACTGTTGTATTATCAAATTGATTAATATAACAAAGTTGGGTTATTGTAAAATTGTGTAAAAAGTTATATACATTTTGTGCACTAGTAGAATTATTGCTGTATAATATTTCGTTGTGCAAAGTAGACTTGTTTTGATACTTGGTTTGGTAGCGTTAGTGATTTAAGATTCTATTCTAGACACCAATATCATGGGAAAATGACATTTAGGATGTTACATGCTTCAACCAACTCAGGACTGATTTCATTTCTGCTTTGGGAAAGAGAGGCACTTGAGAGAATTTTGGTGCAACTAAAACAACCATACAACCATACCTTTCTCATGACACATCTTACTTACTTTTCTTTTTCTTTGATTGATAGATGACCCCTTGAAAATTGTTAGTAACATGTTCTTCGCTTAGGTTAATTACTTCAATAATTCATAAGAGCCCAAGTTTAATTCCATTTTCTTTCATTAGCAATCACATAACTATTGTCTCATTAACAATAATTGAAGAAATAACATAAATAACATGTGCAAAAGACAAGCCAAGACAAGAGAACACCGAGATTGGTTCAAGCCAAGGAAAAACCCCAAGATGGGGAAACCATTGATCAAATCTTCTTATTATTAATATCAAATGTTCAACAGAAAAAGAAAGGGAGAAAATACAAGTAATGACAAGGAGGTAGCCCAGGCAAGTCTTCCATTCTACCTTCAAACAATAGCAACCAGATTTTGCCCTAACCAGAGATCAATAGTAGACAGAGCAGCTACAAGGAAGTCTCCAAATAGAGTTCAACCCTAGTTCAATTAGTGCGGCCTTCATAACTGATTATAATGAACCCAAAACGGATATATATTAGGCAGTCAAGCATGGTCAATGGGAGATCTCGAACCTGGTTAGGAATTGATTATAATCCACATTAGCCCATTCGAATTCCTTCAATAAGGTTTCCAATCACTGCGGCTAGCATCCTTCTTCATGTTGCCTGTCATGGCTGCCTGTAACTTGATTTGTTGTGGGAATAAGGCCTAACAACTCCTCCAACTAGCCCAAAATAGGCCTGCAGACCTCCTGTAATTATTTCAAGGCTTGCAGCCTATCGAAACAGGGAGAAAACTACACAAACCATCCACTGATATTCCTCGGTATACCCCTGCTACATTTTGGACCCATCAAAGCCCACAAACAGATCTCCAAACAACACTTAGCTACCTCGACACTGTCCTCCTTGTGCTGCGGCTCCCACAGAAGATGATAGCTTTGAGTTTGATGCCCAAATGATGTGTCTAATGAGAATGGAGGACACTCATATATATACCAATTTTTCCTTATGGAGGTGAAGCCAACCTTGACACTTAAGGAAAATTTGAATTTCAAATTTTCAATTTTCCCCCTTAATAAAGTCATGTCTTGTAGGATTTCTTTGAAATAAATGAATATTTTTCCTTATCCAAATTCAGTGATCTTTAGGTCAATTTTGGTCCTCTCGAAAAGAGGAATTCAATGCCATAATTATCTTCCCCAAAGGAGCTGTCCAAAGTGGAATTTGGCCCTAGTTGCCAATTTTAACAATAACAAAGTGGCCTACCTTTGGCTTAGGTGTCACAACAGATGGGTATCTATTATGCCAAATTCACCCAGGACTTGCACAATATCCGTGAGCCATCAAGGTCACTGAGACTTCCAACTGGTCACAGATGCAGTAGTTACCTCTGCTGGCAGCATGAAAGTGGCAACATCTATAACCCCAAGGTCTAAGCACTGAAAGTGCTTGAATTGACCAATATATGGCTGATGATTATTTTGTTTATGTTGATTGTGATGAAAAAATAGCATATGGCTAAGCTCTGTTCAAGAAACTGAGCTCATAAATCAATTGGGTTTCCTTGAACTAAATGCCTCTTCTGAAGATAACATGCTTTTGGTTATCTAGACAACAACGATATTTGAATGCTAAATAATACGGTAATAAAAATAAAGTAGACAGATAGGAGAAAAATATATTCCACGTGTTCCAGCCACTCAAATAAGATATTATGGAGTGAGTGCTCTGCATGAGTCTCAAAAGGATAAATTCAGGAACGTTATCATTTTCAATTTCCTTTATCACTGGTTAACAATATCAAATTTACATCAACAAATGACGTTTTGCAAGCACCTTGTTTATCAAATATAAAAATATTTGTCGTTATGTACACCTAATTTTTCAATTTTCAACAAAAGCCAAACAGGATAACCAATTACAAAAAGAATTCATTGGAACAAAATAAAAGAACTCAAAACCCTGCTAAATAAATAAATAAATATGTTACAGCTTTCTAGTTATCCTCTGCATATTTAAAAGCATAAACGAGCCTTCAAAGATGTCCAGAGCATTGCCCACTTTAGAATATAATAAAAACTCAAATCGCCTCTAGGGAAATTTTATTAACTTGTGGTATGTTTAGGGCCAATGAGCTTCACGTTCAATCTTGCTTAAAATGAACCAAATTTGATATACGTCGTGGCCTAAAATTACGATTTAGGGTTATTGACAACCATCATGGCCTAAAATTATGGTTTTGGGTTATTGACAACCATCATGCCCTAAAATTAGGGCTTCGGGTATATAGGCATACATAAAGACCTGAGGTTAGAGTTAGGCTTAGATCCTTCATGCAGAATCAGATTTTAGCCGGAACCCTGATCTGCCCCTCGGAACCCGCCATACCAATACAACTTTCTCTCTGAGAAACCCCAAATCCAAAACCCTGAAAACCCTAGACCAGCTGCAGTTTACAGCAAATCAAATGCAATCACCCAAAAAATATAAAACAAAAATCATCTGACCTCGATAACCAATAAACCTACAGTAGGCGTCTTCAAGAGCTCAAAATTCTTGTTGCCTCTGTGGAGAAAAT
Organism: Pinus tabuliformis; assembly: GCA_031772625.1. Classification (NCBI taxonomy): domain Eukaryota; kingdom Viridiplantae; phylum Streptophyta; class Pinopsida; order Pinales; family Pinaceae; genus Pinus; species Pinus tabuliformis. Next base: position 1,584,366,276 of record CM062816.1, read on the forward strand.
ACTCGATGTAGATGAAATCCTTTTTATCTACGGACTATGCATTTTTCTGAACTCTGCCTATACAATTTGCTCTATTCTGCATCGCTCGGGGAAATCTTTGGTTAGGGCTGCTCATAAGAATCCTCTGTATAAACTCAAAACCTACCTTTGCATTCCCGAGAGCCTTTACGCAGGCACCATCAATGACACATTCTATAAATTATGGTGGGGAAGGCTAGAAGGTCTGTAAAACCAGCGAAGTACCAAGATTTCATTAAAGCTGAGGGAGGCATTGAATACTACCCAGTTGAATACCTACCCAGTTTTCATTAAATCTCATCGAGGCATTGAGATGAATGCAAGGTCATTTCTGAGGTTAATGGTTAAATACTCATAATGTCGGTTCCTATTTTGTAACGTACTTTTTTAATTATTTTTTAAGCTCATATATTAGTGAAATACCATTATATTTATTATTTAATAAAGGATTAACTTTTTTCAATTTGTATATATTAATTAAAATTTTATTTATTAAACTTTAGAGAGTAGAGAGATGCATTAATCATCTCAAGATTAATGTATCCAAAACATTTACTTTGAGGGAATGGTGGCGCCTCAGGTTTTCCCTTTTTCTATCCATAATCTAAGAGACTGTGATGGTGGAAAGTTCCTCTCGACTCAGCATTTATAGCCCATCAGGTTGTGGTACACATGTCCACCTAATGGAAATAATGGTTTCTCTACTAATAATGTTAAGAATGTTAAAAGTTTGGGCAACAGAAAGTAGGAACATTGGTTGTAAACAACTAAAGGCAACAGATGACAGAGGGGTTAGTTAGAGCATCCTTTCACAGTCATTATGGTGAGAGAGTGTGGCAAACATCATTGGGGAAGGAGAGGTAGAGGCAGACCACCTCTCCCTCCCCAACATAGCCAAGGCATTGAATAGTATGATGAAAAATTTCATCGTCACTATTGACACCTAGTTGCATAACTATTTGATGATAACATCCCTCATCACTATCGATGCAGACCGAGAGGCCTAGGAGATGGGCATCACTGGTGATAATGTGTGGTCTCTCTACAATATGTTGGATCGCCACGTCATAGACCAAGAAGATGTTACTATTGTGTTGGAGAGAAATGTTTGGGACCTAGACTTCACATTTGTCATGCCTGGGTTACATTGCGAGCCATCATTGGTGCTTTGGGGCTTCAATTCCATCATATTTCCTCCTCTACAAAGAGCTCCTCTCCATAGAGCCCTGTGGATTCTACCTCACAAGATACCAAACCTTGTAGGTAGCATACACATCACAGTGAGGGCCAATCCTCATCCAGGCCTCTACAACTACACAGTACAATGGAGAACATTCTTATGGATCTTGGAACATCTGGCAGTAAGGAAACTCATACTAGTGGCCCAAATGGTGTCACCTCTGCATGTAATGCACCAACCACCAGTTGGGCACTCTCTACCAACAATGAACCATTTGCCAGCAATGCACCCTTCGCCAATTGAGCACCCTCAAATGAGGACTATTATAATGACCCTAATTATCTTGCTAAGTAGGTTGACATCCCAATTTCGGTACATGCATGTATATAGTGTGAATGAGATATTTTTTGCCTTGCACTTGTATGGACATTATAAATACTTGTATTATCCTATGGCTATTATGAACACCTTATTAAGCTATCTTGGTATACACGACCTTGAAAAATATTCTTAACAACTAAACTAACCTCATTCAAAGACACTAATTAGAAAAGAGGAACAACGGTAGAATGTGACACTATTAATCAATAAATGATTCTTTGTATGAGGTGCACATTAAGGTTATACACCTAATTTTATTAAGGATTGGATAGAGCACATATGATTCAACATAAACCTGATCTAGTGGATATAATTCAACAAGCGAGAGTGAATAAACGAGGATAGGCTTACAGGCATGAGGTTCATGGTGTAGTGAAGGAATCTCTAACCACCAGCAGATATTAGAGGACTCTTGCCACATGGTGGAGGATATTTGCAAACACATTTTGCCAAACCGAGAATGAGCCTAGAGGAAAGGGTCAAATGGCAGAAAAATTTACTAGCCTGCAAACCCATCAACGGTGACAGAGCTAAGAGGGGCTAAGGGGACACCTCTAACTAGTCCAACACGATTGGGCCATAACTACCATGAGTAGGAGTTGAGTAGTAGAAAAGGAGGGAGTCATGAGAAGAGGGGGGACACGAAGAGATAAAAGTAAAGGTGGGTAGTGAGAGAGATAAAAGGTAGTAGCAAAGAAAGGGAAGGGACTCGCAGTAGGGGGGGAAACGTGATACCCCATAAGGCATGCGATGGAGTGTACAACTACATCAAAAGGTTACATGTGCTCATTTCACCCTTTTGTTTAATAGTTGCGGTCATGGTTGTACTCTAGATGGCACTTCGTGCTTACTGCAACCATGATATGCTCTTGATTCTTAGATTGTGGTTACCTAGCTCCATCACACTAATCATCTGTCCTCTTATTGAAATGTTAAAAATGGTATGATTTGTTTCTATTAACTTGTTGTTTTTCATGATTCGTGTGGAATGTTCAGTTCTTGCTACTAAGAAGATAAGGATTTATTGAAATAGTAGATGGTAGAACTATAACAACTAAACTTGTCAATACCTGGATTTATTAGAACCATCTGGAATTACTTTGCCCTAATTGATACGATGTTATGTTTACTTATTATGAACATATAAAATGGTTAAAACTTCAACAGTATTATGGAACGATTATGAAAGTTGCAACAATCTTCAAGCTAGGGATGAGACTTAAACCCCATTGAATATTTGGTCTCTGAACATAATAGGATGCATGCATCATTGTAAGAGCATTACTTAAACGACATTTGAAAGCAAAAGTTGGTCATTGTTGCAGAAGTGGGTGGGGGCTTTTTCTCTTGAGATCTCTTAAAGATTGGTGGGTGGAGAGTGTAGACCTTTGGCTACCCTAGACTAGTCTCCTCGATGGGTACTCAAATTGCAGTAGACTTTGTATTCTCTACATTAGGTGGAGCTACTAAAAATGCAACCATAGAGTGGAGGTAAGCCTCTGGAATCCCATATCCGAGTGAGGGTGGAGGTTATCACCTTTGGAGCCCCCCACTGGCTGGTGGGTGGAGGTGCACTGCTTTTGGAGTCCCTAAACTGAGTGAGGGTGTAAATTCTCATCTTTGGAACCCCTCACAAACTAGTGGGTGGAGGTGGCTGCCTCTGGAGTCCCTAGACCAACTTGCAATGGAGTACCTTTTGCCATAGGGGGGAGGTCGAATTAGGCCTCTAAAATATTTGAAGGTCTAGACATGAGGATAGGAGAGTTATGAGTTTGGCCCCATGCCCATTATAGGTCACACACTATTGAATGTCTTAATCACCAATGTTTCTCAACACATCTAAATGGTTCCAACTCACCTCTATGTAATAAGTTACAGAACAACATGGCTGAGAAGCAGAAGTGGCTTTCTTGTTATGTTGATATCTCAGTATGATAACACATAGTTTTCCTGACATATGAACCATGAAAGTCTTCCTAGACCAGTTTACTTGTTAAGTGCTCAGATTTAGCACACTCTAGACTCCCAACATTAGGTGGAGTTGCTAAATAATCACAGGGTGGAGATTAATATTTGGAATCCCTTAAGCAATAAAGGGTGGAGACAAATCTATGGAATCCCTAGCGTGGTCACTAGGACATACTCATATGCTAGATAACTGCAGTTGTGGCAGTCTGCCAATGGTTGGTAGAAGAACTATTGGCCTTATACCAGTGACCATATAGCAAACCCATTACCTTGATATCCCTTTCATGACTGGACCATTCATTTGATTATGCATGGTTACACTAGGTATGTTCTTCATGTATGTCACATGCTTGAGTTGTTTAAGTGTTGTGTATGGTTATTAAATCTGCAGGGTGTGGAATAGTCAGCATGATACTAAAAACATGCACGGGGATTCAAAACAGAGTACTGAACATTAGACACTGAGGTTAAATAACTACATTCCATGTTGGGTCCCTATAATACTAGTGATTACCCCATTACTATTGTAGTTATACCCCTTATTTATATTGTTGTGCCCCTATTACCCCCATATTGTTATTTCTGTGCCCCATAGAATCCCCCTATTGTTATTTTTGTGGCTTTATATTATTATTGTTAGGTCGGCTGGATTATATTGTGACTCCTTAGACTCCTATATATAGAAAGGAGGTTTTGTCATTTGTATCATCCAAGAATTGTTCATTTATGTAATGTAAAGGAGGTTGCCCCCTCGAAGAGGCTGAATTCTAAGGCGTTGATCTATCTTTTCTATCTTTTCTTGAGCTGGTTTCATAACATTTGGTATCAGAGCTTTGGATTCTAGGGTTTCGCTGCTCCAAACAGGTCATCGTGGCATTTTCGCTATAACTTTTTTTCTGTGACGTTTCAGAAGTTGCAAAAAAAAAACCATTTGAGAAGAATTGGCGCTGAACCTTGGGTCCGAATTTCAGAGCTTTTCGCACGATATTTTCGGAGATATGATCTGAGGAAGTTGGTCTTTTTGCAGACTCCTGAATTACATTCAAAACAGGTGACCTGGGGAAAATCGTCATAACTCTCTCTCTGAGGATCGGATTGAAATTTCGTAAAAAGGTACAGAAAGAGGACGGACTGTAGTTTCTTGTGTGTGTGTTTCAGATTCAAAGGTTGAAACAGTGACTCGTGGCACGTCGTACAAGTTCGCTCTACTGAACCAGTCTAAAAGCAAGTCACTGTGGGAGATTTCACATAACTCTTCCTTGGAGAATCCAATTTGGCTCAGACTTGTGGCATTGGAAAGAGGATGCAGAAGGCTACTACAAGTAGCAATTTCAGAACTGGATGATCAGAAATTACAGAGATACATCAGATTCAATATCAGGCTTCTATAAAGTGAAAAAAGGTGTGTAGTTTTTTTTTAAATTTTTGTGTAAGCTTGGTTTAATGGAATTCAAAGGGCATAGTAAAGCATTATTATCGGTAACTGATGCCCCGAGGAAAGAAAATGCAAACACCTAGTAAGGAACCTGAAAGCTCTAGCATGACTCATGAAGAAGAGGAAGAAATGCTACATGATATATCAAAATTACAAGAACAAGTGCAACAAATGTCACGCTCACAAAAGCTAACAGAAGCTAAGATAAGTGGCGTGGAATCTAAGATAAAGGGCATGGAAGCTAAGATGGATGATTCGAAGATAGATTTGAAGAGAGACATGGCAGATTTGAAGATAGATTTGAAGACAGATATGGAAGAATTGAAGAAGTTGCTACAAGAAAGGGTCACTAATGGTGAAAAGGTAGTAAAGGAAACTCATGATGAGAACAAAAGAAATGTTAATCATGATTCCATAGACGCTAATGTTGGATCGAAGAATCACCATATTCCAAAAATCGATATGAGGAAGTTTGATGGCAAGGATCCCGCCACATGGATATTACAGATGGAGCAATTCTTCGATCTCAATAATGTGCAAAACACACAAAAGGTACGTATGGCAACTGTATATTTGGAACCAAATCAGTTTGTATGGTATCAATGGCTTTGCTCTCGTAAACAATTTATCACTTGGGCAATTTTTACGGAAGAATTGATAGCACATTATGAAGATACAAAAAGCAACACTTTTTTTAGCCAATTGATAAGTCTCAAACAAAAGGGTTCAATAATGGAGCACATTGAGGAGTTCCAAAAATTGAACATAAGGGTAAAAGATATTCCAGAGGAGCATAGGATTGATGTGTTCATAGGGTCTTTAAAGGATAATATCCAACATGATGTTCGCCTTTGGGAACCTGATTCATTAGAGAAGGCATTCAGGTTAGCAAGAAAAATGGAAAGCAAAATTATGGCAACCAGGAAGCATACCACTCACAACTATAAAGACGGAAGTGTTGTTGCCCCTAGTCTTCCACAACCTATAAGGTTGACACCACAACAATTGGAAGAAAAAAGAGCAAAAGGGCTTTGTTACAGTTGTGATAGCAAATACACTAAAGGTCATAAGTGTGCTGAGAAGAAATTATTCTACATAGATTGTGAAGAGGAAGAAGAAAAGGAGCAAGAAAGGTCAAAAGAAGAAGATATACTCCAGGAACAAAGCCTAGATGAAGAACAAATAAATCCGACCATATCTTGTAATGCATTGGCGGGAATTACCACTCCTCAAACCATCAAGATAGAAGGACAAATCAAGAAGAAAAAGGTAATAGTGTTGATTGATTCAGGAAGCACCCACAATTTTATTCATTGTAGGGTAGCAAAAGAATTGAATTGCTTCCTATATCCAGCACCAGAGTGTCAAGTGATGATTGCAAATGGAGGAACAATAAATTGCTCTGGAAAGTGCCATAATATCAAGCTATCCATGGGAGAATATGTATTGACTAGCCCAATGCTTTCCATTCCAATGGGAGGTGCTGATGTTGTACTAGGAGTCCAATGGCTACAATCCTTGGGTACAATAGCTTTTAATTTTCAAGAACTTTTCATCAAATTTTCTTGGAAGGAAAGGAAGTTGAATTAAGGGGTATTGCAGGGAAACCAGGAAAGATAATCAGCTCTAATGGTATGACAAAGCTTCTAAAAAAGGAGCAAAGAGGTGTAATTGCACAATTATGTTCGCTAGATGTTTCCACATTGGAATCATCTATTTCTCCAGATCTCCAAAAAGTCTTGGACAATCATTCCAAGGTATTTGAGACTCCCAAAGGTCTCCCACCTATGCGTGATCATGATCATGCTATTCATCTGATTCCAGGAAGTGTTCCTCCAAACATCAGGCCGTACAGATATCCCTATGTCCAAAAAAGTGAAATTGAACGTATGGTTGCAGAAATGCTAGAGGCTGGTATAATTCAACCGAGTCAAAGTTCTTTCTCAGCTCCAGTAGTATTGGTGCACAAGAAGGATGGATCATGGCGCATGTGTCCAGATTATAGGGAGCTCAACAAGCTCACTATTAAAGATAAGTTCCCCATTCCTGTCATTGATGAATTACTGGATGAATTGCATGGATCAATTTACTTCACCAAGTTGGATCTTCGTTCGGGATATCATCAAATCAGAATGAAGATTGAAGACATTCCGAAAACGGCATTTAGAACTCATGAGGGTCATTATGAATTTTTGGTCATGCCTTTTGGCCTTACCAATGCACCTTCAACATTTCAAGGTTTGATGAATTCAATTTTCAAACCATTCCTTAGAAAATTTGTGTTAGTATTTTTTGATGATATACTAATCTACAGCAAGTCTTGGAAGGATCATGTTGAACATGTTGACAGGGTGCTACAACTATTGGAGGAGAAACAATTATATGCAAAAAGATCCAAATGTTTCTTTGGAGTCCAGGAGGTGGAATATTTGGGTCATATTGTATCTCATGAAGGAGTTAAGGTAGACCCTAGCAAAATTAAAGCCATTAAGGAATGGAAAATCCCCACATCCATAAAGCATCTGCGAGGATTTCTTGGGTTGACAGGGTATTATCGCAAGTTTGTTAAGAATTATGGGAGAATAGCAGCACCTCTAACAACATTATTGAAGAAAGATTCATTTTCATGGACTCCGGAAGCAACAAAGGCCTTTGAACATCTTAAAGAGGCAATGTGCCAAGCACCGGTCTTAGCTACACCGGACTTCACAAAAACCTTTATTGTGGAATGTGATGCTTCAGGAAATGGAATTGGTGCTGTTCTAATGCAAGATGAAAGACCCATTGCTTTTGAAAGTCGTCCAATCAAGGGAAAGTTTTTAAGCAAAGCTATTTATGAGAAGGAAATGTTGGCAATACTCCATGCACTTAAGAAATGGCGACCCTACCTAATGGGAAGACACTTCAAGGTAAAAACGGATCATGATAGCCTTAAATACTTTTTAGAACAAAGATTATCCTCTGAAGAGCAACAAAAGTGGGTCACAAAGATGTTGGGTTATGACTTTGAAATCATCTACAAAAAAGGGAAGCAAAATGTGGTGGCAGATGCACTCTCAAGAAAGGATGAGGATGTGGAAGCATTGTTGTGTGCCATTTCTATTATCCAACCAGATTGGATAAACGAAGCAAGGGAGGAATGGAAGAATGACGAAGAAGTGTGGGCACTTATTCGAAAGCTACAACAAGATTCCAGTACTTCTGATACATTTAGCTGGCAAAATGATTCGTTATGGTACAAAGATCGCTTATACCTCTGTAAGAATTCCCAGCTAAAACAAAAGATTCTTATGGAATTGCACACTTCTCCCTTAGGAGGGCACTCAGGATTTTTAAAAACTTACCACAGGGTTAAGAAGGAATTTTTTTGGGATGGCCTTAAATCAGATATTCAAAAGTTTGTGGCGGAATGTTTGGTTTGCCAACAAAATAAAGTTGAAACAATTAAGACACCGGGTCTATTACAACCTTTATCCATTCCAAGCCAACGTTGGGAGGAGGTTTCAATGGATTTTATCACAGGTTTACCCAAGTCTGAGGGAAAGAGTGTCATCATGGTGGTAGTTGACAGACTTACCAAGTATGCACACTTTTGTGCATTATCACATCCATTTAAAGCCAGTACAGTTTCTACTGCATTTATGGAAACAGTTCAAAAGCTACATGGAAACCCAAAGATTATTGTAAGTGACAGAGATCCCATTTTCACTGGAAATTTTTGGACAGAATTATTTTCTTGTCTTGGTACTCAGTTAGCTCATAGCTCATCTTATCATCCTCAATCTGATGGGCAAACTGAGATAGTAAACAAATGTTTGGAAGGATATCTTCGTTGCTTTGTATCTGATAAACAGACACAATGGGTCAAATGGTTGCCTCTGGCTGAATGGTGGTATAACACTTCCTTCCATACAGCAACAAAAATGACCCCATTTATGGCACTTTATGGGTATCAACCACCATCCATCACATCATATTTAAGAGAAAATTCTAAGGTTCAGGCAGTGGAACATCACATCGAACATCAACAACAAGTCCTCCAACTCTTAAAGGATAACCTCGTGTTGGCACAAAATAGAATGAAACAACAGGCAGATCAACATCGCAGTGAAAGAAGTTTTGATGTAGGTGATTGGGTATTCCTACGGCTACAACCATATAAGCAAATGTCCCTAAAGCAAGCTAAGAAGGATAATAAATTATCACCAAAGTATTATGGTCCGTACAAGGTGTTGCAAAAGATTGGTACTATGGCATACAAATTGGAGCTTCCTGCAGCTTCTCGATTGCACCCAGTTTTCCATGTTTCATGTTTAAAGAAGGTTATAGGTGACAAGCTCCCAATTCAAACAATATTGCCAGAACTTGACGAGGAAGGAAAAATTATATTGGAACCGGAAGCAGTCACAGAAACAAGAACTCGACAGCTACGAAATCGATCAATTTCAGAGTATCTTATCAAGTGGAAGAACTTATCCGCTGAAGATTCCACATGGGAGGATGAGAATTTTATGCAGAAGTATCCAGAACTACTCAAGCGTTGAGGACAACACTTTTTTGAAGGAGAGGGGCATGTTGGGTCCCTATAATACTAGTGATTACCCCATTACTATTGTAGTTATACCCCTTATTTATATTGTTGTGCCCCTATTACCCCCATATTGTTATTTCTGTGCCCCATAGAATCCCTCTATTGTTATTTTTGTGGCTTTATATTATTATTGTTAGGTCGGCTGGATTATATTGTGACTCCTTAGACTCCTATATATAGAAAGGAGGTTTTGTCATTTGTATCATCCAAGAATTGTTCATTTATGTAATGTAAAGGAGGTTGCCCCCTTGAAGAGGCTGAATTCTAAGGTGTTGATCTATCTTTTCTATCTTTTCTTGAGCTGGTTTCATAACATTCCATGAGTCACATGCCCAATACAAATCTCTTTGTCATTATGCCAACACATGCCTCTTTAAGTTTGGAGTAGCATTCTAATGGGTTAGTTTCATGATGGAAGTTCTTTGTTGGTTGTGGTAACTAGTTCTAAGTATTATTTTGTTCATGGAATGTCATAGTGATCCCATCACTTTGTTAAATAATCTCATACAGTTTTAAGTTCCAACCTTACAATAGTGATATTTTTCTCTTGGGAAAAAAACATTTAAATGGCTAGATACAACAATGAAATTTGAACGTTGTACTTAAAATAATTCTTAATTGATGCACTTGTGCACTGTGTAAAAAGGGTCCTTCAAATGTTCAAGGCTAGTGTCAATTTCCTCGACATTGTTGAATATAAATTGATGAAGTCTATAGGTCTGCTCTTTCACTCATTTGCATGATAATCTTCACATCGCTCCTCTAAAACCATAGATAGAAGATTGCAATAAGTTAACAACTTTTGATGCCAAATAATGAGCTTAATTTTGGAAACAATCTCACTGCATTTTTAGGAAGGATTTGTGCTTTTTCTCTGAGAATTGCATAAGTTAAGCACCAAACATATCGAGGGTTGTTACTTTTTCTCACATGCATATAGTGAAAATATTTAGCTGATTTTGACTTAATGTACAATATAAATCCCTAGCATTTTCATGCTATTATGTAGAACCTTAAAGGCATGCAATGGTTAATTGCCTTGATTGTCACTAGTATTCATTTTTCTCCCCTAAGGACATGATCCTCTCAAGGAGTGTGTATCTACTGGAGGGTAGAAAAGTTCATAATCTTTTCACATGGATAGCCAGAAAAACTCAAAGATTGTGTGTAAGTTTAGTAGCTATAAATTTCACTGCCATCCTGTACAATCACAGAATATTGACATAAACTGTGTAGGAATTAATATAATTAGAGTTATGTGTTGTTCACCATGATGTTTTGGGGTAAATAATTTACTGTAGGTAGTATGTAAAACAAAATCAGAGTTATGGGTTGTTCACCATGATATTTTGGGTAACTATTTTATGAGTTATTGTTGATGGCATGTAGAAACAGTACATTGTCATCTTAAATTTACATTGGGTATGTTGTTAGAGATTTTCGAACTAACACTGTGTAATGAGTGTGATCTGTCAAACGTTTCGGATGGTGACTCCAGCCATCATCAAGGACCACATAGAGCAATATGAGTTAACGAATGTTGGAGACCTTATATAGGAAAGTAATTGAATGTTGGATAATGGTCAATACTTTTTTATTTATTTAATAGAGTAATATTTGACAAGTGTTTTGAGAGCAACAACTCTTTAAATGTTAGATTAAAAGTCATAATTGAATTAAATGAATATTTCAAATTTGGAAAGTTTTTTGAAATTTCCAACAAAACAAAATCAAGATTATGATTTTTGAAAAAGGATTTAGAGAAATTATGAAATTAGCAAGTTTAGAAATAAGATATTTGATTAGAAATTTGCGTATTTAATTTTTAATTGAAAATGGGGATCTAGATAAGAATAAAAATTATTGAATTATCATCAAGAAAATAATAATTAGTATATATTAAAAAAAAATTGGAGATAAAAAATGAAAAATTAATAATGATTAGGACTATTGAAGATTTTGAAAATTTTTGAAAATTAACAGGACTAGAAAAATATTTAAAAGTCGTTATTTTTAATTTAAATTTTATTTTTTTAGAGAGTTGACATGAGGATCTAGATAAGAATTAGGGAATTATAATCAATATATGGAACTTAATAATATGGGCACTATTATATGAAAATTCAGTCAAGAATTGTTGATTAAATGTGTCCATCTGAATCAGGATTAGATAAAAGAAATTAGGATAGGTAAAGGAGGTTTGATAACATCAAAAATATTAAATTATAAGGGGTTGATGTCCCAGAAAAGGACCATGAGATTAAAGGGAAAGGCTTGAACATAACATAAAAAGAGGGAAACGACGAAGAATATATGTAATAATAGATATTAAATCAAAATTAATTGGATGGACACAATTTTAACCAAGATGAAGGGAAGGATAAAGAGGAAAAAGCAAAGTTTACAGATGGGTGAGATGGTGGATGATAGGCTTCCAGGATTGGCTGAGCTTGTAACCATCCTCCCTATTAAAGTTATTAGGGTTCTTCTCGATTTCTAGGGCTTCTCGAATAATACAAGAGTTGTTGAAAGGAGCAGAGGCTATGATTTTGGATTGATTAAAACAATTTAAGTGCTACGAAAAGCATAAAAATCATGTTTATATCCCACAAAACCCTCATATAATTATTTCAATCTGCCAAAGATAGTTTGGATCCCATGCAAAGATCAAGGGTTTATGAAATTCCTTGTTCCCGCGGAAAAACTTACATTGGTCAAATGGGACATCCTTTTAAAGCCCGCCTCAAGGAACACTTTGTTGACACCAACCACAACCGACTTTCAAAGTTGGCCATTGTTGAACACCCTTTTAATTCGAAGCACTTAATTTGTTTCAATCAATTCAAAATCATAGCCTCTGCTCCTTTCTACAACTCTTGTATTATTCAAGAAGCCCTAGAAATCAAGAAGAACCCTAATAACTTTAATAGGGAGGATGGTTACAAGCTCAACTAATCCTAGAAGCCTGTCATCCGCCATCTCACCCATCAGTAAACTTTGCTTTTTCCTCTTTATCCTTCCCTTCACTTTGGTTAAAATTGTGGCCATCCAATTAATTTTGATTTAATATCTATTATTACATATATTCTTTGCCATTTCCCTCTTTCTATGTTATGTTGAAGCCTTTCCCTTTAATCTTCTGGTCCTTTTTTGGGACATCAACCCTTTATAATTTAATATTTTTGATGTTATCAAACCCCCTTTACCTATCCTAATTTATTTGATCTAATCCTGATTCAGATGGACATATTTAATCAACAATTTCATATAATAGTGCCCATATTATTGGGTTCCATATATTGATTATAATTCCCTAATTCTTGGAAATTTCAAAACGCTGTCCAAATTTGAAATATTCATTTAATTCAATTATGACCATTAATCTAGCATTTAAATGATTATTGCTCTCAAAACACTAGTCAAACATTACTCTATTAAATAAAAAATTATTGACCGTTATCCAACATTCAATTATTTTCCTATATAAGGTCTCCAACACTCGTTAACTCATATTGCTCTCTATGGTCCCTGATGATGAATGGAGTCACCATCCGAAACGTTGGACAAATCACACTCATTACACAGTGTTAGTCTGGAAATCTCTAACAATATGATTGACTGTGGAAGTCTTCAATCACTCATTGGGTATTTTGTTATGTGAGCAATGGTTGTCGAACTTAGGAAAAGTATAATTTCAGGAGTAACCATGACACTGGACTTAATAAGTTGTCGCAAAAGAATTAACAAGAGAATTAATTGTGAGTGGTGTTGTATGAAAAATCCACCCTCAGTAGTTTCCTCACCCACGGTTTTGATTGCACAATTTGACTACACTACTACAGAAAGCAATAAATACTTATCATGTGCTGTCATGGGAGATTGAAGAGTCGTTATTGGTTAGGTAGTTGAGCATGGGTTTCTTTGGTGACTTATAGATACACTCATTACTTACACATACAATGTCGTCTATCTACTCAACCCATGCGTTTGAGGATGATCATATGTGTATGAGCATGAAGGATTTATAAGAGGAGGTGTCAAGAAGTTTTATATGCATAAATGAATTTTGGGCATGCTTAGTGTCCATAGATCAAGACCACACTTGCAAACTATGTCACTGAAGGTGAGCTCAAGTATTTGCTATGTTTGATGTGAAGTTAAAACATGGTCTACTTGTAATTTGGTTAGGGTTGCTTAGTGTTGAACCTACAAATGCATAAGTACCTAGATTTAACTTTTTACCAAGATTTAATATTCAGCCCAGATTTCATGTTTTACTCCCATATTTTGTTTCATTCGAGTATTTTCATCATTGACTACCTTAACTGCAACGAAACGACTACCTATGAGTGTTTATTGATAGTAATTTTTGTAATAGGTAGCATGTTAGTAAGACAACTCATTTTGACATTACCAATGGTTGGAAAGGAAAAAATAGAAAAGGAAAGGAGACCTTAGATTCCATTCCCAAGACAGTACAGTGGGAATTGACTCTTCATAGTAACCACATCACCTTATGAGGGTGATAAGGCGGTTAGTTTCAAGTGGTATCAAAGCTCCCAGGTTCAACATTTGGACCTAATGGGATTTATCACGAAAGGAATGGGAACTAAAGGCAAGAATCAAGAGAATGGCCATCTTTGACCACCTCTCAAAGATGGAGAAACTTGGAATACAATTAGGTGAATAATCATTGTGGTCTAAATCACCAATGATAAGTTAAAAATTACAAATTGAATAAAGAGATGTATAGGAAGTTCAGGGAATTATCCAAGTTACAGTCACTACATAAGCATGACATCCTTAACCCTACATTGACATGTATAATGATTTCATGTCTGATCTATTGGAGTTGAATTGATGCTAATAAGGTATGAGGTGTGATATGTGACAAGGTTGCTCCTACAATTGAGGCATGGTCGTCAATAATTATGCCTTTGTAATGCCTAGATGATGTCATGTAAAATGATGTGTGTGTGACAAAATCCATGGGAGGAGCTAGTCATAAAACTAACATTCAGCCTTACATGTGAAACACTGCCAAGAGTTGTTGGGTTGCCTTATTTATGCATTTTTGTCAAAGAGAGAAATATTTCTTAAGGGCAGTGATATAAGTTGAGAAAAAATTTTGTAGGAAAGGTTTCGAATGAAAGGAAAAAACAATATAAAGGGTAGAACTTTAAGAGCACCCAAAAACAACTGTCCATATGATTAGGTGTGTTTGCATATTATCAATAAAACAAGACTGCAATTAGGAAGTGATAATCCAAGAAGGCAAGAAATAAGAGGGAGACATATATCACCCCTTTGGTGCAGAGGAATTTGTAAATCCTTTAGGGACTAGCTGGCATAAGTCTTCAATGCATGCTTGAATGAAATGCAGACTTGACATGTCCTCTTGGTGGCTAAACCAACAAGTGAAACCCAATAGTGACTAAAAGGGTGTACATTAGTCTTGCAACCTATTAACTCACTGTAGCCAAGGTAAGACTGATAAATATTCAAACCACCTTATGTATACTTATCCCCTGGGTTGGGTATCTTTTCTCCTTGAATTGCTGAGAAGGTGGAATTGTTTGAAGTGAAATATTGACCTCTTTCTGTTGTTGTTTCATATCATGTTTTACAACTGCTTGAAGGCTGAAAATTTACAGGGATAAGACCCTGTTGAAGCTCCGAAAATCGGGTCGACAACAAGGGGGATACCCTCCCGGTCCGGACCTTGGTTGGCAGCTCCTTATCCGTTTGGTATAGCGGGTCCGACTGGGGATAATGGGACCAGTTTCCCAATCTAAGGGTGTGTGTGTGTGTAGAGTTGGATGATGCTGATCTAAGAGTTCTAATCTAAGCTACTTTAATCTAATTCTATGCTATTGTAATCTAATGAAAACATCACATCTAATCTATGCTAACCCGGGATGTATTTCTCCTATTATGCGATCTAAATAGATTTCAAATAATAACTGGTAATAAAGATCATTCAGCTATCATAAGAATGGAAATCAATGAAGATGAACCACTTTGCATAAAAAGTTAGGCAAAATAGTTGTGAACAACATATCGCATAATAAGTTATTCATATATCAAACATAAATAAATGAATCCACTGTACAAAAGTGCCAAATGGTAACTCAAACATTCATGCAATAACATATAAACAACTAAAAACTGTATATCACTTTAAGAATATAAGCAAAAATGGCCAAGAGATAAAAGTACCATTTATGATTGGTCCTACTCATAAGCTTCAAGCAACAATGATTTATCTCTACTTGTACTAATATGTACCAAGAGTACAGAAGTGCAACATCAGTAGCAGATATCAAATGCAAACATTAATAAACCTTGATCCATTCATTCATCAAAACCTCCTCTGAGGGTGCAGAAGTGCATGTTCTGAGGACAAGTTTTTGACAAATTTCTGGACCCTTCTCTAAATGCATGAGAAGGGTTTAAATATTGCTAACTAAATAACTTAATTACATAAATTTAGGATACGGTTTAAATGACTGCCCTTTACCTAAACAAACTTATTTCTAAAAATTGAATCTAATTCCTAACTATTTCTGCATTTGCTCCTTAATGTTGCGAGCATGCAACATTTGCCTGGGAAGAGTCGGCTGGTTGTTTTCTGCTTTTTCTTGAGCTACGCAAATAGAAAAGGAAAGCGCTGACACCACTTTCTAGAAAAGGCGAATTTACTGCGTATATAATTGGTAACAACCCAAATTTCTCTCAAATTTCTTCTGCTTTTGCTATCTTGGTTTCTGGACTCGTGGATGACTAAGCAAATTAGGGACTTTGCTTTCTGAACAATTTTCTTAGCGATGCGCGATTAGCGCTAGGCGCTAATCGCGCATCGAAAACTGCCTCCGTTCTTTGATCCGGGCCTTTCTGGTGCGTTTTCCGCCTTTAGCGCTTTTCCCTTTACTGGGCATAAGCTTTCAAAATTTTGTAAACATGCTGCTTTTGTGAGCTTTTGACCTTGAGTGTCGAATTGCCTATTGATATCAGCATCTGTTCAGTAATACTCTGAAATCTGTGTTTCTGTTGCATGCGGTATCCGTTTATGAGGACATCTCTTCTCTGTTCTCCGAGCATTGACGCTTTCCCTTTTTCCTTAGATATTTCCTGCACATTGCTTCATGTTGTTTCCTGTTTTTTATTCCTGCAGTTCACGCAAAGGAAAAGAGTAATGATAATAAATTTTGACACGAAAGCTCTAAGCTCTACGAATGTATAAAATCATGACACCCATAGTGAACTGACTCTTTGAAAAACATAAAACTGTCCTTCATAAATACTTTGGCGTACATTCATTAATTTCTTTTAAGGCGTGCGCCCGATTTTTTGGCTTAGGGACAACTTTTCTTGAATGCTGAGCCGAGGAAAATTTGCGATGGCTGATTTCTGCGACTCGCATCGCAGCATCGCGGATCGCATTATCAAGATGTGTCATTGCAGAGTTTCCTGATCAGTTTATCACAGAATCGCGCTTATCGCAAGATCACAGATTGCGCTTATTGCAAGATCGCAAATCGCGCTTATCGCAAGATCGCAGATCGTTGCAATTTGTTAAGTTATTGTGTGCTGTTTATGCAATGTTGCGATATGCGATGTCGCATATCGGCCATCAGAGATTTGTTTCATTTATGGGCGCTTCTTAATGTATGTGATGCGATGAATTTCACGTCGCTTCTTCGCAGTTTTTTATTATGCTCATAAAGAAATGTTTTACTCTTCTCCGTGTGATATATTTTAAGGAGTATAATACAAATTTTTTTTATAAATTTTTTTGAATTTTTTACTAAGGGTCCCCACTTCTTTAGTGTTATTGCTAATACTTAAAGAAGGAGGGGGGTTGTTGGTGGCCACAACAATGGCGATTCACTTGGAAGAACCAGTTATCTCTGCTTTTCTATTGAAATTTTTAAACTTCCAAAACGGAAAAATTTTCATAAATCTAAACTTTGTTATGGACAGATAGAGTACATTATGCCTTATTCTATCAATGATATTTTGTTTCAACCTCTTTCTATTCTAATTGTTTGCTTCCTCAGGCTTGTCCTTATATTTATATCAGCCATTACTCGGTCTTGTAAAGACAAAATAAAGTCTTCTCTGTGTGCTAGCTTTTAAAATATGCTCGTTTGTCGTAGGTAGAGCCTCTGCTGCCAGTAGGCGTCCATAGCCTCGACAGGGTTACCTGTTACCCAGCAATGATCCTTTATCCTGTTTAATGTTATCTACAAACTTCAAAGAAAAATCCATATTGACACTTTTTCCTTTTTTATTCTTAAAGAACAATGTCTTGGTTTGGTAGCCAAATTATGACACAGTCATTCACTTGATTTACACTTTTGCTGAACAAGCTGGCTCGTGATGAGACCCCTTGTCTTTTGATTTCAACAATCTTGAGTCATTGCCCTATTTTGATGGACAGTGTTTGGCAAAGTCAGCAAAGTTATAATATCTATGATCATGATAAGCCGGCTCGTGATGAGACCTCTTATTCTTTGAGATATAGTGTTTCTTGGATTGTCCCTCTGAATGCTGCGATTTTCTTTAACAGGGAGGAAATCATTGTTTTCCTTAAGAAAGCTCTGGACAACAATAATAGAGTTTGAAAACAGCAGTTTTACAGAGAACCTTTATTTTGTTATTGATACCTTTCATTGTGCTGATATAAAACAATTCCTTCGCTAAAGGTTGCTTTCATCAAATTTTTTGAAGTTGAAACTAGTATCATATCTATACTAAAGTTTTTTAACTGTATTTGTCAATAATAAAGGTCAGATTTTCAAAAATTTTCTATTTATACAAGTGAAAAGCTCAAAATCTGAAAGAGAATTGGTATCTTTTCGTGAATACCGGCAGTAACCATTTACAACTGGCTTTATTATGAAAAAGAAAAGAAAAAACAAAACTATTCTACAAAATAGAAGAATAATCTTCTATGGAAAATATATTTTAAGGATTTGACCATTAACATGCAAAGAATCCCTTCTACCTGCTAGATCCTATAATACAAACGTTGATGGACCTATGACTTCAACAATCTGAAAAGGACCAAGCCACATCTTTTGAAATTTTGTATGTTTTCCCTTTTCTTCGTGAGCCTTATCCCATTTTAAAACTAAATCTCCCATCTGAAAATTTTTTCTGGTCATTATGTTTGAATCAAAAGAGGATTTTATTAGCGCTTGATGATGAGCATGGGTTTTCTTAGCTTGTTCTCGTTGCTCTTCTAATTTAATTATTTCCATTTGTCTTGTTGTATGGAGGAAGTAGGTACTTCATCAATGTATTGTATTAAAGACAAAGACGGAATGACTAAGTGAGTTGGAAGAACCACTTCTTTCCCATAAACTAAATTAAAGGGGGAAGTGCCGATCGAAGCTTTTTTCATTATTCTATCTGCCCATAAAGCATTTACCAAAGCTTTATGCCAATTCTTTTGGTTCTGGTCAACTGTTCTTTTAATAATCCTGATTAGGTTTTTATTTGTTGACTTAGCTACCCCATTACCTTGCGGATAGTAATTGGATGAACATTTTAGTTTGAACCCTCTTTTAAGTGCAAATTCAGTCATTGCATTTCCAGAAAAGTATGATGCATTATCAAACATTAAAGCCGTTGGAAATCCAAACCTAGTGATTATAAATTGATCTATGAATTCGATAATATTTTCAGAATTAGCCGTCTTGAGAGGAACTGCTTCTACCCATTTAGTAAAATAATCTGTTGCCGTGAGGATGTATCTATGCTGCTTAGAAGAGTGAGGAACGATCTCACCTATTATGTCCAAGCCCCACTGACTGAATGGTTGCTCAATGTTTACCGGTTGTAGTGGCAGGGATGACTTCTTTTGTCTTCCAGCAGTAGTTTCGCAGACTTGACATTTCCTCACGTAACTGTGTGAATCTTTGAACAACGTAGGCCAGTAATATCTTGCACGTAAAATTTTATGTGCAGTAGCATCTCCAGCATAGTGTTCGCCTGTTGGTCCATCGTGGAGTTCCTGCAAAACTTTTTCAGCTTCAGTTTTTTCAAGACATCTAAGAATAATAGAATCATAATTCTTTCTAAAAAGAATATCATTTATGAGCTGATATTGTTTAGCTTTCAATCTCAGAGCTCTTTTCTTAGTGTGATCCAGATGTGATGGAGCATACCCATTCTTAAGATAATAAATGATATCAGCATACAATGATTCTGCATCGTTTAGGCTTACCTCATACATTTGTACCTCTTCGGATGAAATTTCAGAGATTTATTTGATTCTGTCAGGATCAATCTGAATACCGGATTTTGACACTATGAATCCTAGAAGTTTTCCTTCACTTAATGCGAAAAAAGATTTCTTTGGGTTAAGTGAAATCCCATACCTTAAACATCGTTGAAAATTTTGTTTTAAATCTTTGAGATGGTCGCTTCGCTTCTTGGAGTACACTGTTATATCATCCAAATAAATTACTATAGATTTATTGACTAAACCCTTAAATGCGATGTCCATGGCTCTTTGAAATGTAGCGCCGGCATTAATCAAACCAAATGGCATCTTCCGATATGCATATGTGCCCCATTTAGTTCTGAATGTGGTTTTCAACTGATCATTGGGATGCACCAGCACTTGATTATATCCTGAAAATCCGTCCAAGAAAGACATCAGTTCTAAGCTTGCTACTGCCTGTAGTATCTGTTCCATAGGTGGAAGAGGAAAATTGTCTTTTTGACAGGCTTTGTTAAGATTCTGAAAATCGATACAGATTCTAATATCTCCGTTTTTTTTTCTAACGGGTACCATATTGGAGACCCATTTGGAATGTCTGATGGGGAAAATTATTCTGGCTCTTAATAACTTATTTAGCTCAGTTTTTATCTGATTTTCTAAATTGGGGTGGATCTTTCTCAGTTTCTGTTTGACAGGTTTTTCGTTGTCAATCATAGGAATAGTATGCTGAATGATAGAAGTGTCGTACGTCTTCAGCTCATCGTAATTCCAGGCAAAAACATTTTTATATTGTCTCAAAAGACGAATATACACTAGTTTTTCTTCAGGGACTAGGCCGATGCCTAGATTAACGTTTTGTGGTTTATCATCGGTTCCTAGGTTTACTAATTCGTAGTTCAGACTTGAACTGTAGAGCTTCGAATTGGTAGACCTTTTAAACCGATTTTTCAAATCGTATAAGTCTTCTAACTTAACCACCAATTTAGGTATAGAATTATTAGTGCTATTTTGTTGTATTTGTCGATCGTGATGGTCTTCGTCAATTATCTGATTGGAGTAGGATCCTTCAGAAGTGAGGAAATTTACAATATCAAGATCGTCATTGAATACTCTCCAATTTGTAATGTTTTCAGGGATGGACGGTCTAAAGATTAATTCTATTGAGAATCTATCTGGACTAAAATCTTCGGAGGGAATAAGCCTAGAGGCTACGTTAGCCAAAAGGTCTGCGCTTGCGTTTTGGAGTCTCGGGATTGAAGAGATATTAAATGCTATGAAATGCTCAGTCAGATCTTGTACTAAAGATTGATAGTGTTTTAAATGACCTGATAGGAAATGTATAGTGTTACGTACCTATTTGATGATAATCTCAAAGTCTCCAAAGACTTGAAGATATTTGACGTTTAACCCGATTGTTTTGTATAGGCCTTGCACCAAGGCCTCATATTCTGCTGTATTGTTTGTGCAATTGAATTCAAGTCTGCACGTAAGCATAGTCTTGTTTCCTTCTGGACTAATTAGAACGCATCCTGCTCCTACTCCTTCGTTAGATTTAGAGCCCTCGAAATATAATTTCCAAAACAAAGATGTATTTACAGGTTCATCTACAAAATTAACACACTTTGAACTATCAGTTTGGGAAAAATTTTCGACTTGGGACAAAACTGAATTTTCTAAGTAAGGTGATGGGTGAGCATTGAAATTACCGAGAAAAGAATCTACCGAGTAATTGCCTATGATACTGTTGTTATACGATACCGCTTCATTTTCTCCCTCTAATTCCGTTACTATGTACTTCTGGTGAAACTCTCGTTCAACCTTTATTTGATTTGGTTTACCGTTGTAGGGTAACCACATGTGCGACTAGTTGGTTGCAAAGTATCCATGGAGTTTCTCGGACCAATCCCTGCTAAGAATTAAGCCATAGAATTCTGGGATATCAGCCACTAGAATGTCAATAACCTGACATACCTTCGGGTTAGATGACAATCTTATGGTTACTTGATTAATTTCACCAATCACTTCGACTTGAGATCGATCAAGCTGAACTATGCGTACTGTGGATTTTTGTGGTTGAACATTTAACTTAGCACATATTGATCTGGGTAAAATATTCGATGAAGCATCAGAATCTAACAAACAATTGTGCACATTTTTATTGAAAATTTCATAAGTGTGAAGAAACAGGGGAGTGTGAGATCTTGATCTTCCTCCAATCAAGGCGATATCATTTGGATCAATCTTATTGATTGCGTTAGTTGGAGGTCTTCCCATGTTGTGGGAAGCTTGAGAGAGTACAGCGGTAGGCAAAGGTACAATAGGCATGGCGTGTAATTCTTTCATCATTGTCTTCTGTTGATGCTTCAATTTGCTCAATTCATAAAGGGTAATATTAGCCCTAGTTTTTTTCATGTCATCAATGATATTGTACTCCATTTCATCCGACACTATCAGTGTTTTTGATGGAGTTGTTTGATCTGCTTGGACTGGGCTAGATCGAGTCACTTTAGTGGTTGTCTTATTTGTTGCGACTTTATCTTTTGTTGTAGGGCTTGCGCTCTTATGCTTAGGGGTAGTTTGGGGAGGATCAAGCTGATTTTTGCTTCGTGTGCTAACCGGAAATACTTCTTGATCTTCTTCTTGTGGGAGGATGAAATCCCACATTCCTTGTAATTCCACAACTTCTTCGTCATCGGTCTGCCCTTTAGTGGCACTTTCTTCTTCTTCCTCTTCCTCAGTTTCAGCATTGGAGATGGCATTGGGTGGTCTTGCATCCGTTGAAGGACCTCTTTTAAAAGCTTTGTAGGGCTTTTTTAAGGAAGTTTCTGCTACTTGTTTTTTTTATGTCAATCATCTCATTAGACATGGTCTTTAATACTTTCTGCAATCCTTCCAAATTGAAAGGGTTTTTTGTTTGTTTCTTCTTGGAGTCTTCCTTGAAGGTGACTTTTTTAGACTTGCGTTCCTCTATCGCAGATCTCTTTTCCAGGGCTATTACGCATTTCTCTACTGCTATCGCCTCCGTCATGTTTTCAACTAAGGTTGTTTTATTTGCTCTGTCCATGAAGATTGCTATGTTTGATGGTAAAGCAGTAATATACCATTCACATCGTACTTCTTCGCTGGGTTGTGAAGCAGTGGGAATTTTGTTGAGAATTTTATTGAACTGTAAATCGAAATCTTTGATAGGTTCTTTAGCTTGGGCCTTAAGATTGGATAGGTCATTGATTAATGTTGCCGTTGATCTGTCATCACCAAACTTGATAAGGAATTGATTGTGGAAGATATCCCAACTTGTGATAGACCCGGAGGGTAATGAAAAATACCATGACCCGGCTGTCCCTTGCAGTGTATAGGGAAAAATCCAAACAACAGCATCTTCGTTAGTAACTCCGTTGAGATTGATAGAAAGCATGAAATTTTTTATGTGCTCTTCCGCTAGCATGCCTGCTTCTGGATTGAATTTGGGTAGCCATTTCTCAGGATGGGCCAGTATTTGACTCAAGGGCGCGGGCATTAAAACTGCCCCAGGGTTGTTCCATGGAGACTGGGCCATCGTTGAGCTGCTAGTAGAGAAAAGTGCAGAAGATGATCTCTGTGGCTGAGAAGACGAGGATACTATGAATGTAGATGATTGAAGAGGGATTGTGGGAGTCCCGGTAGACGAATGGATGATGGTTTGGAATGGAGGTGTGGGTGGTTGACTTCACGGTGAGGTAGTTGAAATGGGCGATGTAGACGAAATAGTCTCACTGTCAGACTCTTGTGGTGATTTCCTCACTCTTTTCCTGGTGGGAAGAGGCAACTCAGTTGGCTGGATGCCAAATTTTTCACTCTTTAACCTAGTTAGGGGATGAGCAGGATTGTACTGCGAAGTCACACTGCTTTGAGATTTATCAGACCTCTGAAAAGAAATGGAAAAACCCTGAAGTTTGTGAATCATAGATTCAACTCCAGGAGGTTTAATGGTAGATTGGTCTGAACTATCAGGGCGTGTAGTAGCGATTGATACTCAAGCGACTTCTGACTCTAGATTTAAATATACTAGAGAAGTCGAGGGAGATGATGAGGGCATTTTACTCTCAGAATGGTATTTAGATTTTGATTTAAGTGCCATTCATAGTTCAGGCCCTCCTTCTAGCGCCAAATATGTTGAAGCCCCGAAAATCGGGTCGACAACAAGGGGGATACCCGCCCGGTCTGGACCTTGGTTGGCAGCTCCTTATCCGTTTGGTATAGAGGGTCCGACTGGGGATAATGGGACCAATTTCCCAATCTAAGGGTGTGTGTGTGTGCAGAGTTGGATGATGCTGATCTAAGAGTTCTAATCTAAGCTACTTTAATCTAATTCTATGCTATTGTAATCTAATGAAAACAACACATCTAATCTATGCTAACCCGCGATGTATTTCTTCTATTATGCGATCTAAATAGATTTCAAATAATAACTGGTAATAAAGATCATTCAACTATCATAAGAATGGAAATCAATGAAGATGAACCACTTTGCATAAAAAGTTAGGCAAAACAGTTGTGAACAACATATCGCATAATAAGTTATTCATATATCAAACATAAATAAATGACTCCACCGTACAAAAGTGCCAAATGGTAACTCAAACATTCATGCAATAACATATAAACAACTAAAAACTGTATATCACTTTAAGAATATAAGTAGAAATGGCCAAGAGATAAAAGTACCATTTATGACTGGTCCTACTCATAAGCTTCAAGCAACAATGGTTTATCTCTACTTGTTCTAATATCTACCAAGATTACAGAAGTGCAACATCAGTAGCAGATATCAAATGCAAACATTAATAAACCTTGATCCATTCATTCATCGAAACCTGCTCTGAGGGTGCAGAAGTGCATGTTCTGAGGACAAGTTTTTGACAAATTTCTGGACCCTTCTCTAAATGCATGAGAAGGGTTTAAATACTGCTAACTAAATAACTTAACAACATAAATTTAGGATACGGTTTAAATGACCGCCCTTTACCTAAAAAAACTTATTTCTAAAAATTGAATCTAATTCCTAACTATTTCTGCATTAATGTTGCAAGCATGCAACATTTTCCTGGGAAGAGTCGGCTGGTTGTTTTCTGCTTTTGCTTGAGCTACGCAAATAGAAATGGCAAGCGCTGGCACCACTTTCTAGTAAACTAGAAGATATTTCTGGGA
The DNA here is from genome assembly GCA_031772625.1 of Pinus tabuliformis. Lineage (NCBI taxonomy): Eukaryota > Viridiplantae > Streptophyta > Pinopsida > Pinales > Pinaceae > Pinus > Pinus tabuliformis. The sequence goes on from CM062816.1 coordinate 1,584,391,270, forward strand.
ATCATCCTCTGACTGGGGGAATTTACTGCGTATATACTTGGTAACAACCCAAATTTCTCTCAAATTGCTTCTGCTTTTGCTATCTTGGTTTCTGGACTCGTGGATGACTAAGAAAATTAGGGACTTTGCTTTCTGAACAATTTTCTTAGCGATGCGCTATTAGCACTAGGCGCTAATCGCGCATCGAAAACTGCCTCCGTTCTTTGATCCGGGCCTTTCTGGTGCGTTTTCTGCCTTTAGCGCTTTTCACTTTACTGGGCATAAGCTTTCAGAATTTTGTAAACATGCTGCTTTTGTGAGCTTTTGACCTTGAGTGTCGAATTGCCTAGTGATATCAGCATCTGTTCAGTAATACTCTGAAATCTGCGTTTCTGTTGCATGCAGTATCCGTTTATGACGACATCTCTTCTCTGTTCTCTGAGCATTGACGCTTTCCCTTTTTCCTTAGATATTTCCTACACATTGCTTCATGTTGTTTCCTGTTTTTTATTCCTGCAGTTCACGCAAAGGAAAAGAGTAATGATAATAATTTTGACACGAAAGCTCTAAGCTCTACGAATGTATAAAATCATGACACCCATAGTGAACTGACTCTTCGAAAACCATAAAACTGTCCTTCATAAATACTTTGGTGTACATTCATTAATTTCTTTTAAGGCGTGCGCCCGATTTTTTGGTTTAGGGACAACTTTTCTTGAATACTGAGCCGAGGAGAATTTGCAATGGGTGATTTCTGCGACTCGCATCGCAGCATTGCGGATCGCATTATCAAGATGTGTCATTGCAGAGTTTCTTGATCAGTCTATCACAGAATCGCAGCATCGCGCTTATCGCGAGATCGCAGATCGCAGATCGTTGCAATTTGTTAAGTTATTGTGTGTTGTTTATGCGATGTTGCGATATGCGATGTCGCATATCGGCCATCAGAGATTTGTTTCATTTATGGGTGCGTCTTAATGTATGCGATGCGATGAATTTTGCGTCGCTTTTTCTCAGTTTTTTATTGTGCTCATAAAGAAATGTTTTACTCTTCTCCGTGCGATATATTTTAAGGAGTATAATAAAAAAAAAAATTATAATTTTTTTATAATTTTTTACTAAGGGTCCCCACTTCTTTAGTGTTATTGCTAATACTTAAAGAAGGAGGGGGGTTGTTGGTTGCCACAACAGACCCAAGACACCTTCTAGGCTAAAAATGAAAACTTTTGTGTTGTGTAGAACTTTGAATTCATAGACACCTCCATGCCAAGACCTTGTTTATGAATCTATAATGGGTGCCAAATTGGTAGTGCAATTAGTGCACAACAAGGCAAACGGGTGAGAGGAAGTGCTCAAAGTCAAATTCTCTAAAAGGACTTGAGGACTTGTTGTCTCAAAATTCCCACTAGCGCATATTTACTTCAAGACTGCTTAGACAACTATGAGCTTTTTCATTATAAAGTTGTAATGGTTGTTGTCTATAAGTTCATACAGTGGTTTATTTGCTTTTAAGAGTAGTTAGACGTACCTGGGCTCTTGAGGGACTTTTAAACCATTAGTGAAAATTATGAGTTCAAGATCTCAGTAAGAACAAAATGTTGTAGTTAATGCACTTATCAAGTTATCATTTGAATGTATTTATTATGCACTTACCAAGTTATCATTTAAAATCATCTCTAGGAAATTGGCATTAAACACACCGAAGTTAATGTGTATAATTATTTTATATAGAATTTTGACAACTTTCTGTTTGTAACAGTTAAGGGAGTATAGCACAACTTTGTTGTGTTTTATTCAGAAACCCATGGGTTTGGATGATATGTACGACATCTAACTGTGTTGAATCTCTTGTTTCACTTCTCTACAAAGATTTCATCTCAGTTCAAGAGGTAGGCACATGTACCCTTGACAAGATATTGGATGATAAATAATGGGTAGATATTGTTGTTGCTTCTTGTGCTATGGCTCCTCTTATTTGATGAGTAGTTGGTATGGGCTATTCATTACTTGAAGTTGCAGTAATATGACTACCACCTTCGCTTGAGATTCTCAAAACTCGTGTCATTGATTATACTTTGACAAATTTTATTGTTATGTCTGATTCTCCATGTGCTCTTATTCGCAGTTCTATTACGAGTCTTGGATCCTGACAAATACAAATAGTATAGGAAAAGGTGTAATGTTAGCTTGACTTGTGGAGCCCTCTTTTCCTAAAACTGACTCGTCCAAAGTGGAGTACAACATATAAGGAAAACATAATTACAAACAACTTTAAACATATTGAAGAAATCCCAATGATTTGGTCACCAAAAAACTCAGCTTAACCAAGCCATTGAGTGAGTATTATTTCTTGAATTGCCATCTCAAACTGTACAACAACTTTAAATACTAACTTTGGTCTATTTAAACATGTGAATCAATTAATTTATTTCCAGAAAATATAAATAAAAATAATTAATTTTCAGGGGTATGTTGCAAGGAGTTATGTTACAAGTGGAAGTATAGCCACTTGATCTCTCACAGTGAGTGCAAGTTTAATGGAGAATTTAAAGTGGAATTAGGAAGAATCACCAATGTTGCCAAGGTATTCCTTCCTTCACTTTTAGATGGTAAAGTACCAACCCTAGCATAATTTCTCCAACCTTCCTAAACCCACGAATACATGATGGTAGTGCAAGGTTGTGAAGTTGATATCAATCTGTACTAATATTGGTTCTAGTTGATTAGTAAAAATTCATATGAAAACTCAATTAACCTAATTTTAAAATGCTTAAAATGGTCAACACTTTAGAAGTTTCCCTTTCCTCGAGGATGATGTAGGTATTGTCATGCTTTTATATTGCCATAGGGCATGGGCATAATAGATCCTAGGCCAGGTATGATTGTCCTAAACCATTCATAACATTAGTAAAAGTTGCTACAAGCTATTACCTTTTCAATAGGTAGGCAAGATATCCAACAACCAAATTAATACATAAAGCTCAATTAAAGAGACTGACATGAGGCAATGTAATTGAGCGTATCCACCCATCACTAGAACATATGAAAAGGTATATTTTCATGGACAGATACTAGACATACCTGTCTACATCTACAAAGAACTGGAGTCACATGACTAGACATAGAAAATGTGGCATAATGGCCATCATACCTAGGGAGCTTACTCGACATAATGGTTGGAATGACTGACAGAAAAATGTGACCAAGCCTGTAGGATGAGATCAACTTTTGCTAACCCTTCTAAAAGCCCAGTTTAGAGATGTTGGTTCTATCTTAAGAGTTGTATAAACAAGAATACAAGAAGACCAAATGCTTCAATCGTATCTCAATTATCCTTCACTGGAATGCATGGTTACCATGTGCTCAACATCTATAGTTGCATTCTTTCGTGTTTTTAGAATTTGGTTTATATGATTGGTGTTGGGATTTGCTTATGATATATGTTAGGCTAGCCCTAAGATTTTTTGTACTATGATTGGTGTCAGTATACTGCTTCTTTCCCACATTTGAGGCTAGTAATATTAGAGAAGGTTACACCCATTTCAAGGGATTAATTGTTTTTCACATTTCATAGTGTTATATTTTGTTATGAATGAATGTAATTTTCTTATTCACATACTTGATTAACTACACCCTAAGGGTTGTTGTCTTGAACCAGATTTTCTTTTGGGTATTTATTTAGTTGAACTTGCCAAGACTAAGGTTTGCATACCTAAATATTTTAGTGCAACCCTGATTTTGGAGGTTTTGTGTAAATTGAGGTAGCAATTTGAGAATTGGGAAGCCTTTCAAAACCTCTACAAATACCATTTAAACATTGGGCGAGGCTAATAATGTCCCAGTGAATAATTTTGACATAATAGATCTAGAAGGGAGATGTTTCCTAACATCCAAGGGCATTGGTTTACCCACTAGAAGAGATGGAACTAGGGATGAATTGAGAAAATGTGGAACGCTTGCCCAAGTGATAACGCACTACAAGTTTCCATCTAACAGTATATGGCGATGTCAAAAAGCTCTAACCCTTCCCTTCCAATTCAAATATGCATGTTATGGTCCTACGAAGGTCACAATGAGCATGCATGATCACCTTACTTTGTGTCTTGAAGACCAATTTAACCATTGCCTTATTGGCAAGCCCAATGATGAGTGCATTATAACTAAATGTAATACCATATCATATGGTTATGGAACCTGCTTGAGGAAAATTTTTATCACGAAAATCATTTCGACGAAATGAATCTAATGGTGAGATTTGTCATTAACATATTTTGTTTATGGTCATAGAACACTGAGGATGGTGTTCCCCTTAAGGGGGAGGGGTTGTAATGACCTCAGTTATCCTGCTAAGTAGGTTGACATTGTGCTAATGTTCCCAGTTTAGGTACATGCATGTATATAGCGTGAATGAGGTCTTGTTCCCCTTGCATTTGTATGGATATTATAAATACGTTTATTACCCTATGGCTATTATGAACACCTTATTAAGTTATCTTGGTATACATGACCTTGAAAAATATTCTTAACAACTAAACAAACCCAATTCAAAGACACCAATTGGGAAAAAGGAATAATGGTAGAATGTGACACTATTTCTTAATAAACAATTCTTTGTATGAGGTGCCTAATTTTATTATTAGGATTTGATAGAGTACATATGATTCAATATAAACTTGATCTAGTGGATATAATTCAAAAAGCCAAAGCGAATAAATAGGGATAGGCTGACAGGTATGAGGTTCACGGTGCAGTGAAGGAATCTCCAATCATCGGCATATATTACAAGATTCTTAGCACATAGTGGAGGATATTTTTCGATGCATTTTCCCGAGCTGAGAATGAGCCTAGAGGAAAGGGCCAAATGGCAGAAAAATTTACTGGTCTGCAAACCCATCAACAGTGACAGGGCTAAGCGAGGACACCTCTGGCTGGTCCAATAGGGTTGGGCCCTAACTACCATGAGTAGGAGTTGAATAGTAGAAAAGGAGGGAGTCAAGACAAGAGAGGGGGGGCACAAAGATCCATAAGTAAAGGTGGGTAGTGAGAGAGATATAAGGCAATAATGAAGAAAGGGAAGAAAATCGTAGCAAGGGGGGAAATGTGCTACACCATAAGGCATGCGATGGAATGTACAGTTACAACAAAAGGTTACACACACTCATTTCACCCTCATGTGTTGAAAAATGTAGAAATAAATCCTCAGTTTGATTTTTCCTTGATTAAGTTGAGAAATTTTGAATTTTCATATGAGTAGACAACTTGGATGCAATTAAATTGTGTGACATTGCTTGTGTCACCTAGTTTGCTCAATAAATTCGAGTTGGAGGAGTTAGAGTTCAGCTTAGAATGTGTGATTTCTAATTTGTAGAAATCAAGGTCAGTTATCTTAGTGTTGACGGTGCTGGACCCGCTAACATGTCAAGGGGATCTCTCCAGTAAGAATTCCCAACTAGACCTCAAACCATTTGGAGTAGGAGTCCCAACAATGGGTAGTAAAGTAGTGCATTGACCACAATAGTGCATAGAGGTAAGTATGATAACTTTGTCGGAAGAAAGTGTGTGACCTTCCAACAAGTCAAGTAAGATGCATGGGGTTTCTAACACACAAAGGGGAAAAGGAAGTGTGTCCCTTAGAATCCTGTAATAGTAAACAACCTGAAAGAACACACAAGCGGAATGACATCACAAGATGGGAGCGGAATAGTCCACAAACCAAAGTGACAGGTTAATCCAACAACATGTATCCAACAAGATTCATACAATTGCATACAAAATAGTTCACACATAGATGCATAAGTTAAATAACATCCTTTGCGAAAGCAGCCAGAATAGTCCAACTACAATAACAACATATGCATGAAAACATGTTGGCTCAGTTATATTATTAGATGAAAGTTCCATCCATACATAAACCATTGACAACCACTAGCCCCAATAGTGGAACATTACAGTCAACACCACTTTCTCCTCCAAAGAGATGTACTCGCTCTATGTTGTGGAGAAGCCAAGGCTCATCACAATACTCTCCAAGCCTTCTCTAAGTAATGCCTAGCCAAAATCTTGGCTCCCAAAAGCCTCTACTATGAGTTATGAGGTTCTATATATAACAAAGGGTGGGATGACCCTTAACATTCCCCTTTGACTCTTTAAATACCCTCATGACTCTTCAACTCCTTTACAAATAACTCTTTACATTACATAGTGACTATTCACATTCCACTAATGACACTTGGAATTTCACTTACAATACATCTACAAATAATAATACAATTTCTACATATACCCATGTGGGACAAAATAGGCTTGATTCAGCCTAACAAGGCAAGAACCATCATTTAGAAGCTTGGGGAAAGACAAAATTGACAACATCCTCCTGATGGTCTTCAGTCACGAACTAATACAAGCTTGGTACTATGCTATTTTGTCCCTATACTATTTGGTGATGTCTTTCTGGAAACAGACTCTTACCTCCATGGGTTCTAGGTATATGGTTCTAGAACCTTTGTACAACTCATATTGAAGCGTGCGCATCAGTGTTCTGAGTTTGGTTGGACTACGGATGTACTTCTGCATGTTTTTTTTGCTCAACTGCAAGTCATCATTGGTGCCCTCTCGCATCAACTACTCTATGTACCTGTTGACCTCCAACAGGACTTGGTTATTCTTTGTGGCTTGAGTGAGGGATCTAATTGAAGGGATCTTGTGTTTCCTCAATGTGACATCCAAACTCTTGAACAATCGTGCATAGGAAGCCTCAATGTTGGTGATGAGCAGAGGGAGTTACTCATAGCTTCAGATCAACATCTGAATCCATGCTTTGTCTAGCTCTGTCTATGGCTTCATTATCTTATGCAAGTAAAGTGGGGCTCCCTTTTACCTCATTGTCCATTCCTTTACATGCGTAATAACATCATGTATGTCTTTAAGAGTTTGGACAATCTTCATGCATTGTTTCTTAAAACCATATAGATGGACAACCTCCTTGTGCACAGTGACAAATCTATCATACAGTTTCCACATGGTGGTGTCAAGAGTCAATACTTCAACAAGTATCTCTTTTCTCATTTCTACCACAACAGATCCTGCAGACTGTTTTGTCCTCTACCTAGCCTCTTGCAAGTCCTTTGTCATCTGATCATTCTCTTCTAACAAGAACTTGATTGTTGAACTTGTGGCTTCTGCATAATACTTAGAAGCATCGACCATGGTAGCTAGATGTCTTCTAACATATGGCACAATCACCCTTTCCTCTATGTGTGCAGGTGACGTGTGATCGTCCAGGAGCTTCTTTCTTCATGATTGTACAATCCTTTGTTGTGCATCATCGAGTGAAAAAATGTACACATCCATCAACAGATCATCATAAAGGAGAACAACCTCTCCTTGTTTGCTTAGGACTAGTTCTGATTCTGGAGGTGGCGGAGACTGAGGTGCAACCTCAGATGTTCTCAGCATGAGGTCGGTATCTTGGTCTTGTGGCTCATGTTCTAACTCCATGTATGTTGCTTCAACCATATGCTCAATCAATTGAGCAAGTTCCTGAACCTGCACCTACTCACCCTCTTCTTCGTATGTTGGCTTCTCTGACTCCTCAACCTATATAGGCATAGTTTTCTCCATTAGTTCACCTTGCCTTTCTTCATGTTCTTATTTATGCTTCTCTTCCTTCTCTCTCCTTCTTAGCTCCTGCTCTTATTTCAACTTCTTCTTTGTCTCCTACAACTTCCTCTTTGCATACTCCAACCTTTGCTTCTCTCTCTTCCTCCATTACACTCTCTTTACACATTCTTGCCTCTTCACCTCTATTTCCAAATCTACTCTCTCAACGAGAGGATCTTCTCTAAACTTGTATCTTTGCTCAACATCTAGGTTCTCGAAAATCTTCCTCTTAAATTTGTCCTGTGTTGGTTTGTTGCTCAATGTTGTTGTTGTTGTCCTTGCTTGTAGCAGAGCTTCTTTCCATTCGATAGCCATGTTGACGGGTTCATTGAGCTTAGAGGGTTTATACTCCAAGGGTCCTCCTCTAGCCAATGACATGCCCCGTGGATCCATGGATAATGCACCTTCACACGATGGTTCTTTCATATGCAGTGGGGATCATACAGATTGAAATCCTTGGTGTGGAAGTCAAACTTCTCTAAGTCCTTGAACTCGGCATCCACATCCTTCAATCTTTGGATCTCATACAATCCAATCCGTAAAGGAAGAGTAGGCCATGGTGCCTTCTTCCTCTTCTGCAGTTCTGCTGATAACCATGTGGAGATGTGATATGCAACCTCTTGCATGACCAAATTATCCATGGAAAACCTTGGTAGCACATGCAAAGGATTCTCTCCAGCAAACATCCTAATGAAGGTGACACGGGTGAGGCATACCAATCTGCAGTGTTAAGAAATGCCTGCATTGCTTTTTGGGACGTGCAAGGTGGATCCTGCTCAAAGACCATCTTGTAAACCGAGGTGATGAAATGGTCAAATAGCCTTACCATGCCTCCTTGGTAGCTGCACTCAGAAAGAAACTTATATTAAATGTTCACAACATTCTTTGATGGTGTCCATGTCCAACCCATTCCAGGAAACTAATGTTGGGCACATATTGCATCAAGTTGGTAGGCAGACATATAGAATATCGCTTGCTCATCCTTAGGTAGATTTTGGGCATTAGTCACATGCAATTTCAGCTGAAGAGCCAACATATTAGACCAGTTGAATTTCCTTCCTTCATTTGCCAACTAATACAACACAACCACCCAATTCTGCGAAAAGGTATCTGTGCTCTCTTGATCGTACAAATGACATGCAAAGATGATCAAGAGTTGGTAGGAATTTTTGAGTGACTTAGTCTTGTAGACTTGATTGGGTGTCGACCTGAACTTTAATGGCTCTTTTACCCAATGCTTCATGATGTCTCTAGTGTTCACATTGTTGTTGGGAGTATAAAAGAGTGCATCCATGTGGTTCACCGGTTGTGGTAAGTGATACATCTGATGATAGTTTTCCAACCTGAAGGTGGCAAGTTGTGTTCCACTGGCATTGCTCAATGTCATCATCTCGGGATCAGTATGTGAGACAATCCAGTGAATGATGTTTGCACATGGGAAGGTGGGGTACCTACATGCAACCTTATACAAGCTTGATTTGTGTATGTTGACATAAACCTATCAATCTTCCAAATCTTCCTTGAAGCTACGTGCAAATATGTCCTTAATTTCCTGCCATGTTATCTTCATGTCCTTCTCTATGAACAGTTGTGTGTCTACATAGACTGGAAACTTCATTGACACATGTTCAACTACATCTCCAATAATTCTCTTGACAATATCCTTTGATCCAGCTCTCTTGGAAGCCATTCTACCTTCACTGCTAAAGAGCTGCTCAAAAACTAATGTAACTGGAGACAGAGAGGAAACTCATGGCATGCAAATGTTAGCTTGAAATAAAAAAATCACTTCAAGGACCGATCATGCAACAAACTGGGCAACTGTTGGGAAATATTGCACAATTATGTGTTTTAGAGGTGAGGGATCGTTAGCTGGATCTGCGCATTGCGCAGTCCTAGCTGTCAGTGAGAGGTGATGATGATTGGAACTGTGGAATGTGCAGTCCCAACTGCCAATGAGAGGTGATGATGATTGGGACTACGCATTACCAATGAGAGGTGATGATGATTGGGACTACGCATTACCAATGAGAGGTGATGATGATTGAAACTGCGCAATGTGTAGTCCAATGTGGCTTACTGATGACTAGAACTGCGCAATGCACAGTTCAATCTGGCTTTGATGCTGGCTGTGACTGCGCATTGCGCAATCCCAATGGGAAAGACTCGAAGACTTGGCCCTCGAACTATGCAATGTGTAGTTGGAGCCAGTCTTTGGCAACATCTGTGCAATTCCTAGAGCCAAGGCACAGCCTTGGGTTCTAGAAATGTGCAGTGCATTGCCGAGAAGAGCTAGATCCAGGCCAAGGAAGCCCATATCTTCCCAAGGGCAACACGAAAACGAGAAAATCTAAATGTGTGAGTGATGGTTGGTGAAAATATGAGTGAATGGTGATGCATTCAATCAAAACAAGTACAGTCAAACAGACGAGCAATAAAGCTTGAGGGGAGAGTTGCCGCAACAACAACCGTTAGTGCAAAAACTGGGTTATGCATGCAACACTTAAAAAAGGCAATGTAAAACTTAAAACAATACTTATACAAGCTAAAAAAAATCAAAATGCCAATGGTCATTCAATAAAACAGGTAAAACAACACTCTCACAAGCCAAGGAAACAAAAGAGACAAAAAAAGTAGCAAAAGACAAAAAAAGCAAGACTTACTCGAAAAGGTTATGCCGGTTATTCCGAAGGTTTCTAGATGCCTCGAGAATGCTAGAGCTTGAATGTGCAAATGAGCTCTGGCAGTGCCCATTAAATATATTTGATTGATTTAGGGTTTATGACATGAAGGCCAAAAATATAGGAAAAAAGAACACATGGCGACAATTTCTAAAATTAACTCGTGTAACTCTAATTGCTAAAACTAGATCCCTATTTTTAGGGATGCTCTTTTCAATTTTTTTCTATTTTGGTTTTGCAGGAAAGGTTGTCATGCATGCATGGAGAAATTGCACATTTCAGGGGAGAACTGGGCAACTCATCGGCACATGCATCGGACAACAGCTGAGGGAATGCTTCTGCACAATTCCTGGGTTGAGTGGCTTTGGCTGCCTCTCATGCTTTGCGCAATTTCCCAACTAAAAGCAAGCTTCTAGTTGGGTCTACATAATTGTGGAGTTGAAGCCCATTATTGAGTTGAACTACACATTTCCTGAGAGCAAGGTTGGTTTCCCTCTAGGATTGCACAAATCATTAAGGCAGTGCTAGAACTGGTTTGCAACCAAGACACAGGGTTAGCTTTTGGTTAGACAACAAAGAAAGTAGGCAAACACAAGCTGTAAAGTGAGAGATAAAACTCAAATGAAAGCACAAGTACCTGGGAAGTGTAAGACAAGTTGTTGAAATTTTAGTAGGGAGGCGAAGCATGGGCAAAATTTTGGAGGGTGGTTGTAGCTGCTACAACACTTAGGTTGTTTTCAGTTAAGTTAGTTCCAACTTTTGGAGGAACTAGTTTCATGTCAATTAAGTAGTTGGAATTCAGTCAAACTCAGTGATCATCCTGTTAATTGATCAATCAGCCCATAATAGCAAGTGCATGCAGAGAATTTGAGTTCCCCATGATTGGTGGAGATTCCAAGGCAGTGTAACATTAGTTGTAGACTAGTATTGAGTGTACATGTGTTGCATTAAGACATATGATCAACTTAAGGAATTGTGCAATCCATTTGGGAGAAATTCCTAACTAATAGGGGCATAATTTCTCAAGGAACAACGCAAGGAAATAGAAGCTCAAGTAGAGGCAAAATTTGACTAAGTCTGGGTCAAACCCTTTTAGTGAGCAGAGAGACAGCTTATGCACTTGTAGGTTGTTGTAATAACCCATCAAATTACAGGGAAAATAGGAATATTAGCTTGCATACGAGGCATGCATATGCTAGTTACATATGCATGCATCACATGCATTGCACTAGTATACATACTAGTTAATATTGGAAAATGACTAAGTGTAGGTAATGAATTGATTTTGAAGTAAATACCTAACTCACGAGAATATAATGATTATATTGAATGGGGTACTTGGTATGTGTACCATCATCATAATATATAATTTTGAAATAAAGTTAATACATGGACTATACAAAATAAAAGGAATCTGTATTTATAATAACTAAAAGAACTTGTATATGTATTATATTGGCTAAAAAGAAAATAAATAAGTATAATGGAAAGGACATGCAACATTATCATAAATCGTTCCCAAACAAATTTAATTAATTAATTTTAAATCAAATTTAATTAATCCTAAATAGTAAATTTTAACAAAATATAGGTTCAATAAAAAAATATAAAAAAAAATTAAATTATAAAAAAAATATGATGCTCATGGACTAAATATAACACATAAGTCCATCACTCTTAATCTTATGAAACATAACCACCTCTACAAGTAAAAGAGCAGTGTGGGAGTTGGAATTCACTCCACCTATGACTGACAGAGACCAAGAAGAAAACATTTATTAATCTGGAACATGAAACGGTGGAGAGGTTACCGGTGAAGGAAGGAACCTCGGGAATATAAGGGGGTCGATGGAGGAATTTGAGGGAGAGAGTTTTCTTCTGAGTTTTATAAGAGTAGGAAGTTCTAACGGAGTCACAGACAAAGAGAGGTTGACCTTGATTATTCTTGGAGTTTTTGGCATGGGGTCCACAAGACTTGTCTTCTGGATCTGGGGACCATATAGGTAGACCCCAGATAGGCTAGGAGGAAAAGGGTGGTTTGGTAATGAGAGAGGGAGCCACGACGAATAAGAAACATATCCAAACACAAAGTTCCACGTAAGTACTTGATAGTGAATTGATAACTTCCGTTTTAAAATTTCACTGTTTGGATTTTGAGCATTAATTCTATTAAAATTAGGGCTTTACACATACACTGGTATATTCTGAGCATAAATTTTGTTAAATCCTATTAAATTCTGAATTTAGGGCTTCATAGTTGTGCTTAGTTGAGAAAATAAATTATAATACATCTCTATTCATCAGATTAATGCAAGCAGCATTGGGGTTTTCAACATTTTGCTTTACCCAAGAAAAATACTTGTTGCATGTGTGTTATTTTTTATTGCATGTTTGATTTTCTTTGTTCTAGATTGTGAATTATTTCCCATAGAGAAGTAGAGTAAGTTTGTGTCTTGTGATTTTGATTAAAATTTCATGAGTACCTGCAAATCTACATCATAATTTCTACATGGTATCAGAACATGATTCACATTAGAGCAGGAATTTGAAGTTGTTTCTCAGGAGGTTCGATTTTGGAGCTTAGTGCAACGACATTTCCTCAGAGCTGAGAAGATGTCCTTCAATGGAATAAGTCTAGATTATGCCTTGGAAGGCACCTCTAATTTTGTTGCATGGAAGGATGACATGGTGGAGGTATTGGATGACAATAGATTGCTAGAATACATCAAGACAGATGTTGCAAAACCACCAAAATTTGATGCCCAAAACCTTGCTCAATGGAATAAATATGTATCCAAGGCGAGGAGAATAATATTGGAGGGAGTATGGGATCACATTGTCTCAAATATCCATGGAAAAGAAACTTTGTTCGCAATGTGGAAAGCACTGATAGAATTGTTCAAGAATAATAGTGACCACAGGAAGTTGGTGCTCAAGGATAAACTTTGAAGTATCAAGATGTAGAAGAATGACAGAATTTCGCAATATCTAAGAAAGTTCACACAATGTCATGATGAACTTGGTGGGGTTGATGTTAATTTCCCTGAAGAAGACTTGGTAATCCTAGTCCTTTTGGGCCTTCCCAAGAGTTGGCATAGTATCAAGATTTAGTGAATGGAAGGGAGAAACTACCAAATTGGGTGTGTTTATGGTCTGATTTGGTACGGGAGGAAATAAGGCGGAATACCATATATGGGACTTCATCCAAGGGCGAGGATGAATAAAATTTTTCATTTGTTGGAAAGGAAAATAAGGGAAAAGGGAAGAAATCTCAATCCAAACCAAAATCCAGTCAAGGGGGCAAGAAGAAAGATTTGTCAAAAATTAAATGCTTCCATTGTCATGAATTTGGGCACTATGTCACAAAGTGTCTACACTATAAGGCAAGCAAGAAGACCTCAGCAGAAGCAATAGGTGAAGTCTTGGTTTCACAATTTGATCTTGAGTCTACCCTCATTACATGCATGGCCAACACAGTGATGGGTAGCGTGTGGTACTTGGACTCAGGTGCATCGTTCCACATGACAGGGTGTAGAGATTTTTTCATTGACTTGGAGGAATAAGACTTGTATGATGGGGGACGATGGAAGGTATAGTGTGACCAATATTGGTATAGTCACCTTTGATAGATCAACGACTTCAAAATCAGCCTCTTCGAAGGGGAAACCTCCTTTACATTACACAAATGAACAACTCTTAGATGATACAAATGACTAAACCTCCTTTCTATATATAGGAGTCTAAGGGGTCACAATATAATCAAGGCTGACATAAAAATAATAATATAAGGGCACAAAAATAACAATAGTGGGCTTCTATGGGGCACACTAATAACAATATGGGGACAATAAGGGCACAATAATAACAATAAGGACTACAATGAAAAATAGTAATGGGGGAATCACTAGTATTATAGGGACCTAACATGCCCCTCTCCTTCAGAAAAGTGTTGTCCTCAACGCTTGAGTAGTTCTGGATGCTTCTATATAAAATTCCCATCCTCCCATGTGGAATCTTTAGTGGGTAAGTTCTTCCACTTGATGAGATACTCTGAAATTGATCGATTTCGTAGTTATCGAGTTCTTGTTTATGTGACTACTTCAAGTTCCAATATGATTTTTCCTTCCTTGTCAAGTTCTAGCAATATTGTTTGAACTGGGAGTTTATCACCTATAACCTTCTTTAAACATGAAACATGGAAAACTAGGTGCACTCGGGAAGTTGCCAGAAGCTCCAATTTGTATGTCATAGTACCAATCTTTTGCAATATCTTGTATGGACCATAATACTTTGGTGATAATTTATTATCCTTCTTAGCTTGCTTGAGGGACATTTGTTTATATGGTTGTATCCGTAGGAATACCTAGTCACCTACATCAAAACTTCTTTCAATACGATGTTGATTTGCCCGTTGTTTCATTCTATTCTGTGCCAAAGTGAGGTTATCCTTTAAGAGTTGGAGAACTTGTTGTTGATGCTCAATGTGATCTTCCACTGCTTGAACCTTAGAATTTTCTCTTAAATATGATGTGATGTATGGTGGATGATATCCATAAAGTGCCATAAATGGGGTCATTTTTGTTGTAGTATGGAAGGAAGTGTTATACCAACATTCAACCAGAGGCAACCATTTCACCCATTGTGTATGTTTATCAAATAAAAAGAAACGAAGATATCCTTCCAAACATTTGTTTACTATCTCAGTTTTCCCATCAGATTGAGGATGATAAGATGAGTTATGAGCTAACTGAGTACTGAGACAAGGAAATAATTATGTCCAAAAATTTCCAATGAAATTGGGATCTCTATCACTTACAATAATCTTCGGGTTTCCATGTAGCTTTTGAATTGTTTCCATAAATGCAGTAGAAACTGTACTGGCCTTAAATGTGTTAGACACATACATGGCAGCAACAGAATATGAATGATAACCATGAGAGTACATCTATTATTGACAAGATATACATGGTGTGACCCTTGGATTCATATTCCAAGTGGTATTTTGGACTCCCTTTGGCTGTTTAGCTTCCACACCAACCCTTAGAGGATTAGATGTCCAACATTCCCCCCTTAATCCAAAGAGTTATGTATGAGTCCAAGAAGAGAGCTGTAATACAAAATGCGCAAAAATGCATGGCAGCACTCGGCTGAATGTGCTCTCTGAAATGTTGGTATAAGGGAGGTGGTTTAAGGATGACCACCAACACTCGAATGCTTAGTGCAGTTGTCAAAACTCTTCCAAATCTGGCATGAAGCTGAGGTCTTCTGCTAGAGGAAGTGCTCCTGATATTTTGAGGAGGGAAACCTTCGACCTTGAAAGGGAGGTCTCATTCGGCATAAAAGGGAGAACCTCAACTTGAAAGGGAGGTCTCAACCTGTGATGGTTTAAGGATTACCAACAACTCTCGAATGCTTAATGCAATTATTGGGACTCTTCCAAAGCTGGCAAGAAGCTCAAGTATTTTTCTAGAGGAAGTTTCTCCAATTCTTTAAAGAGGCATCACCAACTGAAGGCATGCTCAAGGGAATATTTGTCTTTGGCTACAACTCTGAATCTGGTATGGAGGTTATGGCTCGAGCTTTCTTGATGTGGCTTTAAAGCTTGTAGATGACCATCACTTCCCCCCTGTCAGATACAAGGTGAGATGATGGAGAAAACTCAACTGAAAGACTGTTCAATACTCTAGAACAAGTTCTGACATATGACTAAAATATCTTCTTGGCTATTGATGCCCATTGCCAAGAAGCGATCCATCCAAGATGAATCTTTGTTCTTGTAGTAGACTTGTTTTTGAAGCATCTGTTTGAAGAATGAATAGTTTTATGACAATGCTTACACGGATGAAGATCAAAACAGTGATCTTTCATATGGCCAACTTGGTCACAATGTTGGCATTTCATAATCTGTTGTTGTTGTGGAAGAGGAGGATCCAGAACAACTGAAGGTGAACTGTCATGAAGGAATCCAACACTCTGAAATTGAATGGGCTTTGAGTAATCTGGAATATGAAAGGAAACCTCCTTATCATATCCAAGACCTGTTCTGTGCTTGTTGTGGACAAGCTCTTCCCAAGGTCTGATGATGGGCTTGGGAAGTGCAAACTAAACTTCTGCTTTTGCATGCAATTTTGCTCCTTCATTGTGTACTAGATCAACAATATTGATTTTCTACTGATGGGAGTTTGTCTCAATATTACTGATTTGACCACTTGTTGGCTGCTGATGGATGTCATGATGCTTATGCTGTTGTAACTCATCTAGCTGAAGCTGATATTCAAGCTGCAAAAAATCAATTTTCTCTTGTGTATGTTGCAAGCAAGTTTGAATGTCAAAAAGAGTTTCCTGGCTAATGTTGAATGTGCTTTCAGTAGTTGAAATAATTAGAGTTCTTAATAACTCTAATAAATTTCCAATTTGAGTCATTTTTAAAATTCAATAGGTAAACTCAATTCATCAACAATAATCTAAAATAAATAAAACTCAGTTTTCAACCTTCAATGTTTCAAACTAGAACAGAGAGAAATGCTAAACTTTTACAATACTAATGCACAAAATACACCTGGTAATTTATCCTAACGGACAAATATTGAATGGGCTGATCTGGAACTATTTGAACCCAACTTGGCACTCCAAACAAGCTGCTACATGAATCACATCAGTCCGTCCCCTTCCAAGAATGAGCTGCTATAGGAATAGGAAATGCAGATCTGTAGTGATAGGCTGCTAGCCTACTACAAAGATGAGGACAGCTCATCTTTCTCTCAAAAAAGGCTGCTACAGGTGTAAGAAATCAACTCGGTCTCTGATGTATAGGTGGCTACATGCATACAAAAAGCGATCCAAGAGGCACACACAAATCTGGAACTGTAGGAGAACGCAAGTGATAATTGGGTGCACAAAAGAATGACTCTTCCTCCTTCACTGCCACATTGCTACAACACTTCTTCTGCTCATAAATAAACACATTCTCTTCGATCTTCTGCTCATAAATAACTCAGTCTAAGGAATAAATTAGGCCTGGTCTGATGGTGAAAAATCTTGGTTGGTCGAATGTTTCTAACGGAATTTTCCAGCAGCAGGTCAGGCCTTGCTTGTATTGTATTGTTCAAGTGCAAATCCTTGGGGGAAATTGGATTGTAGGGTTTTGTGTATAGTCTATTAAAGAATGATGTTGGATTCTAAAAGAGGTAGCGTGTTGGCAACAGTAATAGACTATCAACATTTTGTGACCAGAAGCTTGACTCAATGATAAATGATGAGAATGATTTTGATTTTCAGCAAGAAAAGTATTGTAAAGCTAATAAGACTGGAGGATTCAATGATGTGGCTACTACCGATGTTGTTTTATTTCTGCACCGATTTTCTACGTCCTTTGACAAGGATACAGAGGAAAGTGTGGAGATCGATCGACCTTTTGTAGTTCACTCGCATTCCAATGTTCTTAAAGAATCTAGGTATTTTGTTGCTCTTTTATCTGATAGATGGCAGGCGTCTTTGGATAAGAAATAGGAAAATCCATTACCTATAAGTTTGAATATGCCTATCTCAAGAGTGACAGAATCATATTTTACAATTTTTCAGCTATTCTATTCCAAGGATTTTGTTGGAATTATCAGCTTTGTTTCCAATGCATTATCTCTTCTCCCTATTGCTGCAGAACTCTTGTATGATGAATGTATCAGTTATTATGTTTGGTTATTAGAGGCCATTCCATGGACAGAAGAGAAGTTATCAAATTGGTCCCTTATCTTAAACATGAAGAGGCTGCAAAACTCCTTGCAACAATCTCTCCTGTAAAGGGCAATGTATTGGAGGATATGCTACATGGTTTGATATTTACTACAACTCATTGTCATTCAAATGGTGCAACTATTAAATTCAAGCAATTTTTAACAATGACTGCCAATTTTCAAGCTCGAGACTTATCAAAAGTTTAGTATTTGTACCCTTACTCGAGACCTTAAAGCTTCAAAACAATTTAATTCAACAATCTAGCATCTCCCAACAAAATTTAAAACAATATTTTCAATCTTGAGTCTTTAAACTTCAATCTTTAAATTTGAGACTTGAACTTTCAATCTTTATGCTTATACTCGAACTTAGGACTTCAAACAATTTCGAGCAGACTCGAACTTGAGAGGATTTCAAAAAACTCATACTCAAACTCGAACCTGAGACTTTCAATCAGTTCAGTTCTAAACCGTACCTGTCATGCTTTGGACCTCGAATCACCTCCCTTAGAGATTCGAACTTCGATCTTCGAGCAAATTCCAACCTCGTGGCACCTAGCTTTAAAGCCATTAAAAGAATAGTTCAAAATCGCCTCAAAAGACACAAAAGGCCTCAAAATTAATGCCTGTGATTTTGAAAGAGTGGATGTATGGTGCGACTGTTGGCATTTAGAGCGAAGAGTGCCAACAGTTCGAGCAAATTCCAACCTCGTGGCACCCAACTTTAAAGCCATTAAAAGAATAGTTCAAAATCGCCTCAAAAGACACACAAGGCCTCAAATTTAATGCCTTCGATGTTGAAAGAGTGGATGTATGGTGCGACTGTTGGCATTTAGAGCGAAGGGTGCGACTGTTGGCATTTAGAGTGAAGGGTGTGATTGTTGGCACCCATAGTGAGGCCGGAGAGGGTATATACCACTAAGGGGTGTTGGAGCATTTAAAACTGGTCGAGAGTTCATGCCTCTCTCGCCCCACCATAGGGAACAAATTTCTAACAAACAACAAATTAATGGAGCGTATGGACACGCGCACAGTGAGGAATAAAATGCTCAAGTTCTGACAAGCAGCAGAAAGGGCACAACTGACATGAGTTGTTATAATATTATATGTTACAGAGCAATGGAACACATAAAATATTGTAGAAATATAAACACAGAAAATGCATAAAACAAGAGAGACACAGATATACATGGTTCACCCAGTTTGGGCTACATCCATGGACAAACAGCCAATCCTTCTTTTATTATATTATCCAACAAACTGAAGAGATACAACCTACAACAGATCTACTGTAACTCCCTCTTCGCTCTCAATCTCCTCTCTCTTCCTCACTCAGAATAGAGATCTACCTAGACGCAATACAATTCCCTCATATATAATGAGGGGTTGCCTTCTCTAGAAAAAAACCCTAAATTAAACATAACTTCTACCGTCAGATCTCCGCCTATGAACGACCCAGATTGACTAGAAATTACTATACTTTTACAAGGGAATTTTACATCTATTCTTAACTTTGGGGGCACTGCCCCCAAAACCCCTCGCCAGGGGGGGCTCCCAAAAGGTCGCAGTCGCCTCCCCTGCAGAGAATATTTTGGGGTCCAATGTGGCGATACCTTTGAATACAGAAGATAATCAAGATGCACACCCAACATGAGAGATGCCACAAAATTAATATGAAACTACCGCATAGAGATTGCAACTAGAATTTAGCTGGGAAAACATTTATGAAATGCAGAATTGGTGGTAGAATTGACCTGCATAGAAAGGCCATAAAAGAAGTTGCTCAAATATTAGCAGGGCGGGATATTGCTCGCTCTGATACCATGTTAGACACATACATGGCAGCAATAGAATATGAATGATAAGCATTAGAGTACGCCTATTATTGACAAGATATACATTTATAATACATGGTGTGACCCTTGGATTCATATTCCAAGTGGTCCCTTGGACTCCCTTTGGGTGTTCAACTTCCACACCAACCCTTAGAGGATTAGGTTTCCAACAAAATGGAGGAGATAATGCACAAAAGTGTGCATACTTTGTAAGTATGTCAACTACCACCATGATGGCACTCTTTCCTTCGGACTTGGGTAAACCTGTGATAAAATCCATTGAAACCTTCCCCCAACGTTGGCTTGGAATGAATAAAGGTTGTAATAGGCCTCGGGTCTTAATTGTTTCAACTTTATTTTGTTGGAAAACCAAACATTGCGCCACAAACTTTTGAATATATGATTTAAGGCCATCCCAAAAAAATTCCTTCTTAACCCTGTGGTAAGTTTTTAAAAATCACGAGTGCCCTCCTAAGGGAGAAGAGTGAAAATCCATAAGAATCTTTTGTTTGAGTTGGGAATTCTTACATAGGTATAAGCGATCTTTGTACCGTAACGAATCCTTTTTCTAGCTAAATGTATAAGATGTATTGGGATCTTGTTGTAAATTTTGAATGAGGCCCACACTTCTTCGTCATTCTTCCATTCATCCCTTGCTTCGTTTATCCAATCTCGTTGGATAATAGAAATGGCACAAAGCAATGCTTCCACATCCTCATCCTTTCTTGAGAGTGCATCTGCCACAACATTTTGCTTCCCTTTTTTGTAGATGATTTCAAATTCATAACCCAACATCTTTGTGACCCATTTTTGCTGCTCTTTTGAAGATAACGATTGTTCTAAAAAGTATTTAAGACTATCATGATCCATTTTTACCTTGAAGTGTCTACTCATTAGGTAGGGTCGCCATTTCTTAAGTGCATGTAGTATTGCCAACATTTCCTTCTCATAAATAGCTTTGTGTAAATATTTTCCTATGATTGGATGACTTTCGAAAGAAATGGGTCTTTCTTGTTGCATTAAAACAACACCAATTCCATTTCCCGAGACATCACATTCCACAATAAAGGTTTTGGTGAATTCCGACGTAGCTAAGACTGGTGCTTGGCACATTGCCTGTTTAAGATGTTCAAAGGCCTTTGTTGCTTCTGGAGTTCATGAAAATGCATCTTTTTTTAATAATGTTGTTAGAGGTGCTGCTATTCTCCCATACTTCTTAAAAAACTTGCGATAATACCCTATCAACCCAAGAAATCCTTGCATATGCTTTATGGATGTGGGGATTTTTCATTCCTTAATGGTTTTAATTTTGCTAGGGTCTACCTTAACACCTTCATGCGATACAATATGACTTAGATATTCCGCTCTTGTACTCCAAAGAAACATTTGGAGATTTTTTCATATAATTGTTTCTCCTCCAATAGTTTGAGCACCCTGTCAACATGTTGAACATGATCCTTCCAAGGCTTGTTGTAGATTAGTATATCATCAAAAAAATACTAACATGAATTTTCTAAGGAAGGGATTTTCATCAAACCTTGAAATGTAGAAGGTGCATTTGTAAGGCCAAAAGGCATGAGAAAAAAATCATAATGACCCTCATGAGTTCTAAATGTTGTTTTTGGAATGTCTTCAGTCTTCATTCTGATTTGATGATATCCTGAATGAAGATCCAACTCGGTGAAGTAAATTGATCCATGCAATTCATCCAATAATTCATCAATGACAGGAATGGGAAATTTATCTTTAATAGTGAGCTTGTTGAGCTCCCTATAATTCAGACAAATGTGCCATGATCCATCCTTCTTGTGCACCAATACTACTTGAGTAGAGAAAGAACTTTGACTAGGTTGAATTATACCAGCCTCTAGCATTTCTGCAACCATACGTTTAATTTCACTCTTTTGGGCATAGGGATATCTGTAAGGCTTGATGTTTGGAGGAACACTTCTCGGAATCAAATGTATAGCATGATCATCATCATGAATAGGTGGGAAGCCTTTGGGAGTCTTAAATACGTTGGAATGATTTTCCAAGACTGTTTGGATTTTTGGAGAAATAGAAGATTTGTCATTCCGTTAGAGCTGATTATCTTTCCCGGTTTCCTTGTGATACCCCTTAATTCAACTTCCTTTCCTTCCCAACGAAATTTCATGAAAAGTTCTTGAAAATTAAAAGCTATTGTATCCAAGGATTATAGCCATTGGACTCCTAGTACAACATCACCACCACCCATTGGAATGGAAAGTATCAGGCTATTCAATACATATTATCCCATAGATAGCTTGATATTATGGCACTTTCCAGAGCAATTTATGGTTCCTCCACTTGCAACCATCACTTGACACTCTGGTGCTAGATATAGGAAGCCATTCAATTCCTTGGCTATCTTATAATGAATAAAATTATGGGTACTGCTCGAATCAATAAACGCTACTACCTTTTTCTTCTTGATATGTCCTTCTATCTTGATAGTTTGAGGAGTGGTAATTCTAGCCAATACATTACAAGATATGGTCGGATTCATTTCTTCTTTCTATAGGGTTTGTTCTTGGTGTATATCCTCTTCTTTTGATGTTTCTTGTTCCTTTTCTTCCTCCTCTTCACAATCTATGTAAAATAATTTCTTCTTAGCACACACATGACCTTTAGTGTATTTGCAATCACAACTGTAACAAAGCCCTTTTGCTATTTTTTCTTCCAATTTTTGTGGTGTCAACTTTGTAGGTTGTGGAAGGCTAGGGGCGACAACACTTACATCTTTATAGTTATGAGTGGTATGCTTCCTTGTTGCCATAATTTTGCGTTCCATTTTTCTTTCCAACTTGAATGCCTTCTCCAATGAACCAGGTTCTCAATGGCGAACCTCATGTTGGATGTTATCCTTTAAAGTCCCTATGAACACATCAATCCTATGCTCCTCTGGAATATATTTTACCCTTGTATTCAATTTTTGGAAGTCCTCAATGTGCTCCATCATTGAACCCTTTTGTTCGAGATTTATCAATTGGGTAAAAACGGTGTTGCTTTTTGTATCCTCATAATGTGTTATCATTTCTTCCGTAAAAATTGCCCAAGTGACAATTTGTTTATGAGAGCAAAGCCATCGATACCATAAAAATTGTTTTGGTTCCAAATATAAAGTTGCAATGTGTACCTTTTGTGTGTTTTTCACATTATGGAGATCAAAATATTGCTCCATTTGCAGTATCCATGTTACGAGATCCTTGCCATAAAAATTCCTCATATCGATCTTTGGAACATGGTGGGCCTTCAATCCAATGTTAGAGTCTATGAAATCATGATTAACATTTATTTTGTTCTCATCATGAGTTTCCTTTACTACCCTTTCACCATTAGTAAACATTTCTTTTACCAACTTTTTCAAATCTGTCTTCAAATCTTCCATTTTTCCTTCCATCTTAGCTTCCATGCATTTCTTTAAACCATCCATATTATCTTCCATGTCATCCACCTTAGCTTCCATGTATTTCTTTAAACCATCCATCTTAGCTTCTATTACTTTTTGTGAGAGTGAAATTTGTTGCATTTGGTCTCGTAATTTTGATATATCATGTTGTATTTCTTCCTCTTCTTCATGAGTCATGCTAGAGCTTTCAAGTTTCTTACTAGGTGTTTCCATTTTATTTCTTCAGGGCATTAATTAATGATAATCATGCTTCAATATGCCCTTTTAATTCCTTCAAACTAATTTTTCAAACCAAGCTTATGCAAAATTTAAAAAAACTACACACCTTTTTTCACTTTGTAGGAGCTCGATATTAAATCTGATGCATCTCTGAAATTACGGATCTCCAAGGTTTGAATTGCTAACTATGGTATCCCTCTGAGTCCTCTTTCTAATTCCACCAGTCTGATCGAAATTGGATTCTCCAAGAAGGAGTTATGCCCAATCTCCCAAGATGACCTGATTATACACTCTTTCAGTAGAGCGAACTTGTACGAAGTGCCACATGTCACTGTTTCAACCTTCAGACCTAAAAATAATGCACATAAAACTATTGTCCGTCCTATTTCTATAACTTCTTACAAAATTTCAATATGATACTCAGAGAAAAAGTTATGACGATTTTCCCAAGGTCACCTATTTGGGATGTAATTCAAGAGCCTGCAAAAACCCTAACTTCCTTAAATCATATCTCCCTAAATATAGTGAGACAAGATCTGAAATTCAAACCCGAGGATAATTGAGATTTTAGATAAAATGGGTTTTTTTTTTCACTTCTAAAACATCATAGAAAAAATTTTATAGCGAAAATTCCACAATGACCTATTTGGTTTAGTGAAACCCTAGAATCCAAAGCTCTGATACCAAATGTTATGAACCAACTCACAAAAAGATAGAAAATATAGATCAATGACTTCAAAATCAACCTCTTCGAGGGGAAACCTCCTTTACATTACACAAATGAACAATTCTTGGATGATACAAATTACTAAACCTCCTTTCTATATATAGGAGTCTAAGGGGTCACAACATAATCAAAGTCGGCATAACAATAATAATATAAAGGCACAACAATAACAATAGTGGGCTTCTATGGGGCACACTAATAACAATATGGGGACAATAGGGGCACAATAATAATAATAAGGGATACAATGACAATAGTAATGGGGGAATCACTAGTATTATAGGGGCCTAAGAGGGAGTCGAGATCCCCCCTCTGGCTCAAGGATGTCATGTTTGTTCGAGGCCTAAAGAAAAATTGTGTCTTTGTTGCAGTTTTGGAAGACCATGGTTATGATGTGATCTTTAGCAAAGGAAAGGCATTCCTAAGACACATAACCACAAGACACATGAATCAGATTGGGGTTTGTGTGAAGACCCTGCATAAGCTATATGTGGAGGATTATGCCACATTAAGTACTAAGGTTGAGAAGGTGCAGAGCTGCGATGTCGGTGAACTTTGGCATAGAAGACTTGGCCATTTGCATCATGGCGTCTTGAATATTTTGCAACAAATAACCACAATCCTCCCTAAAGGAGCACTTGAGCAGTAAGATGTATGCAAAGGATGTACTTTGGGGAATACATAAAATCCACATTCCATGATTGGGACAACAAAGCAATTTCAATCCTAAAAAAAATCAACTCTGATGTTTGTGGACCTTTCTGATATCCTCCACAACAAGGCACAGATATTTATCATTTTTATTAATTACTTCTCAAGGAAGTGATTGATCTTCTTCATGCGGCATAAAGATGAGACATTCTCCAAGTTTGTAGAATTCAAGGCATTGGTTGAGAACGAAACCATCAAGAAGGTGAAGGCTATCAGGAGCAATAATGGAGGTGAGTACGTGTTGAATGAATTTAATTTTTTTTGTCCAAAAGAAGGCATTTTTTGAGAGTTGACAATACCCCACAACCCACAACAGAATCGGGTGGCTGAGAGAAAGAACCATAGCATTGTGCGAGTTGCGAGGGCGATGTTGCATAACTAAGGACTACCTCTGCACTTGTGGGTGGAGGCATGCAATACAATAATCTATTTGCAGAACCAGAGTCTGCATTGGGTTCTAGGCATGATTACATTGGGGGAGGCTTTCTGAGGGAGAAAGCTGGATGTGTCACATTTAAGGATTTTTGGAGCCTTTGTTTACTACCATGTATTGAAATAATAAAGGAAGAAGCTCAAGCCGATAATAGAATTGGGGGTATTTGTGGGTTAAACAGAAACTCCCCATAACTACTGTGTGTACTTATCCCTCAAAATGACAGTTGTGTGAAGGGATGTAAAATTTAACGAGGAGAAATCGATGTAGTTCTCTCTTGAGGGGGAGCTTCAAATCCCACCAGAATATGAGCTTTTAGCTCCCAAGGAGGAACCATGAGAAGTTTTGGAGCAACCACAAATTGAGTAGCAGATAGTGGAGACAACCACTCAAGCAAAACCATCCAAAGAAGGTAGAAAAAGAACTAGGGAAGCTGAGAGACTTGCACAAGATGCGACAAAGAATGTGGGTGCTCTGTCAATTTTGCGCAGGCAGAGAAGATCACAAAATTAGTACACTGGCTACATGTCTCTAATGATTGAGCTTGTAGAGACTGAGCCATCCTTTTTCAAGGAAGCAGTAGAGAAACTTTTATGGGTTGATGCAATGGTGGAGAAATACAAATCCATTGTAAAGAACAATGTTTGGGAAGTGTTCCCAAGACCAACAGATAAATCAGTTGTAGGTTTGTGATGCATCTTCAAGGTAAATAAGGGAGCAAATGAAAGCATAGAGAATTACAAGTCTATATTTTTGTCCAATGGGTACTCCAAGTTGAATGAATTGACTATGAGGAGACCTTTTCTCATGTAGCAAGGTACCCATCCATTAGATCAATTCTTTCTCTTGCTACATAGATGGGATGGAAGATCAACTAGATGGATGTAAAAACAAAATTTCTCAATGTGGTTATTGAGGAGGAGGCGTACATTGAGCAACCATAAGGCTTTGAGACTTTTTATTGGGAGTCTCATGTGTGCAGACTCAAGCGAATGTTGTATAGTCTTAAACAAGCAGGGAGTCCATAAGACTGAAACATTATGTGGAATTTTCAGTGTTGGGTCCGCAGCGGTTTCCTGGTACAATAGAAAGCAAAGATCTGTGGAGCTTAGTTTAGTAGAAGCATAATACATGGTTGTAAGTCAAGCACCATGCGAGGCGATCTATATGAGAAAGATACTTTTCATATTGTTTTGTCAGATGATGGAACCAACTGTGATCTACTGTGATAATCAAAGTTGCATTAAGCTATATGAGAATATTGTTTTTCATGATCAATCCAAGCATATAGATATATGGTATCACCATTTATGGGACTGTGTATAGAGGCAAATAATGTTGTTGCAGTACATTCCGATAGAGGAACAAGATGCTGGCATTTTGACAAAGGCCTTGTCAAGAGGGAAGTTCAAGTTCCACATATGCAGGATAGGGGTGGTTGATAATCCCTTTCTTGTTGAGAGGGATTACTAAAAAATGCAGCAAGAATTTCTCAATTAGATTTTGCCTTGATTAAATTGAGAAATTTTTAATTTCCACATCAACAAAAAACTTGGATGTAGTTAACTTGTGTGACATGCCTTGTGTCACCCAGTTTACTCAGTAAATACAAGTTGGAAGAGTTAGCGTTCATTTCAACATGTGTGATTTCTAATTTGTAGCAATCAAGTTTAGTTATATCAGGTTGTTTTTAGTTAAACTAGTTCCAACTTTTGGAGGAACTAGTGGAAGGTCAATTAAGCAGTGAGACTTCATTCAAACTCAGTGATCATCCGGTTAACTGATCAATCGACCCAAAATAGATAGTGCATACAAAGAATTTGAGTTCCCCGGGCTTGGTGGAGATTGCAAGGCAGTGTAACATCAATTGTAGACTAGTCTTGAGTGTACAGGCATTGCATGTAGTAGTATGATCAGACGAATTGCGCAACCCATTTTGGATAAATTCATAAATAATAGGGGCCTAATATCTCAAGGAACAACACAAGGAAATGGGAGCTCAAATAGAGGTAGAAATTAACTAAGTCTGGGTCAGAGCCTTTCAGTGAGTAGAGAGATAGGTTATATACTTGCAGGCTATGCTCAATTGAGAAACGCAATTTAAATACTTCTTTATTCATTTGATTAATGCAAGCAGGCGTTGGGGTTTTCAACAATTTATTTTCCCTAGGAAAAATACTTCTTGAATGTGTGTTATTATTATTGTATGTCTGGAATTTTTATTCTAGATTGTGAATTACTTTCCACATAGCAGTAGAGCAGATTTTGATTAAAATATGATGAGCAGCTGCAAATCTAAATTGTAATTTTTACACTCTTCGCAATAGTTGCAGTCATGGTTGTACTCTATATGGCACTTCGTCTTTACTGCAACCACAGTATGCTCTCGATTCCTAGACTGCGGTTGCTTGGATCCATTGTACTAATCACTCGTCCTCTTATTCAAATGTTGAAAAGGGTATGATTCATTTTTCTTAGCTTGTTGTTTTTTAGGATTCTTGTGGAATGTTTAGTTCCTGCTACTAACAAGATAAGGATTTGTTGAAATGGTAGTTGGTGGAATTATAACAATTAAACTTCTCAATATTTGGATATATTAGAACCATCTAGAATGCTTATGCCCTAACTGTGTACTTATCACAAACATATAGAATGGATAAATCTTTAACAATATTTTGGAACGATTGCGAAAGTTGCAAGCAACTTCAAACCATGGATGAGACTTAAACCCCATGGAATATTTTGTCTTCGAACATAATCTGATGGATGCATCATTGTAAGAGCATTAATTAAAGGGAATTCAAAAGCCGTTGTTGGTCATTATTGCATAAGTAGGTGGAGGCTTTTGCTCTTGAGATCTCTTAGTGACTAGTGGGTGGAGAGTGCATACCTATGGCTACCCTGGACTAGTATCCTCAATGGGTACACAAACTATAGTAGACTCTGGATTCCCTAAACTGGGTGGAGCTACTAAAGCACCAACCACAGGGTGGAGGTAAGCCTCTGGAATCCTATAACTAAGTGAGGGTGGGGGTTCTCACCTTTGGAGCCCCTCACTGGTTGGTGGGTGGAGGTGGATTACTTATGGAATCCCTTAACTAAGTAAGGGTGGAGATTCTCATCTCTGGAACCCCTCACAAATTGGTGGGTAGAGGTGGCAGCCTATGGAGTCACTAGACCAACCTGTAATGGAGTACCTTTTGCCAAAGTTGGGAGGTCAAATTAGACCTTTGAAATCCTCAGAGGTTTGTACATGGGGAGAAGTTTCATATGCTAGGGGGTGACAACTGCATTATTGGTAGATTGTTAGTGAATGGGAGGAGAGTTATGAGTTTGGCCCCATGCCCATTCCAAGTCACATACTGTTGAGTGTCTTAATCTACAAGGTTGTGGTGTTCCTTTCTCTAGTGTTCCTTATGGCATGGTTAGGATGGACTTTCAAGGTTGGAGGCAAATAGGTCATAGGTGTAGGTTTACGTCATCAATGGACCCAGGGGCTTTCGCAGATGTTTTATGGGGTTTGGAGGAGTTCACTTTCCATCTTCCATCCTCAAGATTGATTCCGCATAACCCGCTTCTCATTCCATTGCAACCTAATAATTCCCATAAAATGAGGTTATCATTGTACCTAAATCACTCAATTACGAATAAGGTGTCATTTTGAGAGGAATACTTGATAGAACACCTTAGTGTAATAGATCATTGGAACTAGAACGAGAAGATCTACAAGATGAGATGGTTAGTGGGCATTTTTAGTGGCTTGAGGAGGCATGGTGGCCAATTTACCATTTTGCCACATTAAAAAGATATTTTAATCTAGGAAAATGTGTTCAATGATTAAATTAATAATAAAATAGGAGCTTCTAGAGGGGTCCATCAAATCTATAAAAAGAGGAGGAGCAGGCCATTAGAGAACATATTGGATTTGATATTTCTTCTTGTATGAGAGGTTGAGAACCTGATTCTCTACTTCACTGGTAGCCTTAGGAAAGAAACCCTCGAGTGATTCAATGAGATTGGGCAATTACCCATCTCCCCTTGGTGAATTCATCTAGAATTCACAAGAGAGATTAACAATGAAATTTTAGTTCAGTTCTGGAGGACCAACACAACATTGGAGCAGATTCTTAAGGCCAATTTTCCATCTCAGTTATTTTATTGTATCAACATGTAAACCCTAGTTGCTATTATAATAAAATCTGGGATTATTTTGGCTCATCATGTTATTGAACTACATGCACTCTATTTGTTATATTTTACATGGAAATCTTTTGTTAGTTGAATGGTATTTTTATGGAGAAGTGTTGGTTGAGTTAGATTTCTGCAAAATTAGTCAAATATCCCATTTGGGATATTATAGTGGTATGAAAGCTGGTTTTCTTTCCAACCTAATGGTTTATTGCAAATCAATTCGTGGGTTATTTTTGAATAGAAATCTCGAGGGTTTGAAATTGTTTGCAATTATTCTTCAAGGTGCACAAGCTAATATTACTTTTCCAAAAGTTCCAATTTCTTATTGTGGCTAAAGCCTATCATATGGAGGTCGTAGAATATTAAAAGTGGGCCCAACCATTTTATAAATCCAAATGTTATGTTAAGGGGCCCATGAAAATATTATTTCTTTTAACAAGGGCCAAGGTTTAAAACTATTAGAGGGGTCGCAAGCATACAATAAAATGCGGAGTTTTTAATTTAGATGAGCCTGAGAACTATTAGATTTACCCTTGTGATTGAAAAGGAATAATTACAAAGGTAAATGTTGCTAATTGATGAGCCTGTATCCAAAAAAACAGGATCCTGTCAACACCATCAACACTATTTGTGAAACCAAAAGTGGGGATGGAAGGTTTTTCTCTCAATCGATTTACTAAGGGGTCGTATTATTGTTGTTGAGCATACTCATTCCCGTGCGACACATTATTTTTTCTTTTTAGAATAAAATTGAAGTACCCATCTTCGTCTATATGGGAAGAATTAAATCTTTGAGTAAAGGCGCAAGCCGTAGATTAATAAGAAGGGCGAAAAGAACAATAAATAGAGGTTGAATTTAATTTCTCTTAGGGCATACTTCCTTGTGATTGAAATGAGTCTAGAGTCACTGTGCTTCCTTAATGGGAAGTCGCTTACCTTTATTGTGGTTGTTGGGTGCATTCAAAGAGAGAATAAACCAAGATCTATGCAGCATTGGGCCATTCTCTTCTTTGCTGGCAACGTGAAACATTCTCGTGGCTGAGATTAGAAGTTCAGAGGAGAATCAAGTCATTTGAGTAGTTGTACTCTTAACTGAGCGTGTTTTTGTGGTTTTAATGTGACTACAAAAAAGCTAGAAAAATGGTGAAATAAGTGGTAGACTTTCCTAGGATCCTTGTTGCAGCAGAAAATAAAAGGCTCTGCTCTCACACATCACACAGGGATATTATATAAGGGATAAAGAAACATAGCGAAGACTATTTTGTGCCTCAGAAACCAGGACTATGCCCACAATGATTTGAAATAAAAATTCTCACTGAACTAATTCATCAATTCCAGAAAAGAAATGGAATTTTGGGGTTATTTTCGGGTGGGTATTTCACAATGAGGCTAGACCAAGGTCAAAGTGTAATGGACAATTGGAGGTGAAGTCATAGGAATTGAGATTTTATGGACTGCGAGTTTGTCATAAATTTGAAGCTACAATACATTGTGCCACTAGGTTGGAGTATTTCTACCACATATTTGAAGGTCATCTACAAGAGGAGATTGCAAGGAATTTCTTTGGACAAATACACCAGTTCATTGCCGAAAGGAGTTCCAGACAATAATTACCAGAATGTGAGTATTATTGGGCCTTGAGAGTATGCATGCTACAATTTGTCAAAATATTGTTGTTGTTGTATGGTACCAATAAACCATGTGATGCATGTCTAGTGTATGGTCAAATTATTGTGTCAAATGAAAATACCATGAGTGAGTGTTAAGCACATTGCTGAGACTTACGTCATGGTCATATCATTGTGATACGTATTTTTGTCATGCTATTAGCCAAATCTTATATGAGTCAACTTGATGTACTTATCATTAAGATAAACTATGGAGAAACTCACAGAACTCCTAAATGAATTGGAAATATCAAGTAGTACAAACGTTAGTTCCTTGAACCACCATGCATCATTAGACCAAAAACCCAAGCAAAACAACAAACCTTTTTCAAGAGGGGTCTATGCCATTCTTAAAAAAAAACAACCAAGGGATGTGTAGAAAGAGTTGAATATTGGATACAAAATCCTTGCACTTGGGACATATTTGAAACACATAGGAGTCACAGTGAAAGCCTTTTTCAAACTAGATGAACTGGATGCACTCATTTCCGAAGTGAACCAGTTAGAAGGGAAGAAACTAATTTGATCTCTAAAACTAGTTATGCTTGCTCTCATACAATGGAAGAACCTTGTGAAGGAGTCAAAATTCCAGTTGCATCGTGTCTTAGTAACATCAAGAGACTAACTGCACCTATACTTCCTTACAATGATGATGTCACGAGGAGAGTTTTCAAACTGATAATAGAGACTTTTCAGGACTTGGCCAATAATGAAGGCTCTACCATTGGGAAGAAGCTTGAGATTCTGGAAATAATGGCCATGGTCAGAACATATGAAATCATGTTTGATCTGGGGTGTGATGACTTGATCCATCAGATGCTCCAATGCTTCTTTAGCATTAAGAAACCTCATCCTGACACGATCAAAACAAACATGTTATCTATTTTGTCTTTAGTTATGAGAGATCGTGATGCTATTTGCAAGAAGATGTAATCTGAGTTGTTGTACATTTGGAGGAAGGAAAAATTGATTTCAACCGCTACTCATGAGCTAGTGGAAAGGTTGGCTGAGAAAAACACCATGTTGTTCAAAAGACAATTTACAAAAGACGAGTTGCGGAGGATTTTTGTGACCAACCATGCAGCAAGAAGGAGCTAAGGAGGAAGGGTCTTTGCTGCATCTGTAAGGAACATTGGGGACTTGACCACTCATGCTTGAGTGGCACAAAGGGAATGGTAGAGGTAGATTAGGGGGAGACTCAATCTGACCATTCAGATGAGGATTTTTATGAAGAGAATCAGCAGACATGTGGGGATGATGGCAGCAACCGTGGAATGCATAATTATTTGGTGGATAGGTTTGATGAGAAAAAAATTATTCCCATGCAGAGAGGAGATTAGGGAGATGAGCTATCAGTGGCAATCCAATATGGTGAGCACATATAGGAGATTGAGAAAAATTTTAGAGATGCTACCAACAACCCAAATATGCATCCATGTTTGATGAGTCAGCATGTGCAGCCCACAATGGAGCACAATTTTTGTGATGAGCCATTTTTGGATAATCAGCGAGTGGCTCATATTGAGCCGATGGTGGAGGATGAGCATTAGTCCTTGGGGTCAACCATTGATGAAGGGCATACAAATGTGTAGGATACCATTACGGAGGTAGTATTTGTAGACATTTGTCATCAAGAGGCGTTGGGCCCTAACTGAACAATTTTGTAGGTGACGAGTGGACTGGTGGATGATGGAGCTTTCAATTAGATGAGGGAGGCTTTTTCGGAGATAATGGTGTATCCATCATTGTGTCTACCCACTAACGAGGTGCATGTAGATGCAATGGAAACTAGTGAAGCTGGAGTATTTCCAGGCTACAGCCCTCTCCAGGAGTACATTGATAGGGCGTGTAGCATGGGTCACCCATTTATTGGGAGAGAGGCAAGGATTCGTAGACATATCTAGTTGTTTGGTTGGGCATATCTACATGAGTTAAGCATGATGCAACTTAGTGGAGTCATACCATATATAGGTGCATGTGCATCTGATCCTTCCCATAGGATGGATTGGGGCGAAATCATGAGATGGTATCCTTTTGGTAGCACGTTATTTTCAGTCTGGAGCATAGTTAAACAGGAGCCATGGAACATTGATGTCTGTTCTTGGTGGCATTGGGATCTAGGAAGATTTTTTGATGACATTCAGAGGTTGGTTTGGGATCCGGGCATCAAGGGGTTCGTTCATGGTGGGTTGACACAAAGGCATAACATCACTGAGTGGTTTGTATGGGATTCAGGCATTGGGCCACTAGACTGGTCCACAGGTTTGGATTGCTTGAGGGCATGAAATCTAGGTGAGGGAGGATTTTTTATTTTCCCTTTTCTGGTGTTCCTTATGGCATGGTTAGGATGGACTTTCAGTGTTGCAGGTAGATAGGTCATAGGTACAGGTTTACATCATGATTGGGCTCGGGGGATTTTGGATATGCTTTATGGGGTATGGAAAAGTTCACTTGCAATCTTCCATCACTAGGATTGATTCTGAATAACTCGCTTCTCATTCCATCACATTTGATAATTCTCGTAAAAATGAGGTTATTATTGCACCTAACTCACTCAATTACGCTTAAGGTGGCATTCCGAGAGGAATACTTGACAGAACACCTTAGTGTAATAGCTCGTTGGAACCAGAATGAGAAGATCTACAAGATGAGATGGTTAGTGGGGATTTTCAATGGCCTGAGGAGGCATGGTGGCCAATTTACCATTTTCCCACATTAAAAATATATTTTAATTGAGGGAAATGTGCTCAATGATTAAAATAATAATAAAATAAGAGCTTTTAGATGGGTCCATCAGATTTACAAAAAATAGGAGGAGGAGGCCATTAGAGGACATCTTGGATTTGATATTTCTTCTTGTATGAGAGGTTGAGAACTCAGTTCTCTACTTCATTAGTAGCCCTAGGACGAAAACCCTCGGGTGATTTAGTGAGATTGGGCAAGTACCCATCTCCCCTTGGTGAATTCATCCAAAATTCACACAAGAGCTCAACAATGAGATTTTAGTTCAGTTTTGGAGGGCCAACACAAGGTTGGAGCAGATTCTTGAGGCCAGTTTTCCATCTCAGCTATTTTACTGTATCAACATGTAAAATCCAGTTGGTATTATAATAAAATTTGAGATTATTTTTTCTTATCGTATTATTGAATTACATGCCCTCTATTTGTTATATTTTACATGGAAATATTCTGTTAATTGAAAGGTTATTTTATGGAGAAGTTTTGGTTGAGTTAGATTTTGGAAAAATTAGTCAAATATCTTGTTTGGAATATTACAAAGGTTTCTCAACACATCTAAATGGTTCAAACTTACCTATTTATACTAAGTTACTGGACAACATGGCTAACAAGCATAAGTGGCTTGCTTGTTATGTTGATGTCTCAATCTGACATCACATAGTTTTCCTAACATATTAACAATGAAAGTCTTCCTATACTAGCTTACTTGTTGAGTGCTCAAATTTAACACACTATGGACTCCCAACATTGGGTGGAGTTTCTAAATAATTAAATGGTGGATATTAATCTCTAGAATCCCAGAAACAATAAAGGGTGGGGACAAATCTCTGGAATCCCTAACTTGGTCACTGAGATAGACTCATATGCTAGATAGTTGCAGTTGTGGCAGTCTGCCAATGGTTGGAAGATGAACTATTGGCATTATACCAGTGACCATATAATAGACCGATTACCATGATATCCCATTCATGACTGGACCATTCACCTGACTGTGCATGGTTACCATATTGCAACCCTAGGTATGTTCTCCATGTATGCCACATGCTTGAGTTGTTTAAGTGTTGTGTATAGTTATTAAATCTGCGTGGTGTGGAATAGTGAGCATGATTCTAAAACACATGCAAGAGTATTCAAAACATAGTACTGAACATTAGACACTAAGGTTAACCAACTACATTCCACAAGTCACGTGCCTAGTACAAATATTCTTGTCATTATGCCAACACATTCCCCCTTAAGTTTGGTGTAGCATTATGATGGATTAGTTTAAAGATGGAAGTTCTTTGTTGTTTGTGTTAACTAGTCCTAAGTATTCTTTTGTTCATGGAATTTCATAGTGATCCCATCACTTTGTTAAATAATCTTATACAGTTTTAAGTTTGAGCCTCACACGAATGATATTTTTCTCTTAGGAAAAAAATATTTAAATGGCTGGATACAATAGTGAAATCTGAACACTATACCTGAAATAGTTCTTTGTTGTTAAGCCCCAAGGGATAGCTCAATTGGTCGAGTTCTCGTTGCTAAGTACCTTTCCAATTGGGAGGTCATGGGGTCAAACCAATGAGTAGATCCCTTTGGGTGTATCTGCCCATATTATTACCCATGGATGTAGTGGCCACTCAGTGACCATGAACCATAGTTGGAAAAAAATAGTTCTCTGTCGATGGTTGCGGTCATGGCTATATGGTATGTTGTTGATTCCTAGATTGTAGTTGCCTAGCTCCATTGTACTAATCATTTGTCCTCTTATTGAAATGTTGAAAATGGTATGATTCGTTTCTCTTATCTTGTTGTTTCTCAGGATTCCTATGGAATGTTTAGCTCCTGCTACTAACAAGATAAGGATTTGTTGAAATGATAGTGGGTAGAACTATAACAACTAAACTTGTCAATATTTGGATTTATTAGAACCATCTGTAAGGCTTATGCCTTAATTGATATGATGTTCTGTGTACTTATTATGAACATATAGAATGGCTAAAGCTTTAACAATATTCTGGAACGATTGTGAAAGTTGCAAGTGACTTCAAACCATGGATGAGACTTAAACCCCATGGAATATTTGGTCTTCGAACATAATAGGATGGATGCATCATTTTAAGAGAATTACTTAAAGGGAATTCAAAAGCATTTGTTGGTCATTGCTACATAAGTAGGTGGAGGATTTTTCCCTTGAGATCTCTTAGTGACCAGTGGATGGAGAGTGCATACCTATAGCTACCCTGGACCAGTCTCCTCAATGGGTAGACAAACTGTAGTAGACTCTGGATTCCCTACATTGGGTGGAGCTACTAAAGCATCAACCATAAGGTGGAGGTAAGACTCTGGAATCCTATAACTGATTGAGGGTGGGGGTTCTCACCTTTGGAGCCCCTCACTTGTTGGTGGGTGGAGGTGGATTACTTATGGAATCCCTAAACTGAGTGAGGGTGGTGATTCTCATCTCTGGAACCCCTCACAAATTGGTGGGTAGAGGTGGCAACCTATGGAGTCACTAGACCAACCTATAATGGAGTACCTTTTGCCAAAAGGTGGGAGGTCAAATTAGACCTCTGAAATCCTTGGAGGTTTGTACATGGGGAGAGGTTTCATATGCTAGGGGGTGACAACTGCATTACTGGCAGATTGTTAGTGGTTGGGAGGAGAGTTACGAGTTTGGCCCCATGCCCATTCTAGGTCACATACTGTTGAGTGTCTTAATCACCAAGGTTGTGGTGTTCCTTATGGCATGGTTAGGATGGACTTTCAAGGTTGGAGGAAAATAGGTCACAGGTGCAGGTTTACATCATCAACAGGCCCAGGGGCTTTTGGAGATGTTTTATGGGGTCTAGAGGAGTTCACTTTCCATCTTCCATCATCAGGATTGATTCCGCATAACCCGCTTCTCATTCCATTGCAATCTGATAATTCTCGTAAAATGAGGTTATTATTATACCTAACTCACTCAATTATGCTTAAGGTGACATTTTGGGAGGAATACTTGATAGAACACCTTAGTGTAATAGCTCGTTGGAACTAGAACGAGAAGATCTACAAGATGAGATAGTTAGTGGGCATTTTTAGCGGCTTGAGGAGGCATGGTGGCCAATTTACTATTTTACCACATTAAAAAGATATTTTAATCTAGGGAAATGTGCTCAATGATTAAATTAATAATAAAATAGGAGCTTCTAGAGGGGTCCATCAAATCTATAAAAAGAGGAGGAGGAGGCCATTAGAGGACATCTTGGATTTGATATTTATTCTTGTATGAGAGGTTGAGAACGCAATTATCTACTTCATTGTTAGCCTTAGGACGGAAACCCTCATGTGATTCAATGAGATTGGGAAATTACCCATCTCCCCTTGGTGAATTCATATAGAATTCACAAGAGAGATCAACAGTGACATTTCAATTCAGTTCTAGAGGGCCAGCACAACATTGGAGCAGATTCTTAAGGCCAGTTTTCCATCTCATTTATTTTATTGTATCAGCATGTAAACCCTAGTTGTTTATTATAATAAAATATGGGATTATTTCTGCTCATCGTGTTATTGAATTGCATGCAGTCTATTTGTTATATTTTACATGGAAATCTTCTGTTAGTTGAATGGTATTTTTATGGAGAAGTGTTGGTTGAGTTAGATTTCTGAAAAATTAGTCAAATATCCCATTTGGGATATTACAGTGGTATCAAAGTTGGTTTTCCTGCCAACCTAATGGTTTATTGCAAATCAATTCGTGGGTTATTTTTGAAGAGAAAGCTCAAGGGTTTGAAATTGTTTGCTATTATTCTTCAAGGTGCAGAAGCTAATATTACTTTTCCAAAAGTCCCAAGTTCTTATTGTGGCTAAAGCCTATCATATGGAGGTCGTAGCATATTAAAAGTGGGCCCAATCATTTTATAAATCCAAATGTTATGTTAAGGGGCCCATGAAAATATTATTTCTTTTAACAAGGGCCAAGGTTTAATAATATTAGAGGGGCCACAAGCATACAATAAAATGTGGACGCCATTAATTTTGATGAGCCCGAGAACTATTAGATTTACCCTTGCGTTTGAAAAGGAATAATTATAGAGGTAAATGTTTCTAATTGATGAGCCTGTATCTAGCGAAACAGGATCCTAACGACATCATCAACACTGTTTGTGAAACCAAAAGTGGAAATGAAAGGTTTTTCTCTCAATCAATTTAGTAAGGGGTCGTATTATTGTTGTTGAGCATACTCATTCCCGTGGGACACATTATTCTTTCTTTTTAGAAGAAAATTGAAGTACCCATCTTCGTCTATATGGGAAGAATTAAATCATTGAGTAAAGGTCGCATGCACCAAATTAATAAGAAGGGCCAAAATAACAATAAATAGAGGTTGAATTTAATTTCCCTGAGGGCATAGTTCCTTGTGATTGAAATGAGTCTAGATTTGTTGTGTTTCCTTGATGGGAAGTCACTTACCTTTACTGTGGTTGTTGGTTGCATTCAAAGAGAGAATAAAGCAAGATCTGCGCAACATTGAGCCATTCTCTTTTTTGCTGACAACGTGAAACATTCTCGTGGCTGAGATTACAATTTCAGAGGAGAATGAAGTCATTTGAGTAGTTGTACTCTTAGCTGAGCATTCTATTGTGGTTTTAATGTGACTACAAAAAAGCTGGAAAAATGGTGAAATAAGAGGTAGACTTTCCTAGGATTCTTGTTGCAGCAAAAAATAAAAGGCTCTGCTCTCACACATCACACAAGGATATTATACAAGGGACAAAGCAATGTATCGAAGACAATTTTGTGCCTCAGAAACCAGGACTATGCCCACAATGATTTGAAAAAAAAATTCTCACTGAACTAATTCATCAAATTCCAGAAAAGCAATGGAATTTTGGGGTTATTTCTGGGTGGGTATTTCACAGTGAGGCTAGACCAAGGTCAAAGTTTAATGGACAATTGGAGGTCAAGTCATAGGAATTAAGATTTTATGGACTGCATGTTTATCATAAATTCGAAGCTACAATGCATTGTGCCATTAGGTTGGAGTATTTCTACCACATATTTGAAGGTCATCTATAGGAGGAGATTGTAGGGAATTTCTTGGGGCAGATACCCCAGTTCATTGCAGAAGGGAGTTCTAAACTGTAATTACAAAAATGTGAGTATTATTAGGCCTTGAGAGTATGCATGCTACAATTTGTCAAAATATTGTTGTTGTTTTATGGTACCAATAAACCATGAGATGCATGTCTAGTGTATGGTCAAATTATTGTGTCAAATGAAAATACCATGAGTGAGTGTTAAGCACATTGCTGAGACTTACGTCATGGTCATATCATTGTGATACGTATTTTTGTCATGCTATCAGCCAAATCCTGTATGAGTCAGCTTGATGTACTTTTCATTAGGATAAACTATGGAGAAACTCATAGAACTCCTAAATGAATTGGAAATATCGAGTAGTACAAAAGTTAGTTCCTTGAACCACCATGCATCATTAGATGAAAAACCCAAGCAAAACAACAAACCTTTTTCAAGAGGGGTCTATGCCATTCTTCA
Organism: Pinus tabuliformis; assembly: GCA_031772625.1. Classification (NCBI taxonomy): domain Eukaryota; kingdom Viridiplantae; phylum Streptophyta; class Pinopsida; order Pinales; family Pinaceae; genus Pinus; species Pinus tabuliformis. Next base: position 1,584,430,797 of record CM062816.1, read on the forward strand.
AAAAAACAACCAAGGGATCTGTAAAAAGAGTCGAAGATTGGATACAAAATCCTTGCACTTGGGACATATTTGAAACACATAAGAGTCACAGTGAAAGCCCTTTTCAAACTAGATGAACTAGATGCACTCATTTCCGAAGTGAACCCATTAGAAGGGAAGAAACTAATTTGAGATCTAAAACTAGTTATGCTTGCTCTCATACAACAGAAAAACCTTGTGAAGGAGTCAAAAGTCTAGTTGTATTGTGTCTTAGTAACATCAGGAGTCTTACTGCACCTGTACTTCCTTACAACGATGATGTCACGAGGAGAGTTTTCAAACTGATAGTAGAGACTTTTCAAGACTTGGACAACAATGCAGACTCTACCATTGGGAAGAAGCTTGAGATTTTGGAAATAATGGCCATGGTCAGAACATATGAAATCAAGTTTGATCTCGGGTGTGATGACTTGATCTATTAGATGAAACAAGGCTTCTTTATCATTAAGAAACATCATCCTGACACGATCAAAGAAAACATGTTGTCTATTTTTTCTTTAGTTATGAGAGATCGTGATGCCATTTGCAAGAAGATGCAATATGAGTTGTTGGCCATTTGGAGGAAGGAACAATTGATTTCAACCGCTACTTATGAGCTAGTGGAAAGGTTGGTTGAGAAAAACACCATGTTGTTCAAAAGACAGTTGACCCAAGAAGAGTTGCGGAGGATTTTTGGTGACCAACCATGCAACAAGAATGAGCTGAGGAGGAATGGTCTTTGCTGCATCTGTAAGGAACATTGGGACTTAACCACTCATGCTTGAGTGACACAAAGGGAATGGTAGAGGTAGATTAGGGGGAGACTTAGTCTGACCACACAGATGAGGATTCCTATGAAGATCATCAACAGACATGTGGGGATGATGGCAACGACCATGGTATGCATAATTCTCTGGTGGATCAGTTTGATGAGAAAAAAATTATTCCCATGCGGAGAGGAGACCAAGGAGATGAGCTATCAGTGGCAATCCAACATGGTGAGCACATAGAGGAGATTGAGCAAACTTGTAGAGATGCCAACAACAACCCAAATATGCATCCATGTTTAATGAGTCAGCATGTGCTGCCCATAGTGGAGCACAATTTGTGTGATGAACCATTTTTTGATAGTCATCTAGTGGCTCATATTGAGCCGATGGTGGAGGATGAGAATCATTCCTTGGGGTCAACCATTGATGAAGGGCATACAGATGTGTAGGATGCCATTAGGGAGGTAGTATTTGCAGACATTGGTCATTGAGGCTTTGGGACCTGACTGGACAATTTTGCAGGTGACGAGTGGACCGGTGGAACATGGAGATTTCGATCAGATGAGGGAGGATTTTTTGGAGATAATGGTCCATCCATCTTTGGGTCTACCCACTAATGAGATGCATGTAGATGCAATGGAAACTAGTGAAGCTGTAGTATTTCTAGGTTGCAACCCTCTCCAGGAGTACATTGACCAGGCGTGTAGCATGGGTCGCCCACTGATTGGGAGAGAGGCAGGGATTCCTAGACATATCCAATGGTTTGGTTGGGCATATCTGCATGAGTTGAGAATGATGAAACTCAGTGGAATCGTACCATATATAGGTGCATGTGCATCTGATCTTTCCCATGGGATGGATTGGTGGGAAATCATGAGTTGGTATCCTGTTGATAGCACGTTATTTTCAGTCTGGAGCATAGTGCAACAGGATCCATGGAACATTGATGTCTGTTCTTGGTGGCATTGGGATCCAGGAAGATTTTTTGTTGACAGTGAGAGGTTGGTCTGGGATCCCAGCATCGAGGGGTTCATTCATTGTGGGTTGACACAAAGGCATAACATCACTGGGTGTTTTGTATGGGATTCAGGCATTAGGTCTCAGTTGCATTGAGCCAGTAGATTGGTCCACAGGTTTGGATTTCTTGAGGGCAAGAAATCTATGGGAGGGAGGATTTGTGATTTTCCCTTTTCTGGTGTTCCTTATGGCATGGTTAGGATGGACTTTCAGTGTTGGAGGCAGATAGGTCATAGGTGTAGGTTTACATCACGATTGGTCTCGGGGGATTTTGGATATGCTTTATGGGGTATGGAAAAGTTCACTTGCAATCTTCCATCACTAGGGTTGATTCTGAATAACTCGCTTCTCATTCCATCACATTTTGATAATTCTCGTAAAAATGAGGTTATTATTGCACCTAACTCACTCAATTACGCTTAAGGTGGCATTCCGAGAGGAATACTTGACAGAACACCTTAGTGTAATAGCTAGTTGGAACCATAATGAGAAGATCTATAGGATGAGATGGTTAGTGGGGATTTTCAATGGCTCGAGGAGGCATGGTGGAAAATTTACCAATTTCCCACATTAAAAATATATTTTAATTGAGGGAAATGTGCTCAATGATTAAAATAATAATAAAATAAGAGCTTTTAGATGGGTCCATCAGATTTATAAAAAGAGGAGGAGGAGGCCATTAGAGGAAATCTTGGATTTGATATTTCTTCTTGTATGAGAGGTTGAGAACTCAGTTCTCTTCTTCATTGGCAGACCCAGGACAGAAACCCTCGGTTGATTCAGTGAGATTGGGCAAGTACCCATCTCCCCTTGGTGAATTCATCCAAAATTCACACAAGAGCTCAACAATGAGATTTCAGTTCAGTTTTGGTGGGCCAACACAAGGTTGGAGTAGATTCGTGAGGCGAGTTTTCCATCTCAGCTATTTTACTGTATCAACATGTAAACTCCAGTTGCTATTAAAATAAAAGTTGAGAAAATTTTTGCTTATCTTTTTATTAAATTGCATGCACTCTATTTGTTATATTTTACATGGCAATATTCTGTTAGTTGAATGGTAATTTTATGGAGAAGTTTTGGTTGAGTTATATTTCGGCAAAATTATTCAAATATCTCGTTTGGGATATTACAAAGTTTTCTCAACACATCTTAATGGTTCCAACTTACCTATTTGTACTATTTTACAGGACAACATGGCTAACAAGCATAAGTGGCTTGCTTGTTACACTGATGTCTCAGTCTGACATAACATAGTTTTCCTAACATATTAACGATGAAAGTCTTCCTATACCAGTTTACTTGTTGAGTGCTCAAATTTAACACACTATGGACTCCTAGCATTGGGTGGAGTTTCTAAATAATTAAATGGTGGATATTAATCTCTAGAATCCCATAAACAATAAAGGGTGGGGACAAATCTCTGGAATCCTTGGCTTGGTCATTGAGACAGACTCATATGCTAGATAGTTGCAGTTGTGGCAGTCTGCCAATGGATGGTAGAAGAACTATTTGCCTTATACCAGTGACCATATAGCAGAACCATTACCATGATATCCCATTCATGACTGGATCATTCACCTGACTGTGCATGGTTACCATATTGCAAACCTAGGTATGTTCTCCCTGTATGCTACATGCTTGAGTTTTTTAAGTGTGGTGTATAGTTATTAAATATGTGTGGTGTAGAATAGTGAACATGATGCTAAAACACATGCAAGAGTATTCAAAACATAGTACTAATTATTATACACTAAGGTTAAACAATTACATTCCACAAGTCACGTGCCTAGTACAAATATCCTTGTCATTATACCAACACATGCCCCCTTAAGTCTGGTGTAGCATTCTGATGGATTAGTTTAATGATGTAATTTCTTTGTGGGTTTTGGTAACTAGTTCTAAGTATTCTTTTGTTCATGGAATGTCATAGTAATCCCATCACTTTGTTTATAATCTTATACAGTTTGAAGTTTGAGCCTTACAAGAATGATATTTTTCTCTCAGGAAAAAAATATTTAAATGGCTGGATACAATAGTGAAATCTGAACGCTATACCTAAAATAGTTCTTTGTTGTTAAGCCCCAAGGGATAACTCAATCGGTCGAGTTCTCATTGCTAAGTACCTTTACAATTGGGAGGTCACGGGGTCAAATATCCTTGATGCCCTTGGGGTTAGGCCTGACTAGGCAAGCTAATGGGTAGATCCCTTTGGGTGGATCTACCCAAATTATTACCCGTGGATGTAGCGACCACTCAGTGATCGTGAACCACAGTTGGAAAAAAATTGTTCTCTGTCAATGCATTGTGTAAAAAGGGTCCTTCAAATGTTCAAGGATATATAAATTAATGAAGTCTATAGGTCTACTCTTTCACTCATTTGCATGATAACCTTCAAAGTGCTCCTCTAAAACCATAGATAGCAGATTGCAATAAGTTAACACCTTTTGATGCCAAATTTTGAGCTTAATTTTGGAAACAATATGTTGCATTTTTAGGAAGGATTTGTGTTTTTTTTCTCTCTGAATTGCATAAGTTAATCACCCAACATATTGAGGGTTGTTACTTTTTCTCACATGCACATAGTGAAAATATGTAGCTGACTTTGACTTATTGTACATTAGAAATCCCTAGCATTTTCATGTTATTACACGGAACCTCATTAAAGGTGTGCAATGGTTAATTGCCTTGATTGTCACTAGTATTCATTTTTATTCCCTAAGGATGTGATCCTTGCAAGGAGTGTGCATCTACCAGAGAGTAGAAAATCTCATAACCTTTTTACGTAGATAGCCATAAAAAATCAAACACTATGTGTAATTTTTGTAGCTATAAATTGCACTTCCATCTTGTATAATCATTGAATATTGACATAAACCATGTAGGAATTAGTATAATTAGGGTTATCTGTTGTCCACCATGATGTTTTGGGGTAAATAATTTGTTGCAGGTAGTATGTAAAACAGAATCAGAGTTGCTGGTGATCCACCATGATATTTTGGGTAACTATTTTATGCGTTATTGCCGATGGCATGTAAAAATAATACATTGTCATATTACATTTACATTGGGTATGTTGTTATGTGAGAAATGGCTGCTGGAATTAGGTAGAGTATAATTTTAGGAGTAACCATAACATTGTACTTAGTAAGCTTTCGCAAAAGAATTAACAAAAGAATTAATTGTGAGTGGAATTGCATGCAAAATCTACCCTCACTAGTTTCCTCACCCACGGTTCTGATTGCACAATTTGACTACACTATTATAGAAAGTGATAAATATTTGTTATGTGCTATCATGGGAAATTGAAGAGTCATTACTGGTTAGGTAGTTGAGCACGAGTTTCTTTGGTGAATTATAGATACACTCGTTACTTACACAGGCAACATTGTCTATCTACTCAACTCATGTGTTGAGGATGATCATATGTGTTTGAGCATGAAGGATTTATAAGAGGAGGTTTCAAGAAGTTTTGTATGCATAGATGAATTATGGGCATGATTAGTGTCCATAGATCAAGACCACACTTGCAGAATATGTCGCTAAAGGTGAGATAAAGTATTTTCTATGTTTGATGTGAAGTTAAAACATGGTCTGCTTGTAATTTGGTCTGGGTTGCTTAGTGTTGAACTTATAGATGCATAACTGCACAGATTTAATGTTTTGCCAAGATTTAATATCCAGCCTGCACTTCGAGTATTTTCGTCATTCTCTACTTTAATTACAATGAAACCACTACTTATGAATGGTTACTGATGGTACATTTGTAATAGTTAGCATGTTAGAAAGGCAACTCATTTTGGCATTACCAATGGTTAGAAAGGGAAAAAAAGAAAAAAGGAAAGGAAACCATATTTTCCATTCCCAAGACCATACATTAGGAATCGACTCTTCACAATAACCACCTCACCTTATGAAAGTGATAAGGGGGTGTGTTACAACTACTACAAACCAACTCCAGTGGAATGGGAAGATTCGCCTAAGCTCAAGCATGGCGAGGAGAACCCCAACAAGTAGCACTTAGAATTGCTCAAGCTTCCATTGTGACTCAGGTCATTTTGAGGCTTCTTCTCTTCAGCTATTTTTTTTATGATATAAACTATTCAAGCGGTCATTTGTTTTCCCTCACAAAGGCAGATGGTCATACCTACCGCAATTTTGTGACAACCAAGCTCTTTTTCTTCTCATGCAATATTGTATCTAGCTATCCAAATACCTCATATAGTAAAGTGAACCGCTTAAAAAATAGAATGTAATTAGATTCACATAAAATTTAAGAATCTTTGTTCTCTTATAAATAAGTTTGTCAACTATCTTAGGGAAGTAATGGAATTGAAGACATGGGAGTGAACAGTTAGGATTTTCTAGCTGTTGTTGTTCCTCCCCTTTGTTTTGATTGTTTTTGTTGTATATTGGGGTTTCATTTGTCACTGAGTGTGATTTTTTTCTGTCTTCATGACAACTTTCATTTTTTTTTTTTTCCATTGAATCAAGGTTTGTCTTGATTTTCATCTACCTCAGTTTTCTATTAGCTCAACGAATCTTTTCTTGATTCATATGTTCCCAACCCATGAGGGGTTTTCCTATTGTTGGACTATGGTCTGGTGGTGCTAGTTCCTGAGTGGTGTAGATCATTTATTTTTTTATGTTTTCTAGAGGTCAATCACACATGTTATCTTGTGTGTCCTTCCCTTGTACCACTAGCTATACAACTAGGACTCCTTCCTTGTAATCCAACTAGTGCTTATGATTTATTTAATATAAATGTAAATAGTATTGGAGTAGGAACTAACCATTTTACTTCTAACATTTGGACTTTGTATTTTGATGGTTCGAAGACAAAGGAGGGTTCTGGAGCTGGTTTATTTTGATAGACTCGTAAAAGAACAAACATTTGATCTCATACTGCTTGGAATTTGAGTGCACAAATAACGTTGTCGAATATGAAGCACCCATTTTGGGTTTAAAGAAATCCATTGACCTCAAAGTGGAAGCACTCAAAGAAATAGGTGACTCAGAAATTTTTACACGACAAGTTTGAAATGCAATTCATTGTGTCTCACCTAATCTTGGAAATTACCAACAAGAGGTATGGCGTCTCATTTAATATTTCCAAGCTTTTAATATAAATTTTGTTCCTCAGATTTATAATATTGTTGCAAATACATTAGCTATCATTGCTGCTAGGTTGTCACCTTTGAGAGATGGATTTTTAGTTGAGATTATTTACAAGCCATCTATGCTTGATAACGTTACTAACTTTCATGTTTTGAATGATGACCAACATATATTGGACTTCATGGAAAATTTTGATATGTTCAAGGATCCAACAATTGATAATATGAGCATGAGAAAGTCTTGTAGGAATAAACTTAGGAAAACAAAGGAAACCCCATGCCCAAGGGTGTGGTATCTTTAGAGAAGTTGTATGACCTAAAAATCATTTCAAGGGACCAACTAATGCAAAGACTCATAGTTCCACGTTGTCTCTAGAACAAGTAAATCTCAGTACCAAAGAAGATTCGAAGTATGTAAATATCGGTACATGTTGTACACCTCAAGAGCGACAAGCTTTTATTTGTCTTTTAAGCAATATCAAGATATGTTCACATGGATGTACGATGACTTGAAAACTTAATGACAAATGAATTACCCAACTTGTAATACCCATCAAAGAAGGGGTAAATCCTTTTTAGTAGAAATTAAGAAAATTTCACCCGACACTTGAGCCCCTCATAAAAAATAATTAAGAAAATTGTTGGATGCTCGGATCATAATCAAATTTCATAATTCTACATGGGTCTCCAATTTGGTTCTCGTAAGAAATAAGTATGGAGAGATACTCCTCTGTGTTGATTTTCACAATTTGAACCAAGCTTCGAATAAGGACAACTATCCCATGTCGTCTATGGAGAAGATACTTCAAACAATATCTAAGTCAGAGATGTTCTCGTTACTAGATGGATTTTCTAGATATAACCAAGTTCTAGTAGCGGAACCTGACAGACACAAAACCACATTCAGGATGAAGTGGGGTACCTTCGCATTTAATTGAATGCGTTTTGGACTCATCAATGCAGGTTCTACCTTTGAGTGAGCTATGGACATTGTGTTCCATGGTTTAATTGGAAAAAGTGTAGCGGTATACTTGGATGATGTTACAATATTTTCAAAGAAAAGGTTTGATCACTTTCGCCATCTAAGGCAGATTTTTTAGCAATGTCGTAAATATGGCATATCTCTAAATCTAAATAAGATAACCTTTAGAGTGCCTAAGGGTAATCTCTTGGGCCATATCATAGCTAAGAGTGGATTTAAGGTGGACCTGGAATGGGTCAATACTATTGCTCATATTCCCCTTCCCATGAAAAAATAAGTTATGCAACCCTTCCTAGGGAAAACTAACCTCCACCATAAGTTCATATCAGATTATGCACATATAGTTAAACCATTACAAGAGATGATTTAGAAGGATGTAGTTTACAAGTGGGATAAAATGGAGAAAGATGCCCTCGCCTGTATTAAGAAAGCAATTGTCAAATCCCTAACATTGTATAATCTAGATTTCGGTAAAGATTTCATGTTATATACTTTTACTTCTGACACTTCTCTTGCAATTGTTATCACTTAGAAGGATGATCAAGAAAACGAGCGACTGATATCATTCATGAGTGTTGACTTACAGGGATATGAATTAAACTACCCCGCCATTAACAAGCCTATTAAGTATACAAGGCGTTGAAGCATTTTATGCCTTACCTTTTGAAGAGTCATGTTATTATCTTTGTGCCTCACCTTGCGGTTAGATCACTTTTTGTACAATAAGAGTTGGTTGAGAGGAGGTTGAATTGGATGACAAGTCTCTAGAGTATGATCTTGAATTCAAGCCAGTTCATACGATAAAATACCACGGTTTATGTTAGCTTGCAGTGGAAGTGATCAATGCACCAAAAGAGGAATAGTCTAGATGGGAATAGGAAGTTGAGATGTAGAATATTGAACGAGCTACCCCCACTAATGCAACTATGTCTTGGTACACATATGTGCGATAGTATTTAGATTATGGTACCTTGACCTCACATTTATCATATAAACAAAACATGGTTATTTTATTTAAAGATTTATCATACCAAATTGTACATTGTGTGATTTTTCGGAAGCATGACAATGGTGTCTTACTCAGATGTTTGGAAGCACAAGATTTGTAAAGGGTACTAAAACATCTTCACGAGGGGCCAGATGGTGGACACTACGTGGGGGATACTACTACACACAAATTTATGCAGGTTGGTTATTATTGGCCCACATTCATCAACGATGCACACACATACACTTGTAAGTACCCAGTTTGTCAAAGATGTGCTAGTCGTGATAGAAGTCTATAGGTCTAGAGTGGCATATCTCTCCACGAGACATTATTCTATAAGAAATCTCAATCATAAAATCTATCCTTCATCGTGACAAAATATCAAACTCTCACATGAAGTGGCATACAAGGATCCTCCAACAAAATGACATACATGGATCTCAACATCAAATCATCATCTCAACAAAAATAAAAAATAAAGACATGGCATCAATGCCTTTTATACCTCCACTTCTGGGGAAAACCTGAAAATGCACAACTCTGCTAAAGAAACAAACAACATGGTTGAATTCCAGGTGAAAATAATGTAATCTAACTATAAACTTGAGCCCTTTCTGACTTAGTCAAATTTAGCTTCTCGGGAATATCAAAGATTCCTTAAAGATTTTCTTCTACAATCTAAATGAAATTTGGTTGCTCAGATGAAGAAACATATCACACCATTGTGTTCCTCGTCAAAAATTGAGAAAAATGAGTATAAAGTTGGCTTGGTTATGAAACTGTAATTTTTGAGCCTATAGGGAATCTTTTAGATTCCATGCAAATTCTTGTGTCAAGGTTCCACCTTCACGCTTCCACCTTCACAATTCCACCCTTAACATTATGCTCTTGACAAATTCGATGTTCAGATTAGAAAACTGATCACGCCATCAGACTCCAGGAAAAATTTTGGTTAATATGAGTATAAATTTGGCATGATCCTGCCACTGTAAAAAATTAGCTCTAAGGGAATCTTAAAGATTCCTCCAATATTTCTTAAATCATGGTTTCACCCTCCTTGATCTTCGTGTCAGGCATGGTTCCACTGTGGCCTGGGTTATACCACTCGACCTTCGTGCTCCATTTCCTAGGCGAATGAGAAGTATTGGTTTAAATATATGTTTGTGGGCAAATTAAACAGGCGCATGTTGGCAGTGGTGGAAAGTTGGTGGTGAGGGGTTGGGGGTTCAAAACTGCGTGATCCATATTTTAAACACTATATGTTGTTTGTATTTCATGGAGGGGCTGCTCATGGGCTGGGCCAGCCTACGCAGCCCAGCGGGTTCGATCCTTGTTGGCCCAATTAACATATATGGTGGCCTGTTGTTTAAACGGTCATGGGCGGGGCCTTGGGTCAGCCGCGAGTACTTACCCCTTTTAATTCCTTTTAATAGATAGTGTTAGGTTGGAGGGGATGGCATCCCGCCACCCTTTTTTTAAACAAGTTGTTCAAAAACCTGTTAGCCGAATTTTGGGGTAACTTGAAAAATTAAGTAGGTGACAATTTCCCGAGTTCCGACTACTAGAAACTATCACCGTTAAGTTCCAATTTGTTGCTTGGTTAATTGCCTCCAAAATTAGTTAGACCTCCAATTTTAGCAAACCTCCAAATTTAGTTAGCGCTCTGCTAAATTTGGCTAGTGGCGCCAAGTTGACCAAAAATTTGACCACAAATATCTTGAGCATACGAACTTAGATTTGAGTGTCGTTTGTGCCGTTGGAATTAGGATGACGAGCTCTATGTTCTATTCTTGGTTTTGAGAAAGTCTGACAATTTTGATTTTTGAGTCTTTCTTGAGCCCTCTTTGGTTTTTGAGCCTTCTTGGAGTCACCTGGATGACAAGAACTCTCGACCATTTGTAATTCGAAGAAATTATTCTTTTGATATTGTATTTTCATTTCTCAGATTCAAATGCTTTGGGGTTTCATTAATACCAATCTTCCTCATTTTCATTATCTCTTCCCTTACTTCACTAGTTTCTCTGCAACCTAGGGTTTGGTTGTTGTTTGTTGTGTCTTCTCCCTATTTTTCCATAATATTTTATGAAAACCTTTGCAAAGCTCTAATCATGTCATGTCTCATTCATTTTGAAGCTATTTACTTATAAATGGTGGAGGCTTACGATGATTGTGTGAAATTGTTGTGTTAGTTGTGCCGGTGGGAATTTCTGCACCTATTTTAGGGTTTTAGAAAGGGGGTGGTCATAAATTTTGCTTATACATTTGATGGGAAGAAAGCCATGATATGTGACCTATAAATTACTGTTGACAAGAGTTTTATCACAAAAGCAACCCGTCTCTTAGTTGAAGGGGAGAATAGGTTATACCTTTGATGTGGTAAACACAATCCTTATTTGTGACCCAGATCCTTCTCTGTTGAACCTCTATTGGGACCAATAAATTCTATTCACTATGCCACGTCCTAATGGTAGTATAGGCTAGTTAATGTGGGAGAATAAACAATTAAGGGTATCCTTTTAGGTCAGGTAATTAACGAGGAAGAAAAATATTCCATCACTAAAAGCAAAACTCAGTGAAAAGACACTCATATTATTATTGAGTCAACAAAGCTTAAAGTCAGTATTTTTAGATTAGAAGATTTAGATGCACAAAAGTAGTGATTTTGTTTTGAATGAAGCTTTTAAGGTTTGTTCTTTTTCTTTCAGTTCTAGTTGTTTTCTATTTTTGAATAAAAAGGATGCTACAGAATCAGGGATTCTGCAACAAAATCCCTCTGATGTTCTTATCACAACTGTTTGATTTTGGATTATGTTTTTGATGAGATATCCACATCTGCAATGTTATGTTCTTGGACTTTATGACCTAAAATTTTCTCCACCATAATGGACTATTATTGGTTGCGTATGGAAATCCACTTGCCTCTTCTTTTGTCTTAGTGATAACTTTCAGCTGAAAGGCCTGGAAAATCAACACTTTATATTTATATTTGTAATTAATAGTTAAAAGGCAATTTCAATACTATTATTTGATACTCAAAGGCTGGTAAAATTGTATATATATCCCTCATTTTGATTAGAAAGGGAGGTGGCAAATGCTGGAAAAGTGAAGTTGAAAATTATGACTGTGGAACACATATTCATTTTTGGTGCATATATCAATATGATTTATTCTATTGGTACATCTTCATTTGAGCTATCCTTCCATAGTTGTACTATTATTACTATTTGTATATATTCTTTATATGGTTTGATCTTGGGAAGTCTAAAGGTAATATTGCTTTAGATATACTGACTTAGATCATGGACTAATAGCTATATTTATGCATTACTTTTCCTCCATGTTAGTTTAATGCCCTGTACATGAAACATATTGTATAACTCATCTAGTGACTAGTGTCCTTAGGGTAAAACATATCCTAACATTCTGTTGATTTTGATCTCTATGATTTAATTCTAGATGATCAGATTCATGGCAATGTTATATTTCTGTGAGTTAAACCGAGACATACATTGTTTTATTTTCTATTATACCATTATTATCTGAATACTTGTTTGTTGATTTGATTCATGAATAAATAGTTGGAATATTGGTTGATAGAAAGTGATACAATAGCCCTTTTATTTCAGTGTTTTGTCTCGGCCAAGAAATACTTATCTAATATAGTTTTATGATTCTTAATGTGAGGTGCATCAACCAATAGAGTTTGATCTCGGTTAGTTTGAAAGAGATAAAGATTTCTTTTATGTAGCTTTATTTTCATTTATATCATATTATAGAATCAATTTCTCTTAGTTTAATTTAAAATCTCATTTATAGATTAAATATTAGTTAGTATATTTCATTTTGTTTTTAAATAAATTTGGTTAAGAAATTCATTTATCTTTCATATACCAGTTACACTTGTTCTAGTTATTTCTCATTTGTATTATAATTGTATACATTTCTTATATTATACTGCTTCATTTATGTTTTTGTAACATACTCTTGTTGTAACTAATTTTTCTATAACATTCTAATTCTTAGCGTAGATTTTAATTTATAAATGACATATGTAAGTTAGAATTAGTATTTTGTATTAGCTTGGTGGTGAAACATACAATCATGTTCCCTCAATAACAATATCAAGTGCGACTATTTGTATTCCATTGTTTCACTTGTATAGTTAAACTTATCATTAACTTTTAATTTAGTTTTAACCATAGATTATTATAACTTAGTTTTAGATTAGTAGAGGATAGCCTTAGTTTAGATTTGGATTAGTTTCCCAGGTTCACTCCTTCATAAGAAGAAATAATCCAAGGCTAACAAAGCCTATAAACATGTCGAGCATAGCTATACCAAACAACTTGGGATACTAAAGATCCTCAATTGGGGCTATTCCTCCCTTGTTGACTTACATGTACAGATCCATGTCAACACTACTCCAAAGAGTCATTGAAGGTTCAACACTATAGGCAAGGGTAGTTCTATTCAAGAAGGATCCAAGAGTCACATGAAGAGTCCATATATGGATGAAACCACTTGAGGAAGGATTGCCATCAACACAAGCACTCTGGTCCTAGGTTGTAAAATGCACATGAAGCATAAAATTTAGGATATGTGGTATGTGGTATGCCTAGGATCTACACAACACTAGAAAATTGTTAGGCAAATCATTGGGCTTCCATAATTGAGATGGAAGGTAAGATTTGCAATTAAATTATTTCTATTTTGATTGACCTCAGTTCTAACTATAGCTACATTAGCCCAATGCTTGTAGAACAATGTCATTTGAACTAAGAACCACATGAGGAATCCTTACGATTTCAATTATCCACGGGAATAAGGAAGAGGGTTGGATATTGGGAAAAGGATTTCCAATTGAATTAAATGGGATTCCAATAGTGGAAACCTCAATATGTTATTGTTGGGTGTGTACAACATGTTGTTGGGCATGGATTGTATGTATGCACACAAGACTAAGGTTGAATATTTGAAAAAGAAATTGGGTGCTTGGATGAGCATGGAGAAAGAAGGATACTGTAGGGAAAGAAAAAGCCTACTTCGGTGTTGCTTATCATTTCCATGCACGCCAAGAAAGGCAGCAGGAATGGTTTCCATTTATTTGTTGTGCAAATTTCTAGCGATGAAAAAGCCACTAGAAATGTTGAAGAAGAGGAAATCAAATCTCTGAAGCAATATTGGGCATTGTAGAAGTATGCACATGTATTTCCAGTAGAAGTTCTGGTATTACCTCCTCACAGAGAGGTAAAATTTTCCATTGAGTTAACGCCTGGAGCATCACTGACATTCAAAGCACCATATAGGATGAGTACACATGAATTGGTTAACCTAAATTACAACTTAAAGAAATGCTGGATAAAGGCTATATAAGGCCAAGTGTGTCTCCATGGGGAGCACCATTTTTGTTTGTGAAGAAAAAGGATTGTACTCTGTTGATCGGCAAAAATGTCCCTCGTCAACATCAGGGGAGACCACCCGGTCAGGAACTTAAAGCAACTCCTTATCCATTGAATATGGTGGTTCCGACTGGTTAGGGTCCAATTACCCTTAAACATAAATCTAGTCTAATATAAAACTAATATAACCTAAACTAATAATTAATCTATTTACACCTATATTACATCATGTTACATTTCATTTGCATAGATCTTTAAGATGTGGGTTAAATAGGTAAATTGACACAAAGGTTTGATCAATTTTAAAAGGTTGATCAAACTGAAATGAAATGATTTATTTGCCTTTTTAAGAGAGGACTAGATGCAAATTAAGATGTAAATGCATAACTAATCTAAAACATGAAAAACTTATCTCAAAATAAAATGGGATATCCCTCTCCCAATCCGAGAGAAAATTAAATAAAATAGGGGGAAGGACTCCAAAATTAATATTCGATTATGTATTCCAAAATAGTTTGTAAACTCATAAAAGGTTATGTTAGAAAATTATATATTACAGAGCAATGGAACACATAGAATATTGCATAAATATAAAAACAGAAAATGCATAAAACCAGAGAGACACAGATATATGTGGTTCACCCAGTTTGGGCTACGTCCACCCCGAACAACCAATCATTCCTTTCTATTATCCAGCAAAATGAAGATACACAACCTACAACAGATCTGTTGTAATATCCTCTGTTTCTCTCACAGTCTCACCTCTCAGTTTCTTGCTCAGAGAATACACATCTATTTCACAGCCTCAATACAATGCCCTCATACAAAGAGAGGGGTTGCCTTCTAGGGCCAAAAACCCTAAACTAAACATAAGTTCTACCGTCAAATAATCTGGCTAATGAACGACCCAGATTGACTAGAAATTAATATACTTTTACAAGGCAATTTTACATTTGTTTTTAGCTTCACAGGCGTTGCCCCCGAAACCCCCGCAGGGGGACCACTGGTCCACGGACCCCCTGGGGGGGATCGGCCCCCCCGGATCCCCACAGGGGGGTCAAGTCCCCCCCGCACCCCCTGCATGGAGGGGTGTACAAACTTCCTGGGGTATACATCTGGTTGAAACGAAGACCTCTAAATAATCATGCTCCACACCCAACAGGTTAAAACAACTATGTAAATGAATCTACTTTAATAAATAGTTATTAAGGTAAGTCCACCTACAAGCCTAAATTCATATTAAACATAATTCATTATAAAAATTGTATTAATCAAAAGAAATAGTTCATTTCAATTAATACACATAAAAGAAAAATACACTTGTAAATGAATAATAAATAGTTATCATTCACCACAAGTATAATTCAATGAATTAAGTATGATTTTGATCTCATTCTGCCTCTTGGAGATAGCTCCTACGAGACTTCAACAACATATCACAATATGACTCAACAATAGTGTTAGAGATCAAAGAAACATACTACTTAGGATGTAGATCAAAACCAATTATAAAACTTTGACAAAAATATGAAAATTCATCATTCTGGTAATAGTACACAAGAATGGAAATTTATTAAACAGTGCCAAAGCTTATTACAAAATATGCAGTCTTGGAGTAGCTCAGACCCATAATCACATTGCCTGCAATAGTGCTAAGCAATGAGAACAGAGCCAGAAACCCTCTATTTTCTCTATAATTGACCTTTTTGTACATAACAGTAGTGTTATTGCACAAATCAAACAACTACAGAGAATCCCCCTTGAGTGGATCGCGACCTCCCCTCGCATGGATATCATGGCAAGTATTTATACATGATTTAGAAATAATAAAACTTTCCCCAAATATCTCAACAACAGAGTTAATTACAACAAAGATTACTTTAATGGGATCTCTGGACAAACATAGATGAACACAGTAGAACGAATTTCCCAATTTGATTTGCATAGATAAGAATGATCCCGCTTGTTTTGAATGGATAGGAAGAATTCACAGGAAATGTAGTCACTATTCAAATGATTCAATAACCTCTTTATCAATTAAGAAATCATTTTTTTTCCACCGGGAGGAATTACATTGGTGATTGATATGTTTTCACAATCGGCCCTGTATTGGAAGTCAAACAAAAAACATAATTATATTAAAAATGGTGTAAAACAAACTTTGTAAATAAACCAAATTATGCCCAAAACCAATATAAATTCAAATGGATTTTTAAATTTATACAACAGTGGCCCCCTTAGGAAGTTCCAAGTGGCAAATACTAATAGATATCGGGAAATAGACATCAGAGGTTCAAACATAGTCGCACTGCAAATCTTTTACGAGATATGACTATTCTAGAACAAGCGCGATACCAACATTAAACCATTGTTTATATGCCCATCGGATCTAGAACAATATTGGAAATCAAAAGTTTGGGTGTGGCCAATAACAAAACTTACGATACAGGAATTAAAATGGGATTTGAATTAAATCAGTTTAATAATAACATTAGGTTTGGAGGTCAGGAACGTGAGCTGACAGGTGGCAGGCGCACAAACTCATACCGACAGATTTAAGATATCGAGGTTTTACAATTGTTACCATTTAAAAGTTCTGATATATAGACAAACCTGATGTTCTAATTAGACCATCGTTAATACACATTTCGAGTCCGACATATCATAGCCTGGTAGATATCAGAGGCCGGGAAGGATGCACATCAAAATATCAGAGTGAAATTGTATCGAGATATCGGGAGAAATGCCATCGATATGTTGACATGATTGGCATATCGGAATATCGACGAGGAACCATATCGGAGTATTGGGGAATGGTTTTATCAAAGTTTTTAAAATGTGTCTCGAAAGGAAATCTCCAATATGTATTACCTTCGATATGCGGGAACGGAAACAATGACGTGGAATGTGGGTCCTCCGACAATCGCTTTATTATATAGTTACAGAAGTTATATGACCACTTTATTATATTCATTTGATTATTGAAAAGATCCACTTTATGGATTGAACTTTGAATATCAGGGATTTCAAATGAATTCCTCCGATATTAAAGCTCTGATATCTCCGATATAATATTTTATTGATATAAAAATACCACTTGTTTAATGGTTAAGGCCTAACCTAAAGCCACTTGGTCCTAGTTTTGGTCTTGGGGGTTATCAATTAAAATCTAATGGAATAATTAAAATCATAAAAATGAATATTTTGTTTTATTAGAAAGCCTAAGTAGAAAAACCAAGGCTAATCTACAAACCATAAGGAAAATGAAACAAGCTTTAACCCCAAACATAGATTAGGCTAAAATGAAGAAATGACACTCAAAGTCTAAATGCAAAGAAAAAGGACCCTCGTGCCCTATGAAAATAAAATGGGGGTGTTGTGTTTTCACTACAGCAATGGCGACACACTGGGGAGAAGTAGTTATCTTTGTTGTAAAGATACAAAGCCTAGTTTAAAAATGAAGGAATTATAAAAGGATGATTTGAAATGTTCAAATTCAGATATCATAACCATTTTTTCCCCATTATATGTTTTCAAATAAATAGATATACCATTATCGTTCATGAACTTGTAAAAATTTACCCCATGAATTCAATGTTTCAGTAAATTTATATGTACAACAAACAACTTTTTTGGGCATCAATTTTCAAGTAAACAAGCTAATCAAGAAAACATAGTATTAATTTAACCTCCATACCATAAACATGGCCACTGCTGCCAGTAGGCGTCTATAACCTCAACATAGATGCCCTTTAACCCTTTTAGGTGCCAGTGTCCCATCTATTAGGAAGAAATGCATAGTTACAAAGATCATCTTAAACTTACTTGAATGCCAATTGAATATCATTGTCTGGCTTGGTAACCAGTTGATGACAATGCCATTCACGGGATCTAACACAGTGAACAAGTTGGCTCGTGATCAAACCTTTTGTCCTTCAACATTGCGGTCAAAGGCCATTACCTTGGCTTGGTGACCAATAATGGTAATGTCACAATGTCATAGCTTGTGATCATGGTAGGTTGGCTCACGATGAGACCTCCTATCCTTCTGTTGACCATTATTGTTTTTAAGTTTTAACTATGATTATCATTAATCTCATAGAGATTACTTAATAAATGGGGCAACAGAAAGCTCCATAAGAGCAATGGCGTAAAAAACTTTAAGCTAACTACTATTCACTTGACTAAACTTGTTTTCCAAAAGAACTAATGACCTGAAGTAAATGTTGTTAAATATATTTTACTTTATTTAAAGATAATTCATTAGTAAATAACATAAATATTTAAACTCAGAGAACAATGAACTAGGGACTCTAGTGGTTAGGAAAATTGGAAATGAACATAAACGAAATCATCTTCATTGAAATGGTTCTTAGGGATTAGGTTTCGTTAATATAATTAGAGCATAGAAATGACTTTCCTAATGATTATGCCAAGCTGAAAGAGAAAACATTACTCCATTTTATTGTGAAATGAAATGAAAAGACAATTTAGTTAAGCCTAAAATGCTTATCAAATTAGAAAGAAGGCAATCAAGAAAATGAACCTTGAGATACATCTTACAAGGTAAATAGAGGATTAACATACAAACGAGATTATGTTGATTTTATCTTATAGGATGATTTTTAAAAAAATCTCTTTTGTTTCAAAGCATAATTATTGATTTAGAGTTATTGTTGTATGCTTTGACAGGGGTTTTCTTACTTTTGAAAATCTTGCTTAAAGATAGTTTGCGAGTCTTTATAGATTCAATTTTAAGAATAAGACTGACAATTGATTTCAAAATGTAAGAAAAATTAGAAAAGATAAAACTCCCTAATGTCATATGATGATTGTTCTTCTGAAATGTTAGTTGCCAGCAAAGCTGAATCTACAAATCAAATCCATGGGAACCTGCAAGAAGAACAAAAAAATATAAGAAATAAATAATGATTAAAAGAGAAAAGAAAAGTTGAAATAAAGCTCAAACCAGATGAGGATGAACATATAAATGTGTACCTGGAAGAATTCGATCATAATTTTACCTGATGAATCTTCATTTTCTCCCATGTATTAATCAAAGTTCAAAACCATCTTCTTATTCAATTTAAAACTACTATTAAACTACACCTAATCCTAATCTAAAAAGAGGACTAAGACTAAGTAAAATCAAACTTCCAGTGTAACCATTCAAGTGCTTTGTTTACTACATGTACACAAAAGTAAAAAATCATTAACAAAAGCACAAATGAAACAACAAAAATAAATATGAATTGATTATATACATCTAATGCTAAAGTATGTACAAACATGAACTTATTTACAAATAACCTATTTGAATACCATCTCTCTTGGAAAGTTTTCTCCAAGCAAATATCTATCGGATCATAAAAGTATGGATGCATATTTGCGAGAGATTTGAAACTAATCAAAGAAGAAGGTAGCAAGGCAGATTGTGAAGGAACACTCTTAAGAGTTAAATTTGAATGACAATGAGATAATTGAAATGAAATGAATATCAAGTTAATTTGGAAAAGAAAAGTTTCTTGATATTCAGGATTAAAATTTCGAATAACATATTCATTATCTTCAGTTAATGCATCTCGAGGCTATTCAATGCTGAGATATTGAGCACGCCTACATAAAAAAATAGAAAAGAAAACACAACGAAAGAATCAAAAGAAAGAAAACATAACCAAATTTCTATGGACATTAAAATTACAATATAATGTTACTGGGCAACTCTGGAACCTATCACTAAATTCAGTGATCGAATTTATACTAAAAATACATTCCAACAAAATGCTATAGATGCAACTTTCCAAAAGAAAATTGGAATGAATAGCATTAGAAACTCACAAAATTGACTCATCAAAGTGTTCAGAATTAAATTTGTGTTCAATAAGAGGAGACAAGATTATAGCGTGTGAATCTTCATGAGATAAATCAGTTTTTAATATTAGTGCACTTTGCCTAGGATAAAAATCATTATCATCGTCATAAATTACCTCCTTCTCTTTGAAATTAGATGCCTGATTTGAACTAACAAGGTCATAAAATATGTGAGAAGAATATTATAGAAGAGCATTAATGGCTAATTTTGCTTTATCCGAATGAATGACATTTTCAAAATCTTCAGAACTAGTGGTAGAACTGTTTTAAAATGAAAGATTAAAATGATCATCATTTAATATAACATGATCTGAAAATATATCACGATAAAGAAAATAATGACTACCAGAATATAATGGTGGCTAAAAAGATTCATCTTGACAATTCGCAAGATCATTATAATCCCGACTTAATAAAATTCTTTGAGTTGTGCAAGTAGAAATATGTTATGAATTTTCAGAATTTGCCTTAAGAGAAGAGAGATTGATATATTCATTATTTATGTTGATTAGATTCTATTGGACCTACTTGTTAATCACAAGAATCATTAGAAAATGTTTTAGTTACATTTCCAGATTCTGCATTTATATTTTAAATATTCATTTCAGAAATCAGAAAATGTATGTGCAACTTTCCAACGATAAAGGATGTAATCTAATTTCAATCTTAAGCTCAGGACCAATACAATTATTTGTTGATTCAAGACTAAGTAATCGATTAGATGCATCATGTTCTTCGTTATTTGATTTAGTATCTTCAGAATTAGAAGAACTTTAGTTGAATGTAAATCACATAAATGAAATCTATAACAAAGTGACCAAAATCTATTAGAAAAATCATCTAAATATTCATCTTTGTACATGAAAAAACTATCTAATTCTAAACACAAATGATCATAACTATAATTTTGATGCAATGTTAGAAATACCTCCATAAAATGATTCCAGGAATGAATTGATTTTGCTGGAAGTGCTTTGAACCATTTGAAGATTTGTCCTCAAAATGTTAGAGTAAAAATCTCGCAAATCTCATTGTTAACAATAATATTGAAAGATTCACATTTGTCTACAAAATCACAATGATGATCTAAGGCAGAAAATTTACTCTCACCGTCAAACTTCAAATTAGACAAGGATTTAATCTACTTCTTGGACATGCCCCTAGTAGGTTTACACGAGTTGAAAGCATTACCCAACATAGGAATGCATAAAGGATCCATGATTAGTTAAAGGCTTTTTAGAAAAAAAAAATCCAATCATAAAACTGATCCTTGGCCCTCCTAGTGCCAAAAATGTTGATCGAAAAAAATGTCCTTCGTAAACATCAGGGGAGATCACTCGGGCAGGAACTTAAAGCAGCTCCTTATCCATTGAATCTGGTGGTTTCGGCTGGTTAGGGTCCAGTTACCCTTAAACATAAATATAATTTAATCTAAAACTAATATAACCTAAACTAATAATTAATCTATTTACACCTATATTACAACATGTTACATTTCATTTGCATCGATCTTTAAGATGTGGGTTAAAGAAGTAAATCGATACAAAGCTTTGATCGATTTAAAAAGGCTGATCAAACCATAATTAAATTATTTATTTGCCTCTTTAAGAGAGGACTAGATGCAAACTAAGATGTAAATGTAGAACTAATATAAAACATGAAAAACCTATCTCAAACTAGAATGGGATAGCCCTCTCCCAATCCGAGAGCAAATTAAATAAAACAGGGGGAAGGACTGGTTTATGAATGAATCCAAAATTAATATTCGATTATGAATTCAAAAATAGTTTGTAAACTCATAAAAGGTTAAAACAACTATGTAAATGAATCTACTTTAATAAATAGTTATTAAGGTAAGTCCACCTACAAGCCTAAATTCATATTAAACATAATTCATTATAAAATTTGTATTAATCAAAAGAAATAGTTTGTTTCAATTAATACACATAAAAGCAAAATACAATTGTAAATGAATAATAAATAGTTATCATTCACCACAAGTATAATTCAATGAATTAAGTATGATTTCGATCTCATTCTGCCTCTTGGAGATAGCTCTCGCGAGACTTCAACAACATATGATAATATGACTCAATAGTAGTGTTAGAGATCAAAGAAACATACTACTTAGGATGTAGATCAAAACCAATTATAAAACTTTGACAAAAAAAATGAAAATGCATCATTACGGTAATAGTACACAAGAATGGAAATTTATTAAAGAGTGCTAAAGCTTATTACAAAATAGGCAGTGCTGGAGTAGCTCAGACCCATAATGACATTGCCTACAATAGTGCTAAGTAATGAGAACAGAGTTGGAAACCCTCCATTTTCTCTATAATCGGTCTTTCTGTACATAACAGTAGTGCTATTGCACAAATCAAACAACTACAGAGAATCCCCCTTGAGTGGATTGCGACCTCCCCTCCCATGGATATCCTGGTGAGTATTTATACATGATTTAGAAATAATAACAATTTTCCCAAATCTCTCAACAACAGAGTTAATTACAACAAATATGACTTTAATTGGAACTCTGGCCAAACGTAGATGAACAAAGTAGAACGAATTTCCCAATTTGGTTTGCGTAGATAAGAATGATCCTGCTTGTTTTGAATGGATAGGAAGAATTCAAAGGCAATGTAGTCGTTATTCAATTGATTCAACAACCTCTTTACCAATTAAGAAATCATTTTTACCACAAAGAGGAATTGCATTGGTGATTGATATGTTTTCACAATCCGCCATATATTGGAAGTCAAACAGAAAACAAAATTATATTAAAAATGGTGTAAAACAAACTTTGTAAATAAACAGAATTATTCCCAAAACCAATATAAATTCAAATGGCTTTTTAAATTTATACAACAATGGCTCCCTCAGGAAGTGTCAAGTGGCAAACACTAACAGGTATAGGGAAATAAACATCGTAGGTTCAAACATAGTCACAATGCAAATCTTTTACGAGATATGACTATTCCATAATGAACGCGATACCAACATTAAACCATCATTTATATGCCCATCGGTGTTGATTAGTGGTTGTCATTGATGTCAACCCAAGCAGCACCAAGGGATACCTCGATCTTGCATGGGAATTTTGACTGGAGAACTTACTCTATTAAGCAAAGTCTTTCGGTAGAAATCAAATAAGAGAAATTTTTGGCCAACTCATTTTGAACCGACAAGTGTGGTTCATCATCAGGACTAGATGATGAACCACACTTGTTGGTTCGAAACGCGTTGGCCAAAAATTTCCCTTATGTGATTTCTACTGAAAGACTTTGCTTAATTCCTTATGGATCATAGAAGCTTGAATACAAAAACTTACTCTATTATGAGTCAAGGATCTTCTAGATGGCTTCTACTCATTACGTTTCTGTTGATATATGACACGCCATGTAATTCTTCACGGTTTGAGAAATATTCGTGTTTGAAGTTAGTAACCCTAGTTAGTGGGCTAAAACCCTATGGGGTTGTGGCATGGAACTCATAATTGGTTGTGGTCATTGAATAGTCCATAATTAATAATAATTTTTGGCTCCTAAAATACCTCCAACATTCACTTGTTGAGGACCCTCTCAACTCAAAACATTCATATAAATAGTGACCCTCATATCCTCCTCTAGTAGGGATTTTTTGGCTTCAAACAGGTCAGCATGGGATTTTCACTATAAAATTTTTTCTGCTAAGCTTCAAAAGCTGAATTAAAACCCATTTGAGACGAAATTTTGATGAACCTTGTGACCAAATTTTATATCTTGGTTTGCTATATTTTCAGAGAAATGATTTGAGGAAGTTAGGGTTTTTGCAGGCTCTTGAATTCCATGTCAAATAGGTGACGTTGGGAAAATCATCATAACTTTCTCTTTGAGCATTGGATTCAAATTTCATAAATAGTGACAGAAAAAGGATGGACTGTAGTTTGTTGGATATCATTTTCAGAGTCGAAGGTCACAACTGTGACACGTGGCACTTTGTACAAGTTTTCTATACTGAACCAGTCTATAATCAGGTCATCGTGGGAGATTGGGCATAACTCTTTCTTGAAGAATCCAATATTGAGCAGACCTATGGGTTGGAAAGAGAACTTAGAGGGCTACCATAGGATAAAATTTCAGACCCCGGAGATCGAAAATTACATAGATACAACAAATTCAATATTGAGCTCTTAGAAGGTGTTGATGCCTCGAAAATTGCTGCAACAACATTGGGGGATAACCACCCGGTCCGGACCTTAGTACAGCGCCTTTTCCGTTTGGAATGGTGGCTCCAACTGGGGATAATGGGACCAATTTCCCGGCAATGAATAAACGGGATGAATGGGGGATTGATTGACTAATCTAATGATAGGCGAATAGCTAAATCTATCAGCAAAAATAAAAGAACTATTACTTATCCCGGGAACTATTGTGCTTTGAAGTGTAGCGCTTGATGATCTATGTCTATAAATAGGCATATAGATGACTCCATCTAATAGACATGGACATTAATTCATTCAAAGACTACTTTACTCAAATAGTTAAGCAAAGCGATTAAAGCAAAATTACTACACTTGTCATTTATATCATCAACACATATATGATTAAAAGCAAAGCATACCATAAACATCCAATAGTGAAAGGAATACAGAACTGTTGTTAAAGCACATACATATATTTGATGATAGCAAAGATAATCAAATAACAATTCATATGAAAAGAATGAATTCAGACATAGATAAAAATACCATATGAGCTGCTAGACACTCCCAATATCAATCGCTACTTGCAATTCTTCCTTCAACGCAGAGATACTTTCAAGCAAAGACAATAGTGCACAATTGCATAAAAGCTGCCTTGTTGAAATTAGAATAACTGGTCCAGTTTCATAAAAGAATATGGCTGAAGCACAATAGTGCGACTTCAGTCTTTAAGTCAAGTACAAAACTTTACGACCCTTTCCAAAACAATGAAAGGGTCTATAAATACTTTAATTAATCTAACTATCTAAGAAACTGAAATCCTACTTAATTGGTATCAATTGATTTTGATCTTATTTTCTTCAGCAATCTGGCAGTCGGCGGCAATGAATCATCAAGTAGGCTGCTTGCCTTTAAATCTGAGCTGACTTATCACAAGCATTGGCTCCACTTCGGGTGGTCTGTTGAGGCGAGAGCTGAGCTGGGCGGCATAGGTGGCATCCTGAATATCGGGGATAATATACCCAATTGCATCCGTAAGGCATTTGAGGGCGGCTCTCTGTGAGTGTGGTTTTACCAAGAAGAACCAATATGTATCCCAGGTTAAACTGTTAATCCCAGCAATTAATCTTCCTTTCTCCTCTAAATCTAGATAACATGATTGCTCCAATGTTTTCATCGTTGTCAGTTTTCCTGGTGTGCATTGGGAAATCATGTTTGACAAGTAGAGAGTGTTATTGACTAATTCAACTAAATTGCTTGCAGTTGACTTGCATCTTGAAACTGCCCTCTCTGCCTTCATTAACTGGGACTGCCATTCTGTAAAGAGTATATCTTTATCTGACTCTAAGATTCTTGGTAAATTCGCCGCTTGCCCTTGATCAGAATCTTGTCAGTCGAGAAATGCAGCTATCGTTTCTTCAGCTTGGTCTAGTTCCGTCCTAGCCTTGTCTACTTTAGTGCTTATGGATGTTGTTAATTCACATAGTGGCTCTGCCTGGGCGATTTGTTGACATAGAAGCTAAATTTGGGTTATCAATGCAGTATTTATCTATAGCGCTTATACTCTAAATTCAGCCACTTGTGGAACGCCCTTTGTCTTTTCAATCTGTGCTGACAATTGAGCGATTTGCTCATCCTTTGTTTTCAGCATTTGTTCATTCATTGCCTTTAATTGTGCCAATGCCTCTGATAATTCTTTTTGCTTTTGGATTGCGCTTTGGTCGATTCTTTGTTTTTCTACCTGCAATTGTTGAGTCAGTTGACTGTTTAATTGTTGTTGCGTCAAAAATTGCTTCTCCGCCTGCTCTGCTTTCTGTTGTGCTTCGGTCAGCTGTGCCTGTAACAAGAAAATCTCCTGGTCCTTTGTTTTGAGCAAAAGACTCACCTCCGATGCCTTATCTATTGTCGCTGCTGAATAAGCTCCAGCATATTGTGATAATTTTGTTAGGTCATCGGAGGGGTCAAATTCCTCCTTCCAAACCACATTGCCCGTGACTGTCTGTTCTGGAAAGAGGGAAGGTTGATCAGTCCTTCGTCTCTTCCTTTGTCGCTTTACTACAGCTTTATGTCTTGGGCTGTAGAAGACATCCAAAGGAGGAATCTCTTCTACCTGCAAAATGATTTGGTCGGAGGGATCCTTTGGTATTACCTCTACTTCTTTTGAAATGGGTGGGCCGCTGGTTCCACTTAGAACCTGTGTTGAAGTGATTTCCTGAGTGTCTGTTGCCTTTGAAGTGTCAGTGTCCTTTGAGCATTCCAAGCCACTGATAATAGAATCAAATTGCTGCCATTCCTGGAGCAATTTGGGGTCAATATGAGTATCCACGTTTACTTCAGTGGTGGTCTGTTTCTGCCCTTTTATCTGGGTCTCCTCCTGCACTTTCTCCTGTTCTTTCTTCTGATTTTCCTCCTGTGGCTTTTCCTGTTCTATGGTTGTAACTGGAGGCTCTTTTGGCTGTTGTCGTTCAGGCTCGCTTGTAGAAGTTGTTGGGGTTGTTGCTAATAGATCTAGAGGCAGAGTTTGCAACCTCTGTTCTCTAAGTTTGTTAAATTCAACCAACCCTTCATCGTGATATTTCATTTTAGCCAATGTCTTAACCTGCATTATTGACTCAGCACAGGAGAACAGGTCATCAAACATGTCCTCTTTATGATCAAATTTCAACAGTTTGGCCTGCTCTAGTGCATTATAGGCAACTTTGTTTGGATCAAATTGCCTATTAGGGAGAGTTGCTAGAGTTAATGATTTAATCTTTGTAGCTTCCTTTTGTGCATGCTTAAGATCATGCAAGGTATAGACACCGCATCTAAAAGGAAAAGAGGGCCAACCCTGATTTTTGTTTTTCTTGAGGGTCTGTGTAACACTCTCAGCCATGATCTGGTAAGCGATTTCCCTTGCCAGCAGTTTATCAGGTATGTATAAAGGGAGGACATGAGGTTCGGCTTGACTACCAAAAATTCTTATATAAGTAAACTTCTCCTCCCCGAACCATCTTCCTATTGAGGTTAAGTCAATTCCGGCTTGATAAGAAATCTTGGGAGCAGGTTTATCAAAAGTAGAATAATGAACAGGTAACATAAAGCCATTTCAGACTTAGTACAAATGGTGCTTATAAGAGGATTTCCATAATTTCTGATGGTATATGTGAATAGGCATGGGGTCTTGTGGCTTCCACCTCCAGCTGAGCACAGGAAATTCAGAATTAAAACACAAGGTATCTAAGATATAGGCACTGTAATAGAATGGGGGAATTATCCTTTCATAAATGAGGGTCTTACTCCTAAAGTCAAGAAGAGCTGAGGCTAGTTTATCTGAGAGAATAGTGGCCCAATCCATGATTACACTGTTGCATGCTGCTTCCATTAGGGGAACCATTTCTATAGTAAAATTAGCAAAGTCGTGCAATCCCCATAATCTACACATCATTATTCCAGCGTAGCAATAAGGAGAAGCTAGGGAATCAAACGAGTAGTTACCGGAAGATTCATGCTTGTGCTTTGCCGGATTTTGTCTCCAATCCCGGATGGGTTCGGATTCAACTTCGTTCTCATTTCGGAGTTTTTCAAGGAACGCCTTATTGTATTTCTTCTCCGGCTCAGGAAAATGATACATTTGCCTTAAATCATCAGCCCTGAATGACCCGAAAATTCTCCCGTCTCTGGTGCTGAAGGTTCTATCCAGGACTGGGATTTCCTCAATTTCCCACCGCACTACATCAGTATATGGGAGAATTTGTTCCCTAGCTGCTATCCGATGAAGGAAAGAGTCAGCCAAGTCCTTTAGAGTGCCATCAGATTTCCGAGTTAAATCCACAGTGGCTTGTACTGTTGTTGCTTCTGGTTCTTTGGCTTCAATCAGGTTGTAGGTGCCTTGCCAAGTTGTTTTGACGAGACCAGAACATGTAGTATCAGATATCAATCCCTTCTTTTTGTTTGAGGGATCAGCGACAGCTTGTCCTGTGGCTGGCGCAATGGAAGGGCCTGTGGTTTTCTTAGATTTCTTCCCCATTTTGCTTGAGCTTTCCTCTTTGGATGAATTTTGCACAGAAGCGAAAATACACGTAACACAAAGAATTGGCAATGAAAACTCCAATATGGTGAGATATATTGATCAATGTGTGATGAAAGAAAACTTTTATAATGGCCGCGGATACAATCCATGGGAGATTTTAGGACTTACAATTACATTAAATGGCCGTTTAAAACCTGCCAATCCTTAAATGCCCATTATACCATTAACTGGCCGAATGATTCCTTTAAGCGTGCTTAGAGATGTTTTTGGCAGTTGAGCGCAAGTGAATCATTGTTCGACAGATCAAGCTTTAAATATGAATTGATCATTATATCCCTCCATTTTAACGGCTTTTTTGAAATCCGCGCTATATCATAATCGGGCGTCGGGAACACTTAAATCTTTATGTTGACATTTTTGAAACCCCGATCGCCGATAGCGATATCGCATCGCATCGGGAGTATTGGCATTATATAAACATATGGATAGCATACCGTCGATCACCGATAGCGAAATCGCATCGCATCGGGGTGAATGGGTATTACAATGTGCATAGATAGTGTATCGCCGATTGCCGATTGCGATATCGCATCGCATCGGGGGTATGACCTGGGGGCGCTCTTAAAAATGTGCATAGAGTATTGCCGATAGCCGATAGTGATATCGCATCGGTAGAAACCAATGTGCCATTTACTTATGCTCCTTATGTCATTGCGATATGCGATCTTGTGATCGCTTTATCGCAATGATTAAAGATTGATTTATTTGATCAAAATGGGTTTTTCAAAAAGGTTTTTTATAATGTTTTCCTTTGGTTTTCGGACCTTTTTAAATAATACAATATTGATACCAATTAAAATCTAAAGGGACCCATTTCACATGATAGTTTTGTGAATAAAAATAATATGAAATGGGGGGTTGTTGTAGAGCACAACAATTGGCGATTCACTGGGAGAAACAGTTATCTCTGAAAAGTATAGAAATACTTAAACTTTTTCAAAAATAGAATTCTAATCAAAGGGGAAAATTCTAATCTAACTAGGTATATATGTATTCCGAATAAAATGAAACTATTTTTTGTTAATTTCCTCTCATTTTAAAGAGAATAGATACATTCTAAGTTTTAAATAAGCCTCTATTGGTTTATAATGATAAAACAGAAAACCTTTCCAAATCAGCTTTTATGGTGAACTCATCTGTCATAGGTAGAGCCTCTGCTGCCAGCAAACGTTCATAGTTTCGACAGGGATACCTTTTAACCATGTTATTGTCCATTTTCCCATCCAATTAAGAGTGTGATTAACAGAATGAATTCAAAACATGTTTTCATATTTTGTATTTCTTTTCCTTTTTCTGTTATTGATAAGATAAAAAGCCATTGTCCTGGTTTGGTGGCCAGCTATTGACAATGCCATTCACTGGTAGTAATTTAACCGAACAAGCTGGCTCGTGATGAGACCCCTTGTCTTATAAATCTAAGCCATTACCCTGTTATGGTATGCAGTATTGGTAATGTCGGTTGAACTATTTCCCTATGAACATGGTAAGCAGGCTTGTAATAAGACCTCTTATCTTTTATATCAAATATTTTAGAATTACACTCTGAGTAATCATAAACTTTAATGAATGGAATGGAAAATTTTCTCCTTAAGAGTAAATGGATGACAGGGCAAGAGTTGAAGATGCTAAAGTTGGATTAGCTTCTATCTTAATATTGATAACCTTTTATGACCAGTTTGAAAACAGAAAATGATTTACACTACCTCTAAATTTTGAGAGGAGTTCACAAAACTTGAAGTATGGTTTCAGAATGCAATGATACCTAGTTTCCTAGAAATTATCCCTTTTGGTTTAAGACTTCTATTATTTAAAAGTAAATATCCATACTTCTGTGGAGTAACTTTCAAACACAACAAAGGTCAATGGGAGATCCCTTACAACTTTTATTTTTTAAAAGTCCTACAAACTACAAAACTCTACTAAAATGGAAGGAGAAGGGGTTACCTCCTCAATTAAAGAATGTCTTCAAAATAAGGCCATTAACAGGGAGAGAATCTCTCAAACCTGATAAATCTTGCAATATAAAGGTCGAATGGCCTATCTTCTCACAGATCTGAAATGGTCCAAGCCACATCTTTTGGAACTTGGTGTGTTTTCCCTTGTCCTCATGGGCTTTGTCCCATTTCAGAACTAAATCACCGACTTGAAATTGTTTTGAACCGGATGAGACTGAATCAAAAGCTGCCTTGATGATTTGCTGATGTTTGGCATGAATAACTTTGGCTTTTTCCCTTTCCTCTTCTAGTTTTAGAATTTGATCATGTCTAAGTTGAATAGAAGAAGAAGGACTTTCCTCAACGAACTGAACTAGGGCTAGAGAAGGAAGAACCAGATTTGTGGGTAATACTGCTTCTTTTCCATACACAAGATTGAATGGAGAAGTTCCTATAGAAGCTTTTTGTGTTATCCTATCAGCCCATAATGCAAACATTAAGGTTTTGTGCCAGTTTCTATGATTCTGTTCGATAGTTCGCTTAATGATTTTGATCAGGTTTTTATTGGTAGACTCTGCTAAACCATTACCCTGGGGATAGTAATTAGCAGAATATTTCAATTTAAATCCTCTTTTAATAGTGAAATCAAACATAGCATTGCCTGAGAAGTAAGATGCATTATAAAAAACAAGAGCATTTGGGACACCAAACTTGGTAATGATGAATTGATCTATGAATTCAATAATTGCTTCAGAATTTGCTGTCTTCAAAGGAATTGCTTCGACCCATTTAGAAAAATAATCGGTAGCAGTAAGGATATACTTATGTTGTTTGGAAGAAGGTGGAGTAATCTCCCCAATGATGTTCAATCCCCATTGCTCAAATAGTCGTTCAATGTTGACTGGTTGCAAAGGGAAAGCCAGTTTTCGTTGTCTTCCACTAGAAGTTTGACAATTGCGACATTTCCTTACATACTCCTGGGCATCTCTAAACAGAGTGGGCCAATAGTATCCAGCATGAATAATTTTGTAGGCTGTTGTGTTAGCTCCAAAATGTCCTCCTGCTAGTCCATCATGTAACTCCTGCAAAACCTTTTGTGCTTCAGGTTTCTCAAGGCATCTCAATAAGATTGAATCATAGTTCTGCCTAAAAAGCACATCATCAATAATTGTGAAATTTTTCGCTTTTAACCGAATGGCCCTTTTGTTTTTGTAAGACAGGTTAGGAGGTGCGTATCCATTTTTTAAATAAAAGATTATGTCAGCATATTGTGACTCAGAATCAGTAATACTTATCTGGTTGATTTCTTCAGTTTGATCTGTATCACCTGATTCTGGAATGTCGGATGCTCCTGCCAATAACCTGCAAAAACCTTGGCCCCTAACAATCTTTGCTAGCTTAATTTCTAAGTCATATTCTTGAAGCGCTGTGACCCAATTTGCTCTTTTTTCACCCAGTTCTCTTTGAATTAATAGTTGCCTAACTGCAGGGAAGGGAACTATAACTTTTGTGTGGGTTTTCAAAAGGAAGGGTCTATAATGTTTGACTTCTTTAAATACAACAAAGGCTTGTTTTTCTACTTCGGAGTAATTCAATTCGGCACCCTGAAGATTTGAACTATAAAATGAAATGGGTGCTTCCAAATTGTGATCGTTAAGTTGCGTGAGAACTGCTGCATAAGACGAGTTGGACGCGATAGTATACAATGTAAAATGATTAGAAAAATTGGGAGTATTTAAGGCTGGGGCATTTATTATTGATTGTTTGATTAACTCAAACGCCTCTTTTTCTGCTGATCCCCACTTAAAGACTGAATTTTTCTTGATCATAGTTTGAAGTGGCAAAATAATTTGAGAAAAATCTGGAACAAATATTTTAACAAAATTGATTTGGCCTAAAAATGACTGCATGTATTTCTTATTATGTGGGAAAGGGATTTCAGAGATTTCTTTGATCCGATCAGGATCAATATAAATGCCATCTTTAGACACAATAAAGCCTAAGAGCTTTCCTTGGTCAAGAGCAAAGAAATATTTTTTGGGGTTAAGAGAAATACCATATCTTTTGCAACGTTGAAAGATTTGGTTTAGATCTTGCAAATGACTGGACCTCTCTTTTGAGAATACAGTAATATCGTCTAGATAAACGACTACTGTTCTATTAATCAACCCTTTAAAAGCTATGTCCATCGCTCTTTGGAACGTCGCTCCTGCATTAATAAGGCCGAAAGGCATTTTCTGATATGCATATGTCCCCCATTTTGTTCTGAATGTGGTTTTAAGCTGGTCATCAGGATGGACCAAGACTTGGTTATATCCTGAGAAACCGTCTAGAAAGGACATTAATTCAGAGCCTGCTACTGATTGGAGTATCTGCTCCATAGTAGGCAATGGGAAGTTATCTTTTAAGCTTGCTTTGTTTAAATTTCTGAAATCAATACAAATCCGAATGTCGCCATTTTTCTTTCTGACAGGCACCATATTGGAAACCCAATTTGAATGTCGGACTGGAAAAATAATCTTTGCCTTCAAGAGTTTGTTAGGTTCAGTTTTTATCTGACTCTCTAGGCTTGGATGTATTTTTCTTAACTTCTGCTGAATTGGTTTCTGATCGGGAAGCACTGGAATGGTATGCTGGATAACAGATGTATCATATGTCTTCAAATCATCATATTTCCAAGCAAAAACCTGTTTATTTTTCCTTAACAGTTTAATGAATGCCTCCTTTTCCTCTGAGGAAAGTCCTAGTCCTAAATTAATATTTTGAGGAGATTGCTCAGAGCCAAGATTTATCAACTCAAACCTTAGGGTAGAACTTTGGAGCTTTGCATTAGTTACAGGTTTAAACCTGTCTTTAATATCATAAAGATCCTCCAGCTTTACCACAGGCTTGGGAATTGAATTTTCCTGAGGTGTTTCTCTCATTTGAAGGTCATGTTCATTTTCCTCAATAATTTGATTATCATAGGACTTTTCAGAAGTTAAGAATTGTAGAATGTCCTCATCATGGTTGAATACTCTCCAATTAGTGATATTATCAGGAATTGAAGGCCTAAAAAGCAATTCTATCGAAAATCTATCTGGGCTATAGTCTTCAGAAGGTAGGAGCTTGGAAGCTACATTGGCTAGTAGGTCGGCTGCCGAGTTTTGCGACCTAGGAATGGAGGAAATATTGAATGCCAAAAAGTGTGAGGTGAGTTCTTGCACTAGCGATTGATAATGTTTAAGATGATTTGAAAGACAATGGATTGTATTTCTCACCTGTTTGATAATGATTTCAGAATCGCCAAATACTTTCAAATATTGCACTTTAAGGCCGATTGCTTTATAAAGACCTTGAACTAAGGCTTCATACTCGGCTGTGTTGTTTGTGCATTCAAATTCTAGCCTACAGGACAACATTGTTTTTTCTCCATGTGGGCTAACCAAGACACATCCTGCTCCTGAGCCCTCGCTAGACTTGGAGCCATCAAAATATAAAGACCAAAATAAAGAAGTATTAACAAGTTTATTTACAGTTTTCTCAGTACCATTGAAACATCTAGACCTATCTGTTTGTGAATAGTTTTCGATCTGGGATGTAGAATGGTTTACCGAGAAAGGAGATGACTGGGCAGTGAAATTGCCAAAAAATGACTCTGATGAATAATTCCCCAAAATGTTATTATTGAACGCTACAGGTTGGTTTTCTTGCTCAAATTCGGTAACTGTATGGGTCATATGTTTTTCTCGATCAATCCTTATTTGATTTGGCTTACCCTTATAGGGAAGCCACATATGTGACCAATCAGTTGAAATATACCCATGTAGTTTTTCAGACCAATCCCTGCTCAAGATCAAACCGTAAAATTCAGGTATATCGGCTATTAGGATATCAATCCTCTGTACTACTCTGGGATCAGCAGATAACCTGATAGTTACGGAATTAATCTCTCCCACTACCTGCACTTTGGTCCTGTCCAACTGTACAATATGAATGGCAGATTTCTGGGGTTCAATGTTCAGTTTGGAGAAAACTGAAGCTGGCATTATGTTAGAAGATGCCCCTGAGTCAATCAAACAGTTGTGCAAGTTTCTGTTGTAGATCTCATAGGTTAGAAGGAAGGGGGGAGTATGGGAGTTGGATCTATCTCCAATTAGAACCGCATCGGTAGCTTCAACCATACCAGGAGGAGGTTGCCCTGAATCATTAGCAGCTTTAGCACTGGGAAGAGGTGAAGAAGGAACATCATTCAATTCTTTGAGCAGCAATTTCTGCTGATGTTTCAATTTACTAAGTTCAAACATAGTAATGTTTGCTTTAGTTTTCTTCATGTCATCAACAATATTGTACTCCATTGAATCGGATACCACTAATGTTTTAGATGTTGAAGGAGTATTAGAAGTTGAAGGTTGGTTTTGGGGAACTGCTACAGGTGATTTCTTTGGAGGTACTTTTTCCTTTGTTGTAGCAGCACCTGCACTCCTTTTCTTTGAAGTTGCCTGGACAGGTTCAGAAGTACTTTTACTTCTAGTAGTGACCGGGAACGCTTCTTCTTCATTATCGGTATCGGAGTTGGGGAGTATAAAATCCCACATTCCGTGACATTCAACTACTTCTTCTTCATCATCAGTTGGTGAGGTTGTTTCCTCTTCCTCTTCTTCTTGCTCTGAATCTGCGTTAGATATGACATTCGGTGGCTTTGATTCGGTTTTCTTATAAGTCCTAAAGGGTCTTTTGGTTGAGGTTTCGGCCACCTGTTTCTTTATTTCAACCATTTCGTTAGACAAAGTTTTCAGGACCTTTTGCAAACCCTCCATGTCATATGGATCTTTTGGGGTTTTCTTCTTAGAATCATCTTTGAAAGAAACTTTTTTGGCTTTTCTGTCTTCCAGAGCAGCTTTCTTTTCTAGAGCATTAATACGTTTCTCCACAGCAAGTGCTTCTTTCATGTTTTCGGCTAAGGTAGGTTTCCCAGCCCTATCTACAAAAATGGCTATATTGGTAGGTAGGGTGGTTATATACCATTCGCTTTGAATTTGTTCACTTGGCTTGGAGGCTGTCGGGATTTTATTCGGGAGTTTATTGAATCGAGCATTAAATTCCTTTATTGGTTCCCTATGCTCTATCCTAAGATTGGAGAGATCGTTTATTAACGTAGCCAAAGATCTATCATCTCCATATTTGGTAAGAAACTACTCCTGGCAAGTGTTCCAACTTGTAATGGAACCAGAGGGTAAAGAAAAATACCAGGATCCTGCTGATCCTTGCAAGGTGTAAGGGAAAAGCCTAACAACAACATCTTGTTCTGTTACTCCTTTCAAGTTGACTGCTAACATGAAATTATTAATATGTTCTTCAGCCTGGGTCCCATCATCTGGGTTAAACTTGGGTAGCCATTTTTTAGGAGCATCTGGTAAAGGATGCAATGGTGCAGGCATGTTGACTGCACCAGGCCTGGTCCATGGATCTGCCATTATAACAGCAGTAGTAGATGATACTACTGTTGGAATTCCAAATATCTGGGAATGAAATAATGTTGAGGAGTGAGCAGGTTGGGATGTTGTAGCTCCTAATCCCTGATGCACGACAATATGTAATGGGGGAGTGGATGGTTGACTTCGCAGAGGGGAAGATGAAATGGAGGATGTGGATGAAAGCTCTTCAGTGTCAGATCCTTCAGTATGTTTCTTCGCCTTTTTCCTTTTGGGTAAAGGGAACTCAGTGGGTTCAATACCGAGTTTTTCGCTCTGAAGTCTGGTGAGAGGGTGAGGTAAATTGAACTGTGAAGTCGCACTGCTTTGCGATACCTCAGATTTCTGTGGTGAAATCGAGAAGCTCTGAAGTTTTTGGATTAGGGACTAGACTTCAGGGGATTCAAGACTTAATTGTTCTGGAGTATGATGAGTTTGAGCAGTGGTAGTTGATTCCTCTTCTTCTTGTTTGTATAATGGGGAACCAGCATGCAATTGGGAAGTATGAGGAGATATGGAGGGAGAATTACTCTTAGAATGGCTTGCAGATTTGGGTTTTCTTGCCATTCACAGTTGATGGCCCTCCTTCTAGCGCCAAAAATGCTGATGCCTCGAAAATCGCTGCAACAACATTGGGGGATAACCACCTGGTCTGGACCTTGGTACAACTCCTTTTCCATTTGGAATGGTGGCTCCAACTGGGGATAATGGGACTAGTTTCCCAGCAATGAATAAATGGGATGAATGGGGGATTGATTGACTAATCTAATGATAGGCGAATAGCTAAATCTATCAGCAAAAATAAAAGAACTATTACTTATCCCGGGAACTATTGTGCTTTGAAGTGTAGCGCTTGATGATCTATGTCTATGAACAGGCATATAGATGACTCCATCTAATAGACATGGACATTAATTCATTCAAAGACTACTTTGCTCAAATAGTTAAGCAAAGCGATTAAAGAAAAATTACTACACTTGTCATTTATATCATCAACACATATATGATTAAAAGCAAAGCATACCATAAACATCCAATAGTGAAAGGAATACAGAACTGTTGTTAAAGCACATACATATATTTGGTGATATCAAAGATAATCAAATAACAATTCATATGAAAAGAATGAATTCAGACATAGATAAAAATACCATATGAGCTGCTAGACACTCCCAATATCAATCGCTACTTGCAATTCTTCCTTCAACGCAAAGATACTTTCAAGCAAAGACAATAGTGCACAATTGCATAAAAGTTGCCTTGTTGAAATTAGAATAACTGGTCCAGTTTCATAAAAGAATATGGCTGAAGCACAATAGTGCGACTTCATTCTTTAAGTCAAGTACAAAACTTTACGACCCTTTCCAAAACAATGAAAGGGTCTATAAATACTTTAATTAATCTAACTATCTAAGAAACTGAAATCCTACTTAATTGGTATCAATTGATTTCGATCCTATTTTCTTTAGCAATCTGGCAGTCGGCGGCAATGAATCATCAAGTAGGCTGCTTGCCTTTAAATCTGAGCTGACTTATCGCAAGCATTGGCTCCACTTCGGGTGGTCTGTTGAGGCGAGAGCTGAGCTGGGCGGCATAGGTGGCATCCTGAATATCGGGGATAATATACCCAATTGCATTCGTAAGGCATTTGAGGGCGGCTCTCTGTGAGTGTGGTTTTACCAAGAAGAACCAATATGTATCCCAGGTTAAACTGTTAATCCCAGCAATTAATCTTCCTTTCTCCTCTAAATCTGGATAACATGATTGCTCCAATGTTTTCATCGTTTTCAGTTTTCCTGGTGTGCATTGGGAAATCATGTTTGACAAGTAGAGAGTGTTATTGACTAATTCAACTAAATTGCTTGCAGTTGACTTGCATCTTGAAACTGCCCTCTCTGCCTTCATTAACTGGGACTGCCATTCTGTAAAGAGTATATCTTTATGTGACTCTAAGATTCTTGGTGAATTCGCCGCTTGCCCTTGATCAGAATCTTTCAAGTCGAGAAATGCAGCTATCGTTTCTTCAGCTTGGTCTAGTTTCGTCCTAGCCTTGTCTACTTTAGTGCTTATGGATGTTGTTAATTCACATAGTGGCTCTGCCTGGGCGATTTGTTGACATAGAAGCTTAATTTGGGTTATCAATGCAGTATTTATCTGTAGCGCTTCTACTCTAAATTCAGCCACTTGTGGAATGCCCTTTGTCTTTTCAATCTGTGCTGACAATTGAGCGATTTTCTCATCCTTTGTTTTCAGCATTTGTTCATTCGCTGCCTTTAATTGTGCCAATGCCTCTGATAATTCTTTTTGCTTTTGGATTGCGCTTTGGTTGATCCTTTGTTTTTTTTCCTGCAATTGTTGAGTCAGTTGAATGTTTATTTGTTGTTGCGTCAACAATTGCTGCTCCGCCTGCTCTGCTTTCTGTTGTGCTTTGGTCAGCTGTGCCTGTAACAAGAAAATCTCCTGGTCCTTTGTTTTGAGCAAAAGACTCACCTCCGATGCCTTATCTATTGTTGCTGCTGAATAAGCTCCAGCATATTGTGATAATTTTGTAAGGTCATCGGAGGGGTCAAATTCCTCCTTCCAAACCACATTGCCCGTGACTATCTGTTCTGGAAAGAGGGAAGGTTGATCAGTCCTTCCTCTCTTCCTTTGTCACTTTACTACAGCTTTATGTCTTGGGCTGTAGAAGACATCCAAAGGAGGAATCTCTTCTACCTGCAAAATGATTTGGTCGGAGGGATCCTTTGGTACTACCTCTACTTCTTTTGAAATGGGTGGGTCGCTGGTTCCACTTAGAACCTGTGTTGAAGTGATTTCCTAAGTGTCTGTTGCCTTTGAAGTGTCAGTGTCCTTTGAGAATTCCAAGCCACTGATAATAGAATCAAATTGCTGCCATTCCTGGAGCAATTTGGGGTCAATATGAGTATCCACGTTTACTTCAGTGGTGGTATGTTTCTGCCCTTTTATCTGGGTCTCCTCCTGCACTTTCTCCTGTTCTTTCTTCTGATTTTCCTCCTGTGGCTTTTCCTGTTCTATGGTTGTAACTGGAGGCTCTTTTGGCTGTTGTTGTTCAGGCTCGCTTGTAGAAGTTGTTGGGGTTGTTGCTAATAGATCTAGAGGCAGAGTTTGCAACCTCTGTTCTCTAAGTTTGTTAAATTCAACCAACCCTTCATCGTGATATTTCATTTTAGCCAATGTCTTAACCTGCATTATTGACTCAGCAGAGGAGAACAGGTCATCAAACATGTCCTCTTTATGATCAAATTTCGACAGTTTGGCCTGCTCTAGTGCATTATAGGCAACTTTGTTTGGATCAAATTGCCTATTAGGGAGAGTTGCTAGAGTTAATGATTTAATCTTTGTAGCTTCCTTTTCTGCATGCTTAAGATCATGCAAGGTATAGACACCGCATCTAAAAGGAAAAGAGGGCCAGCCCTGCTTCTTGTTTTTCTTGAGGGTCTGTGTAACACTCTCAGCCATGATCTGGTAAGCGATTTCCCTTGCCAGCAGTTTATCAGGTATGTATAAAGGGAGGACATGAGGTTCGGCTTGACTACCAAAAATTCTTATATAAGTGAACTTCTCCTCCCCGAACCATCTTCCTATTGAGGTTAAGTCAATTCCGGCTTGATAAGAAATCTTGGGAGCAGGTTTATCAAAAATAGAATAATGAACAGGTAACATAAAGCCATTGCAGACTTGGTACAAATGGTGCTTATAAGAGGATTTCCATAATTTCTGATGGTATATGTGAATAGGCATGGGGTCTTGTGGCTTCCACCTCCAGCCGAGCACAGGAAATTCAGAATTAAAACACAAGGTATCTAAGATATAGGCACTGTAATAGAATGGGGGAATTATCCTTTCAGAAATGCGGGTCTTACTCCTAAAGTCAAGAAGAGCTGAGGCTAGTTTATCTGAGAGAATAGTGGCCCAATCCATGATTACAATGTGGCATGCTGCTTCCATTAGGGGAACCATTTCTATAGTAAAATTAGCAGAGTCGTGCAATCCCCATAATCTACACATCATTATTCCAGCGTAGCAATAAGGAGAAGCTAGGGAATCAACCGAGTAGTTACCGGAAGATTCATGCTTGTGCTTTGCCGGATTTTGTCTCCAATCCCGGATGGGTTCGGATTCAACTTCGTTCTCATTTCGGAATTTTTCAAGGAACGCCTTATTGTATTTCTTCTCCGGCTCAGGCAAGTGGTACATTTGCCTTAAATCATCAGCCCTGAATGACCCGAAAATTCTCCCGTCTCTGGTGCTGAAGGTTCTATCCAAGACTGGGATTTCCTCAATTGCCCACCGCACTACATCAGTATATGGGAGAATTTGTTCCCTAGCTGCTATCCGATGAAGGAAAGAGTCAGCCAAGTCCTTTAGAGTGCCATCGGATTTCCGAGTTAAATCCACAGTGGCTTGTACTGTTGTTGCTTCTGGTTCTTCGGCTTCAATCAGGTTGTAGGTGCCTTGCCAAGTTGTTCTGACAAGACCAGAACATGTAGTATTAGATATCAATCCCTTCTTTTTGTTTGAGGGATCAGCGACAGCTTGTCCTGTGGCTGGCGCAATGGAAGG
Source organism: Pinus tabuliformis (assembly GCA_031772625.1). Classification (NCBI taxonomy): domain Eukaryota; kingdom Viridiplantae; phylum Streptophyta; class Pinopsida; order Pinales; family Pinaceae; genus Pinus; species Pinus tabuliformis. The sequence goes on from CM062816.1 coordinate 1,584,471,182, forward strand.
GCCTATGGTTTTCTTAGATTTCTTCCCCATTTTGCTTGAGCTTTCTTCTTTGGATGAATTCTGCACAGAAGCGAAAATACACGTAACACAGAGAATTGGCAATGAAAACTCCAATATGGTGAGATATATTGATCAGCGTGTGATGAAAGAAAACTTTTATAATGGTCGTGGATAGAATCCATGGGAGATTTTAGGACTTACAATTACATTAAATGGTCGTTTAAAACCTACCAATCCTTAAATGCCCATTATACCATTAACTGGCCGAATGATTCCTTTAAGCGTGCTTAGAGATGTTTTTGGCGGTTGAGCGCAGGTGAATCATTGTTCGACAGATCAAGCTTTAAATATGAATTGATCATTATATCCCTCCATTTTAACGGCTTTTTTGAAATCCGCGCTATATCATAATCGGGCGTCGGGAACACTTAAATCCTTATGTTGACATTTTTGAAACCCCGATCGCCGATAGCGATATCGCATCACATCGGGAGTATTGGCATTATATAAACATATGGATAGCATACCGCCGATCACCGATAGCGAAATCGCATCGCATCGGGGTGAATGGGCATTACAATGTGCATAGATAGTGTATCGCCGATTGCCGATTGCGATATCGCATCGCATCGGGGGTATGACCTGGGGGCACTCTTAAAAATGTGCATAGAGTATTGCTGATAGCCGATAGCGATATCGCATTGGCGGAAACCAATGTGCCATTTACTTATGCTCCCTATGTCATTGCGATATGCGATCTTGCGATCGCTTTATCGCAATGATTAAAGATTGATTTATTTGATCAAAATGGGTTTTTCAAAAAGGTTTTTTATAATGTTTTCCTTTGGTTTTCGGAACTTTTTAAATAATACAATATTGATACCAATCAAAATCTAAAGGGACCCATTTCACATGATAGTTTTGTGAATAAAAATAATATGAAATGGGGGGTTGTTGTAGAGCACAATAGAAGGCAAGAAAAAACATGCATTCAAGGACCACTGCAGTAAGGACCACACATCAATAGTCAAGGGTAAGTTTCCTACATCAAGGTTTGTATGATTAGTTTTTACATTTTGATTTTGAGTATCATCTCTGAAATATGTTTTTGCAGGACAACGTAAGTATATACAGGGTCTCAGTTATATCTTTGTCTCTATATGTCACAATTAGTTTTGATACCACATTTCAAATGTCCCATTCTTGATACTACACATTGGATGTTACATATTCTTGATGCTACACCAAGTCTGCTAAATCTATATGATGTTGTAAGTGCATGTTACTTGTCTTGTCATAGTTGATATAATGGTCTCTATTGTTGTACTTAGAACTTGGTCCATCACAAGTCTAGGGTCTATCATCAGTTTTTATTGTTTATATCTTTAGGTTAGTTTTGGAAATACTCTTGCATAGAGTCCAGGCCTATATCAAGAGTGGGAGTCTTTGTTTACTACTGAAACAAGTCAACAACAAAAGTGACAAGCACACTTCAGGTACGCATTGTAATTTTAATTTGTATTTATTCATTATTATGCACTTACATGTGTTTTGCAAGCAGAGGTAAGTTGAAGGGTATTTTGTTTTGTTTTGGGATTGGTTTCACCAAGAAAATTTTGCATGCAGGTAGAAGAAGATTCAAGTACAACATCAAGCAAGAATTCAAAAGAAGAAGTATCAAATCAAAGGAATCATTGTAGCGGGACATCCTTGAAGACATGACATCCATCCAGATATTGTGAAGTATTGTTAAGGCCAAGAGTCATCATTGTAAAGTTGTAAAATAGTCATTTATAAAAGAGTCATCATTGTAAATATTGTAAAAGAGTCATTTGTTAAAGAGTCATTCTTCCTAGAGTCGAAGAGGTAGTGTTGGGAGGTATTGGAATCATTATTGGGATGATGTCATGGTTGGGTTGCAAGTCATATAGTGATTGGGTATTTGGTCAAGTACACAAAAATAATTGTACATCTTATTGTATCATGTATTGTTGTCCCTAGTTTTGGAATCCACAATCTTGTCTTATTTAAGTCATTATAGGGTGGCAAGAAGGTGCTAGGCAGGTGTATGAAGTTGCCTACAGGTTGGGGCATGTGAAAACCTCAAGGTGGTAGGGTGGTGCTAGGGCGAGTTGTGGCGCGCTAGGGTGTTCGGACATCCATTCACTTGATTACTGAAGAAATTAGGGCATTGGGGCGTTCTTCCAGTGGGATCTTAAGAAGAATGCTTTTCTAAAATTCTAGGAAGTTGTTGCTTTCATTTGAGTTGGGTTGAAGATTAAAGAATTTATTCGAAAAGTGTTCAGTGGTTTTTGACCTAGAGGGGGTTTTACACATAAAATTCTTGTGCCTACTGTGTTCTTTTATTTACTGTTATTACTACATAAACATTAATAATAATTAAATATTAGCTAATGCTCTGTAAAGTTTTAAAAGTGCTAATTGCTAAGGAATACTGATTCACCCCCCCTCAATATTTCCAATAATTAGTATCAGAGCTTGGTTCCTTGAATAGAAGTCTAACAAATAGAAGGAGATCATGGAGTATACTAAGAATATAGTTCCTTTGTTAAATGGAAATAAATATGCACTTTGGAGTGGAAGAATGTAGGTTCATTTGTTGGCGCAAGGATACGAAGTATGGGAAATCGTTGACAAAGGCTTCAAATAGACCTAGGATGAACAAGGTAAGAAAAAATATGGTATATGATGCAAATGCTAAAGATCTTATTATCAGTGGGCTTATCGAATCTGTTTATCTTAAGGTATTGAGTTGAAAAACTGCTAAAGAGGTATGGGGCAAGCTTGAAAATATATATGTAGGTGACTCAAAGGTGAAAGAAGCAAAGCTTCAAATTTTCAGGGAAAAATTTGAGCAACTCAAAATGAGGGAAGATGAAGATAATGCTACATACTTTTAATGTGTCGATGAAACAACAAATACATTGGAAGGTTTGGGAGAACATGTTGAAACAAAAATTGTTATCTGAAATATCCTCAAAACCTTTCCAACAAGATTTAACTCTAAGGTATCTGTCTTGGAGATAGATCAAATATGACCAATTTCAACATAGATGAATTGCATGGAATTCTTATGGCATATGAAATGAGTATTGAAGAAGAGGATGGCACAACTCTCTTATAAACAACATTTTCCACATCCAAGAAGAATAGTAAGGACAAGCAGACTCCGAAAGAAAAAGATTGCAATTGTAAGGATGAGGAAAAGGAAAAAGATGAAGAAGAATTCTTAGATAAAGAATTTTCCTACTTCAGGTGGAAAATGAAAACATGTATGGGAAAATTCAAAGGTAAACTTCCATTAATATGTTTTGATTGTGGTGAGGTTGTCATTTTGCAGCCAAATGCCCTCAAAAAATTAGGGTGTTACGAAAGGGAAGAAAATTCCTAAGAAGTTCAACAAGCAAGGCAAGAAAAAATGGTTTAAGAAAAGTTTCTACCCCAAAGAAGATAGTTCCTCATCCGAAGAAGACAGTGATAACGAAGAAGAATTCAACAAAAGAGTATTATTTATGGCCAATCACAATAAAGAGGCACATGATGAAGAAGGAGACAAAGAATAAGAAATGACTGAAGTTGAATTTCAAAAAAAAGTAATTAGGGTTATCAAAGAGCTCAAGGCCAAAAGGAAGCATGTTAACGCTCTTGATGACAAATTGAAGATAGAAAGGGAACAAGTCCTCAATCATAATATCAAGATTGAAGAATCACTTAGGAAATAAGTAAATGAGATCAAAAAGGATAGAGAAGCATTGGAAGCTGAAATAATTTCTCTGCGAAAATAAGTAAAAAGTGGAAAAAATCTTCAAGACTATGCCAACAGTTCAAAGGCTTTGGACGAACTCATCAGCAACTAGCAATCATACAGTGATAAGACTAGTCTTGGTTACAAATGATTTCAAGTCCTTCTATGACAACTAAAGAAGATGGATATGAAAAAAGGGTAGATCCCCCTGCTAGATCAAGAGATCAAGACTCGCAGGAAGAACCTTGGAAGACAGTTCCTCAAAGAAGATTTCCTGCCAGGCATCAACTATCTTTTATGGTAATTGTTATTCATGTCGAAGGTTTGGACATAGAGTTGTAGAGTGTTGCATGTATGAAAATCATCCCAGGAGATCTTTCAAAAATAGATATTCCAGAACTCAGTAATATATCAACATATTTGATTATTTGAGAGATGATGTTGAATGTTACAAATGTAGCAATTTTGGACACCTGTCTAAAGATTTCAAACTTGGAAGTGCTCCAAAGGATTTCATGCAAAATCAAAATGAAAAAATATTGAAAAAGAAGACTAAAAGGTGTGCTCTTGCTCTCAAGGCTGAAAGCAATAGAAATGTGTGGTATGTTGATAGTGGTTTCTCAACGCATATGACTGGAGATAAAAATAAATTCATATCCTTGAAAGAAAATAAGGATGGAACAATGTCTTTTGGAAATGATGGTGCTTCAAATGTCATAGGAACATGTACGGTCATTATTGGAAGCAAGGATACATTAGCAAAAGATGTGTTGCTAGTTGAAAATATGAATCAAAATTTGCTCAGCGTTGGACAGATGTGTGATCAAGGTCACACGGTGCTATTTAACTCGAAGAAATGTGAAATCAGAAAAAGCAAGTTTGGTAAAATTGTGGCTACAACAAGAAGAGCTCCAACTGAAATATACATTTTGGATGAGACACCTAAAGGGTGTTTCTTGGAAAAAGAATATGAGAGCTGGTTATGGCACAAAAGAAAAGGACATATAAATTTCGACACTTTTGTCAATATCAGCAAAAATGAAGTAGTTAGATAAATGCCAAAAATTTCAAAGCCTTCCAATACGACATGTGAATCTTGTCAGCATTGCAAATAGGCAAAAGTTGAATTCAAGACAAAGGAACACTTTGCGTCATGTCCATTGGAATTAATACATACTGATCTATGTGTTCCTATGAGAACAAAATTCTTAGATGACAAATTATACTTTAGGCTAACGATAGATGATTACACTAGAATGACAATCGTTGGTTTCCTAAAGAAAAAGTATGAGGCATTCGAGTGTTTCAAAATCTAAAAGGAATTGGTTGAAAATGAAACTGATTTGAAGATCAAATGTCTAAGATTAGATAATGGTGGAGAATTCACATCCAAAGCATTTCAACAATATTGTGACCAAAATGGAATAAAAAGGAAACTCTCAACAACCAAAACACCAAAATAGAATGGAGATGCTGAAAGGAAAAACATAACAGTATAGGAAATTGCTAGAACAATGTTAAAGAACTCAAACTTAGACAATAAATTCTAGGTTCAAGCAATTGATACTGCCGTATTCATCTTAAACAAAGGCTTGCTCACGAACAACTGTAACATGACTTTGTGCGAACTATGGAAAGGAAGACTGGCTAACGTCAAATACTTCAAAATATTTGGAAATAAATGTTACATCAAAAGAGAAGACCAAAAATTGGGCAAATTCGATTCCCGTGTTGACAAAGGTATTTTCATTGGTTATTCACACAAAAGAAAGGCTTATAAATGCTACAATATTAGGTGAAAACAATATTTGAAAGCATAAATGTTACTTTCGACGAAAATGGTGTTCTAAAGGATAACAATGAGATCATATCTCCAAGCAAATATGAGGGGCTTGAGGTAGAGCCTGTGAAGGATGAAGAAGAAGCTCAAGAACAAGATCAATCCAATAAGGAAACAACAACCAACCAAGAGGAAATAATAAATGATCAGAAGGATGTACAAGAAACTTGTCCAAAAGTTTTGAAAGAATGGTGTTGTTAGCACCTAAATCTGCCTTAGGCTGAGGGAAGGCAAAAATTAGGGTAACCACAAACCACGCTCAGTTTGGTAGCTAGCCCTACCAGAGCAGGAGAGGGCCCTCTCCGAGTCACACTCAGTAAATGGATAGGAAAAATGGTCTAAGATGACTTGCAATGCAATATTTACCTTAGGCTAGTAAGTGAAAAAGGATTTTGGAAAATATTTTCGAAGTGACTGAACTTCTGAGATGTATATGGGACTGGTGCTTAGCAAAGAACATAGAATTGAGGATGAAGGCACAGATTATTCCGTGAGGCAAGGTAGGCGGGAAGTGCAGCAATTTTAACTTAAGGTGATGTGGAATGGAAATATTGCCAAAGATAGTGAAAAGGGCATGGTTGCATGAGTCCTTTTCAACAGAAGAATAACACTGCACATGAAATTTTCCCACAGGCAGAGCAATATAAATTGAATTCTACCTAATCTCACTTAGAAAATTTCACTGAAATGAAACATGAAATGAATTATGAAACATAATGAGATACATATGGAACATAAGAACACATTTTCTACACTCACAACCACAAGAATCTCATGAAACAGAGCCACTGCCTTTCATTAACTCTCTGTCAAAATATACACAGTGCAGAAACAGAGTTTCTTTCCCACAATCTCCTAGAAGTTACAAGCCAGCCAACCCTTTGCAAATAACTTTCTTACAATATATAGAAAGTGTAGAGAAGAGATGGAATGCCCAGGGGTTGGGAAGTTACTCAAATTATTTCGAAAAGGAGATGGAGAGCCAACCATCAGCTACAGGTGCAGCGCTCTCAAGCATGACATTTGGCTGGGGTGACCCTTTGCATTCTTTTACCACTTGGATAGATGCCCACCTAGAGAGAAAATTCTTTAAAAGGTGCCCTTGGTGCCAAAAAATTGAAGAGTAAATGACCGGGCCCACTTGGAGAAGTCACGACCAAAATTTCGCGATACGGGAGCAAATTGGTCGTTTTTTCCCCTATGCGCCGCGCCAAATTCTCTGAGCATTGCGCCACTTTGGAGCCTATTTTGGGGCACTTGCAGGTGTCCAAAATGTACCCAAGTGGGCTTGTTGGAAAGCCTGTCCTATCTACTTTCCAACCCAACTGGAATATCTGAATTTGAAGCTCATTTGTCCCTCCAAAATTTCATTCTCCCAAGACTGCTTTCTGTTTGTCAAAAACGTGGCAGAGAGGTCATTTTTGGGTGTTTTTTGACCTTTACGAGACCCAAAACTTGTCAAAATTTCTTGCCCGGACACCAGTAGTCGTAATTTTTGATGTTGAATCCAAATATGCAAGCGGTTTCTCCATTGGAGCCCTAGAATTTTAGCGTCGCGCCACTGGGAGAAATTTCCTGTTTTGTGCCCAAAAAATTTTCCTGTGACCAAAATTTGCCCAAATTCTTTGAAATTTGGGCTGGAGGTTCCCTATGAAGTTCTTTTCTATGCCAAGGAAGCCTCAGCCAAGATTTGAAGCCGATCTTGCTCCTTTGCCTCCTTTGCCTCTTTTGTCGCTTTGCTCAATTTTTCCTTTAGGCTCCTGATTCTTGCTTTGGAACTCATGTTTCGGGCCTGGTACTGATGAGTCATGCGCCTCAGCATGTCTTTTTCCCTGTTTGCTTTGTCCAACTGCTGCTCCAAGTGAATGTTCACTTTCTCTAGCACATACTCCCGGTCTTCGTCCTTTTGCTCCATAGGTCTGCCTTGCGCTACTAGGATGTGTCGCCGGTTTTCCTTGATCATCTGCAACTCTATCTCAGCTAGCCGATCCTCAAGCTGCTTGTTCCTCTGCTTGAGATACTGCACGTTCCACTTTGCCCTATCCAAGTCCAAGGATAGGTTCTCAATCACAGACTACTGCTTGTACCCTGAGTATTATGTTGCCTTCTGAATCCAATGAAACTGATAGATGCTCTGAAAATATGTCACCAAGGGGACAATAAAACAGGGGAGTGTCAGGAGGGGAATGATGAAAAGGGGAATAGGGGTTTAAAGGAGAAATTTATCAGGGATTTGGGAGTGTTTGGGGTGTGATTTTGATGGGGTAGGGTTTGGGATATTTTGAGCTATAGGAATAAAGGGGACGAAATGGATATGATTACAATATAGCTAGGGTAACTATTAGGGGACACTGCTCCAGGGGAATTAGCTGATAGAGGTAGGGTAGGAGAATATTTAGCAATCATGTTACTGTAGTAAAACCCTAGCTTTTTACCCTTCTTTGTGTCATTTTTGTGTTTGCTTAATAAAAATTGGCTTTTTATTTCATGGTCACCAACATCATATTTTTCTTTGAGTTTAGGATTCATGGTGAAGGTATCTAGGGCCACCTTTGCAATTTTGAGAGCCAATTTCAAAAAATTTGGGCGATTCGGTGCTTTTTAGGCGTACAGGCCTGTGCACTGCGCGCTTTGCCCAGTGCGTCACGCGCCGGGTATGCGCCGTGCCAGTGAATTATTACCACTGTGGCTGGGCTCCCAGTGCATCGCACGCCTTGAGTGCGCCACACCACCTTGTGTGTGCGCCGCGCACTATCAAACGACACAACTTTGCTTGGAACTCCGGGGATGGGTCTTAGTGGGGATTTCTAGGGGGTTTCCTTGGGAGACAAGGTGGCATGGAGGTGACAAATGATGAGGAGTGAGGGGAAAAGGGGATGGGAGTAACCTTGGTGGCATCTTCACAGATTTGCAAACCTCGTTTATCATTTTGCTTTGATGATTGTTTGGATGGATGGCCAATGCGTTTAGATATCATTCAACATCTTAGAAACACCATTCATTGACCAAATTGATGGACAAGAGGCATCATAAGGCCTACCTCTCAACTTGATAGCTTTCACCAAGAAATTCGAGGCAATTTGGAACAATTTCAGGCCTTTTTTTCCTTGTGCGCCGTGCTCTCTGTGTGCGCCGCGCCAGTGTAAATTTTACACTGGAAAACCTCTCCCAGTGCGCCGCGCTCCCTCTGTGCGTCGCGCTCTTTTCCAGGTGACTTTTGGAGGCCTTCCTGGTGTCAAAATTGGGTGTATGATAGCTCATTGGGAAGGTCTTTGAGTCTAATTTCCAGCCCAACCTGAAATTTTCAATTTGGAGTTCATTTGCCCTGTCAAAAATCAAATCTCCCAAGACTGGTCAAAATGTGCCAAATGAGGTTGCCTAAAGGCAGAGTGCTATTACAGCCAACTTTTGAATGCCTTTCTCAACTCCAAATTGAGCTCATGATAGCGCATTGTAAATATATTTGTGTCTAGTTATCATTTGACTCATCAAGCAAGTCATTTGTCCAACTGAGCTAGGAGAAAATTTGATTTTCCCAAGGTCACTTCAGAGGTGCATCAATTCTCCTGAGGCAATTGTATTTTTGACATTTCTCTAAAATCATGACACCTGTGTAAAAAGTGAAGGAGGTTTTTATTCCTTGGCATGTTGTGGAGAAACACCTCTCTCAGTTTTCCAAAATTCATCTTTTATTGCTCAGAAACCGCATTTGAGTGAAACCTATCTCGATGTGTGGAACAAGGGATTTGTCAAAATGAAGCGAAATGATGGGGATAGGGAGCTTCTAAATTCTTGAGGAAATTTTGGGAAGTAGGGAGGGATGTTAGGAAGTATCGAAAAATGGAATCTCAGAAATTGAGTGAGGGGAAGAGGTCCAAAAAGGGAAAACACAGGTCCAACCTAGAAAATTGCCAGGTTGTAGCAAGAAACTAGGGTTTGTGCGAAATGATGAATTTGGGGGATCTCAGTGATGGGAAGTGTTTGATAAGGTACTTTAAGGATAGGGGAAGGTGTATGAACATCAGTATACAATTTTTGCTGATGATTTAGCCGTCCAAGAGAAATTTCCTTCAAAACCCTAGGAGAGGGAAATGACCTTACCTAGGCGCAACTGAAGCATGAACAAGGTGTAAAATGACCCAGTGTGACTTGACATGATAATGAAAACTCTCTGAATGATGGTACACTCAGCTGAATAATGACATAGACTGACATTTGGATGACTTTGGAAGGAGTGAAAGCAAACCCTAGACCTAATGCCTAGAGATCAAATTTTACTTGAAGACTCACTGAAATGACAAAATTTGACCTTGACACCTTAAAACCACTTTGTAAGAGCATGTTTGATCACTCGAGGAAGGCTGAAAAGACTGACACTAATAGGTGTTAAAAGGATCATCCGTCAAACCAAATCATCGAAAACATAAATGAAGGAATTAGAACCAAAAGAAGTCGATAAATTTGTTCATCATAGCAAGCCCATCTTGCTCTATTAATGACTTTTGAGCCTAACAATTTTAAGGAAGCTAGTCAAAATGAACACTGGGTAGAAGCTATGAATGAAGAACTGGATCAAATTGAGAAGAACGACACTTGGGAATTGGTTCCGCAACCAAAGGAAAAAAATGTTATTGGAACTAACTGGGCCTTCAGAAACAAATTGAATGAGGATGGACATGTTAACATGAACAAGGCAAGATTAGTCTACAAAGGATATACAAAGGTTGAAGGAATCGATTTTTAAGAAAAAATTTCTCCCGTTGCCATAATGGAAGCTATCAGGATGTTTCTCACTTATGCTTGCTCGAGAAAAATCAAGGTCTACCAAATGGATGTTAAGTCAGCTTTTCGAAATGGTGAATTGGAGGAATAAGTTTACATTGAACAATGTAAGGGTTTTTTGCTCTCTGACAAAGAAGACTACATTTGTAGATTAAAGAAGGCTCTATATGGTCTCAAGCAAGCTCCTAGTGCTTGGTATGCTTGTATTGACGGATATCTACATCAACATGGATTCAAGAAAGGAATTGTTGACAACAATCTTTATGTGAAAGTGGATCAAGATAACCTAACAATTATCGAAGTATATATGGATGATATAATCTTTGGAAGTAGTGATGACAGATTAAGTAAAGACTTTTCCACGAAAATGCAAAGTGAGTTTGAAATGTTTATGCTTGGCGAGCTGACATACTTTTTAGGGCTTCAGATTTCTTAGTAGGATAAAAGAATATTCATATATCAAACCAAGTACATCAAATAAATGCTCAAGAAACTCGAGATGGAAGATTGCAAGCCAGTCCTTACCCCCATGGTAACAGGTTACAAGTTAAGATTAGAAGACTCATCAAAGGATGTGGACCAAAGGTTGTATAGATCCATGATTGGTAGTCTCTTATATGTGACAACCTCCCAACTAGATGTGATGCAAGTAGTTGGACAAGTAGCATGATTCCAAGCAGCACCAAAGGAATCTCATATCATTGTCGTCAAAATAATTCTTCGATATCTTAAGGGCACAATGGAATATGGTCTTTGGTATCCCAAAGGAAATTATCTGGTCATCTAAGCTTATACAAATGCAGATTGGGCAGAATGTGTTGATGATCGTAAGAGTACCAGTGGAGCAGCGTTCTACCTAGGTGGTTTCCTTGTCTCATGGTTAAGTAAAAAGCAATCTTCAATCTCGTTATCCACAACGAAAGCAGAATACATCGCGACAACAACTTGTTGTACTCAAGTTCTCTGGATGAAGCAAACCTTGCAAGATCTTTAAGTTAAGTTTGATGAGCCTATTCCCATCTTCTGCGATAACACGAGTACCATTAGTATCTCCAAAAATACTGTGATATATTCCAAAACAAAGCCTATTCTAATCAAATATCATTTCGTTAGAGAGTAGGTCTCCAAAAAGAACATCAAGATTGAATATGTTGGCATAAAGGGACAAATTACTGACATCTTTACCAAACCATTACCTCGTGAAGCATTTGAGTATCTTCGCTAAAAGCTTGGGATTCTCCCAAGTTATCATTAGAATATTTCTCTTATCTAACTAAGTAGAAAGGGGGAGTGGAGGTGTGTACAGGTCCGCATGATGACAATATGCCAGGGGAGTTACCCTTTTCCATTGATGACAAAGGGGGAGAGAAGACAGTAGGAAGAAATTTCATGATCGCAGGGGGAGTACTTATGTTGCCATCAATGCCAAGGGGGGAGATTGTTGATAAATGGTTGTCATTGATGTCAACATAAGCAGCACCAGGGGCTATCCCGATCTTGCATGGGAATTTTGACTTGATAACTTACTCTATTCCAAGTCATGGATCTCCTATATGGATTCCACTCATCGATATTTTTCCGTTGATATATGGCACGCCATGTAATTCTTCACGGTTTGAGAGATATTTGTGTTTGAAGTTAGTAACCCCAGTTAGTGGGCTAAAACCCTACAGGGTTGTGGTCATTGAATAGTCAATAATTAATAATGTTTTTTTGCTCCTAAAATCCCTCCAATGTTCACTTGTTGAGGACCCTCTCAACTCAAGACATTCATATAAATAGTGACCCTCATATCCTCCTATAGTAGGGATTTTGTGGCTTCAAACAAGTCATTGTGGAATTTTCGCTATAACCCTTTTTTTCCTGCGAAACTTCAAAAGATGAAATTAAAACCCATTGGAGATGAAATCTTAATGAACCTCGTCACTGAATTTTAGATCTTGGTTCGCTATATTTTCGGATATAATCTGAGGAAGTTAGGGTTTTTGCAGGCTCCCAAATTCCATGTCAAACAAGTGACGTTGGGAAAATAGTCATAACTTTATCTCTAATAATTGGATTCAAATTTCGTAAATAGTGACAGAAAGAGGACATAATATAGTTTGTTGGGTATCGTTTTCAGGGCCGAAGGTTGGAATAGTGACACATGGCACTTCGTACAAGTTCGATCTACTGAACCAGTCTATAATCAGGTCATCATGGGAAATTGGGCATAACTCTTGAAGAATCCAATCTTGACCAGACCTATGGGGTTGGAAAGAGAACTCAAAGGGATACCAGAGGATGAAATTTCAGACCCTGGAGATCCGAAATTACATAGATACAACATATTTAATATCGAGCTCCTAGAAGGCAAGAAAAAGCATGCATTCAAGGATCACTACAGTAAGGACCACACATCAATAGTCAAGGTTAAGTCTCCTACAACGAAGTATGTATGATTAGTGTTTACATTTGAATTTTCAGCATCATCTCTGACATATGTTTTTGTAGGTCAACGTAAGTATATACAGGGTCTCAGTTACATCTCTATGTCCCTATATGTCACAGTTAGTTTTGATACCACATTTCAGATGTCCTATTCTTGATACTACACATTTGATGCTACATATTCTTGATGCTACACCAAGTCTGATAAATCTATATGATGTTGTAATTTCATGTTACTTGTCTTGTTATAGTTGATAGAATGGTCTCTGTTGTTGTACTTAGAACTTGGTCCATCAAAAGTCTAGGGTGTGTCATCAGTTTTTATTTTATATATCTTTAGGTCAGTTTTGGATATAATCTTGCATAGAGTCCAGGCCTATATCAAGAGTGGGAGTCTTTGTCTACTACTACAACAAGTCAACAAAAAATGTGAAAAGCACACTTTAGGTACACATTGTAATTTTAATTTGTATTATTCATTATTATGCACTTACGTGTGTTTTGCAGGAAGAGGTAAGTTGAAGGGTATTTTGTTTTGTTTTAGGATTGGTTTTGCTAGGAAAATTTTGCATGTAGGTAGAAGAAGATTCAAGTACAATATCAAGCAAGAATTCAAGAGCATAAGTATCAAATCAAAGGAAGCATTACAGCGAGACATCCTTGAAGAAATAACAGCCATCCATGTATCGAGAAGTATTGTTAAGGCCAAGAGTCATCATTGTAAAGTTGTAAAAGAGTCATTTATAAAAGAGTCATCCTTGTAAAAGAGTCATCATTGTAAAGTTATAAAAGAGTCATCATTGTAAATATTGTAAAAGAGCCATTTGTGAAAAGTAATCCTGCCTAGAGTCGAAGAGGCAGTGTTGGGAGGTATAGCAGTCACTATTGGGATGATGTCATGGTTGGGTTGTAGGTCATAGAGTGATTGGTATTTTTTCAAGTACATGAAAATCATTGTACATCTTATTGTATCATGGATTGTTGTCCCTGGTTTGGGAATCCACAGCATTGAATTATTTCAGTCATTATATGGTGGCAGGAAGGTGATAGGTAGGTGTATGGAGTCACCTACAAGTTGGGGCCTGTGAACACTTCAGGGCGGTAGGGTGGTGCTAGGGTGAGTTGTGGCATCTATTCAATTGATTACTAAAGAAATTAGGATGTTGGGGCATCCTTCCAGTGGGAGTTGGAGAATAATTCTTTTCTAGAATTCCAAGAAGTTATTACTTTCATTTCAGTTGGGGCTGAAGATTAAATAATTTACTAGAAAAGCGTTCGGTGGTTTTTGACTAGGAGGGGGTTTTCCACCTAAAATTCTTGTGCCTATTCTGTTACTTTATTTATTTTTATTACCGCATAAACATTAATAATAATTGAATATTAACTAATGCTCTGAAAAAGTTTTAAAAGTGCCAATTGCTAAGGAATATTGATTCACCCCCCCCAGTATTTCCAACAATCGGATCCAGAACAATATCAAAAATTGGAAGTTTGGGTGTGGGCAATAAAAAAACTTACGATACAGGAATGAAATCGGGATTTGAATTAAATCAATTTAATAACAACATCGGGTCCGGAGGTTGGGAATGTGACCGAACAAGTGGCATGCGCACAAACACATATTGAAAGATTTAAGATATCGGGTTTTTACAATTGTTACCATTTAAAAGTTTTGATATACAAGCGAACCCGATGTTCCAATTAGACCATCATTAATAAACATATCGGGTCCGATATACCGGAGCATGGTAGATATCAGAGATCGAGAAGGATGCAAATTCGATTATCGAAGCAGAACTGTATCAAGATATCAGAGTATCGAGGAAAATTCCATCGGTATATCGATAGGATTGGCATATCAGAATATTAGCCAGGAACCATATCAGAGTATCGGGAAATCGTGTTATCAGAATTTTTTAAATGTGTCTCGAAAGGAAAGCTCTGATATGCATTACCTTTGATATGCATTACCTTCGATATGCGAGAGCAGAAACAATGATGTGGAATGTGGGTCCTCCAACAACTGCTTTATTATATAGTTCTAGAAGTTATATGGCCACTTTATTATATTCATTTGAATATTGAAAAGAGCCACTTTATGGATTGGAAATTGAATATTGGGGGTTTCGAATGAATTCCTCCGATATTAAGGCTCTGATATCTCCGATATAATATTTTATTGATATAAAAATACCACTTGTTTAATGGTTAAGGCTTAACCTAAAGCCACTTGGTCCTATTTTTGATCTCGGGGGTTATCAATTAAAATCTAAAGGAATAATCAAATTCATAAAAATGATTTTTTTGTTTTATTTGAAAGCCTAAGTAGAAAAACTAAGGCTAATCTGCAAATCACAAGGAAAATGAAACAAGCTTTAGCCCCAAACAGAGATTAGGCTGAAATGAAGAAATAACACTCAAAGTTTGAATGCAAAGAAAAAGGGTCCCCATGTCTATTATGAAAATAAAATGGGGGTGTTGTGTTTTCACTACAACATACTCTTAGACTTGTTATTGAATAAAGATATTTAAATAAAGTAACCATCAAGAACAAATACGATTTGAGGTCAAGCTAGCATTTTACCAATTAAGAGGAGCAACAATCTTCTCCAAAATCGATTTGAGGTCAAGCTACCATCAAGCGCGCATCAAGGAAGAAGACATCCATAAGATTGCATTCTAGACAAGATACAAGCATTATGAGTTTGTGGTGGTACCCTTTGGACTTACTAATGCTCCTACCACTTTCATGTGTTTAATGAAAAGTGTGTTACGCCCTTATTTGGATAAGTTTTTCATATCCTTCGTGGATGATATATTGGTCTATTCAAAGACCAAGGAGGATCATGAAGAGCATTTGGATGATCTATTGTAGTTGCTAAGGGAACATAAGCTTTAAGCAAATCTTAGAACATGTGAATTCTTCTATCACAAATACATTACTTGGGGCACATTGTCTCCAAGGATGGGTTATCAATTTATCTAGAAAAGATCAAACACATCATGGAGTGGAAAACACCAAGGAATGTGAATAAGATTAGATCATTCATGGGATTGGTAGGCTATTATAGGAGGTTCATTAGAAACTTCTCCATGATAGGCCATCCTATCACATCCTTGCAGAGGTAAGGAAAAAAATTTAGTGGACAATTGAATGTGTAGTAAGCTTTGAGAAATTGAAGCAATTTCTCACTAATGCACCAATGTTGAGGATTGCAAATCCAAAAAAGAATTTTGTGGTTTGTATAGATGCCTGCAAGGAGGGGCTCGATGGATTCTTGATGTAGGAGGGACAAGTAGTTTTCTATGAGTCACAAAAGTTAAATGAGAATGACACAAATTATGTGACTCATGACATAGAGTTAGTTTGCATTATACATGCACTGAAGATTTGGAGGAATTACCTCCTTGGTAGAAAATTCACGCTCATTATATATCATGGAGGGGTCAAGTATCTATTTGAGCAACCGAAGTTAAATGCAAGGCAAACTAGATGGCTAGCCATTCTAAATGAATTTAATTTTGAAATTAGATATATAAAATACAAGGAGAATAAAGTAACAAATGCACTCGACAGGAGGGTGCAATTAAATCATTTAGAAACCATAAGTTCTTTTGGGAATGATATTGAAGAAAAAATAAAAAATGTTATGCAACAGGATGAGAAGTATCAACAAATAAAAGAAAGCATACAACAAGATGGTGAGGGTGGAAAGGATGAATAATATCAACTCACAGATGATGGGCTAGTTAGATTCAAGAAAAAAATTTATGTTCCCAACAACATATATTTAGAGTGGCTCATAATGAGAGAGTTCCATGCTAAACCATATTTCAACCACTCAAGATTCCAAAAGACTGTCATTGCCATAAAAAAGTCTTACTATTGGCCTAATCTGAAAATAGAAGTGGCTTGTTTTTTTGCTAAGTGCATAGAATGCCTACAAGTGAAGGACAAATGTAAACAACCAACAGGGTTATTGTAGCCCATTCCCATTCCAAAATGGTAGTGGGATGTGATCTCCATGGATTTTATTACCGGGTTGCCAAGAACAACTAATCAACATGATGCAATTATGGTGTTCATTGACAAGTTGAACAAGGTGACTCACTTTGTAGCAATCAAGTCCACCAATTCAGTTAGTGAGGCGGCTCAAATATTCATAAAAGAGATTGTGTGGTTGCATGGAGTTCCCAAGAAGATTGTATCAGACTAGGATACCAAGTTCACTTCAAATTTTTGGAAGGAACTATTTGCAAGTTTGGGGATTGAATTGGCATTCAGTACAACTTATCATCCACATATGGATGGGAAAAAAAAGAGGACAAATAGAATCCTTGAAGACATGGTGAGGATGTATGTAATGCATCAACCAAGGAAGTGGGAAGAGTATCTTCCACTCATGGAGTTTGCATACAGCAATGGGTACCAAGAATATTGGAAAATGAGCCCATTCAAGGAACTTTATGGAAGGAGTTGCAATACTCCTATCAATTGGAGTGATATAGTAAGCATGGTCCTTATTGGGCCTGATAAGTTAAAATATATGGAACAACAAATGAAATTCATTAGGAAAAATTTAAAAGTGGCACATGATAGGCAAAAAAAAAAACGATGCAGATCAACATAGGGTGCATAAGGAGTTTCAAGTTGGGGAACATGTTTACTTGAGAATTAGACCCAAGAAAAGTTCCTTGAAGGTTGAGTCATGCACCAAGCTAGCACCACCATTCTATGGGTCTTTTGATATACTTGAAAGGATTGGGCTGCTGGCATATAGATTAGACTTACCACCGTTAGTAAAAGTACATGATGTTTTCCATGTTTCATTGCTTAAAAGATATGTACATGACTCTAATCATGTTATTGATTAGACTGTGTTACAGGTGGAACCAAAGGGAGAACTATAGCCGAAACCTCTATGAATATTGGATTGGAGACAACTCAAGCTCCAGAACCAAGTAATAGAGCAAGTCAAAGTGTATTGGAGGCACTTTGGGCCTAAGGAAGCCATGTGGGAAATGGATGACTAGATGCGAGCAACATATCCTTTCTTATTGGTTGAGTAAGGAAAAATGTAAATTTATTGTAAATGTTGTACAAATATGTGTGTATAAAGCTCCATATCAACTATATTTGTTTTTTTTATGCTTATTAAACACTGAGGACAGTTTTCCCCCTTAAGGAGGGGGGGACTGTGACATCCCTTGGTTAACATTTCCCCTCTTGTAAATAATTGTAATTATTTTAAAATGACTGAGAAAGGGATACAAATTCCATTGATAGAGCTAGGAGGTTGTTTGAGGAAATGGTTGCTTTTAATTATTAGTCTTGGTTGGCTAAAATAATTAAGTGTACTGATTATGCATTGAATTTAACTGAAATATGAAGGACTGGTCCATGTGTCCTTCAAACCAAGCAAGAAATGAAAAAAAACTTAAGAGCAACATGGACTACGTTGTTAGGTCATGGGCAATTAATGAATCAATTTCCATACATGCTTAGGATCACATGAGAAAAAAGGCAGTGGTAGAGAATGCAACACTGGTATCCACTGTGAAAAGGTACAAAGAGAGCCGAAAGGGAGAAGAGTAATCCTTAACATTGAATTGAGCCCTGGAAAAAGGGGGGCACTAGATGAGGAACCCTTTTAGGGGGGTTTGTTGGGTGATTTTGTTAAGAGAGCATGGATTTCTTATAAGGTTGAAGAAACCACTAGAAGCTTATGGTTTGATGAACCTGTTGGACTAGGAGGAATCACTGAGGTGTTTGTGTGGGTTGATGAACCATTAAGATTTCCCTCGTGGCTAAAGCTCTCATGCTTAACCCACTGAGGAACTGCCTGGAGTAGTGATTTATTTACCCATAAAAAACTTAACCGCTAATGAACCTTCCTTATAGTGGACTCTCTTCTCTTGAAAGTGAGCTAGAGTTGTGTGTGTTATAAAATGTTGGCATGACTAGAAATATGTCTGAACAATGTGAGTTATAATGATTTTAGCTAGTGGATGAAGGAAACATGGACTTGTGACATCCTATTTTAGATGTGTTGAATGGTTGGAAAACACTCAGAAACACCCCACCTCAAGCTTTGGAATCTAGCTTGGGGGTGGTAGTTACAAGTAAGGCTTCGCTGCAACTATTTATGGTTGGGTAGAGAGTTGTAGTCCCAATCTCAGTTGCAAACTCCAATGTTGATTATAGATAAGTGTTTGTGAATACATTCCTTGTTATTGAGTTCATGCTGAGCTATTAAATCAATGTTGTATTCACTATATGCACAGTTCATGGTTCACTGTGACTAGAATGGTGAAATATTTATGAATGTGTGCCTTGATCGACGTGAGTGTTGTATGTGTTGGAAAATGTAACTAGGTTTGGTATTCATAATTGTACTTGAAGTCAAAATGTAATATATTTGTCAAAAGAAAAGCAAAAAGAATTTTATTATTATTGAAATTTACTTATTAAAGCATGGGTTTCATGCTTGGGTCATTTGTCTTAGGTCAAGCCTCCATTGTAGGCTTTAGGTTATTTGTCAAAGTCAAATTTGTGAAGACTCCTCCATCCATCAAAGTCTCCTTGTTGTTGAAAGAATCCTCTTCAAGTTGGCTTCCATAAGGTGAACTCATGTCAGCCTATATGAAGACACAACTGTTCGAAAACTCATGTCGACTTATTTATATTGGACAACAACTATATATGCAAGCATAAGGTTTTCGCATTTCTCTCACCACAAAAAAGTTTGGAGAAGTATTTCAGAGCTTAGATTATTTGCGGTGTTATTACAATGAAAGGAGCTCAGATTGGTTGCTAGATAAACTTTGTTGTTATCATAGGAAACCAACTCCGGTGCTATCATAATGAGTGTATTTCGGTTCCATCTCATAAAGGATTTTTTCGGTGTTATTGAAGTAAGGAGGTTCAGTGCTATTGTAACAAGAAGGTATTACAAGTATGCAGATTACAGTGACCACATAACTCACATATATCACAGTGAGGAGATTCAATGATATATCACAGTCAGAAGATTCTACATTTTCATAGTGACAAAAACCTCGATGATGTCATCTCAAGGAAGTTCAAATAAGTTCAATGCTTGTGTAAGGAATAAGTCCAGTGATGAAGTCTTTATGCAAACATAGTGATAAGGATTCGGTGCAAGCATAGAGATGAGGTTGACTTCATGGATGGATGTAGTCTCAAGTCTAAGATGTAAAGGTCTTGGTCGTCTCATCTTGAATCTACTGAAGGAAGAATTTGTGACTGGGTTTTCCCCTCAAGGGGGGTTTTCCCCGGCAATGTGCCTATATCTCGTGTTCTCTTCTATTTTTTATTTGATATTAATCTTGATGATAAGAAAAGTTAATTAATAGATCTAATGCTAATAATGAAAGCATCACAAGTTAATGTCATAATAAGGGAAATTAATTAACTGTCAACTCCTTGGATTTCTAAACATGGTATCAAAGCTATGGTCAAGGTCAAAGGTAGTCTAAAGAAGGGCTAGGTAACAAATTTTAGTGAGCTAGTTCAGTCTTCATATGAAGGCACCTTGAAGAAGAAAGAGAGATAGTTCACAAAAATTTCATAAAAGTATTTTGGTGGATCACAATGAAGAAATAATTTAGTTGCAGCATCATCTTATTAGGCTACTCCATAACCAAATTATGGGCTACCATCACTGGATTGAGAGTATGTGCTGCTACCACAGAAGAATGAAGAACCAAGTTTGACACTATAGAATCGAAGGGTTGAAATATATCTCTGCTAATCAAAGAAAAACCGAATTAATGATGTCACTACAAAAGTCAAGTTATGATAAAGGTGTAAGTTCAATAAATAATCTCAGAAGGAAATTCGGATTTTGATCTACCACAGTGAGACAAGCTCGGATCAATTTAAGAAGTGATCTTATGAAGCATTTTCAGTTGAAGTAGTACATTCGGTCTTCAACTCATTGAGGAAAAGAATCTCGGAATAGCTGCCTATGAAAATCTACCAATGATTTGAGGTATCTATGACTACAAGAAGTATTCAGTTTGAAGGAAACCCGAAGTCTGTCCTATGAAAAGCACAAGGTACCAGCTCAAGGAAATCAAGTAAGTATTGTCACGTAATAAAATACACCTGCAACAAGTCTAATGAAATCATAGGTATGTAATTCACAAGGTACATATGTGCAAATTTCTATTATCTCTAATGGTTAATACGATCCTTGTTTATAGCTAGACTAGGATAAAGATAGTACTCCCTAGATATCATATATATTAGAACCTTAATAATTGCTTTCTAGAGTTTACAAATAGTCTAGGATGTCAAGTAAAAAGGTCCTACTGTTGATTGAAATAATGAACAACTTATCATAGGATTCTATCCTCCATAATTATGTAGAAGATTGTTGTGGGGAAAAATGCCTATGCAGGACGATCCTATCCACCTAAGGTGTGACAGTGCCTTAGCAACAAACAAGGATAGCTATTTTGGTTTCTTCCTTTATGAAATGTGAAAGAAGAGAGATAAATAGACTCACCGGTGTCTTCCATTTGTCCCTCGATCCGGTCTCTCTTCTCTTTGGGTGTTCACAGCTACTTGTCTTCTTGCTCGTCCAGCTTCAACGGGTTCATACGAGGTCACAAGAGAACAGCTACTTGCCTTCTCGCTAGCCCAGCTTCAATAGATTCCTGCAAGATCACAAGAGAACAGCTACTTGCGATAAGAGAAGAACACTACTCAAAGACAGATATTCACATTCATAACTAGTTCAGGATTAGAAATGAACTAAATACACCAATGCAACCATACATCAAAGATACATCATTATATAGGAGAAACCAAGATAACTTTATTGATGAATAACAAGGTTCAGGAAGAGATACAACCCATAGAGGTCCAATCCAGCATCTCCTTCCCAGCAAATGGAATTCCTATCTTCACCTCCCTTCAAAGCATTAAGCACCCAATGATCTCAGTCTCAAACCAGCAGCAATTCTTTGCAATAACAAAATTCCAGCCTCTAGATCTCATGGAGGAGAGATCCATATATAGATGTTTGGAGAGAGGATGAGTCAGCTTGAGATCTGACTAGTGTCCTCTCCCTCTGTCAGTTCTTGATTCCACTTGGAGGTTCTTGCTTCCACTTGGAAATTTGGAACCTCTTACTCATCATAGTCGAATTCCCTGAGGCAAGTGTCATTTTGGAAGCTTCCTGGGTTTTGACACCTTGTGGAATGAACTTGCCACATGTCCACTCTCGCTCAACGCAGGTAGCCAGTGTTGGATTTGACATTCAGCGCAGGTAGCCAGTGTTGGCTTTGACATTCAGCGCAGACAGCTAGTGGAGCCACTGAATTGACCCTGAATTGACTTGTTCTTGAGTAGTTTCTGGTGGAGAACTTCTGTGAATTGCTGTGGTTTGTTAGCCTTGTTCCTCTAGGGGTAGGAACAACATGTTTAGGGACTTTGGATCCCTTAGATTATGGACATGTCATGCTCAATGCTGTAAGGCACAAAAATGTCTATAACAGTTTCCCCCTAAAGTATGAGGCCGTTTATCGGGTGAAATGCTTTATCCAGGAGGGTCCGAAGTTCATCCAATGCTGGGAGGAGACCTGTAATAAGATACAATACAATACATTATTTTTCATACTGCTTTCATGATCTAGCTGAGGCGGGCATTCCCATGCTCAGCTTTATAAATTCATTTTTCTGTACATAGAACAGACAATCGTCTGATGGTAGACTGATAATTTTTTATGAAATTATCATCCTTTGGATAGGATGATTATCTACTGCAATGATGTACATGTCAATGTCTTTATCTTTCCTGAATATATATCGCAGCCCGGATGGATGAAACTAGATCCGGGGTCTTCAAACTCGTTCGATATTCACTCTTAGTACAAGTCGATCCATGTGAGAAATGTTCTGAAGTCGAACATGGAAAGACATCGCTTGGTTACCGGTCAATGAGGTAAACCGTTAACAAGCGCGAGAGGAATCACCGATAATGATAATGACCCTCAAGGTACTGCAGTACAATTCACGTGGTGTGAATAAAGGACTTGGCGTCGAACACCACACAAAATATTTCGGTCGAAGGTCATTGATGTATACCTGTCGCCGGAAGTGAGAAACTTGCCATTGAGGCATGCAAGCTTCAAAGTACTGAAGGGGGTGTTCCTAGATCAACTTCTTGGATAATGAGCTGATGTCGACAAGAAGCGATCCGTCAAAGGAGGGCCTTAATGAATCCCACATCAGTGACACGGAACGGAGCTGATGATTTTGATGGAGGTGAAAACGATCTGTGACATATGATTCAGGGTGGCGGTCATGAAAGGATGAAGGATAATGTACGGCAGTGGATGGGACACGGTTGACTTCTCTGAATGAATTCTCTTGAACATATGGCGACACTGATGCGATGGATCGGTAGCATTACCCCAAATATGGATGGTATGGCGAGACCATGGTGATGTGACCGGTGAATGAAACAACCCAACCCGATTGTGGTACGGAGGAAAAGTGTCATGTTCAAGAGCGACTTGCTACCATCAAAGTTTTCTTGAGTTTCTCCCAATTTTCCCCAGTCATTGCTGACCAGTACCTCTTTATTTTTGTCAAGCTTGAGGAGGATAACATATGCTTGTTCTATAACCTGCCCTTCGGGCAAGCCCATCGCTATGTTTTAACGAGCCTAGCGATAGTGAAACTCGTTCTCGTCTAAAGACAAGTTTGTCGTTATTAATGATTTTAATGAGTCTAACGACAAAAGATAACTCGGTCCTTTTCATTTTTAGAGAGTCTGAAAAGGTACGTAAAGATATCTCCAAAAGTCCTTTTTCGTCATCTAATCCCTTAAGTCCGAAAATGTATAAAACAATACAGAAGAAATGAGTTTTCGATAGTTTTAACGAGCCGAACAAAACAAGCGCTCGATCTTTTTGTGCAATAATCCCTCAGGTCCAAAAAGATTAAAATCTAGAGGAGGGATAGCACTTCCGGTCGCTTTAACGAGCTGGAAGGCCAAAACTCGGCAATCTTTTCATATTTTACGAGTTAGTTGAAAAGAGCTTAAAGAAGACTCGTCTTTTGAGGAACGAGTGATAAAATGGGTTAGCAGCTGATTCCAGGTACAGGTTGGAATTTTCCAATCACGGCAGTGTCACAAGGATGGCTAGTGAAATCACTCTTCGCAGCTGTTCCTCAAAATGGGTAAACAATCATATGGAGGTGAACGATCGGCCAAATGAAAGTGGAGGTGACGGTGCAAACACGACCAAGGCTTTAATGGCTGATAATGTTACATTCACATTGGTTATTTACCAGAAATTGGTTCATTTTTTATTTTAAAATGAGCTTAAACGTTGGTGGAAACACTTACTCATTGCTTATGTTTATTTTTTAACGAGCATGAAGTCCGCGTTAAAACTGCTTGGATCTTGCGTTTATTTTTTAACGAGCATGAACTGTGTGCTAAAACTGCTCGATTAACCCAGTCATATGATAAGAGTGTCTCATTTGAAACGACAACTTTTAGATTTTTGCCTCACATCCTTTCTTTATGCAAGTTAGGAAACGGCTAACCCAAAAAACAGATAAATAACCGCTCTTTGCTTGCACTCCAAAAGGTTTGCATGCCCCCAGGTATAAAGTACGATTTCAAGGTTACCCCTACTTCATTTCCGTCAAAACTTTCGTTTCACCGAGAGAGGCCTACCTCTTTCAGGTCACCAAATATTGTTCTATTAAGAGTTTAAACAGAACGCCTCCTCGCGATGTCTACCGAGGCAGACAAAGGTGAATGACTTTTGTCACCAAACACGTAACTTTGACAAAAGAATCCTATTCTAGAATAACCCCTCTTCCTAGATGGACGGGGTACAGACTAGTCATATTCTCCCGCGGAAATCTACCTTATACCCAAAGTTTTCCTGCCGAAGCAGACCAGGACGCATGCCCCCTGGGTTCCAGTCATATCCTCCTGGATTACTCGCACTCATCAGGAGGATGGACCATGGGTTGAGACATTTCTTTAGCGAAGAGACCATTTAGGGATGGTATATGACCATTTGCGATGCGTGATCCGAGGAATGAAAGCTGGTCCACGAGCTTGACCATTCTTCCTCCGTGCGGAAAACACATTACTCTAAAGAGTGAGGAGACTATGGCTTCCATGCAATATATATAGTCTCGTCCAAGGAGTAGGTTATAATCCAAGGGTCCTTGAACGACCATCACGTTCATTTGAACGGTCTTCCCTTTCAATGTTATGGGCACATTGGGGAGGATCCCTAAAGGTCGACTGATTCCTTTATCGAAGCCTGTCAGATTTCTCATTTCAGGCAAAAGCGTTGGCGAACCAAGCGCTTTCCAAGCAATAGAGGAAAGGATACTCACAGATGCCCCCTCATCAATGATAGTGCCAGCCATTACCATTCTGTATATTTGGACAATAATTCTGAATGGTATGGCTGCTGGTAACCGGGGTCTGCCTAGTTGGTTCCAGTCGAAGGACACAACTAGGTTGCTTGGTGGTGGGACCGAATATACGGCCGGGTATGACCCTGACGAAGTTCCTTCCTGCGATAAAGGAATGGGCACATTGCCTTCATGCTTGTCGGAGTCTGTGTTGATGAAGAGAATCTGGATGGTGTCATCCTTATTCTCTTCTGTGATGGTATCATTCGAGGATAGAGCCTCTGAAGGAAAAACCGGGTTGACTGCCGTCTCAACCTTTTGACTTTCGTTAGGTATGGATTTAGACGGTTCATCCTCAATGATAGGTGCTTCGGCTGACCACCTGAGCGGGCCAGCCAGGTTCTCAACTAGTGAAGGACTTGGCAGGAGTTTTTGATATCCAGGAGGAAGTTGCGCTCGTAAAATCGGGCGATCTTCCAGAACTCTTTTAGCCTCGTCTAAAAAGGGACAACGGTGGATGGCGTGGTCGCCTTCACACAGTTTGCAGGGAAATCTAGCTTTCCCTCTCTGTCCTGTGGCTTCACCTCCACTAGTTGACGGTGTGCTGTCCACATGGTTATCAGAGGTTGACGCCACCGAATTGTGCAAACGGAGGGACCAGTCCCTTAGTATCCGAGGGATGCAGGGACAATCTCTGTGGAAGTGGTCTCCCTTGCATATGACACATGGCGATTTAGGCCTTGCCAGTGCTGTGTGTGGATTTTCGTTAGATGCCTTTTGCTTGCCCCCAGTCGCTTTTGGCTCCTTCTTCTTCTTCTCTCTCTTCTTCTTCTCCTTCTTCTCTTTGGGAGCTTGGCTTTTGCCGGCTCTACCTTGCGAGGAGGAAGGAGGAGAGGAAGAGTTATAGGAAGTAGAAGGCTGGTGGGCAGCTCTAGACTGATCTAACTGTTGATTTGACTGTTCAGGAATAACGGTGTTCTGAACAACATTAGTTGAGAAGAGCCAGACTGGCAGGCCAATTGTCAGTCCTGGAAGCGACAATGTGGCCATATGCGGCGCTCCAACATCTCCCCAAGAGGATAAGGGACTAGGATTTCCACCAAGGGGAATTCCTTGGTTGGAGGGCTCCATTTTCTCAACTGAAAGATCAACGCAGGAATAAGGGTGATTGTTCCGTTTAAAATAAATTTTTAATGACGCTTAGACACAACTTGCTTTTTCAATTTTAAAGAGTCGAGAAAAAGCTAAAGATGACTCTAGTCTCCTTCGATGTTTTAACGAGCCCGAAGTGACAAACGCTCGGATGGACTTTTTCCGTTATAGAGTCTGAAAAAGGCAAAAAGGAACTGCTCTGGAGATCTAGGCAGAGGGTGTGCCAAACTTTTCGCAAAACCGCAGAATACTTTTTAAGGTACGGGCGGTCGATCTTCCTGAATGCTGTGTTCAGTGCATTGCGATCAGTAGGGCGGCCGACACGGCTTCCTAAGGATAAAGGTTTTATGCCTATAGGGGTCTCCCAATATATACGCGATGGTACGTGGGAGCACAATCCGTACTGGCGCTATCGTCTCTCAAGAGGAATCACCCACCATCAACGAGATCGACAGTCACTAGGCTTTACGACGCAGGAACACGTCTCTAGCCTAGACCTCTATGTTTTGCGTTATGTTGCAAAGCATTGTTAAGTTCATTCAATTTATTTTAGGTTGATCTTTTTTAGAATTTTGCCTTTTTGGATCACCACGAGATGTATGATACAATTCCAAAATGCAATCTAAAGATGATAAGCAAGCTTTATATCTTTTCAACTTTGAAAATCCTAGCTACTAAGGGAAAAGAAAGACACCATCTTTTCTCAAAGAGCAATCAGCACACTCTAATGCACTTTTCCTAAATCAAACATGCAAACTATCAAGATGCAAATGCACAATGCAAGTGTTTGTTTTCCGCTTTCTTAGTATTGATGCCTACAAAGAAAGCTTTTTGCACAACTTTGAATTTGCTTTTAAATGATCACTACAAACAAGTTTACTTTTTCGAAATCAGAAAGGGTAGAAGAGATTACAACACTTAACGATTTTTCGAAAAGAACTACTTGTTTTGACACTTAAAAGAGACAAACTCAAACCAAAAGCAAAAATGAATGTATAACCAATCTGTAAACAGCCAATGAACTCTCTCCTAAGATCACAATCAATAGATCTGAATCAAGGGCTATACGATGACTATTTCATTAATGCAAAAGGAGACTGTAAATGACGCCACAAACAAATAAAAACACTCACAGTCTTTTGTACAAAAGGAGGCGGAATTTAAGCAGAGAAAAGGAGTTATCAGACTGGTACCTATGCTGGTTACAGGCTGCAAAAAACAGAGATCAAAACAAGGCAAAACAGAGCAGAGAACCCCAGCTGCACAAGGCCTAACTAGATCAGCGCAACCTCAACACAGGGGTTTTGACATTCAACGCAGGTAGCCTTCACGGGACCTACGTTGAAATGCAGAACCTCTTCACAGGAGTTGCGCTGAAGAAACGAGAGTTGTTTCTCTGGGTTCTGGGTCACGGTTTGCTATTTAATCTACAGTTTCAGGCCAAATCAAAGTAACAAACAAGGTGCAATCAAAGGGATGCTTTTAGGGAGAACTAAGATCTATCACAAAGGATCATCAAATCATTTGTGAGTCCATCATTCAGATCATAGACAAATCCAGTGATTGGATCAGAGCAGCAGCTGCTGCTGTTGAGTCTATGAAATAAACAATGATAGAAACACAAATAAAATGACTAAACAAATCTCCCCAGCGGAGTCGCCAATTTGTTGTGGGGAAAAATGCCTATGCAGGACGATCCTATCCACCTAAGGTGTGACAGTGCCTTAGCAACAAACAAGGACAACTATTCTGGTTTCTTCCTTTATGAAATGTGAAAGAAGAGAGATAAATAGACTCACCGGTGTCTTCCGTTTGTCCCTCGATCCGGTCTCTCTTCTCTTTGGGTGTTCACAGCTACTTGTCTTCTTGCTCGTCCAGCTTCAACGGGTTCATACGAGGTCACAAGAGAGCAGCTACTTGCCTTCTCGCTAGCCCAGCTTCAATAGATTCCTGCAAGATCACAAGAGAACAGCTACTTGCGACAAGAGAAGAACACTACTCAAAGACAGATATTCACATTCATAACTAGTTCAGGATTAGAAATGAACTAAATACACCAATGCAACCATACATCAAAGATACATCATTATATAGGAGAAACCAAGATAACTTTATTGATGAATAACAAGGTTCAGGAAGAGATACAACCCATAGAGGTCCAATCCAGCATCTCCTTCCCAGCAAATGGAATTCCTATCTTCACCTCCCTTCAAAGCATTAAGCACCCAATGATCTTAGTCTCAAACTAGCAGCAATTCTTTGCAATAACAAAATTCCAGCCTCTAGATCTCATGGAGGAGAGATCCATATATAGATGTTTGGAGAGAGGATGAGTCAGCTTGAGATCTGACTAGTGTCCTCTCCCTCTGTCAGTTCTTGATCCCACTTGGAGGTTCTTGATTCCACTTGGAGGTTCTTGCTTCCACTTGGAAATTTGGAACCTCTTACTCATCATAGTCGAATTCCCTGAGGCAAGTGTCATTTTGGAAGCTTCCTGGGTTTTGACACCTTGTGGAATGAACTTGCCACATGTCCACTCTCGCTCAGCGCAGGCAGCCAGTGTTGGCTTTGACATTCAGCGCAGGTAGCCAGTGTTGGCTTTGACATTCAGCGCAGACAGCTAGTGGAGCCACTGAATTGACCCTGAATTGACTTGTTCTTGAGCAGTTTCTGGTGGAGAACTTCTGTGAATTGCTGTGGTTTGTTAGCCTTGTTCCTCTAGGGGTAGGAACAACATGTTTAGGGACTTTGGATCCCTTAGATTATGGACATTTCATGCTCAATGCTGTAAGGCACAAAAATGTCTATAACAAAGATCTAACTTAATAAATTAAATCATGTTCTTGGTATCAGATGTTGTGCTTGTAAGTATGTATTACATATATAAAATAAGATGGATTAATACAAAGAGAACACTTCTATAAATCCTTATAAGGTTTGCCAAGGAACATCTCCAGGTATGTCTCAAACTATACTCCTTACAAGATTCTCTTAAAAGTATGATCATCCTATTTTTGAAGTTTGCATTACATTACTAACATCATTATGTCTAGCTATCTTGAATCATAATGATTCTTGCTTTGGGTGATTCATCACTTGATAAATCTACCCTCCTCATATTCTTAATTGATTTTAAAGAACCCTACACAGGTTCTCTGGAAAACCCTAACCTAAGGGTATGTTAATGTTAACGCCCAAAACCCTAAAATTGCTTAGGATTATTATGAAATGCTATTTGAAGTTTTTTAATGATGTCATGTTTGGGGATTTTTGTGTGATCATTTCAACCCTAAATTGTTAGGGTTGAAATGATGTTGTCTGAAATCACAAACCTTTGAAGTGCTGGTAAAGTAGGGTTTTCTATGTTTTGAATTGAAACCCTATATCCTCAGGGTTTGGTTGGGTCTATAAGCGAAACCGTTGTTATGTATTTAAAGTCTTAGGAATGAAACCCTAGGTATGTGTCCATTGGTTGAAACTATAGCTTGGTCTAGGTTGGTATATGTCTAGCATATTAATATTTCTTAACATATGATGTCCTTATGATATGCTGATGAATTCCTAGATATATTTGTCGACCTAAATGTTAATGGTCATGAGTCATAGGGTTTGGAAATAAGCCCTAGTAAAATTTGATGGTTTAGGATGATGTTGCTTGGAAAATCTAGGGTTTTGCAGCTAAACCCTAGTAGTAGTTAAATTATCTAGTATGTATAACAGTCTGGAATTTATATAGTGATTACTGAGAATTTGTATATGGAAATCTAGGTTTTATATCGAACCCTAGTAGATGTTAGTCATGATGTTGATTAAGTTGTGATCAATTTTGATTGATATATAAAATCTAGGGTTTACATAAAATCCTAGTAGGAAGTCTAACATATGAAATTTGAAAATTGTTAGATACATCAATCTGATTTGTTTCTAGGGTTTTCTATATGAAAGATCGTGTCATGTCATTAAAATAATATTGAAACCCTAGATATAATGAGCTTGATATCTTGATGAGTTGTGGATATGATTTAGGGTTTGTATCAAAACCTGGGCAAGATGCTGAAGTATTGAAGTATAGTCTCTTGCTGATTATGTTTGTAAATGCTTCTGTTATTATAAGATTGTGTTATGGCTAACTTCATGCTTCTGTAGATTTGGTTGTACTTGATATTTAAGTTGCGTAGGTACACAATCTTCAAGATGGTGAAGATGCTCGTTGATGTGATAAGCATGATGTGAATAATGATGGTAATGATTAATCCAAATAATGATGGTGAAGATGTGGTTGGGAATGGGAAAGATATCTAGCTCAAGTAGAAAAGGATGACTTGAAAGAGAAGATTGCAAATGCTGGGTTTTTGGAATTGTCTTTGGATGAGGTTACGACTATAGATAATACTTCATGGATATGCATGGGAATTTATATGGTTAATGACCATATTAGGCAGTCCTACCTACTTGGGATTAAAAAGATAAGAGATACTTCTACTGCTAAAAATATTTATGAACTTGTTCTTAATAGTTTGAAGGAAAGTAGTATGGATCATTTAATGATTGCAAAAAAGTTGGTATGTGTTGGAGAAAATGGAGCATCGATAATGCAAGGAAAAAGGAATGGCCTTTGTGTTAGGCTACAACTATCAACTTCACCATATATGCTTAATATTATTTGTATGGATCATAGGATGAATCTTGCATCTAAAATAGTAAGAAAGTTTCCATCAGTTTCAAAAGTGAAGATCTTGTACATGAAACTCATGCATACTTTTCTCATAGTCCCAAACGATATTTAGAGTTTCAAAAATTTGCAGATGGTGTTATGGAAAAAAACTACTAGAAGATGTTGATACAAGATGTGTCTCATTAAATAGACCATATCAAAGACTATTTAGTGAGTTCAAATCTTTAGTAGAGTTGATGTATGAAAATCACTACAATGTAGACAAAGCTCAAGATCTTCTTTCTTGACTAACTAATATAGAGACATTATTGACATTGGCTAGAATTCTTCCTATGCCACATGAAATGAATGTCCTTGTTAAAATGTCTCAGAATCGCACAATGTATATTGCGGAATACACAAATGCGAGAAAATTAGCATGTCTTGCATTTGATAATTTGTACATGATGCCAGACTCTTTTACTATTTCAGAGTTTAAAAGTTGGACTAAGATAATCAATATAGAAAATACTGTTTTTTTTTTTACGTTTGATGAAAAAGGGATACTATGTATCGCAGTGTGTGGGTATATGGTTCCCTTTCATTATATTAGTAAGACGGGACGAATCACCAAATAATTCCTCGTGTTAAGAGACCAATGTGATAATATTGTTATTTTAGTGAGACAAAATTTGATAGAAATTGCAAGATCGCTATCATTATAGATAAGAGAACGTTCTCCTCTAGATGAATTGTTGGAGGCCATGTGTGTGGTATACCCTCAATATTGGAACAATTGTCAATGTCCAAGAACTTTAAAAGTCGATTTTCAAAAAAGATTAAAATGTTTAGTAGACCATTTTTGCAAGAAAGTCTCGATACATGGAGAACAAATTGAAGGTATTTTAGATTCATCAAAATTGTATCAACAAGGTGGATGCTTTGCTGAAACAATGTGGAAGCAATATCCTTTTTTGGAGAATCCTAATGAAAATGGTGCTATAAAAAGATTATGGACTACTTTAAGTGCTAGCCAATACCTTTAAGAAAATATTTCAAATTAGCAGATTTGTGTCAAACCATGATTTTGGGATTAATGGAGGATGAGAGAATGTTTAGTGCATTATCATTCTTGAAGTCAAAGTTGAGGAACAAGCTTGATAAACATGTGGATACATGTTTAAGATTATGTGTAACAAAGTATGACATTGACAATTTTCCATATGAAAGAGTGCTAACTCTTTGGCGATCAGATTGTGATAGAAGGGGAGAAAACAATATAACAAAATTCTCTAATGAAATTGATATAGAACATAATGTTTTGGAGGCTCATAATGACAGTTCATTTAGAGAATATCATGTTCACAATTTAGAAAATGAGGACCAAGATGAGAACTGGGAAATTGAAATACCCTAGGACTCTTATTTTGGTATACATGTTCCATTTATCATGCAAGATTACTATATGTCAAATTCAGGTAAAAATACGTTCTATATTTGTATTTTTCATTGTAACATTACAACAACATTTCTTTGATGCATGTTATTTTGAGATTGATGTTTCATATTTAATCATTACATTGTTTGTTTCTTATATATGACAGTAAATAAAGATAGATTTGATGAGGTTGGGACCTGTTTCTTTTCACATAGATAGTGTCTTACTAGTATTAAATGATAAATAACTAATTTAACAAGACTAACGCAAAGCATCAATGGGCTCATTCAAGTACATGAAACTACCTTGATGTCTAACTCTGATATCTTGGAAAATTTTAATGGTTTATATGTTGCTTGTGTTTGGGGCATTTTATTGAGTTCTAAGTTTTGTTTTGGTCAAAGATTATGTAAGTCCCTTAAATTATTTTAGTTCTTACTTCATGCTTAGATTCATAGATCTAGTTTTATAATTATTATTGTTTTCTTTATATATTTTGTGGTTTGAAGAAAGTTGTTTTTATTTCTTTTCACTTTGTGGCATGAATTTGTAGACTACTATGCTTATTTTATGTTTTCTTGGAAAATAATTATTGATATTTGGAAAGGGAAATGAGCCATGGGTAGCTATGCAAAGAGAAAAATGGTTTATGTACTAGGTTTCTGCGCATTCATCATAGGAGGCCTATTGAAATGAGACCAACATTCTTTTGTACAGTCTTGTTAGTCATTTGTCAGCCATGCTTTCAAGTCTTTCAGGTATTATGTTGTTTGGGTCCCCACTTGTCCTTAGGACCATTAAGGGATGAGATAACATGAGTCAGTCCAACTCATGCCCTGAATTTACTTTTTGCCTATTGATGTAAGTATTTTGTTACCACTTATCACCAACAAAATTCTACCATAATATAGCCCAACTTGAAGACAACACTTCTCATATTCCTTTTACATAAATTCTCTGTGGATCTCCCTACTATACTTTCCTGAGACCAACGTCCCTTCTTGGTAGGTCTCTCCACCATACCACTAATCACACAATAGACACACTTTAGTAACTACCACATTCTGTAAATATCTCTAGTCTCAGTTATTGGTGTCCCTGTCACACTCGACCAATACAATCTTGCAAGTCTATTTTTTATCATATCTTTATTTTTTGTTATTTTGTGTCTTTAACTTTAGCACCATCCTAGAGTTAGTGTCCTTTGGATTTGATCTTTGACTGGAAATGAAGTCAAATTTGATGAAGCTGGGACCTATTTCTTTTCACATAGATAGTGTCCTAGTATTAAGAAGTCTAACGCTAAGAAATAATGAGCTTATTCAAGTACATGAAATTGCATTGATGTCTAGCTCTGATATCTTAGAAAATTTTAGTGGTTTGTTTGCTACTTGTTTAGAGGATTTTGTCAAGTTTGAAATTTTTGGTTTGTTTTGGTCAGATTTTTTTAGTCCCTTGACTCATTTCATGCATAGATCGATAGATATAGTTTTATTTTTATAATTATTATTGTTTTCTTTATATATTTGGTGGTTTGAGGAAAGATATTTGATTTCCTTTCACTTTGTGGCATGATTTCAACATCTTCACCTTTTAGAATATAGTAAAATATTATTCTTATTTTATATTTTCTTGGAAAATAATTATTGATATTTGGAAAGGGAAATAATACCTTGGTAGCTAAGTGAAGAGAAAAATGGTCTATGTACTAGGTTCCTGCACATTCATCGTAGGAGACCTATTGGCATGAGACCGACATTCCTTTTATGCAATTACACTTTTGATGCCAAGGTGGAGCTGAGTTCATTGACCTGGGAAGAACAGTGACAACTGATCATAATGCTAAGGAGATTAGAATGTTGGTTTCAAAAGCAGGATTGTGAAAATTGTTTGAACTAGTTCTTATTTTGGTCATATTTACTACCAAATTTGTGTCTTGCTGATTTTTTACATTTGTAATGACCTTGTGCAGAGTTGGTTTGAAGAGCCCGATGTTAGAGCGAGAAGACTCTCTACAAACCACAAGGACTACATTGTCTCAGATGACCAATGCTTGGAGGGCACTTGATGTTCTTGGTGTTGCCGAGTCTCTTCGCTTGAAGCGTCAATGGATACAATGGTATGGCCATAACATCACTTAATTTGATCCTATTTACTAATATCCTCATAGATTGAAGGAGATAAATGATCAGCTGAGCATGTATCATTATGATCAGCTGAGAGAAAGGTGAGCAAGTAGATCCTTAAAATAATGCTGAGAGATGCCCTCCTCTTACTGGTAACAAACAACTTGAAACCACAGGCTTATCACCTTAACAACCAGAGGTATTTATTTGTAAATTCCATGGTGTAGTTGGTTGTAAGTCTTAGGAGAAAATTTGGTTCCTATGAGCAAATAAGACATGTCAATCATCCATTTCTTCATTAGGACCAATAGAAAAACTACCATTTCTGTAGCAACTTTCTATTGCATGGCTGAACTACCTCATTAAACTTATATCAGTAAGTATTGCTAGCAAGGTTTTCCTTTTCCAAGGCCTCATGTTCTCTACCATAGAATATTCACACAAAAGAAAATCCTATGAAGAAAACAATATGATTCCCCCAACAATGCAACAAATCCATACTATACTTTACCAACATAATCATTATCTCAATCATGTGTTGGATAATGTTTATCATTGATGTCAAAGTATCCAATGTTTTAATTATGAATATTGTATACTATGATAAATATGATATCACTATGGTTACAAGGAAACCTATTGCTTGTTTAGGATGGCATAAATGCTTGCAAGCAATGTCACAAGCTCAGAAGAATTTCAAGCACTAAAATATGTCCTAATATTTTAATTATCTTCAAAGATTGCTTTCTATGACTTACATTTCTATGTTTAGAGGGAAGAGATTGATATCACAAAAATATACACATATTTGGAGGTTTCCTATATTCTCATTTATTCTATAATTAATAATGGTTCATAACCATCTAAAATACCCTTTTCACAATATTCTCATTCACAATCTACAACAATCCTGCCATTTACATTTATTTCTCTAAGTCATGCTTAATTTTTTGCATGAAAAGCCAACCTACAAGTTGGCTCCCCTCTAAATACACGTTTGTTCAGCTGATCACGTATATATAAGAAGCATACCTCTTCCATTTCAAGAGATCAATTCAAGAACTCAGTGATCCAAGTGAGAATTTTCATATCTGTGTAGAGTATTAAGAATTTCTAGAGCAGATCAAGGACAATTAGGCAAGTTTATTTAGTGGATTTTTTTAGTTATTTTCTATGGTTTTCATGGTGTTATATTGATCAAACTCAGTCTTCTGGAGCATATTTTTCCCAACAACTAAGAGAAAAACATTTTCCCCTTGGAGCACATTACAACCCTAGTTCGTTGTGCTAACCTTGGGCTTACACAAAAGTAGTCTCGGATTTGAGGAGCTATAGGCCTCAACCCTATGGGAGTTAATATATGACCTGTGGAGTTGCAGGTCTTGGCCCTGTAACAACAAAGTCTTGTCCCTATAGCAGCAGACCTTGCCCTGTGAGATTTGGTCTTGTTGGAGTTGAAATTAGTACCCTTCTTGAACAAACTTTGGGCTATTTTTACAACTGACTTTTGGTCTTACCTTGGAGCAGTTTTAGCTTATCTTAAGAGCATATGTTCACACCTCTTTTGGAAGATATCTAGTTTTATTGGCCATACAAGGAAGAAGTCATTCTCTTAAGGCTCCTAGTAGAAGATAGATCAAAGGATTTTATCAAGATAGAAGCAAAATTTCATCAACATGAAAAGATACATGAAGAATATGTCAACTCACTAAAAATGAAAAGAGAGGAGAATAAGTAATGAAAATCCAATTGAGAAAAAAGGAGAATATTGCAAGAGGTTTAAATAAGAGATTGCTTCCTTGAGGAATGAAGTTGAAAA
Organism: Pinus tabuliformis; assembly: GCA_031772625.1. Taxonomy (NCBI): domain Eukaryota; kingdom Viridiplantae; phylum Streptophyta; class Pinopsida; order Pinales; family Pinaceae; genus Pinus; species Pinus tabuliformis. The sequence continues at coordinate 1,584,507,613 of CM062816.1, forward strand.
GCTCAATAATAACTTGAAAAGTTCTCAAGTATTAGATAACATTCTCAATTACCAAAGGTCAACATTTGAAAAACCAAGTCATGGCTATATAGATGCAAAATCATGAAAAAATGATGAAAACCTCAAATCACCTAAAAGTAAAGGCAAGGTAAAATTTTAGGGCCATATCTTTCTGAGCTCTAGTCCCAGTCAAAGCAAGACATGTGAGTTTGGAAGAAGCGCTTCACCAAGAAGCTTTACATATAATTTCAAGAGATTCATACCCAATGAAAGAAGCAATAAATATCAACAAAGGTCTAAGGCTCCTCAAAGGAAGAAAAACTTCAAAAAGTTGTTAAGAGAATGCTCCTCATCCAGGTGCATAAGAATTTTATCTGGTTATTGTTATTCTTGCACTACTTTTGGTCATAAAACTGAAGATTGTAAATCATATTGCAAGGATGATTGGAATGGTTATCATCAAAACCCTAGATGTAAGATTGCTAGTAGACAAGACATAATCCTCAATGGCTATTAAAATTTAGTTGCTCCACCATTCAGGTTCAATGTATAATATTATCAATGTCACAACTTTGGTCATATTGCATGAGACTGTAGAAGTGGCATGAAATCAGTTCCTAAAAAAATCAAAGCACAAAATTTACCTAGGAAACCTAAAAAGATTAGGACAAGAAAACAAATCGAACCTAAAATTGAACTTGCCTTGGATTCTCCAAACACTTTCTTAAGTTTCTGAATAGTAAAAGTGTCTCAAGCAAGATCTATGATCCCTTAATGTTTATAAATTGGGATCTTTCGTAAGTAAATTGAAAGTAATCTATATTCATCCTCCTTGTCCCTTGAAATATCTACTCCTTCATGTTGATATACATTCTCTATTACTGAGGCATGTGACCATCTCATTACTCATCATTACTTGTGCTGATTCATATCACCCATTTATTCAATATACGAAAGTTTGTAATAATTCAGCTATGATATGGCATTTAGATGCAAAAAATATATGACAATGAAAGAAAATATATCGGATTCTCCATACTTAATATGTGTTGGTTTCCTATACGTGCATTATGTTACAGATCTTAAGACATTATGGGGTTGGTTTGAGCCTTATATTAAGAACATAAAGAAGTTGTCCAACATGGTACAACCACAATAGAAGATCAATACATCAGATCTAGTATGCCCTTGACCTTGTGAAAGTGTAACAAAGCTCCATTTTTGAAGCATTAGTGATTGTGGACAAAGGTTGTAGCAATGAAAGGGGACAAGAAATATGTGAGCTAATTCACTTAAATTTAGAGTACCATTTTGAATAGAAAAAGGAATTATGCAACACTAGGTTTCTCGTTTTGATGTTTGGCCTTATCTTGAAAAGTTTGCAGAAGATTCATCAAAGGATATAATTGAAAAATTGTAAAATAAGCTAGACCTAATTATTGGAAATTATAGTGATGGGTTTCTGGTAGAATCCTTGGTTGCAAAGAAATTGGAGGTTACTCTGTGTAATATAGCACATGCTTTGGAAAAGAGCAAATATGTAGATTCAAATATCAACTGAAAATTTCTTATGAGAACTACCACTTCTATTATCTGTTCACAACAAACATTCTTGCAATAAATCATGGAAATTTCATTATTACAAGTACATATCAAGAAATTGCATGAAGAATGGCCTCTTCTATGCAATGGTCTGAGAGTATAACAAATGCTCTGTCCAAAATAGTAAAGAAAAACTATTTTCTGCTCAAGAAAACTCTTTACCAGGACTATAGTCGAAGGCAAAAGGATTCTGCACCCATAATAGTTATTTAAAAAGCTTGTAGCAATAATAGAAGCTTAGGATGGAAGGAATAAGATTCAATAAGGGGTGTTTGGGCATATCTTGCAGTAAGCTATCACTGTCCCACTGTTCATTGGTTTTTTCCATATAAAGCCAGAAATTTTGGAGTATATTCGTGTCAATGTTGAGAATATTTCCACAGAAAAACGTAATGTGGCCAAATACCTTTAGCTTAAGGAATTCCTTATGGATAATAAATGGGCCAAGGATGAACATTAGAATTCGATTTAATCAAAGTTAAAACCCCTTCTCCTATAAGTAGTTGCAACTATGATTATTGCATCATCATAGAAACTTTACTGTTTGGTTTGAATGTATTATGTCTCTACCTTTCAATCATTTGTCTTGGTTATTTTCTTACCCTAGTATATCATATGAAATAGGATTTCATGAATTAGCTGATGCTTACCAGTTATTGAAGCTTGGAGGCTCTGATTTTCATGGAAGAGGTGGCCCTGATGAAAATGATTTAGGAAAAGTAAATATTCCAGATTCAACAATGCATGAATTTCTCAAGGTAGCTCAACCTATTTGGCATGAAGCTATTAGGAATATCTTACTTAGCTTTATAGAAGGGAGCAAGGGAATAGGATTTAATTCCTTTGACAAGTACACATGTTTACAAGGCGACATGCATCTCAGAAATAATACCTTGGGTGACAAGGAAGAGATTGTAGCTTTGCATCTATATTCTTGGTTGACCAAAGAAGAAAGGTTAACCGTTGAAGAGGAAGCTGTCAAACTAAAACTTTCATACACTGTTATTTGGAATAAGGGAAAGAGACTTTTTTTGTTATTAGATAGCCTCCAATGCTATTCTATGATAATTTTATGAATGTTGTTGCTTGGGTCCACATTTCATCTCCATTCACTTGTTGAAGCCCTACATCAAGGCTAGTAAGATGTTCACTAGTTTACAAATGCCAAACATCATTTCAATACATCAAATTGTTCTGTTTTTATGGAATTCAAAGATAGATAAGTAATGTCATTTTGACTTGGAAATGATAAATTTTTTTGTTTTGAGATCACCCAGTTTGAGTTGTTCATTGTAGCCACCACTTGAACCTTTAACAAACATTTGAAATTCAAAGTGTAATAAATCTCTTTTAGTTGTTTTATAGAAGAAGATTGCTACAAGCCAATGAATATTACTGTGATTAAACTAGATGTTGCACTTGGTACCATAGGCCTTGTAATAAGGTTGTACTCCATTTAATTTTATGGTAGTAGACTGATTTCTAACTGCTCCATGTACAATGACATGTGATATAATATATTACCCACATAATTGTAACTTATAATATTCTAATAGATCATGTAATGAAGAAATATTTATCTTTGAAAAGCTATGGACCCACGTTGTACAACTTGATAATTAACATGAATTTTGAATCTATGACTTTGCACAACGCTCTGTTATAATTTGGTGTCTGGTCATAGTGACAATCACCTAGTTCTAGTTGGTTTGAGGCCCTTGGTAAGGATCCTCTATTCATATGATGGAGTAAACAACCTACTTGTATATTGATTTCTATTGGATTTAGCTGGTTGAATGCAACATGGTATATATTAATGGTCTTGGAAAGGGAATTGATGGTGCAACTGCAAGAGTAGAGAACGTTTTGGATGCTGCTTATATCACACTCAACAAGAATTCTTTACCAGGTTACATGAATTTTTTCTTTCTATATTTAGATGTAAGGGATTCATTTATTTTCCTTGCTCCATGTGATGATATAGCTTCATTCATATATTGTGCCCTTTATTAGAACACCGTTTCAGTTGTCAGAAATATTAAAGAAGTTGGCCTTCATGGAATCGAAGTATATAAAAGTGATGGAAAAGCAGCTGGTAAGGTCTTTGATGTGCAGATGTTTTGACTATTCTAATTATTTATTTAGGAGCGAGCTTTGAGAATGGTCACTGCATTTTCTTATGTCTTTGTAGTTTAAATTCAATTTAATCAAAGTTAAAACCACTTCTCCTATAAGTAGTTGCAACTATGATTACTAAATCATCAAAGCAACTTTACTGTTTGGTTTGAATGTATTATGTCTCTACCTTTCAGTCATTTGTCTTGGCTATTTTCTTACTCTGGTATAATATTTTTTTTGTACTCTTGTATAATATTTTTTTCTATAGGGGCATAACTAGATATTAGTTCTATGATGTAATCTCTAAAATGTGGTGGAGGAATACCATGAAGAGGTTATTGAAAAAAAGTACATCTATTTTCTTTGGGTTTCCATTTTTATTTTCATTAGCAGTATCAACCATTGAATACTAGTGTAGAAAATAGGCTTGGGATCCCTTCTTAATCATATTGAAGTATCATATCTAGTTACTTCAGGTCGCGATTTTGATTTCATTAGCAACATATTCCATTAAATACTAGTTTAAAAAATAGTTGGTTTTTCGATTGGTGCGCTTCTGGCCAAATCTATTGGCATCCCCTTCATCTCAAATCCCCTACATATGAGTTGCTGGAAAAAGGTCTGAGACAAAATTTCAAAGTTGCTGGCGAATTGGATTTTTTTGTTGTTGAATATTTCAAGAAGGGCCACTCTATTGAAGGTTGTTCTTCAAGCCATTTTGGCGTTCCAATTATCAATCCTTCTATCCTCAAAAGGAATTTACAAAGACATTGTTGCTATATTCAGAAAATTCCTATGACAAGGAGCTCAAAGTATCAGAAAATGGACACTTGCTTCATGAGAGAAGCTTTGTCTTTCGAAATGGGGAGGGAGTCTAGGAATTCAAGACCATGAGATGCTTAATAGGGTGATGGGGGAAAACTATGGTGGAAATGTGTACTCATCTAGCATTGGTAAGTTGGCATCCGTATTGTCATTGGAAATAAGTGATTCACCCTTTCTTCCTTGGAGAAAAAATTCATCCTTCACTCAAACTTGTCTATATGTTTTAAGGGGTCTTTCTCTTCACAATTTTCTATTATTGGGGTTATGCTATGTACTTCTACTCAAAATAGGTTTTTGACATACCTCAGGTAGATTTCATTTTTTCTATGCACTCATCCTTGTAAGGTTATGTAAGGATATTACCTTGATGAACTTTCCATGTGAAAAATGCCTTAGTCATCAAGCTCTTGCTCTATTGCTTTATGGATAGTTGTATATAGATATCCCATATCAAAATTTCACCTTGACAACTTATCCCTATCAATTGCATTAGTTTTTGTTTTTGTTACTCACCTAGTCTTATCAAATGGAATGATCACTTTATTTTAGTGTTGTCCAAACATTAATGGCAATTTCGCAATATAAAATGTTTGTCTCATTTACTACATTAACGTTCTTATGAAGAGCATCCAATATGTTGCTCCTGAATGTCCACTCAAGACCTTAAAGTTGGCATATGTCTTGATCCCATTACATTCAATCTTAATCTCAATCAACCTTACAAAAGATTTACATAGGTGATTGGTTGTTGAATTGTCAATATACTATGAGACAAAGGTGGTTGGCCATGTACTTCATCCCGGTAGATACATGAAATAATATTGATCTCAACCCCTGGGATGATGACTTATTCATATATTAATGTCCTCATTGGAACCTACAGGTCCTTTAAAAAAAAGGTGTTGACCTTACATACTCTTAAAACGTAGAAACCTAGATCTCATCCAAGTCAGTATTGAGAAGACAACCAAGGAACTCATAAATTGTCTTCAAATATTGCTTGTCTTGAGATGACACTTGTAATTGATCATTAAATCTTGTATCTTGGTTTCCAATGCTCCTACCTTCTTTCTCTCAAGGTATGGCTTTCAAGCTTTGCCCTTCGAAAATTCATTGTATGCTAAAATGTATTTGAGTGTCTTCTTTAGTGTTCTCATTCTCTTTGTGAAATCTTGGTCTTCCTCATCTACGATAGTTCTTCATTAGACTTACATGGTCCTTCCTCATCTACTAATGGTTCTTTGTCAAATTTAGGCAGTCCATATTTGTCAGTTTCTGATTGAGTTGTGATAAAATCTTCCTTGTGATGGTCCTTCTCTTCAACTACTTGAATAATTTGGCAATGCTTGGGGGTTAGTGCCCTAAATCTAGGAGAATATCTTATGTCGAGACTACAAATGTAACAAAAATTTGTCCTAGTTTACTAAAAATACCATTAGGGGTTATGCTTTTGAATGTATTGTGAGTGAAAAATTTGCATGCCTTCATCACTCTAACCATGTTTATCATTGAAGATATTTTTACTTGGGTTTGCACTTAGAAGATATTATGATCTTGTTGCGGATCCTTGTATTGGTTTCCCAATGCCCTTTTTGTTTTGAAGATCTACCTTGATTTTACAATTATAACTTACAATGGTTGCAAGAGCTCTTATCCATACACCATATGAAACAAAAGTTAAATTTGTTCAACTTCTTTTGGTTATATTTGAAAAATCTAGTTTTTCTCATCCTGCTAGGGAAATGTTTGTAGATGAAGATTCCATCTTATCAACTATGTCACAAGGAAATTCTGTATATTTTGTTGTTGCTCAGTACAAAACCAAGCAAATTTTTTTTTAAACTCAACATTGTTGCATTTAGGAGCAAATAATTGTCTCCATGTATCCTTCACGCAAGAAAGCTGTATGGTTTTTAATGATATTAATCTCGACTGAAATCATCGATACCTCGGCACTAGAACGCCAAAAGTTCCACTAAAATACAATATCGTCTCTCTCCAAATAGAAACAAAGCACATGGTAACGCGCACCCTGGGGCTCAAATCCACAACCACAAGGTTAAGAGCTTTACGCTCTACCAACTGAACTAGACGAGTGTGCTTTTTCAATAGAGAATAACTTTTATAGTGGGAAGTTTTTCGTGCATAGACTTGACATAGTCTATTTCCCTCTTTTTGGACATTCTATAATATAATGAACTAAGTCTTCACACATGGATGTGGTTTCCACATAACGGTTGTGAAGACCTGGGCTTGAATACCAGTATCCACAATTCACATCTTTGGAAGAGATGGCGATTTTTTCATTTTACTACTTGTAGTTTGTGTGGTGAGAATTCCACGTTGTGGCCATGAAGAGATGGTGATTGTTTCATTTTTATTGAAATTCCACACATCTGAAAATTGCATCATAATTCCTGAACATAGTATGTAATTTGAAGGGTACGAGGTTCAACTATCCTATTTGGAAGAACATGGTTACATGATGCACTATTGAATATCAGTGAGTGGGGATATGTCTCTTGGTTTCATGTATAGGTTAAGGCAGGTTTCTTTTTAAAATCATATGATTTTTCTATAGTTAGCCTTAGGTATGATTTACATGTCATATTAGCTTTTTTGGGATATATATGGGTTCAAATGTTTTTTTTAATCTAGGAGTAATTTATGATTAGTTAAGAGTTTTTCTTCTTCAAAAGTAAGTAAAGAAACAGATCATTTGCCCATGACCCACAGGTATCTAGCAAAGTGGAAATTTGTCCCTTGCAAGGAAATTAGTTATTTCATGTGACATGTTTTTCTTGGATTGCAATGGTGCACTCTCACACTTCCAAGCTAAAAAAATTGAGTTGCATAGATTTACATGCATTGTGGGATTTTCATCTTGGTAATTATATGCAGTTATTCATAGAAATTGTGATGAACTTTTGATCTCTAGATTGTGTTGTCTCCGTGAACTTGCACAACAAATTGGGAAGCATAACAAAAGAGAATCTCCTCTATGCTTAAAAATGTAATGGAAAAAAAACTATGATGTAAATATTACATATGGTCATTTGTGCTTCAAATGTCTCTTCGTGTAAACATTGCATCCAAAACAACCTGTTGCTCAGTTTGCTTCTTCAACCCTCCCAAAGTGTTTTTTTGGTGTAGTCATCTCTTGCACTAATTGAGCAAGTCGACAATTTCTGATTTTGTGGATTGAAATGATGCTATTTATAATGTTTCCGAAGATGGTGCAATTGGTAATACAATGAGCCTCAATCAAGCTTGTGCCCAGCTCACTGAATTTCTTTCAGTAGAGACAGAGATATGATTTGATTTTGCTGGTCTTTATTATACTATTTTTAGCCAATATCGCCAAGGCTGTGAAATACTCTGATAGATTAGAGCAACCATGTACACAATCTCATCTTTAATGTAGATTTGGAGAATAGTTTAAGGGTAATTGTGTGCATGAAATTCAAAACATTTGGGGTTTTTACACTCATTTTTAATTTCCCTTATTCTGGTGCAAACAAATTTTAATTTTTATCTTTTTTGGTGGACAAAAATAGTTATATTTTGCATAAGAAAAGTGTTGCAGCTTCATTGGTCAGCATAATAATACAAAAGGGACATTGCCTTACAGTCTAAGCATCAAAAAGCTGTCCTCCAGAGAGGATTCACTATTTTTACTTGTATAGATTCTATAAAAAATTCCTAATATTAGATATGTTTTGCAATACATAACAACCAAAACTATTAGTAAACATGAATACTATTTGCTTTCTCATTTTTTTTTATAGAGCATTAAGAACCATGAGTAGCTCTAACCATATCCATACAAGGTTATGCAAAGCATGAAGTAACTGCTATATAAAACTCATAAATATATAGATAAATTTCAACATAAATTATTCATGTAATTGAAGTGAAAATATAGTTGTAAACTACTAAATTTTCTTAATAAATGGAAGTACAACTTGTTGTTCGGCTAGTTCCTCCAAAAACTATTAGCCAGAACTTACTTCATAAATGTTTATGACGTAGAAGACTTGTACAAAAACACTGAAAGGGAAAAAGTAAGCCATAACAACATAAAGAATCCTTCTGGGGTCATCATGATATGATTAAATCAACAAAAGCTTCTCCGCAAAAATAAAATCAGCTATTACCACTAACATTAATGAAAAACCTTCTCTAAGCACAAATATATGCCTGAAAGAAAGACAACCTAAAAATATCGCATAAGTAAGGGATGAATCTACTTTCCACCTTATCACTCCTCAGAAGAAAATTGATACCACCAAACAGTTCAGCCTCTTGTGCTCACAGAAATAGTAAATCAGAGGAAAATAATGACAATTTTCAGAACTTATGGATACATTTCCTCGTAGAGTATGGATTATTTCCTTCATAGTTTTCTTCCCTTTTTTAATTCTCTAGAAATAGTTAGAGAGACTAAATGTTTTCGGAATTAGTTTCTCTTCAGTTTATTTTTTTTTAATTATATTTTACTAGCATTCGGGAAGAAGAATTATAAAGGATTTTATTTTTTAATAAATTAACTTTTTAGAATGCATTTTTTTAGTAGGTAAGCCCCCTCATACTTTTCATGAACTTAAACCACCCTTGTGACTCCTGACATGAAAATGTGCAATCATAACGACATCAAATAATAATCTGAATTAAATAAAATTCCCCATCATTTATATAGTATGATCTGAAAAATATTCCTTGTACCCCCAACATGCATATCGTAAAAAATAAATATATGTATCATGAAAAGCATTCACCACATATGACTTTAACCCATATAAAAATGCATATCTACAACCATAAAAAAAATCAACATATGAACACACTATATTAGCCATATAATCTTCGCTTGTAACCCCATAAAAATAGTATGTTATCAAACATATACATGCCCAAAAGTATAATGTTGTCAAAAAGTAAACCAGGCTGAAAACATCATGTAGAATAAAAAATTGCATGTTGTAAATGCATTGTGAAACATATATTGAAAATATAAAATTGTATGAAGTTAGTAAAGTAAATATGTGCCTCACATAAGCAAATCATGTTCAAGATCTCTAATATATTTATCATCAAGTTTTTTCCCTTATTGTCTTTCATTTTCTCCTGAGCATGTATCTCTAGAAACATATCCTCGACAAAAATCTCTCTTGTTACCCGTCTTGGAAGCAGAGGTGTGGGAATGTGATGAGGTAGCCTCTGATGAAGAAAGTGCAGGGGTTGGAGGAAGATGAATCTTTGCTACAACTATGCAAGGGGGCAATGTATGATGAGAAACAAATGGCCATCATGTGTGTCCAGAAGGTTGTGCAAGGTTCCATCCATCAAATAGAGATGGTTGTTGTGGCTCTAAAGGTTGTTGTTGCAGTATCTCAACAATGCTAGGATGTGGTAGTGGCATGTTTTGAGATGGTTGTGGGGTTGGTTGGGGTGGTAGGCTTCCCAGATAAAGGTGCCCCATTTGAGTCAATTGGTTAAATTCTTTGGAATTGACATCAAAATGGATGGAAAATAGGATCCTTTTATTACGGTTTTGTCTCCACAAAGCATTCTCACATCTGCCTTGTCCCCTTCTATTATTGTGTGATCCTCTGCTATGAAAACTCATGGTATATCGTAGCCATAATATTTGTTTTACCATGTGTGTTTTCAATCATAAGATAACAAACAATGAAATAAATATGATCTAAAGTCATATTTATGTAATTGCAAGGGCGTGTGTTAAAATCAGAACATGGTATCCAGGGGAATGGATGGCTCATGCACATTAAAGTAAACAGACTAACAAATGGTTTTCAAATATCAAAACTTAGGGTAAAGTCAAAATGCCAAATACCAATCTACATGTAAGAGTGCGTTGTAGTTTTATCCCTAGGGCTTCATAAAAAAAATAAGAATGGAAAAAGAGTGCGTGTAGGATTTATCAGCGACATGAACAACAAAATATCACTTGTTATCATGAATGATAGCCCACAATCGGAATCCCAACATTTTACAAAGGCCGTGGGTATTTTAAATTCATGTTGAGCATGGGAAGCATTAAAAATTAACATGTTGAGTAGGGGAGACCGTATCGGTGCAAGGAGGTGGAAGTTGAGAATATGGCTAGGTATAGGCTTGCTTCTAAGGTGTATATATATAGAGAGAGTGTTTTGACATTGAACAAAGACAATTTATGAAGAATCAATGGGGATTTTTATAACACATTGTTATATGTTTGCAAATGGTATAATGCATTTCTTGGTATTATAGAGTATTCATACACAACATGTTTTTTTTAATTAATTTCGTTCGATATGACTGGATTACTTATACAATGTATGCAAGTCAACGAACTCTTGTTATTTTCATGCAAGCTTATCAGGTTGATATGTTCTCTGGCACAATATAAAAGAAAGATACCGGTGTTGAATGAAAAACTTGGATTTGACCATGGCATGAAAGTGGAGCCAAAAGATGAATTTGAAGTGCTTACAGGGATGATACACAAGCCAGGGTGGGCATTACCATGTGCCAATCCAATCACGGAGATGAGTGGTGATGGTGTGTTGGGAGGAGTTGGTGGTATCAATGTTGTTCTTAGCAAACCACATGGGGTTGTGTATGTTGAATATAGTTGAAGAAGGTTTTCATCCATGATGATTTGTGTGATGTATAACCTTCAACAATGGCAACAATTGCACTGTATGATTTTCCATGACAATAGTAAGAGCACTTTGTTTTGTAATGGAAACATACAATCATTTTGCAAGAAATATGGTGAATATGAAAAATGCTAATGGGACTTGGAAATGGTGCTTGCTACAATTAGTATGGTGCATCAATAATAAAGAGGATGATGAAATGGAGTATATAGAGAAAGTGTGAAATGGAGGATAAGACATGGAGTATGAAGATGATGATGATGATTCTTGCAAATAGAACTTGCAATAGGATGTACAATGTTTATTTGTTGTGATGATTTTTGTATAGGTACATTAATCCTTCCAATTGTTTTATTGGTGTAGGTATCTTGGAATGCTTTGTTTCTCAATCTAGTTTGAGATCTTCATTAACCTATTGCTAGTCATATTTAGTGCCTGTGTACTTGAAAACACTTATGAACCAAAAGTTTTTTTTTCCTTTTGTTTTTTCATTTTTCTTGTCAAGTTATTATTTCCATTTTTGGTTTTCACTAGTGCCTTACCCCATTTATCCTAATAGGGTTTTCATGAGGAGGAATTCCTTTATTGTAGACTTAAGGTTGCCTCCATGGTGGTTTTCAACCAAATGTCTATCCCAAGTGCATTAATGAGGTTTCCATTTGGATATTATATTATTATTATTATTTTTCTTTTTCATTTGCAATGTTTTTGATATCTAGGTGGCTTGAGAGCATTTTTACTCTCAACCACACCAAATTGTTAGGCTTTGAATATGGTTGTGACTTATTCCTTTTATAGAGGCTTATTGTAGATATTTTCTAAAGAGCCACTACAACAACCCTTGGATTTCTTAGTGATTCGCCATTTTGTATGATCTAGGAGGATCTCTAGACACCAGGGGGATGGATAAAAGCTCGAAATTCAAAATGGCAGAAAGGAGATCAATGGGCACGAGTTTTGAGACCAGGTGGCGAAACCCTGAGCAACTCAGAAACACTGGTGGAACCTTTCTTGAGCAGCGTTTTTGTAGGAAGGTGATTTTGGCCAGACTCAGAATTGGGCAAGTTTTATATGGATTTTGCACCTCTCCGCAATGGAAATCCATTGGTGGTGTCAGTCTTTGCAACATAGCTCTCAAATTTTTGAGCATTTTCCATCATGGAGGTATAATGCTCCATTTTGTAAATTGATGAATATAGCTTCTTTTGATGCCATTTTTAATGAATGAAGGCCTTCCCATTGATCGAGCAGGGCCCGGAGACGTAGTCCAGGAGGGACGAACTCCGTTATCAAGTTCTTGTCTTCATGTCTTCTCATGTGTTTCTTCTTCTTCTTCTCACATGTGCACATTTAAGTTTCTCTTTGGTTAAGCTACAAACTGTTTATGTAATTCTTTTAATGCATTTATAAACAAAAGATAACCTGGATCAAGTGGTATCAGAGCAGGTGTTTTTAGATGTGAATTGCATGTTTGTATGCTAACGAGAAATAGGGTCCAAGGAGGTGAAGGAGAATTACGGTCTTTCAATCTCGAGGCGGGGCGTGCACATCGAAGGAGAAACATGGAAAATGAAGAGGCTTGGTATGAGGAGGAGCTCAATTTTTGCAAGACTTTCTATATGATGGCAGATCGTGTTGAGAAGTTGTTCTCAAAGCTAGAAAAACTGGAAAATGCAAAGGGGAAAAATCCAGAAGGACATGGTTCAGTACATGGAGATGATGGAGGAGACCCACCTCCTTCTCCTTCTACATGCAGAAGTTCTTCTTCTTCTCACCATAATAATAATCGAAATTCCAAAGATGCATCTAAGAAACCTTTTTTTAAATTAGATGTTAAATTTGATCTCCCCATGTACAATGGTGAAAGCAATGCAGAAGAGCTTAATAATTGGACTAGGCAGATTGAGATCTACTGCAGGATTCAATAGATCGTGGAGGATGAAGCAAATATTCAGTTGGCTTCTTTGCAATTAACCAACACCGCTCTCGTTTGGTGGGAGAGAAAAGTAAAAAGCAGTAAGGATGTGGGTAATCTTTATTCCTCTTGGCCTAATTTCATTTCTGCATTAAAAGCACAATTTTATTCGTTGGGTTACATGCAAAAAGCTTTAATGAGCTGGCAGTATTTAAGGCAAGTCAAAGGTCAGGATGTTTAGAGTTTTACAGAAGAATTTAGGAAGCAAGCACTAAATTTGGGTATTGCACTTGATACACCTGAAATTGTAACTAAATACATTGGATCGTTATATAATTATATTAGACATTCATTGTTATTGTTTGAACCAACCACCATTGATGCGACCAGTGTAAAGGCCATTCACATTGAAAACAAGGGCAAATATGGTAGAGATGACCAATAAAAGAGAAAAAAATTAGTCAAGAGAAGGGGAGCAAAGCCCTCTTGTACCCATTGTGGGAAAGAGGGGCATGATGAAGAGAATTGCTGGAAGCTGCACCTTGAGCTGAGACCTAAAAGGAATGACAGAAATGGGAAACAAAAGGCCATCGCCACCATACAACAAATCCAAGATTCCGAGTCAGAGGAAGATGAGAAAGTCACAGCTACAAGATTTTCACGAGGTAGGCCCATTGACTTAGGGTCTAACTTCGGTGATGAGATGAGGTTTGCAGCCCTAGGGGTCACGACAAGAGGACCCATAGATTTGGGGCCTGATTCTGGTTATGAGTCAAGGATTTCAACTAGGACACTTCCCTCAACAGGATGCCAAGAACTTGAAGAAATTAACCACCGCATCCAAGCAGAGAATGCGGAACTAAGGAGGCTTCTACAGGAGGCGAGGGATGAAAACCAAAGGTTACTACGCAAGTTGCAAGCCAAGGATGGGGCCTTGGAACAGCCGCAACATAGCTATCGGGAGGTAAAAAGTGATTCTCCAATTTCATATGATTCTCATGATGATGAATTTGCTACTTTTGAAAACCATACTACAGGGATTGGATCCAAATTAATGAAGAAAATGGGATATCAAGGAAGGGGCCTTAGCATCAAAGGCCAAGGCATCATAAACCCCATCAAAGTCAAGGAGTTGCCGCACCATGCAGGAATCGGATACACCAGAAAGGAGACGGGGGAAAGTTCCAATATAGCTAGTAACCAGCCAACAACAGACGATGAAATTCCTTCCTCACAATCCAACGATAGTGAGGGCTCTGTGAACAACTTCCAAAGAAACACTAAGGGGAAGCACCCCAAGGTAGCCCCGAAAGTTTGAAGGAGAAAGAATCATTGTAATCATTGCAACAAAGAGGGACACCAACAAACCATGTGTCCGATGCTCCATGTTTCGGAAACATCGCCAGAGGAGCCGAAAGATGAACATGTTCCACAGATGAATCTGCTTTAGTCACAATGGTCTACTTTGTTAAGATGGTTTTTTTAGGGCAGTAGCTTGTTATGGCCACCATTGTAAATCATACGTTGCAATGTAAAAATGATGGCATGTTTCCCATTACTTCAAGACGCAACAATGATATTTTGGCCTTTCCTTATTAGTATTTGAGGCATTAATTACTTTTTATGTAATCCTTGGCCAATGAGTGTGTGTTATGAACTCTTGGCAAGGAGGGGTTGTTGAGTCATGTGTGGTGTGCATGATTGCAAGAATGTACCAGTTTCGCGTGCAGGAGATTGACAGTGTGCTAATGCTTTTGGAGGACCAAAAGCTCCTCAATGGGGAGGATTGATCCAGGAGGATCTCTAGACACCAAGGGGATGGATAAAAGCTCGAAATTCAAAATGGCAGAAAGTAGATCAACGGGCATGGATTTTGAGACCAGGTGGCGGAACCCTGAGCAGCTGAGAAACACTTGTGGAACCTTGCTTGAGCAACGTTTTTGCAAAAAGGTGATTTTGGCTAGACTCAGAATTGGGCAAGTTTTATATGGATTTTACACCTCTCGGCGACGGGAATCCATTGGTGGTGTTAGTCTCTACAACAAAGCTCTCAAATTTTCGGGCATTTTCCAGCATGGAGGTATAATGCTCCATTTTGTAAATTGATGAATGTAACTTCTTTTGATGCCATTCTGAATGAGTGAAGGCCTCCCCATTAATCGAGCAGGGCCCGGAGACGTTGTCCAGGAGGAATGAACTCTGTTATCAAGTTCTTATCTTCTTGTCTTCTCATGTGTTTCTTCTTCTTCTTCTCACATGTGCACATTTAAGTTTCTCTTTGGTTAAGCTACAAATTGTTTATGTAATTCTTTTAATGCATCTATAAACAAAATATAACCTGGATCATTGTACTAGTGATTCGTCGTGATTTTACAAGATAATATAATATTGTGAGAGATTTTCCATGATTTGAAAAGATAATATAATATGGTGAGAGATTCGCCAAAAATATATATACATATTATATTATTAATAAGTTCGCCTTCCATTTTTCCTATGTATCATGGAGATTCACCCATTTATTATACATATACATTTAGGGAGAATATTAAAATTTTCCCTAGTCGAGCCTTCCTTCTCCTAAGCACGACAATGACTGTGTTTTTGTGGTCATCGACAAATTCTCTAAGATGGCCATTATGGTAGCCTGCAAGAAGAGTATCACAGTAGAGGCCACTTCTAATCTCTTCTTTTAGCGAGTGTGGGTGCACTTTGGGATCCCACAGTCCATTATCTCAGATCAGGACAGTATATTCCTAAGTGGATTTTAGTTAAGTCTCTGGTCGATGCTGGATACCAAAGTTACTAAGTCCATGACTTTCCACCCCCAAACTGATGGCAAAATAGAGGTCATTAACAAGATGATCGTGCACATTCTATGCATGTACAACTCGAAGCATCCATGCACATGGGATGAAAGCCACCACTATGTACAACACAACTAAAACATATCTCTCCATAGCTCAACAAGCCACAACCCCTTTCAGGTAGGGTTGCGATTTCATCCATTATGTCCCAATGATGTGGCCATACCATTTGCAACTACTTAGGAAAATTCAGCTCACATCCAGTCTGAAACCGATAGGGCTAAAAACTTCATTAAGCGTATTCAACAAATTTGCCAATAGGTCCATGATATATTGGACAAAGCCAATGCTAAGTACAAGCAACGCCATGATCAACATTGAGTGTCGCACAAGTTCAAGGTGGGAAACAAAGTTTGGCTACATTTGTAGAAGGAGCGCCTTATTGTACCCCATCGCAAGCTTCGCCCGCTCTGATATGGGCCATACATCATCACCAAGGCTATAGAGGAAAATGCCTTTGAGCTCAACATTCCATCGTTCCTTCATCTGCACCTAGTGTTCAATGTAGACCGCCTTCATCCATACTTTCCACCATTGTTGGACACATCTAACATTATAGAACAACTCACACCAATAGAGATAAACTAGGACTGCATGGAACAAGCCACAACTGATCAGATTATGCCCATGTAGATCAAGAACACTCACCAATAGAGGATCCAACTATATCGATTTGCCAATGCTGACCAACTCTTTCAACAGGGCAAGGGGTTCACCAGGGACTAGGTTCAACAGAAATTTCCTCACCTCATGGAGGCTCTACATGCAATGGGGACCATTGCTTCCTAAGGAGGGAGGACTAATCCAGGTGGATATTGGTGGCCACCCTTCTATTCCACCTAGACCTCCAGTTTTTTTCATATGTTTCCTTGTTTATTACAACATTTACTATTTTTAGTAGTTTTTTGGGTCCTGAACTTCTAGAGTATTTTTGACCCCATAAACGGCTTTTTTTTTTAGTTCCGCAATAGGCATTTCGCTATAAGCTAGGGCTTTCCACAAATACTGTAGTACTCATATAGATATTTCCAACAAGGTATCATCTGTGCCAAACAGAGATAATATGACCAAGTTACAACCCTGAGAAATTGTTGCCCAACTAACCCCAACGTGGCCCACAAACTCTTGTTGTTTCATCTCATGGGGTTAGAGTTTTGGTTGTTTAGGATTTTCCCTTATTGTTCAATAATAAATAGGCCCTTGAACCTCATTATAACACAGTTCAGATGCATGTACTACCACATCTCTCCTTAGAGATAAGCTACCATTGCCTGAGCTAGTTTAATTTTGTTTCTGTATGTAAGCATATTTCAATTCTTTGATATTAATGAAATGACGTTTTATTTCTATTGAGTCTCTGTGTATATGGGTATTTATATATTTGTTGTGTTCCTGCATAATTTTGGATCATTGCTGATGACAACAATTGGAAATATTGAAGGCAACATTGTTACAAAGATAATTGATAATAATATCTCTTGAAGTCTAGCTGAAGAGGGAGATGATCGTTTCTTGTTAAAGATAAATACCTTTTAGATTTATGTTATTTCTTTGTGATAATAGACTTATTGTTTTGATTATTTCTGAATACTTCTAACCCCTAGATGAGATGTGATAAGGAAATCCTTCCCAAGGATCATCTAAGTTGTAGGAAAAGAGAGCTAGTGCAGGAAGAGAAGAGTTAGCGTTGGAGAAGGAAAGTTTTTGAAAGTTTTCAAAGTAGCATCCAAAAATTACAATATGCAAGTACTACAATTTGCAATGATAAATAAGTGTTACAAGTTGCAAAGGTATATGAATACTACAAGGTATGTGTAGTATATTGTTTTAGTGTTATGATTTAGTTGCAAGATTGGATGGAAAATTAAGTTCTAAGGTATGTTGAATATCACCTTCATAAATGACTCATGCATGCATATGAAAGTAAGTTTTATTTCTGGTACATGTGATATATTGGTACTCTTGATGTTTGGCAAGTATTTTACATTTAGACATGATGGATTTCCTAAAGCAGGCTAGATACATTGATTTTTGATAAATGGAAACTTGATTTTATTGATAATTCTTGTGATAAGCATGGTAAACTTGATGATAAAAGTGTAACAATAAGTTTGATATTCAGGATCTTCTTGCTAACCTTGGTTAAGTTTTAAGAAGCTTAGTAATTTTAACAAGTGGTAAAATTGGATGCCCTAACTTGATGGTTGAATAATATGAAAAAGAAGTGATGTTGTGATTATAATCCTTGAAGTATGAAGATACACTTATATGACCCTAACCTTTGATGAATGTTTGATGTCATGTTCTTATATGACAATGAAGTCATTGATGATGATTAGATATGATATATGTCTGAGGAATTGATATAGTTTGATTCCATGATTTGACATTTTGATGCATGGAAATATTATGATAGACAAGTTGATGTTTTGAATGATGATCGCTGAAGTGGCTTCTCATTTAGAGGTAGAAAATCTTCATGATATTTTAACACCTATTATTATTTGAAAATAATACACTTGACTGTTGAAGGAAGAATTATAGTCATGAATAAACATTTGATGTTGTGGAAAAAGTTTTGGCAAGTTCTAAACTAAGAAAAGAAGGTTTCTCCTCACCCAAGCCCAAACTGTTGGGAGAAAGGCTTAAAGGTGTGGTTATAGGTCTCCCAATCGCATAGAAGAAGGCTTATGGATGTGGCTAAGATTGCATGATACAAAAACTAAAACTTTATGCATGAAACTAGGAGCACACTAGGAGTATGCCATACCTATAGACATGGAGTAGATGATAGAGAGTTCTATGAATAGGGAAGTTTGATGATCAATGATATCTACATAATGTTTGACTTATTATAGAGAATGTGAATGTCCTGACTAAACTTGTGTTTGCAGGGGACTGGAATATGAATATCAGTATGTTATTTGTCTTAATTTGATCATTGGAACTAGTATATGACAATATTTGGTAAAAGTTGCAAGGGTTTGAGAAGATTTGGCTTATTGTATTGAATTAATATAGATGAAGTATTGGAATTTTGACATGATGCTTAGCAATTCATAGATATGTTTTGGATTATGGATTGATTGAATTCATAGTGATAACAAGTTAGGTTTTTTATCAGATTTGGTACTTGACAATGGTGATTTTCCTTGATGAGGCATGACAATATAGGCATAATAACTCTCAATGATTAAATTCGGTACTCAATAATGTTTCTGTATTGGTCGTTGAAGAATATAACTAGGTTCGGTCTTCATAAATTATATTTGAGGCATACTGAAATGTATTTATCAAAAGAAAGGAAAATGAATTATTTTATTATTATTATTATGACTTATTAAAGCATGGGTTTCATGCTTGGGTCATCATGTTTTAGGTCAAAGTCCCCATTAAGGGCTTCTATGTTTTATATTAAGTCATTAGAGTCATTGTCCATTTAATTAGATCCTTCTTGGGCTTTTGAATCATGTAAAAATAATTATTATTGAGTAAAATATGTAAATTTTCACCTCCACACCAAGTTGGCCCTTTCGATATTCAAGAGGAGGCAAAAGAATACAAAATTGCAGAAGAAATAAAAGGATATTTGTTGGAGAAGGAAATCAAAATTTCTAGGTTGTCTCTCTCTCTCACGTGTGGATTTACTGGGCTAGTTATTGGAAGGTCGAAGTACTCTATCAAGGTCGAGTTTTTGTTGTTGCAACTAGGTTAAAGTTTTTTTGTTGCAACTAGATCGAAGTTTCTAGGTTGAAGTTCTTTTGCTGCAACTAGGTCAAATTTTTTGGGTTGAAGTTCTGTTGCTGCAACTAGGTCGAAGTTTTTGGGTCAAACATATGATGTTGCATCTAGGTTAAAGTTGTTGCTGGAAGGTTGTCATCTGCAGAAGAAAGGAAGGGATGACTTGGTGATTGGAGGAATTCTGTGTCTAGGTCAAGGAGACTTGGATTATCTCGTGAAACTATTAAAGGAAGAGTTATTGATTGGGTTTTTCCCTAGATAGGGGTTTTGCCTTGGTTGTCCACCTACATCTGGCATCTTTGATCTTCGTTTTATTGTTATTGGTAATTGCCTGATGAACTAAGATAAAAGAAGAACACAAGAAAGTTAATAAGAACATAAGAATCACATAAAGAAAATCTTTCTACCTTTCTAATTTTCCAACATGGTATTAGAGCTAAGGTGAAGAAGAAGGAAAAAGGAAACTTGAAGATCTACTGAAAGGAGAATAAGGAGTTTTAAGAATTTTGAATAAAGGTCATCAAGGAAAATGATCATATAATAAGTTAAGCCTACCATTTTCAAGAACAATGTCTAACTCAATGAAGGGAGAAAACAAATTAGAATGAGCATCCAATTACAGGGTATGGAAAAAGAGGATAGATCTCATCCTCGAGAAGAATAAAGTCTTGGATTTAGTCAAAGGAAAACTAAATAAGCCTAAAAATGATTCAAGTGATGCAGAAAAGGAAAAGTTCAAAGAAATAGAGATATTGGCCATGACCCTAATGGTGGATGGAATAAAGGACAGCCTCATCTCATATATATCCAACATAGATTCCGCTCAAGGGATGTAGGAGGCCTTATCCAAATTATTCACAATCAATAATCTTGGTCAAATTGCAAGTCTTAAGAATGAACGAAGAACTATAAAGATGACAAAGGAAGACATTGTGGCATCCTTCTATGTAAGGATAGCTAGAATCAGAGATGAACTCCACACAATAGATGAGATAGTACCTGAAAAGGAGCTTGTATTCACTGCACTTCTAGGATTACCAACATATTGGAGTGCCTTTTCATCGGGTCTCAATAGTTGGAAGGAAACTCCTATATTCAAACAATTGTGTAATGCATGTAGAAAAGAAGAAGTCATAATATATTTAGTAAGCAACAAGGGGAGTGAAGAAGAGAAAATATCGAATACCTATTCTGCTCATCATAGGAATAAAGGAACCTTCAATAAGTCCAAAGGGAAAAGGAAGAAGATAGACCTATCCAAGAATGAATGCTACAATTGTCACAAGATGGGTCACTATATAAGTCATTGTCCTAAGAATCCAAGAAGAGATAGGGATCAAGCAAACATTGCCAACGTAGGTTCACCAAAGAAGAAAAATATCGAAGGATATGAAGTCAAAAACCTATTTTCTATGGACTCTATCCCTTACATATCCTTCTACTCTAAGTTTTGAATTGTTTTCCTTTATGCTTTGATTTCTAGTATTTAGAAGATTAACGTTCTTTGGAAAAACATTGTTGAATTATTTTGCTAAAGTTATGGGTATCCCTTGAGATTGATTAAGAAGGAGCCCTCACCATTTTTCCAAATATAAGTATCTTATTCCTTGTATTATCTTTTTATATTCTATTTCCTTCTCTTACCTAGATGTGTTTATAATAGATGCTAATAAAATTTCTTTTTATATTTTCCTAGTTTAGGAAAAGCTTGCTTATATGCTCAAGGGCTATGGAGAATAACTCACAAGAAAAAGCATGACAGAAGTTCTATTGGAATTGATGTCCTATAAGGTTTGTCTAGAAAACAACTTAAAGGTATATTTTAGACCATAAGCCTTGTTCTCTTCGTGACAAACATATATTCATTCATTATAATTATTCTTTACATTACTAACAAGTGGTATGTCTAGGAATTTTAAAAATTAAAGATTCTTATTTGGGATATTAATCATTAGATTGAATCTACCCTCATTAAAATCATCATGTTTTTGGAACCCTAAAAGGTTCTATGTAAAACCCTAACCTAAGGGTATGTCAATGATAATGTGAAAAACCCTAATCTACTTAAGGTTACTGATGAAATCTAGAAAATATTATTCTTTTGATGTTTGGGGTTTTGATGATAATGTCATTATTATGGAAACCCTAGTCCTTTAGGGTTGGATGGTAATGTGTTCCTAGACCTTGAGGTTTTAGTAAATTAGGTTTTATGAGAAAAACCATTATAATATCTAGAGTAAGCTCCTAGGAATGAAACCCTAGGTATATGTTTGTCCATTTGGTAAAAACCCTTGCCTAATCAAGATTGTTATACGTCTTACTTAAAATTTATTGATATTTGTGTCATGGGTTTGTCTAATATATGTTATGATATGCTTGTGCATCTTAGATATGCATTGTTGATAAGGACTGGGGTTTGTAACTAAGCCCTAGTAGAAGTTTAATATTCTAAGATATGGCGATATTGTTTCCATTATGATGATAAAATCTAGGGTTTACAACAAACCCTAGTAGAAGTTGGTCATTTAGTTGAAACCTTAGATTGTGTTGTGATTGGTTTTGATTGTTGACATCTAAGTCTTAGTGTCTATAATATTGAACCTAGGGTTTGCATTAAATCCTAGTAGAAGTCTAACATATGAATTCTAAATTTGTTAAATGCATTAGAAGTGTACTTGTTTGACTTGCTTATATGGTTTACACAATATATTGTAGTAGAGTATGTCATATCTCTAGAATAAATATTGAGGCCATAGATATAACGAGACCGATATCTTGATTAAGTTACTGCTATGATATAGGGGTTATAACCTAACTCGAGCAAAAAGTTGAAGTTTAAAATCATGTGTCTCTTACTAACTATGAACCTAACTACATTTAGGCATTTGATGTCTAAAGCTTATTGTATGATTCAGATGTAGTTAACTTCATGCTTCTATGTATTTGGTTGTACTTGTTATCTAAGTTGTGCAGGTACATAATATTCAAGATGTTGAAGATATTCATAAGTGAAGTTGATTTGATTGATAAGCATGATGAAGGAAGTTATATGAAGGATGATGATCAAGATGACTCTGATAAGAAGGATGGAAGCCATGAAAGATTCTTCGATGTCATAGAAAGAAGTTTATCTCCCTAAGTTAAGAGGGAGCCTCGATAAAAGAAGGGGCATAACCCCCAAGTTGAGAAGGAGGGCATATTATACTCATGATGGATACCTTGAAGAATAAATTGGAGAATGTATATTGAGATACTGCTGAAAGAAGGAAAGCAGGATCCGATTGTAGAATATGTTGTTGCATGTGAAGTAGGAAAGGAAGTTATATGATTATGGAATCTTCTACCGAGATATGCTTGCGAAGCCTCTAAGTCCTACTATCATAAATTGTGAAGCAGCATCAAGATTATTGAAAACCCTGAAGGTATTTGTTTACTTATGTATATTTTAAAGTTTTTTACTGATTGGGGTTGTGATTGTTCAAGTAAATCTCTCGAAGTATTGAAAGCATTCTTGATGTTATCGATTTGTTTGATCGAGAGAGATTCGATATGTAGAGGCATTGAGTATGCCTGGGAGGACATCTGATTGGCCTGTGTGTTAATGTCTAGTTCCTGAAGTAGGTAGGGTGGTGTTGGTCATAGATCTATGACCTTGCATTACGCACCTAGTTCCCTTGGTTGATGGTTAGTAAGTAAGCCTGATGGTACCCAGATAGGCTGAAAGATTTAGTCCATCTTAGTTCCACCCAGATATATTTCTTTGGTTAGGAACCTAGTCTGTGGCACTGTATGTGCCTAAAATCTTCATGGTTCATGTGCTTTGAGCTCTTCCATGTACTTATATATATGTGCGTAAGGATGAATACCTCACTAGTTAAGAGGGAGTGTTGAAGAATGTAACTAGGTTCAATCTTCATAAATTGTATTTGAGTCATAATGAAATGTATTTATCAAAAGAAAGAAAAATAAATTATTATTATTATTATTATTATGGCTTAGCATGGGTTTCATGCTTGGGTCATCATGTTTTAGGTCAAAGTCCCCATTGAGGACTTCTAGGTTTTAAATTAAGTCATTAGAGTCATTGTCCATTTAATGAGACTCTTCTTGGGCTTTTGAATCATGTAAAAATAGTTATTATTGAGTAAAATATGTAGTTTGTCACCTCCACACCAAGTTGGCCCTTACCTGATCAAGTCGGTCAACATGAGGGTAATTCGAACTCTAGAAGAGGCTATATGTACAATGTATTTCGATTCATTTGGAAGAGAAGAAGGGAGAAGAATACAAAACTACAAAAGAAATAGAAGGAGATTTGTTGGAGAAGGAAATCAAGTTTTTTGGGTTGTCTATCTCTCACACGTGTGGATTTGCTGGGCTATTCACTGGAAGGTCAAAGTGCACTATCAAGGTTGAGTTTTTTGTTGCTGCAACTATGTCAAAGTTTTTGGGTTGAAGTTCTGTTGCTGCAACTAGGTTGAAGTTTTTGGGTCGAAGTTTTGTTGCTGCAACTAGGTCGAAGTTCTGCAGCTACAACTAGGTTAAACTTTATGGGTCGAAGATATGTTGCTACATCTAGGTTAAAGTTGTTGTTGGAAGGTTATCATCTGTAGAAGAAAGGAAGGGTTGACTTGATGATTGGAGGAAATCTGTGTCTAGCTCAAGGAGTCTTGGATTATGTCATGAAACTATTAAAGGAAGAGTTGTTGATTGGGTTTTCCCCTAGATAGGGGTTTTTCCCTAGCTTTCTGCCTACTTCTAGTGTCTTTGATCTTCGTGTTATGGTTATTGGTAATTGCTTGATGAAATAAGATAAAAGAAAAAAACAAGTTAATAAGAAAATAAGAATATAACAAATAATTATCAATATAAACAAAATATTTCTGCCTTTCTAATTTTCCAACATTGGCATCATTGGTTGAAGTATAAATAATTGTGATTCAATATGCAGTGATTTTATGGATGGATGAAACTTACATGACTTGTCATCGGTGTATACATTTACATTTAGTGAAATAAATAATTCATATTATGATCATGTGGATGGCTTGATGAAGTTTGGATTGATATTGCTTGGTAAATGAATGTTCTTAACAGGTCAAATAGATAAGGTTGTAACCTGGAATTTGGGTGTGATCTCTTCTTGGCACCTAGTCTAAAGAGTTTTTCAATGATATTGGTAGAAACTTTTATGGCTTTGATATTAGTGTTGGTTTGGAATTTAAGGCTTGATAATCAGACAGTTTATTTGAGTGCACAATATTAATTTGTTTAAGGTTGAGTATATTGGTTTGATCAATATTATGTTTGCAGAAAGAATTGTATAGCTTGAAGCAAGTTCCCCAAGGCCGATATGTTTGCATTGACAGTTACCTGGTGAAGCCTAGAAGTTGTGCCAATATGGACCTCTACTTCAAAGTGGTCCAAGGTATGCCTTTGAT
Organism: Pinus tabuliformis; assembly: GCA_031772625.1. Lineage (NCBI taxonomy): Eukaryota > Viridiplantae > Streptophyta > Pinopsida > Pinales > Pinaceae > Pinus > Pinus tabuliformis. The sequence goes on from CM062816.1 coordinate 1,584,532,787, forward strand.
TTTGGTTTTATACGTTGGCGATCTATTCTTGATAGGTAACGAGCCTCTGATGATCAAAGTAAGAGGAAAATGGCCTCTAAAGTTTGAGATGAAGAATCTTGGCATGATGAATTACTTTTTGGGATTATAAATTTGGAAAAGGAAGATATATCATGAAGCTATTGGAGAGAACTTTGGAAAGTGGAAATGCAAATCCTTGGACACCCCGATGGAATTGAATTTCAAGAAGTTATGTAGAGATATTGATGAACCTAACTTGGCAACCAACAATTGATTGAATCATTGATGTTCCTTATGAAATCCCATTTAGATATATGTTTTGCAGAGAACAACTTGAGTCAATTCATGATGGAGCCACTTCATACACATTGGGTTGCCACCAAGCACATTTTTGAGATATTTGCATGGGATGATCAATCTTGATTTGAGATATACTTCCATAGATGTATGAATGCATGGATACACTAATGTTTCCTAGGATGGAAATCATTCTTGAAAGAAAGAGCACATCTGGGTGTTGTTTTAACTTGGGATATTCCATGACATTTTGATGAGCAGGAAATAGAAGTATGTAGCTTTAAGCATGATCGGGGTTGAGTGCATTGTTGCTAGCATGGCTAGATGCGAGGTAGTTTGGTTGAGGAATCTCTTTGGAGATTTGTTTGAGCAAGTTTTGGATATGATGGTGATACATTTTGACAATAAAGAGTGGGATCTGATTAGCATAAAATCCTGTATATTGTTGAGACTGAGATATCTTCATACATTAAGACAATGCTACTATATGAAACAAATTTAGGCTTGTGGTTGATACCTCCTTGAGAGGGATAAAGGAAGAATAAGGTATCCTTTTGTGACATCTTTTTGTTCTAACATAATATTTGATTTGATGTCATGAATGAAAATGAAAACAAAGGACTATTGTTATGAGTAATTTATGAGGCATTATGATTAAACTTTTTAGTGAAATGTTTAAGCAAGTATAAGATATGAGCACATTGTTGGGCTAATCAAGGACACTAAACTAGCTCTTCCCCCCTATCTAAGCTCTTAGGGTGAGGAATTGAGACATAAATCTCCTAGGCTTGAGGGATCTCTGGACAATATGGTATCTCCCCTATCTGTCACCCATAGGGTGGAGTATGTAGCTCCCTTATCTTGGTCTAGTAGAGTATACCCCAATTGGAATCATACCCACAATTCAAGCTTGTTGGGATTGTAACTCCCCGTTTGGCCAATGGGTTGAGAAAGCTTGGGGGTGTGTGAACCTTGTCTTTGGTAAGTTGGGTATCTCACCCAAGCTAGATTATGATGTAGGTGTTCTACCACGTGATTCTTAAGGATCATTGTTGGGAATACCAATAGGAAATAGGATGGATGAGATATTATATCTCACCTATTTCTCGACATAGGGTGGAATTGCTCCCCTATGAGATGACCTAGGGTGAGAGTGTACCATTGGACCTTCGCCACTCACATAGACATGAGGTGAGAGTGTCCCATAGGACCTTCCTCATTGTCATTAAATTTTGGGTTGAGATGGGCTTTCTGATGTGGTTTCAAGTTGAGCAGGGATCCTTGATTTTAAGCTCTCTAATGTTTCCTAGGTAGTAGCATTGGGATCCCCTCTGGCAAATGATTCCAGGTGGTAGCAGTGGCTCCCCGATGAATAGAGGGTGGTAGCTTGGACTCCCCTCTGATGTCAAATTCTTATTCTTTTATATTCCAGAGTGTTCAACATATAAGCAGATATAATGAGTAGAGTAGATAAGCAGAAATGAGAAAATAAGCATAGATGAGCACAAATGAAAAGATGATAAAAAATAAGCAGAGATGAGACAAGATGATTAGTGACGATATTTGTTGAAGAGATACTTATGATAGATCATATGTTGCAGATGGTAATTTCTCCCTAGGTGAGAGGGAGTGTTAATTTGGAAACTCAGGGACACATTCACTCCATTGGACAACCTTCCTCATCAAGAAAGACCCTTCTTAGCCCTCCAAATAGTTTATTTTGGTTAAGGAAAAATATGTTTTTAATATGAAAACCCACATGTTCACAAAAGGAAAGGTCAACCCAAAAGAGAAATTGGACACCCTTGGATGACTATAAATACAAGTCAAGTGACCCTCATTTGGAGTTCATCAATCATTCTTCTTTATTTTCTTTTGCTCACAAAAGTTTGAGGTTGGTTAGCACAGGTCTAAAATTACAGGGTTCGAAGCTCGCACGCATGATTAGGGTTTTTGGTTCTCAGCCATATGGTTGCCATAAGAGATTTTCGGTTGCAACCACACACACACAAGCCTAGGCCCACGATTGGAGGGTTTAAACCTTACACACGTACACTCTCTTCGTGTGGTTTTAAAATAGGACTTTATTTTTATAGTTGATCGCAAATCATGACAGTTGACCACAGATAATAATAGTAAATCGCAAGATTTTGAATCATGATATTGATCAACATTATGGATGGGTTCATATTTGAGATATTGTTTGGTTGAATTTTTACTGGATATTCTTGTGGATAAAGAATTGGATTATCGTACTCACTCTTTGCTTAAACATTCAATGAAAATATAATAAGAAGAATAATTTGAAAGGGTTTTCCCCCTTGTGGGTTTTGCCCTTATCTCTGAACAATCGTGGTGTCTCTATGTGTGAATGCTTTTCTTCTATTGTTCCTTTATGTTCCACTGCATTGATGATGATATTGTTCTTTCTATATAATTTCATATGTTGCTAAATAATGTTATGATGTTGTGGGATGAATTCAATGTGTAAATAAGGAAATGAAATTATCTAAAGAAAAGAACAATATAGCCCTAAGAAAAATTAACAAATCATGCAATGATGTGCACACACACATTTAAAGCATATATTTTACCTTGGAAAACCAAAATGGGAAAACTGGAAAGATTGTTCAGTATATTATTCCTTTACAATTTTACAATACAATATGTATATCTTAGAATATCTATAGACCCCCAACACATTAATCTTAGATTAGAATACAATCGTAATTCCTTAACTAGAATTACAAAACAATGGGCTAAATCACCATGGGCCATGAAATTGCTAAAACAAAGTCAAAAACTGTTAAAAATGAATGCAAAAACCACCATATATATATATATATTGGGTTCCACCCTTGAACCCCATGTAGGGGGGATAATTCCCCTTGCAACCACACCCTTATGATCCTCCCCATTGCACTCGTTGCATACAAATTTTGGTTGGGGATAGTTGTGCAAAGAATATAATAAATACCCAACATTTTTTTTACAATTTTGAGGCTTATCTAGCTATTCTAAGTCATGTGAAATCTATGGAGATTTGACTTCTTCATAACTTTCCACACAAAATTGCTATTGAATATTTTCACTCATAATAATACCTTATATATGAGCTTAGGAACTTGGAGAATACTTGGTGAATAATTACAAATTAATTTAAATGATAATTGATGGAATCTCATATTTTATCTCTTTATAAAACCACAACTCATTCATTTGAAATTTGATCATAAAAATGCCTATTATAGAGCATATATGACATGGATATATTTACAACAAGTGGTGAGGCACCCTAGTCCACATTTAGATTTATATCTTTCATAATTTTTGAAGCTAAAATTGCATATTTGATTGAAAAATTGTTAATATGTGTTTTTCATACCTTGGTAGATAAAAGAGAGAACAAATCATAAAACTTAAAATCCAAGTATATCCAAATCATTCACCATGAAAAACATAAAAACATAGAGAGAAGAACTTGTAATGTAGAGTAACACCATCAATTACTTATTATGGAAGGAATCATTCCATAAGTCGTGCTTGCTACAAATCAATACAATTCAATGCACATCTCCAACACAATAATACTCGTGTATTTATGATTTCTCATGAGCATTCATAGTGGCCTAATCTAGCTACTAATGATCCTTTTTGCCACAAAATATAGAAGGCCTTATGATGGGTTTCATAAGGTGATGACCAAACTTTGTAGCAACAATAAGGAATATTTCCATTCTCACCTTAGTAATATACCTCCTACTATTTGGTGGAGTTTCACCACAAGGGAGGATTATCTGTATTCAACTATAAGGATACCCTAGTTATAAGGATCCAAGTGATGCAAATATTTTAGAAAAAATACCCTATGTTGGACAAGGCTTAGTTGTTTTTTATAAAGGAGAAATGCATCATACACTTAGATTATATAAATACCTTTACACATTATGGATTATGGATATGCGAGGATAATGGTGTTGAGAAAGCCTTAGGGAAACATAGTTAGGTTTTTATTGAATTTTATTTCTCTTTCTTGACACTTTATTGTGATGTTCCTTATTAATTCTTATTCACAATTATTATATCTTTATCATCAAGACAAATTTGAAACAATGAATATCACAAAAAAGCAAGAGAACACAAGATGTGGCCACTCAGCCAAGGAAAAACCCCTCTTCTAGGGGAAAACCCAAACATTCTTCTTCTCTTCTTTTAGAACCAAATCAAATGAGCCAACCAAGACCCTTTGACCAAGACTAAATCCTCCTCCAATCCACCAATTCAACCTCCCAAGAAATGCTTCTTTATATAGACTCAAATCAATAAAGTCAATGAAAGTTAGACTTCTCTTTTGTTGGTCAACTCTAATTTTCAGCCCTCAACTACAATTCTGCAACTTTTCAGCCCTACAATAGTTAAAAAATTCTTCTTCCTTTTCACACGTGTGAGCTGGAAGAATTCATTCTTTCTTTCTTCACTAATTCTTCTCCTTGTCTTCTAGTCTTCTTGCACTCCTTTTCTTCTTGTTTCTATTATAGATTGAATGGATATTGATGATGGATGCCACAAGGTCAAATTTCCCCTCTCTATATAATGGTTGTATATCCTTTATGAGGCTGATTTGATAGATTTTTTGAGGCCGACTTGGTGGAGATGGGGCCAAATTGGTGGAAGAGACTTATTTTACATTTTGACACAAAAACAAATTTTATTCTTTGACATAAGGATCCCAAGAAGGGCCTTTTACATGATTACTATGACTATGAATCATGAGAAAATCCTTAGAAGCACACAATGGGTGTTTTGACCTAGAAATAAAATCAATAAAGCATGAAACCCATGCTTATAAATAACTTTTCTTTTATAATATTTCTTAATTTCTTTTGACATATACATTACATCATAACTCAAATACAATTATGAAGACTGATACTAGTTACATTTCTCAACACTCCCTCTTAACTAGGGACATATTCATAATTTTTCAATTGGTACAAGTTTGAACTCAATTTGAAATGTTCTAAGAAGAGTACAACATCATACACAATGCTAGGGATACCACAACTTCCAAGGTATCCAACACATCAAAGATCCAAGTGTTAATGGCACTATTTCTAGGATACATCAACTTAAGGATCTGTTGTGGCCACAACCACCACCCTATTAAAACCTACTCTGGTGGCAAATTTGAATGGGTCCCCTAGATGTTTGATCTTCCGTTTCTTACTGGAGTTGTCACATGGGATTATGTATTCAAAGCTGAATGGTTAAGGCCCCCTTAATAAATCTCTGCGGAATGATTTATTTATAACTCAGTCTAGCCCTTCATTCATAACCAACCCCCACTCTCTACTATGGTTGTTTTTGGACTCAACCCACAAAACCTTCTATCACATTTTATTTCTATTATAAAGCTTTTATAATAGAAATACTTTGTAGGTATACATAACTTACCTTTTCCGTGTTTCCTTAGTCTTTACACATTTCTCGATGCATGCCTTTATTGTTGTCGCAATCTCGCAATTTCTGCGGTCACACTACACATTCCTCTTTTGCATCTGATATGCGATGACCTCTCGGGCTTCAAATGCAATTAACCGCGTCCATATCATATCAGGTCATTACATCACATATCACATTTTTCATTGGGTAAGGGCTAAGGTCTATCTCCCATGAATAATTGCGATGCAATCAGGCCTCTAATCACATCAGAAATTACAATTGGCACTTTCAACCAGTGTATTGGCCCAAGCTTCAACATTCCACGATATGGCGGACCCGCAGGGATTATTAAACACAACACATATGTTTTCGAGTCCGAATCCCATCGCAAATCGCAATCGTCGGAACCAGGGTGATGTTGCATGTGACTGCTCGCTGCAATGTGCGATTGCGACTTGATTGCATCTTAACCTTGGATGAACCAAGGGCTGATTCCTTCACACTTGCTCCTTTTTTATTTCGATATGCCTTTATCGTATCTCCCTCTTGCTTTTACCTCTTTTTATACCATCAAGTGATTCTTAAATAAAAATTGAATATTATAGACAATGAAAATGCTTGATACTATACACAGAGCTCCCAATTACATAGTCCATCTCTTTATAAAAGTTTTAATGAGGGCAAGATTTGTTTTTTGGGCATTTCTTTCATATTTTTCATAATCATAGCTAATGTTAATTATTTCTGTAGGTGAGGATCAAGAGAAGAAAAGCGAGATCAAAGAGCAGACGCATAAGCATCAGGAATGGCTGCGGGTAAAGGATGCATGAGCGGATCCAAAGAGTTTATATATATAGGTGTATTCTATTTAAGATTCGGCCTTAGGCGTTCATGGTCAGGTTTCCACGTGTTGCCTCTGTATTTTGAAAGTTATGTTGTCCTGGGGTTTATCATGAAGATATGACACGCAGTCATTCTTTTTTCCATCGGAATCCAGTCATTTCCCCCAGGAAATAAAATGCTCCAGCAAATGTGGCCTCGACGTGTCAACGGTTTCACCGACTGTTCTACGTCTGTATATTTTAATTTGTGTATCAAAAAGGGCAGGAAGGTGGAAAGTCAGAGGAAGACGAAGGGTCAGTTTCTTTCTGCATAAGTATTACCTCCGGAGACGGAAAAAGGGCTTTTGGAGGGGCAGAACAGGGTTTGATTTATTTTGCTAATAAAGAAGACTATTTGGGTCAAGAAGAAGCCTTTTTTCAGATTCATTTTCCTTTTTTTGTGTTTGGAATCAGGGTGTTGTGATTGGCATGAGGATATATATGTTTTGTTTTTGTGCACATTGATAACAGACAACTTATGACTAGTCTTGATTATTTGAATGTAATTCATTATCATGGTTAACTCATGAGCAGTCTCTGATTCGAAGCTACATTAAACATCAATTGCAAGTTTTATTTGTAGAAACAGGAATGTGTATTCTTGTATGAATAATTAGATTGCAATTAAGCTTAAATACAACCTTGTTCATTGGTGAACTCAGTAATTGATTTATTTGGACTTGGAATCTATATATGATGTTTAATCTCTTTTATTATGCTCTTGCAGGATAGATTAGAATAGTTAGGACTAGCATAAGTAGGTAGAATCAGTGTAGATAGGACTTGATACATATAGGTTAGCTATTTCTTTTGTTGATTTAATGGAATTCTTCCTTCGGGGAGCAATCTTTCAACACATATAACATTTTACAGGATCCTTTAAAACCCGTTGGAACTAGCCATTCCAAATGAAAGCAGATCTAATCGGGGTCTGCAATCGGGTTGGTTCCCCTTTGTTGGCATAGTGAAAATTTGCCGTGTCAACAAATTTGGTGCTAGAAGGAGGGCCTGAACCGCCATCCACAGCTTTCAGGATTTCATCTATAAATGTCGTGCATGGATTCGAAAAGATTGATGTATGGATCATAAAGGTCGAAAAGATCCTTCCGCCCATTTGGAAGAGCCTCATTTCAAAGAAGTAGAGGTCCCTCTAAGTCCCATGTTTGGGCCACCCAAGGAAGAGAGTTTGTGGGAGTATCCTATCACCTAGGAACAACCAGTCAGAGTACTTACTCATGCTTATGCTTGTTCCCTATCTCATCTCCCCACCTTTCATTCTTTACCTTTGACAACTAAAAGAAATCCAAGGATCTATCACATAAACAACGAGACATCTGCAGCCCCTTCTCTTAAAGATATTGTGCTAGAGTCCTTGCAAAGTATCGACACTCCTTGGGAAGAAATTCCTGAGAATCCCCTCTCTAAAGGTAATCTTTGGCTCAATTTGGGAAATCCTAACAAAGAACACCCGGGGAAAACCTTCAACCAGAACCTCCCCAACCATAATATGGCTAATGTTCCTCCTCCAAGTGGGAATCAACCTCCACCACCTCCTCTAGGTGGGAATCAACCCCCACCTCCTCCAGGAGCACTCCCTCCCTGGCTTGCACAGGATGTCGTAGCGGTACCTGGGTAGCAGCATGCCTTACCTAAGAACGCAGAAAGAGTATTGCCTAAATTCGACCCTGAGCGGGGAGACACTACTGATAACCATATTCACTCTTTCTTCTTAGCCGTGCACATGTTGGGGGTAGCCGATGAAGATGTGGTATGTCGCTTGTTCCCTTTTACTCTGATTGGTACGGCTTCCACATGGTACTTTAGCTTGAGAATAGGATCGATCACCTCATGGGGTTCCTTTCAGCAGGCCTTCTTAGACAAGTTTAGCAATGAAAAAACACTTGTAGCCTTAGTTTTAGAACTATCCCGTTTAAAAATGGAAACCAAAGAAAAGGTCAAGGATTTTAACATCTAGTTCAACACTTTGTTCAACAAAATCCCGGCTAATGCTAGACCTACTAATGAGGTGCTCATGGAATTCTAAATCACTGCTCTCCCTGTCCCTACCACGATGTGGGTTAAAAGGAGTAACGTACAAACGTTACAGGGTGCTATCGAGGAAGCAGTAAAAGTCGAGAATGAAATGATCAGTCTCACAACATGTCCTCATACGATCGAAGGAAAGAAAGCATCTCAGTCATCCAAGAAGAATAATGGGAGTGATAACAAAGTGGCTAAGATCAAAGAAAAGGACACCATAGATGTGGAAGGTTTGCATCAGATCATTAAGAAATTGACGAAAAAGATCATTGATATGAAAAGGAATTCTGGAGAGAGTACAAATGGGAATGGAGGAGATTATTACAACATAAAATATTTCAAAGCTTTCTATCGTAAGAAGATAGAAGGTGGTCATGGTCAACTTGCGTTGCCTGCTCCACCCAATGAAGGGATTTTAAATATGGAAGAGCGGGCTCTTATCGGATCGCTTCTTACCAAAGAAGAACCTATAGTAGAGTTGGAGCTAGAACTAGAAGATGAGGAAGAGTACCAAGTAGAAGAGCCCTTGGACGAGGTATCTCAAATCAATGTACTGTGGGATTTCTATACAAATGGGAATGATGATGACGAAGGAGATAGTACAGCAAAAATCCACACTAATGAAATCCACACACGAAGTAAAGGGCCACTTGTGGGCGTGATGAAGCCTGTAGACCAGACAAAGAAAGATGTTCACCCTTCGAAGGCATCCGCTCCCAAGTTTCCTGTTGAGAAGAATAAACCTAGTGGTGATTCCAAGAGCATTCCAGTCATGAACTATCTAGAGAAAGATAATACATCTCCAAATGCAACGAAGGCGACTCAAAATGGTAAACTCCCACCTAAGAATGACAAAACTGGTATGTTTACTCTGCCCTACCCTGTTTATAACATTGATTACAATATTGTAGATGATCTTAAGAGATCTCGAGCTAATATCACATACTTCGATTTGTTAAAGTTAACGCAGCAAAGAGATCTGCTTTTGAAATCTATGAATGAACGGAATTGCAAATCTCCCACCAATCTAAGTAGCCAAACCAAGAAGTCGACGTCTAGACCTGTTAGAAACCCTAGTACAGCCCAAACGCCATCAGCCATGGAAGCCACTCTGTCAAAAATGAATCGAACACCTCAAGATGTCAGTGCAGCCATGATAGGAAGGAAATCAAAATCCATGACTCCACCTTTCCTTATCACATTTGAAATCTTCAACATGAACATATACAATTTCTTGGTAGATTCTGGTGCCTCGTCCACTGTTATGCCTTACGTTGTTGCTAAAAGACTTCATGCAATGCCCGAGAAAACTGAAACTCAAATTATGCAACTGGACAGAACGAATGTAAAAGTAATTGGAGAATTGAAAGATGTGCTGATTCAGATGGCTACCAAACCATAGTACACACAAGTCATTGACATAGTGGTAGTCGACATACTCGAGGCATATGGAATGCTACTTAGTAGGGACTGGTCAGCAAATCTGAATGGGTATTTCTCAACTGATTGGTCCCATCTCTTGTTGCCTCAAAATGGAAAAGGTGATATGTTGAGAGTTGATCGAGAAAGATACATGAAGTATGTAGTGACAGAACTAAATGACCCCAATGAACCTGTAATGTTTACCAATTCTATCCTTGGGAATTATAGTTTCAACGTTTGTGCCACAGAAACTTGTTTTGGAGAATTCCATGCAGAGACAGTTAAAGAAAATTCAATAAACACACAGTTGGAAGCTCTCCCCCATAGTCCAACTGATGAGCTACCCTGTAATATGGTAGATGATAGGGAAAATTTTGTAGAAGGCAGTTCATTTGATATAACATCAGATTCTATGTTTTGGACACTCTACTTTGATGGCTCTAACTGCCTAGAAGGTGCAGGTGCTGGGAGCATTCTCATTGACCCACAAGGGAACCAACATTTGATGGCCAGCCGGTTGGAGTTCACATGCACCGACAACACAACAGAATACGAAGGCTTGCTATAGGGCTTGAAGAAATCCATTGATATGAAGTTGAGAAATCTTAAAGTTTTTGGTGACTCACAGATAATTGTGGACTAGGTAAGGAAAAGGACACATTGCAATTCACCACACCTAGTAAGATACCAACATGAGGTATGGAGCTTAATTGACAGTTTTGATTCTTTTAATATCACACACATACCTCGATGGAAAAACCAAGATGCCGATCTGATGGCTAGTATGGCTGCAAAACTTTTTCCTGATCTTAGATTAAACAAGAATAAATATTATGTTGAATTGATTTTTAGACCATCCGTACCTGATAACATCTCAAATTGGCAGGTGTTCGAAGGTGATGAGCAAATCCTTGAGTTCCTGCATTGTGAAAAGACATTCAAAAATGCATTCATTGATGAAAAGGAGCATGACAATCTTATGAATGGGAGCGAGGATGAGGAAAAATATCAGCCCAATATAATTCCCAAGTCAGTTTTCAAGATGGAGCACTTTTATGACCTACATGATAAATTTAAGCAGCTGACTAACTGCAAAACACATAGCTCAGCCATGAACTATGAGTCGGTCAAACTTGGAATTTAAGAAGACCCAAGAAATGTTAATTTGGGCTTGGGATGCTCTCCACAAGAAAAGGCTGCATTTGCTAAGCTTTTTAAAGAGTACAAGGACATCTTTGCATGGACATATGGCAACTTAAAAACCTTCGATACCGGCGTTATGCAGCATGTAATTCCTTTGGAAAAGGATGTCAAGCCCTACCAACAAAAGCTTCGTAAGATGCATCCAAGCCTAGAACCATTGGTGAAGAAAGAATTAAACAAAATGCTGGACGCTAAAATCATTTTTCCTGTCAGGCACACCCGCTGGGTAGCCAATCTCGTGCCAGTAAGAAAGAAAAATGGAGACATTAGGTTATGTATCGATTTCAGAAACCTAAAAAAAGCATCACAAAAAGATAACTATCTTGTCCCTTCTATGGAACACATTCTTCAATGTGTTTTTGGGTCTGAAATGTTGTCCCTATTGGATGGGTTTTCGGGATATAATCAAGTGTTGGTGTCGAATGGAGATCAACTTAAGACAACCTTCAACACTAAATGGGGCACTTATGCATATCGTAAAATGTTGTTTGGACTTATTAATGCGGGTGACACATTTCAGAGAGCTATGGACATAGATTTTCGAGGATTGATTAATAGATTAGTAGTGGTTTACATGGATGACATTACTATGTATTCGTATCACAAAAGGGATCATATTTATCACCTGAAACAGATCTTCAAAAGATTCCGAAGGTACGAATATTGTTGAATCCCAAGAAAAGAATTTTCACAATTATAGAAAGGAAACTACTGGGTCATGTCATCTCTAAAGAAGGTATTATTATTGATCTAGACAGAGTAGAGACCATCATGAGAATACAACCCCCTGCGAATAAAAGGGCAATGCAATCTTTTTTCGGGAAAATTAATTTCGTTAGGAAATTTGTTTCAGGTTTCGCAAAAATAGTGCGTCCCATTCAGCTAATGATGAAGAAAGATGTTGTGTATAGGTGGGAGATGAAGCTAAGAAATTGTTTCAACAAATTAAGGAGGCCATCGCAGAAGCTCCTGCATTGGTCAGCCCCAATTTTGACAAGGAATCCATTTTGTACACTTTCGCTTTTGATGTTTCATATGCTGCAATCCTCACCCAGAAAAATGATGACGGAAATGAAGTCCCTATTTCTTATATGAGCTCTAATCTTCAAGGAGCATAACTGAACTACCCAAACGTGGAGAAACAAGGTTTTGCGATTTTTAAAGTCGTGAAACATTTCCGCCCTTATTTATTAAAGGCCAGGACTAAAGTAATCGTTCCCCACCCTGTTGTAAGAACCCTCCCTGCAAAAGGAAATGGGGGAACAGAGAGGGAATTGGATAACCGCTCTTCAAGAATACGACCTCGAGATTAAGCCGGCAAAGATAGTTCGAGGGCAAGGATTGTGTAAGCTTGTGGCAGAAGCTTTGGTAGATAAAGAAGGGACGTCGGAAGAACCAGAAGTGCAGAGCACGTGGGACGTGCAAGTAGAATTCATGGAGGAGCTCAGATGGATTAATGAAATGCTGATGTGTGAGCACGAAACGTTGGAAGTCCCTTTGGACCCTGAGTCGTGGTATTACGACATACGCTTTTATCTAACACGAGGATCATGTCCTGAGCACATGGATGCATCACGAAGGAGAGCACTCAGATTAAAATCTAATCAGTATCACTTGGCCAATGACACATTATACAGAAAAAATTATGATGGAGTTTGGCTAAGGTGTTTGGAAAAGGATGACGCTGATCATGTCTTGAAAGAAATGCACGACGACCCAGCAGGGGGTCACTATGGCGGAGAGACCACTGCTCACAAAATATTAAGAGCTGGGTATTATTGGCCTACAATGTTCAGAGACTTGCATGCCTACGCTCAGAAGTTCAAGGTGTGTCAAACTGCCACAAGGTGAGAAAGAACACCAACCGTTCCTGTTGGGTGTGGAGCCTGATTATATTTTGTATTCAAAGGTCTTAGCTGGATGTATACCCCGGGAATATTGTACACCACTCCACACGAGGGGGGGGGGGGACTTGTCCCCCCCGCGGGGGTTCGTGGGTAGCACCCCCGAAGCTAAAAATAGATGTAAAATTGCCTTGTAAAAGTCTAGTAATTTCTAGTCAATCTGGGCCATTCATTAGGCGGATGATCTGACGGTAGAAGTTATGTTTAATTTAGGGTTTTTAGCCCTAGAAGGCAACCCCTCACTATATATAAGGGAATTTTATTGTGTCTATGTATATCTGTATTCTAAGTGAGGAAGGGAGAAGAGATTGAGAGTGAAGAGGGTGTTACAGTGGATCTGCTGTAGGTTATATCTCTTCAGTTTGCTAGATAATATAAAAAGAAGGACTGGTTGTTTCTCTGTGGACGTAGCCCAAACTGGGTGAACCACATATATCTGTGTCTCTCTTATGCATTTTCTGTGTTTATATTTCTGCAATATTTTATGTGTTCCATTGCTCTGTAATATATAATTTTCTAACAATTGGTATCAGAGCCGAAGGTCTATTTGGTTGATAAACTCGCAGGAGAGAAGGGTTCCTGGTTCAAGTGGGAGCAATGGCAGAAGATGGTAGGTTTAGGGTCGAAAAATTCAACGGCCAAAACTACCAGTTGTGGAAGATGCAGATGGAAGATTATCTGTATCAGAGAGATTTGTACCTACCATTGAACGGAAAGACAAAGAATCCGATGATTATGACAAACATAGAATGGAATATCCTCAACAGAAAGACACTTGGAACAATACGGTTGTGCTTAGTGGCGTCGGTAGCGTTTAATATTTCAAAGGAAACAACAACAAAGGTTTTAATGTCGACATTGGCCAAACTATATGAAAAACCCTCGGCCTCAAATAAGGTATTTCTTATGAAGCATTTATTTAATATGAAGATGTCAGAAGGTGGATCTGTTGCAGACCATTTAAATGATTTTAATATAGTTACAAGTCAGTTAAGTTCTGTAGGGGTAACTTTTGATGATGAAGTTATGGCTCTATTATTTCTGTGCTCATTGCCAGAAAATTGGAATGGTTTAGTTATGGCCATTAGTAACTCTGTCTCTGGATCTTGTACTTTAAAGTTTGATGATATTATTAGTGCAATCCTTAGCGAGGAAATGCGATAGAAAAGCTCCGGTGAGACATCAGGTAATGCTTTGACTGCAAATACTAGGGGAAGAAAAATGGAAAGAGGAAAGAGCCCAGGATATCGCAATAAATCAAGAAAAGGTAGATCCAAGTCCAAATCGGGGATAGTGTGCTGGAAATGCAGGAAGAAAGGACACCTGAAGAAAGATTGCAAGTCTCGGAAGGGAAAAGAAGGAGATGCGCAGTAAGAAACTAATCATGAAGCGAATGTAACGGGTGATGTGTTGCAATATGCTTTGATTCTTTCACTAGAAAATATAGTTGATGCCTAGGTGGTAGATTCAGGGGCCTCATTCCATGCCACACCTGATAAGAAACATTTTCATGATTATGTTCAAGGAGATTTTGGACATGTTCGTTTGGGTGATGATAAACCTTGTAAAATCGTTGTAGTGGGTACAGTTTTCATAAAACAACAGAATGGAAATCAATGGCTATTGAAGGAGGTAAGGCATGTTCCAGATCTGAAGAAAAATCTAATTTCAACAGGGCAGTTGGGAGGTGAAAGTTGTGTAACTAATTTCACAGATAAAACCTGGAAGGTCACTAAAGGATCCTTGGTAATAGCAAAAGGAGAAAATGTTGGTACATTATACTTATGCAATGGTATTTCTAATTCTGTTAATGATTTAACCTCTACAGGAGAAGATACGGCATTGTGGAATCATAGGCTCGGGCACATGAGTGAGAAGGGGATGCAGATTCTTCACTCAAGGAATTTGTTGCCAGGTTTGAAGCATGTTGATTTAAAATTTTGTGAGAATTGTGTTTATGGAAAACAAAAGAGAGTCAGATTCCTTAGAGTTGGGAAAGAAAGGAAGAGTGAAAAATTAGATCTTGTGCATACAGATGTATGGGGACCTACTCAGCTATCATCTCTTGATGGCTCTCATTATTATGTTACAATTATTGATGATGCAACCAGAAAAACCAAGAATTATTGTATTCGAACTAAATCTGATGTACTTGATACTTTCAAGAAATGGAAAGCTTTGGTTGAAAATGAGACAGGAAAGAGGTTGAAGTGTCTCAGATCAGACAATGCAGGTAAATATTGCAGCAAAGAGTTAGATAGGTACTATTCAGAGAATGGAATTCGTAGAGAGAAGATAGTTCCAGGAACACCACACGAAAATGGTGTGTCAGAAAGGATGAACAGGATAATCATGGAGCATGCAAGGTGCTTGAGATTGCATGCAGGATTGCCTTTACAATTTTGGGCAGATGCTATAGATACTGTTGTTTATCTAATAAACAGATGGCCTTCAAGTTCCTTCGATGGTGGTGTTCCAAAGGAGGCATGGATAGGTAAAAAGGTAAACTACTCTTTTTTAAAGACTTGATTGTGAAGCCTTTGTCCACATTAACAAAGAAAATAGAACAAAGCTTGAGGCAAAATCAAAGAAATGTACCTTTATTGGATATGGTGTTAATGATTTTGGTTATCTCTTTTATGATTATGAAAAACATAAAATCATTAGGAGCAGAGATGTCATATTCAATGAAAAGGTTTTGTATAGGGATCAGCTGCAGGAAAGGAAATATGAAAAAGAAAACAGAGAATACACAGTGCTTGACAAGATCACAGAAAAAGTGATGGTGCTTGAAAATCATAACGATCAATAGCCAGAACAACAACCACAATAGCAACAAGCATTTCAAACACCTGAAAGTGGTGTTAGAAGATCTACCAGGATGAGTAGGCCCCCTGAACGATACTCTCCTTCATTATATTATGTATTGTTGACTGATTCTGGTGAACCAGAATTCTATGAAGAAGCAGTGCAGGTAGAAACCAAGAAGAAGTGGAAGCAAGCCATGAAAGAAGAGATAGACTCCTTAGCACATAACCAAACTTGGGACTTAGTCAGGTTGCCTGCAAGTAAAACAACATTGTAGAATAAATGGGTTTACAAGTTGAAGGAAGAAGATGGAGGAAAACAGAGGTACAAAGCTAGACTTGTGGTGAAGGGGTTTGCACAGAAGAAAGGTATTGATTTTGATGAAATATTTTCTCTTGTTGTTAAAATGACTTCAATCATAACTATTTTAAGTCTAGTAGCAGTTGAAGATTTGCATCTTGAGCAGTTAGATGTAAAGACAACGTTTCTCCATGGGGATTTTGAGGAAGAGATATATATACAACAACCACAAGGATATGAGGTAAAATGTAAGGAGAAACTAGTGTGCAGGTTGAGGAAGAGCTTGTATGGCTTAAAACAGGCTCCAAGGCAATGGTATCTAAAATTTGACAGGTTTATGTCTGAACAAGGATATACTAGATGTCACTCTGATCATTATGTTTATCTCAAAAGGCAAAATGATGGCAGCTATATTCTATTGTTATTGTATGTAGATGACATGCTTGTTGCTGGTTCTAACATGCAGGAAATAAATGTGCTCAAAAGGAAATTGGCAAACTCATTTGCAATGAAGGATTTGGGTGCTGCAAAACAAATCCTTGGTATGAGAATAACTAGAGACAGGAAGAATCACAAATTAACATTGTCTCAAAGTGAGTACATAGAAAAGGTGTTGAAAAGGTTTAATATGAAGAATGAAAAACCAGTTAGTATACATTTGGCTAACCATTTCAAATTAAGTAAGGAGGAGTGTCCCAAGACTCAGGAAGAAATGGCTCATATGTCTAAAGTTCCATATGCATCAGCAGTTGGAAGCTTAATGTATGCAATGGTCTGCATAAGGCCTGATATTGCACATGAAATGGGAGTTGTAAGCAGGTACATGAACAATCCAAGAAAAGAACATTGGATGGTGGTGAAGTGGATTCTCAAGTATTTGAGAGGTACCACAAATCAAGCAGTATGCTTTGGTGGTTCAAACATTGCTCTACAAGGATACGTTGATGCAGATATGATAGCTGATAGAGATAACAGGAGGAGCACAACAGAGTATGTGTTTACTATAGGTGGAACAGCTGTTAGTTTGGTCTCAAAACTACAAAGTGTTGTTGCACTCTCAACAACAAAAGTAGAGTATGTTGCTGCTACAAAGGATAGTAAAGAAATGATTTGGTTACAAACGTTTCTGGAAGAATTGGGTAAGAAGCAGGAGTTGGGCAGGTTATACAGTGACAGCCAGAGTGTCATACATCTTGCAAAGAACTCTGCATTTCATTCCAAGGCTAAGCATATACAGCTCAAGTACCTTTTCATACGGTCAGCATTAGAAGATGGACAGTTGAAGTTGGAAAAGATACACACTAGCCAGAATCCTGCAGATATGTTAACAAAAGTTGTAACCAGGGAGAAACTAAGAATTTGCTTAATTTCAATTGGTCTTCAAGTATGATGAAGAAGATGAGAAACAGCCAGGTCCAAAGTGGAGTTATTGTCTAGAAAATGGAGCAGTGGTGGAGTTGCTATAATCAGTCTCCAAGTGGGAGATTTTTGGGTGTGGAACCTAATTATCTTTTGTATTCAAAGGACCCAGCCAGATGTATACCCCAGGAAGATTGTACAACCCTCCATGGGTGTGGGGTCCAGCAGTCCCTTGGCAGGGATTCAGGGGCAGCGCCCCCGAAGCTAAAAATAGATGTAAAATTTCCTTGTAAAAGTCTAGTAATTTCTAGTCAATCTGGGCCGTTCATTAGGTGGATGATCTGATGGTAGAAGTTATGTTTAATTTAGGGTTTTTTGCCCTAGAAGGAAACCCCTCAGTATATATGAGGGAATTTTATTGCGTCTATGTATATCTATATTCTGAGTGAGGAAGAGAGAGGAGATTGAGAGTGAAGAGGGTGTTACGGCGGATCTGCTGTAGGTTGTATCTCTTCAGTTTTCTAGATAATATAAAAAGAAGGACTGGCTGTTTCTCTGTGGACGTAGCCCAAACTGGGTGAACCACGTATATCTGTGTCTCTCTTATGTGTTTTCTGTGTTTATATTTCTACAATATTTTATGTGTTCCATTGCTCTGTAATATATAATTTTATAACAGTTCCCCTCAAGCCCGTTATGATTTATAGCCCGTTCCAGCAATGGGGCCTAGATGTCATAGGTGAGATCACTCCAAACTCTTCACAGCAGCATAAGTATATACTCATGACAACCAATTACTTCATCAGATGGACCGAAGCCATCTCGCTTCGGAAGGTTAACGAAGACGAGGTAATATATTTTATTGAGAAATTTATTATCAACAGGTTTGGCATCCCTGATGCTCTCATATTTGATAATGCTTCTTATTTTTCATCACTAAAATTGACTGAATTTTCTATCTATAAATCAATTCGCATAAGGTATGCATCAAACTATTACCCCCAAGGAAATGGAGTTGCTGAGTCCTCAAACAAATTCCTCATCCGCATAATCCATAAATCTCTCACCGACAACCAGAGGAATTGGCACAACACTCTAACAAACTCCCTTTCGGCCAATAGGGTCACCCCAAAAGTAGCATTAGGAAACTCCCCATGCTTCCTCGTCTATGGATAGGAAGCCATCTTGCCTCCCAACACCGCCCTTCTCTCTTTACAACTCTCCCAAGCCTCGAGAGGGACCCCTTCAACCTTACTTCAAAAAAGGATCAACCAATTGGTGAGGTTGGAGGAATTAAGAGATAATGCCAGAAATAAGTTCAGGGATCACCAAATTATTGTGAAGAGATGGTTTGATTGCCATCTGGTAGAAGATAAATATTACCAAGTCGGTCAGCTTGTCCTGAAATGGGACAAGTTGAGTGAGCCAAAAGGTAAGCACACGAAATTCCAACACTTATGGCTGGGCTCATTCCAAGTTGAGGAAAAAATTGGTCAGGGAACCTACAGATTGAAAACTTTACAGGGAGAAACCAAAAAAATCCCTGTTAATGGCCAACATCTTAAGAGATACTTCCAGTAGCCACCACATGGTGGTTACCTCCTGAGTAGGTTAGGATTCATTTTATTTTGTTGTTAGCTTAGTTATATTTTCATCCTGTCCGTTCTTGTCTTGCACAAAGTTTATCTTCCTTCTGTTTTGAATTTTAGTCCTTTTCAGTCAATTGATTTTGGTCTTTCAGTCTCGTTTTCACCTTTTATAACTCTCTTTTGATTGCCCTCATTCGCTACCTTCAGCCTTTTTCTTCCCTCATTAACTTGCTGGTGAGTCTGCAGATCCCAAATTCATTATTACCTTGCAAATCAAGTGAACCTTCGATGAGCCTATGAGAACTGGAAAATCAGCGGTAAAATTCGAATCGAAGCCACTCATTGGCATCTATTGGGAACTAGGTAGGCTCTGTTGATAACCTGGACACTCGAAGCATGTAGGGACATCTTTATAAAATGAAAAAATGTGTAACCACGGTTGGACTGGCATGGCAGAACGCTGCATTTTTAAAATCCCACCCAAACCTAGCCCATACTTGCCTATAAGGTTTGTAGTTATTCTCCAGTGGTTCCTCCTGCCACACTAAAATTTCCAATATCTGTCATCTACAAGTAAACCT
This sequence comes from Pinus tabuliformis, assembly GCA_031772625.1. Taxonomy (NCBI): domain Eukaryota; kingdom Viridiplantae; phylum Streptophyta; class Pinopsida; order Pinales; family Pinaceae; genus Pinus; species Pinus tabuliformis. The sequence goes on from CM062816.1 coordinate 1,584,552,613, forward strand.
CCTTTCATGGGCTAATCTCACTGTTGTATATCCTGTGGAAAATTTAATTGTGCTCTAGTCCTTGTGCCCGAAACTAGAAGGACTTATTTAAAAAAATAAAAAAATGAAATGTCGAGTCCTTGTGCCAATCTGGAAGGACAGGTTGTTTGGGAAGCTGGTTGGAGTAGGGAATGTTGCTGGACTCAGAGTACCAGTTGACACAGCAAGCCCAACCTTGCTTAAGCGGTTTAAAAATATGGCATGATCCATGACTGCGCCCCATTCGATCATACGAAAGTATAACACTAATTTTTTTTTTACATAAAGTGCAGATAAACATATCTACATATATTCATCAAGCTTGATGTGCGATAAAGAGTTGAGGTACACACCTAAACAGGTATTGACAAACCGGTGATGGCCCCGAAAGGATTTTGAAAGCAAAAAACAGGTAAAGGAGGGTCAATAAATCCCATAATATGACCATTGGAGAATGCCTGTCAAAACCCTATCAGTAAGTAGAAGCTATTTGTCTTTATCCCGCCTTAAGCGATTAATGCTGAAGTGGAACCCATGCTTGTCCGTCTATACAGTTTGCATTTCAAGTTTATCTTAACACCCTAATGTTCTACGGATCAAAGTTTATTTGGTAATAGAGATAACTGGTTCACCCAACGGTTCGCCATTTTGTTGTGGCCACAACCACCACCCTATTAAAACCTACTCTGGTGGCAAATTTGAATGGGTCCCTTAGATGTTTGATCTTTTGTTTCTTATTGGAGTTGTCACATGGGATTATGTCTTCAAAGCTGAATGGTTAAGGCCCCCTTAATAAATCTCTGTAGAATGATTTATTTATAACTCAGTCTAGCCCTTCATTCATATCCTTTCATCGGGACTTATTCAATCCTCATAAACCTTCATGGTACTCTATACCTGCACATATAACCAACCCCCACTCTCTACTATGGTTGTATTTGGACTCAACCCACAAAACCTTCTATCACATCTTTATTTCTATTATAACGCTTTTATAATAGAAATACTTTGCAGGCATACATAACATACCTTTTTCGCGTTTCCTCAGTCTTTACGCATTTCTCGATGCATGCCTTTATCGCTATCACAATCTCACAATTTCTATGGTTGCACTACACATTCCTCTTTTGCATCTGATATGCGATGACCTCCTGGACTTCAAATGCAATTAACCATGTCCATATCCTATCGGGTCCATCGTTACATCGCATATCGCATTTTGCATTAGGTAAGGGCTAAGGTCTATCTCCCATGAATAATTGCGATGCGATCAGGCCTCCAATCACATCGGACCTCGCAATCGGCACTTTCAACCAGTGTATCAGCCCAAGCTTCAACATTCCGCGATATGGTGGACCCGCAAGGATTATTAAACGCAACACATATGTTTTCAGGTCTGGATCCCATCGCAAATCGCAATCGGCAGAACCAAGGGTGATGTTGCATGTGACTGCCTACTGTGATATGCGATTGCGACTTGATCGCATCGCAACCTTGGCTGAACTAGGGGCCGATTCTTTCACACTTGCTCCTTTTTTATTTTGATATGCCTTTATCGTATCTCCCTCTTGCTTTTACCTCTTTTTATACCATCAAGTGATTCTTAAATAAAAATTGAATATTATAGACAACGAAAATGCTTGATACTATACACAGAGCTCCCAGTTACATAGTCCATCTCTTTATAAAAGTTTTAATGAGGGCAAGATTTGTTTTTTGGGCATTTCTTTCATATTTTTCATAATCATAGCTAATGTTAATTATTTCTGTAGGCAAGGATCAAGAGAAGAAAAGCGAGATCGAAGAGCAGACGCGTAAGCATCAGGAATGGTTGCAGGTAAAGGATGCATGAGCGGATCTGAAGAGTTTATATATACAGGTGTATTCTATTTAAGATCCGGCCTTAGGCATTCACGGTCAGGTTTCCATGTGTTGCCTATGTATTCCGAAAGTTATGTTGTCTTGGGGTTTCTCATGAGGAGATGACACGCAGTCATTCTCCATTTCATTGGCATCCATTCATTTCCCCCAGGAAATAAAACACTCCAACAAATGTGGCCTTGACGTGTCAGTAGTTTCACCGACCGTTCTACGTATGTATATTTTAATTTGTATATCGAAAAGGGCTAGAAGGTGGAAATTCAGAGGAAGATGGAGGGTCAGTTTCTTTCTGCATAACTATTACCTCCGGAGACATAAAAAGGGCTTTTGGAGGGGCAGAACAGGGTTTGATTTATTTTGCTAATAAAGAAGACTGTTTGGGTCAAGAAGAAGCCTTTTTTCAAATTCATTTTCCTTTTTTTTATGTTTGGAATTAGGGTGTTTTGGTTGGCATGAGGATATATGTTTTGTTTTTGTGCACAGTGATAACAGAAAACTTATGACTAGTCTTGGTTATTTGAATATAATTCGTTATCATGGTTAACTCATGAGCAGTCTCTGATTTGAAGCTACATTAAACATCAGTTGCAAGTTTTATTTGTAGAAACAGGAATGTGTATTCTTGTATGAATAATTAGATTGCAAGTAAGCTTAAATACAACCTTGTTCATCGATGAACTCAGTAATTGATTTATTTGGACTTGGAATCTATATATGATGTTTAATCTCTTTTATTATGCTTCTGCGGGATAGATTAGAATAGTTAGGACTAGCATAAGTAGGTAGAATCGGTGTAGATAGGACTTGATACATATAGGTTAGTTGTTTCTTTTGTTGATTTAATGGAAGTCTTCCTCCAGGGAGCAATCTTTCAACACCTATAACAGTTTACAGGATCCTTTGAAACCCGTTGGAACTAGCCATTCCAAACGAAAGCAGATCTAATCGGGGTCTGCGATTGGGTTGGTTCCCCTTTGTTGGCATAGCGAAAATTCGTTGTGTCAACAGGATCCAAGTGCCATTTCCAAGACACTATTAGGGACTAAGGTGTCATTATGGCAACATGCCACTATAGGTACCATTATGATATAGCCTTGTTATCAATCCAACTAGATATAGATACCATCTAGGCCTCTATGCGAAGACACCAACCCTCAAGGATCTAGGTATCATCAAGGTCAAACACAGCAACAAAGCTCCACATGACCAAGATACCCTCCCACACTGGGATCTAAACATCATCAAGGCCAAACCAAAACATGAGATCTAAATACTAACCAGGCCAAGGTGTCTTCCCAAGTACTAGCATACGAGAAATTTATCGTACTCATCTCTCCCTCTCAACCAAATCAGAGATATTGATTGATCCAAACATGCTTCAAACTTTCCAGGGAGAGATCAACACATCAGCTACTAGTTCATCATATTGTAGACACACGACCCTAATCACTTCCAATATATTGGTTCTTATTATCGATATGCTAACACAATCTCCAGGGTCTTCAACCATACAGATGCTTTCTTATGTCATCATAGTATCCAAACAAATCTTGACAGAATCTTCCTTCTCCAACTTCCCTAATAACACCAAACTCAACTTCAACACTTTTCAAAAAAATCAAATCTTATTCATGATACATAAATACCAACTATCAATAGTGCCTTAGCTATTATCCAATCTCATTCTCTCCTTATTATATGTATGAATGACACATCATGTTCTCCCTCTCAACTATGGAGGATATACACTTTGCTTCATTGAAGATTCCTCTCAACTTAGGGAGATAAGTTCATCAACAATTTTTCATCTTCACAGGCTCTTTCTTTTGCATCATCATATCATCAAATAATTTCGACCTTCCAAAACTTCATTCTTCTTATCTTCATATAGAAACAAGGTCATATTTCAATCATCAAAGTAAAATTCAATGTCATCGGGGTTCTTACAACTCCCTCTTTCCATCATGCTTATTACAAGGTCACCATCAAACACAAGGCAAGCTTACAACTTTACAATCTCTTGCAAATTGTGTGCCTCTTGTAAAGCTTAACAACAAGTAATACCAAGCACACAAATGTATATGTACAAGAGCATGAAATAAACTTTATCCATATAGGGTTAGCATGTTATCACAAGGAGAGAATATAGGGTTATCAAAGCTTAGATATTCAAATCATTAGCAATCAACTAGGGTTACACTTTCATGCCCTAGACTCTTACAATAACCTTTGCTAGGATTTTGTCACAAACCCTAGATACCATCATCAAAAATTTAATATTAAACATTATATATACAACAACTAGACCAAGTTAGGGTTTCAATCATACAAAAACATTTACACCTAGGGTTTCATTCCTAGGATCTTACATTAACTATTATAAGGGTTTTGTCATAAACCCTAATTCATCAAACCCTAAAAATCTAGGGTTTCATCATATGTTCTAGATATCATCAACAAACCTAAAAGGCTAGGGTTTTATCGAAATGAATAAATAACAAAATATGGTATGACAAGGGTTGATTTAATCTAGAGATCAATCACCCTAACAATATAAGAATCTTTATGATTCTATAACAAAACCCTATACATAAGAGAGTCATTAATGTAAAGAAATTTTAAAGACAAAATGATTGTACTGTCTTATATGATGAAGACTTGCTACAAACCTTTACACATACCTAGAATTTCTTCTTTCACAAACCTTGTAGGGATTCCTTTCGAAGGGCTCCCTCTTACCATGAAGTATAAACATTCTCATGGCATAAGATCAACATTTCTTTATGTACCTGCAACATTCACTGAAAAGTACCACCAAAAGTATACAAGTATAGGAACATAATCATGATTAGGGATATTTAGGATTTCCAGATGAAACCCTAAGATTCTTGATTTTACCTTTCAAAACATCAACCATAGGGTTTGAATTTTCAAATCCAATTCTACTCTTACTACCTACAAACCCTAGAGACCAAAATATAGGCTTTTTTATGAAATAATGGTCAGATCAGGCTTAGGGTTTTTACATTGACTAGGGTTTCCAAATACCAACTAGGGATTACTAGAACTTAGATGCCAACAAATTTCAACAATATGAAGGCTACAAACCCTAGAACCAAAAATAAGATCTAAAAACCCTAATCTAATTTGAGTTAGACCTTATATAAGTAAAAAACGATTATATGTACCTCAAGGAATACTTACCTTAGTTCTCCAAGATCACAAGAAGTTTGTTGCAAAGGTTTCTTCAAGATGTCATGATATTCTTGTTGCTTTCAAGAATGAACACTTCAGAAGGTGTTGAGGTTAAGGACTGTCGTCAAGGGGTAAAACATTTATTATTGATGTCATGATTAATATCAAATGGTACCCAATTGTAGCTTATTCTTTGACTGTCATAGAATTTCACAAAAGACTATTTTGGAACAGGTCTCGTATTTTCTTAAGCAATTTCCAAACCAAGCATCCTTCTTTTTACCAATTTTGTATTCTTAAATCTAGGTGCTAACATAAGTATCTTGTCCTCTAGATAGGGCTTCACATTTTCAATGTGTGCTATTATAGAAGAGACCTATAAGTTCTTTTAAATATATCTTATGGTGATATTTCCATTTTTGATGATGATGATATTTTTCAGGGCACATGATACTATTGAATTCCTTTAAGTTGGTCCCAAGATACTAGATGCTACCACCAAATATTTCCTTCCAATGAGCCAAACAAGAATAAGAGGCAATATCACTACTCTTCGACTTTTGGTTAGGATAAGATGTAGGAGCTGCTAGAACTTTTCTTTCTTTGTTTTCAACAAAAGGGTTGGTCCCAATGCTACTTCTTGATCTTCTTCAAGGTGATGCAATTCGTGTGATAGAGAGGCTATTATAAGCCTTGTCAAAGATTGATGTAGAATTCTAAGTATGACCTTTTGATTAGGGCTTCCTCAGTTAGTGAAGTAGTCCTTTCAAATAGACTCAACATGCTTTGTCAAAAAAAAGATTATTTTTATCTTTCAAGGTCAGTTTCTAAATCATTGTTTTTTTTTTCTAGTTAAGACTAACCTAAGTACCCACGGGGGATTTGAACCGGTGACCTATCGCAAGGAGTGTCTTAACAGCGCACCCATTCACCGTCAATCCACAGCCCCGTGGGCTGTTTCTAAATCATTGTTAAGGCTCAAAACTTCTATATATATGCGATTACTTCTTCGTTGTTACAGGATTTTGTAGTTTCATATCTCAGAAATGATTTATTCAAACCCTAATCTTCTTGCACAAAACTTTACTCTTCCACTCAAGGTACTTGGCCCAGCCTTTTGGATTTCCAAAATGTTGCTTCTCGACTCCTCTTACTACTTCGGCCTATAAGTTCAAGTATGTGGCTTAATTGCATAATATTTTGATCATAAATGTGCTCCTTCTTAGCTTGATTTTTTCCTTCTAGAAACTCATCCTAGAGAACTAGTGCAAGTAGTCTCATTACCTTTCAAGTTGTGATCCTCTCACTACCTTTTATACCAATGTCCTCAGCTCTGATACCATGCTGAGAAATCCTTAGGGCAGCATAGTTAGTGTTTTTTTTAATTTGATTTCTCTTTCTTGACACTTTCTTGTGATGTTCCTTATTAATTATTTTTTGAAATTATTACATCTTTATCATAAAGACAAATGTCAAATAATGAAGATCACAAGCACAACAAAAGAACACAAGATGTAGGCACTCAACCATTGAAAAACCTCTCTTCCAGGGGAAAATTGAAAAATTATTCCTCTTCTTTTAGAACCAAATCAGATCAGATGACCAAGACTTAAGGTTCCTCCAATCCACTAAGTCAGCCTCCTAAGAAATGCTTATTTATATAGACTCAAATCAATAAATTCAACGAAAGTCAAAATTCTCTTAATTTGTTGGTCAACTCTAATTTTCAGCCTTCAATTACAGGTCTACAACTTTTCAGCCATGAAAATATCATAAATCTTCGTCCTTTTCACATGTGTGAGCTGGAATAATCAAGAATTGGTTCTTTATTTCTTCTCCAAGGCTTCTCCCTTTATTCTAGTCTTCTCACACTCCTTTTCATCTTGTTTCTATTGGAGATCAAATGGATATTGATGATGGATACCACAAGGTCGAATTTCTCCTCTATATGGAGTGGTTGTATCTCCTTTATGAGGCCAACTTGACAAATGTTTTGAGGCCAACTTGGTGGAGGAGACTTATTTTACATCTTAACACAAAAACATTTTTTGTTCTTTGACATAAGGAGATCAAGAAAGGTCTTTTACATGATGACTATAACTATGACACATGACACAAACCCTAGAATCACATAATGGGTGCTTTGACCTAGAAATAAAATAAATAAAGCATGAAACCCATGCTTAAAAATTAAATTTTATTTTATAATATTTTTTTTCTTTCTTTTGACAAATACATTACATCGTGACTCAAAGACAATTATGAAGACCGATGCTAGTTACATTTCTCAACAAATGGAATACCTAGACTAGACATATACAAGTCAAGGAAATAGTTAATTTGAAGAGTAGATCAACCAAAAATTGCTGTAACCCCTCAAATAGGCTTCAAATTGAAGCTCGAATATGTTTTACGATTTCCAAGGCACAAAATTAATCAAGGAAGGATGACGTCAGCATTCTTGAGGAAAGAATTACCACCATGATTGCTGGATTTTTCATCTAAAAATGTATAGAGAGGTAAGCCCTAGGTTCATATCCACTAAAATGCATTCACATTAACCCTACAATAAACTCAGCCCTAGAAAACTCCCTAATGACTTGTCTTAAAAATCCTAGGAGATATAAAAAGAGAACATATTTCATTTTTGAAGATTTTTTACAACACAAATGTTGCCAATACTTAATCCTACTTGGGTGATGGAGTCTTGGGGATTTTTTGGAGAAAAAGGATAAATGCTTGTAGTAAGAGGGGAGAAATATGTTTTCCACTCTCAAAAACCCTATCTCTCTTTTTAATCAGGCGAAAAATTAAATAAAAGATGCACACTAGGAATTCTTTTGTGGATTTCAAGGAATAAAATATTTAACAAAAAATTCCAACTAATAATATGGTTTTAGTTATGGATCATAGAGAAACCCTAGCATTAATTCATTTATATGAAAAATAATGAAAAATCAACAGTAAAATTACAATTTCTTCTAAGAAAATACCTCCTTTAAATCCCAAAATACGTCTCCAATAAAATAGACAATCTCCAATAACAAATGCTCCATACAAAATATATCTCCACAAGTAGTGAAAAAGACAAGGATAATTCGTGCCCTATATGAGAGGGTTGAAATCTAAAGTGTGAGGACAATAAGTGAAATGGAGGGATACTATATTTATATGAGGTTTATCCCTTCACTTTTACAAAAAAAATATTAGCCTACAAGCCCTAAAACAAGTTTGAATTTGAGTGTTTGACAAGAGAAGGGTTACAAGCCAACCCCATAGCTCAAATCAATAAACTAATGCCATAAAATCCCACATGTGTGGATCAATGTCCTCCAAAATCATGCCCTTTTTGGTCCATAAATTCTACCAAAAGGCATGGGTTGGACTGATGAGATATCCCATCATCATAATCAACTCCAAGTCTTGAGAAGAGACCTCAAGAAGTGCCTCAAAGTGTCTCCATGTCCAAAACACATGCTTTGGGCACCCTACATAACCCTCTTAAGGGCTAGATGGGTGACATGGCACTATATCTCTCCAATGTTTGGGATCCATGGGTTATCATGGTTAAAGCATATTGAATGGGTTTAGCAAGGTTAAAGCATATCAAATGGGTTTTTCATGGTTAAAGAATATCAGATGGGTTTAGTAAGGTTAAAGCATATTGGATTAGTTTAGAAAACTTTAAGTATACTGGTACCAGATGGAATGCTAACAAACATTTGTCCTAGGTAGGTTTATGGGAAAAGTCCAATCATCAGACGATGGTAGTGATGTGGATGACATGTGAGTAATGACTTGTCAACAGTGAGCCCCCATAATCACCCCATACTGGGGCATTGGGATATCGAGCACTAGGTGTATAGTAAAAATGTCGAAAAGGAAAAAGGATTGTATATGGTGTGACATGGTAGAGATGATGTGGCATGCTGGGCGACACTAGGTGGTGGTCTATGTGACATGGAATATTGTAAGGAGGACATGTGGCACTCATTTTTGGTCGATTTGGATGGCCAAGATGATTGATAGGTGACGTGTGGAAGGTACATGTTAGCGCTTAGATACATGGAAGTAATTGATTGGTTGCAATAGATGAAATGGTAGGTTAAGTGCAAGGTTAATTGGAAAATCACATCATAAGATGGGTCCCCTACCAAAGTACCAACATACCAAGATGCATAACAAGCCTGAGCATTTTTTATGTGGCATTCCTGGTATGTAAAGGCTCCATCACAACGCCAAGTCATATGGTGATTAATGGTTTAGCACATGGAGCTAAAGGGTCAAGGAAAGTAATCTAGGTAACTATGTATCTGGTGTGTTCAAAGGGTGACTTCAATGAACAACTCAAACTCTATATTCATTGGAATAATTAATTAAAACCATGATTAGGGAACATGGTTGTATTCCCTTATGATTAAGCTACTGGGAACTAAGGACTAATGCTTAACAATGTAGAATATTAGGTCTTTGGTATACGGTATGGATGGTAAAGGTTCTATATGTCACAATTCTACACAAAGGACATGGTCACAAACAATGGCCAGGAAGAGGTAAAGGGATCAAGCACCTATGGTTTAAAGAGGTTGGACATAAGGGAACTATAGGTGAAATGCACCATACAAATAATGCAAAAATAAGCTTGGTTCCATTATAAATATGAATTGAAATGTTAAATAATTGTAGGTGTATATGCATGTGAGTAGTGGGAGAGATATGTGTGAGAGGAGTGTTGGTTAAGAGAGACAAGAACTGATAGATGCACTAGTGAGACATGGATAAGATAATAAAGAAAGTTGTAGGAGATTGTTGAGAGTGTGTAGGAAAGCTGAGTGGTAAGAGGAGTTATGTGACCGAGTCAATATACAATAGCATGGGTCAATACCCATGGTAAAGTTTGAACTTATGAAAGAGGATGTATTCTATAAATACATGGTTAAACAATTGAAAGTGTTTCCAAAACTGTGTATATGTGAAGGCCAATGAATACTCAGGGAGAATTGCTAAAAACCCGTGAGACTAAGTGAGATGTAATATAATTTGAGTAGAGAAATCCTGAGCAAATTGAACTACATATTAGAGTGTTGTGACAATTTCGATTATGAAGCGACAAAGAACATATAGATCAAAATGATGAATTTAGTTGTAGTAGAATGTTAAGTCGAGTTACATCAAAAGATGAGAGTTGAAGAGAGACTAGATCAAAAGTGAAATGTGCAGAAGGGGTTGATTGGATCATCAAATATTCAAATTGATAATATAAAACAATGACGAGATTGATGTCTCCAACAAGTTGGTGCTTGTAAATCAGGGATAGGTGTATCCTTTGTAGAAATTCCTTGTAGATTCACGTTGCTTATGTAATTTTCTAAAACAAAATATTTGAATATACTCTACTCATCAACAGAATCAATTAAACGATCGAGAAATCACAACATAAACATGAGACAAGATTCAATCACATATTCTTAGATATTTATCTAAGGGGAAAACAACTGCTCAAAACCCCTTCCTATCTGTATTGCATTAGTCAGAAAATAGAAAAGAAATACAATGCTTGCTCAAGCCCGAGCAACCTATGCACTAGTATAATCTATATCACTACTTCCTAGACAAGATCTCATCAATACTTAACCAAATCCAAGCCTACCCAAGTCCCTATTTCATTGTGTTGTTCCTCCAATAATTAGTCCCCCTATTAATTAGGGAAATTCCCATTTAGAATTGTGCAATCCCAGTGGGCCCCTTCTCTGACTGTATACACCACTTATATAACTTGGATAATTATACAATTGATAATACACTGCCCTTGAACTCCAATATCAACTCGGTAACTCAAATTTCATGCATGGATGAGTTAATTATTATCGATTTATCAGGTAACTGGTTGAACATTGAAGCTGCACCCCACTACTAGACCTCCTACTAGTTCCTCCAACAGTTGGAACTAGTTTAACGGACTTTAACTCAGTTTAACTATAGTTTAACTGAATTAAATTATTACAACTCAAATTAAACTCAACTTAGGCTCCTAAAATTTAGGAACCACTCTACATGACTCAAGTTAGGCCCTCAACTCGTATTAACCAAGCCAATTAAGTGAAACTAACTTAGTTAACTCATTCTTATTGTCCTGTGATGTGGAATTACAATTTTCTCCTAATTTAATACAAGGGAAAATTAAATCAAGATTTTCTTGTTGCCATTTTCATCACTCCCTCTCAATAAGAAAGGGATTCACATCTACCCTAATCTAGCACCTTTGGAATGTAATTCATCCAACACATTTCACTGTTGTTGTTGCAACTACAATATCTACAACTGAGAAGCATACAAAAAAAACAAACTAAATCAATTGTGTCTGCAACTATCTACTAGGAAAATTTTGTTGCTGCTAACTCTTCTATTGATCCTCCTGCTCTGCTATCAACACTCCTCTACACTCCTGAATATATCAATGATACTGATCCTCTTGTTATTGTATAATGTGGGCCCATGTAGCAAGGTAATGATCCATGAGACAAATACACCTCAATGGACTTTGCCCACGTTTTTGTACTCTTAGACTAAGGATCTACATCACTCCACCTCACTCCTGAAGGTATAAATGCATGTGATACCTTTTCCCACTTGGATCAAACTCTCCCCCTGCTCGAGGTATTTGGTTGAGTAGATGTCTCCACTCTACCTCTTGTCTGCTTCTCCATTTGTGGTTTTTCCACAACTTCCTAAGGTTGCTTCTGGGTCTGCATGTTTAGAGTTCTAACATGCTCCCTCTCAATCATTAAATCTCTAGTCGCTTCTTTGCTCCTTAATGCTTTGCATGAATATTCTACCTCAATTGAATATAGGTTCTTGACATGAACCCCCATCTGCTTCACTTGTCCCGTGGATATGTGTCTCAGGAATTTCTTTTCTTTGCTAAAGATCACATCATAGCCACGGTCTTCCAAAAATGCAATGGAGACAAGATTCTTCCTTAGACCTGATATATACATGAAATCCTTGAGCCTAAGAGGGGATCCAAACTCCCTTTGAAAGGTGACATTACTGATCCTAGTCGCACTGTACCTTTTGTTGTCTCCAAACTCAATGTTCATATAGAGATCTTTCTCCTCCAAGTCACTGAAAAATTATGTTTTCCTCGTCATGTGGAACGAGACACCACTGTCTAGGTACCACATGCTCCCCATCACTGTGCTTACCATGCATACAATGAGAGTGAAGTGAAGCTCGAACTGTGAAGCCAAAGATTCACCTGTTGCTACTACTGCAAGCTCCTTCTTGCTTGCCTTTTTCTATGGACACTTCATGACATTGTTCTCTAATTCATGACAATTAAAGCACTTGATTTTGGACAAGTATTTCTTCTTTCCCTCTTGGCTAGAATGAGCCTCACCTTGGGAATTCTTCCCCTTGGCCTTCTTTACTTTTCCTACTAATTCAAAGTCCTCTTCCTCTTCTTTGGAAGAGGTCCCATCTCTGGTATTCTGCCTTATATCTTCATGTACCAAATCAAACCAAAGGCGTTCCCAATTTGGTAGCTTCTCCCTCCCATTCATCGAATCCTGGTAGTTGTGTTAGATCTTGGTAAGGCCTAGAAGTGTTAGGCTTACCAAATCATCCTCTGCTACAGTAACACCAACTTGACCAAGTTCATCACGACACTTTGTGAACCTTATCAGGTACTACATAATGGTGTCGTTCTTTTCCGTCTTGATCTTCTGAAACTTGTCCTTGAGTGCCAACTTCCTGTGTTCAATATTGTTCTGGAACAAATATGTCTAGGCCTGCCACATTGCATATGGGGTCTCTTTCCTGAAGAGATTCAAGACAATATGGTCTTGAACTCCCTCCAATATGATCCTCCTCACCTTTGCTACACACTTCTTCCATTTTGCTAGATCTTGAGCATCAGATGTTGGAGGTTTAAGAATATCATTGTCTATGAATTCCTTCAGCCCGTTATCTTCGAAAACTACCTCCATCAAGTCCTTCCAAGAAATATAATTTGAGCTACCCTCAAGGGCATACTCGAGTCTCAATCCATAGAAGGACATCTGGCTAGCTCTAAAGAATGATACTGGAAATTTGATTCACTTGCAAAGACAAACTCAAATTATTCTTTTCTATTTTGATTCTCGCTCTGATACCATGTAGAAATTCCTTGTAGATTCAAACTGCTTATATAATTTGATAAAATAAAATACTTGAATCTACTCTACTCATCAACAGAAACAATTAAACGATCAAGAAATCACAACATAAACATGAGACAAGATTCAATCACATATGCTCAGAGATTTATCTAAGGGGAAAGAAACTGCTCAAAACCCCTTCCTATCTGTATTGCATTAGTAAGAAAATAGAGAAGAAATACAATGCTTGCTCAAGCCCGAACAACCTCTACACTAGTATAATCTATCTCACTGCTTCCTAGACAAGTTTTGGTCAATACTTAACCAAATCCAAGCCTGCCCAAGTCCCTATTTCATTGTGTTTTTTGTTGGGTTTTGTTATATTCTTTCCATGACTAGCCCACGTAGTTAACCGAGAGGTTAGAGGGGGGGTGAAGCTCCCCCTTCGTTGCGCTGATTGCGTAGAAGGGGGGTCACAGGGGGTTTGAGGGGTGTAGGTAACCCCACTCTATGGGGTCCTTGGTTTTGGAACCTATGTTAGGTTGGGAATACCCACCTATGGTTTTGTGCATGATTTTTTCACATGTTTTTGGATGCGATGGTTTTCGTTCCATTGTATTGGATGCTTTGGCATGTATAAATATGTATTATAACATTGAAAGGAACATAATGAAAAAAATCAAACTGGTAGTCCCGGTTTTGGGATCCAGGGGAAAATCTCTGTGTATATGCATTTTATGTGTTATGCTCTCGCATTGTTTATTTTCTGTGTTTTAGAATTCGTATGCAGGTAATTCTGTACGGGGTTAAAACCTACATTTTTCCTTAAGGAATTAGCCCCTATTAATTAGGTAAATTCTCAATTAGAATTACGCAATCCCTGTAGGCCCCTTGTTTGATTGCATGCACCACCTGTACAACTTGGATAATTATGCAACTGATGGTACACTACCCTTGACCTCCAATCTCAACTCGGTAACACAAATTTCATGCATGCATGAGTTAATTATGGTTGACTTATTAGATAAATGGTTGAACATTGAAGTTGCACCCCACTGCTAGAAGTCCTACTAGTTCCTCCAACAATTGGAACTATTTTAACTGACTTTAACTCAGTTTAACTAAATTAAACTATTACAACTCAACCTAGGTTCCTAAAATTTAGGAACCACTCTACATGACTCAAGTTAGGCCCTCGAATTGAATTAACTGAGCCAACTAAGTGAAAATAACTTAGTTAACTCATTCTTGTTGTCTTGTGATGTGGAATTACAATTTTCTCCGAATTTAATTCAAGGGAAATTAAATTAGGATTTTCTTGTTGCCATTTTCAACATCCTTCAGGTGGGTACTTGTAAATCAGGGTATGGCTGTCTCCTTTTGGTTAGTGTCAATAAATTGATGTAACAATCGATTGTTGCCAACATTCATCTATAAAAAAAATGTTGTTATGCGGTTTTCTCCTACATTGCTTTCCACAAAAAAATCTGAGTCTCCTGATTTATTTATGCGCATTTTGATCTATGGTGTTTGTGTATGTTTGAATATGACTTGTAAGAAATAGCTTAAAGAATTCAAATATTGTTAAAAACTATATAATATTGATTCACCCCCCAGCTCTTAGTATTACTTTTTCAATAGTAACAAGGGCACCATTGAAGAAGCAACTGCTACAACTCTGCTTGAAGTTGTAGTTGTTGCAATTCCACCCTAGGTAAACCTTGTTGCATCTCCATAGGTTGATATTATCGCAACTCCAGGGGTCGAAATTGTTACGACTCCTAAATATAAGACCCTATAGTAGAATAAGACCCTATTGCATCTCCACAACAAGAAGAAACCAACCACGATAGTGATGTGGAGATTATTTCAAATTTGAGGCAAGTATTCAACAAAGAGGTTGAGGTGGATAAAAAATAGGGTCACATGTGTAGCAACACCTAGGAGAAAGAGGACAATATACACCAAAAAGGAAGAGCTGACTCTAGTTGTTACAACTCAAGAAGATCAAGAAGAAACCCTTTGTTGGAAACAACTATTAATACTAAGAGGGGGCCATGAATTAGTATCAAGGCCAATTTTAACTTTTATGCCAATTTATATTTTCTCTTTTAACTTGGAAACCATTCAAGTGAGAATTCCACAAATAAAGACATAAGAAACAATGTAAGTCATTCACATGAACATACACATCAACACCATGAGCAGCTAATAAAAGAACATAAATATTTAAAATGGAAACCCAAAAGGGAAAAACCACCAATATTTGGTTATTATGATGCAAAATATGATCTCCTACTCTATTTACATCATATGTGTTTCTGAGCACCCACTCACAGGAAGCACCAACTCTCTTAGATTGTTTGCTAGCACTAACAGGAAGCACCAACACTCTCTTTTATAGACACCTAGTTAGCTTACTATGAAGCACCAACTTCATGGATTTGTTTCAAGCACCAACTTATAGGAGGCACCAATCCCTAAGCTATCCTTCAGACATCCACTAATATGGAAGCTCCAACTCCCTGTTTTGTAGGCTCCAACCCACACTAAATAAGGAACTCACTACTCTCCATTTTTGGCTCTCACTCAACCTTATAACAACTCTGCATTCATTCTTGGCTCTCTGTACTACCATATATCTACCCTCTGTTCACCTCAACAAAATTACAAACATTTTTCCCTCTATTCTCGGCCCTCATCACCTTAGCGACCTTACACACATGCTCTTAACCTTCATTCTCTCTACACCATCAACAACTCTTGACCTTCATTCTCCACAGGGACTCTTAGGCCTTCTAAGAAACTCTCTACATCACACTCGCTCAACACACTGTTTCCTTCCACACATTCAAACTCTATGTTCTTGAGCTTTATTCCTCTTCTACACATGGAATGATGCAAGCTTTTTCAACTTATCACTCTACCTAAGTGTACCTCAGTATGGGTTACCTCTTGTTCTGTACTGTTTCTTGGCCATTGCAACCATAGTGATCAAAGAATGGGATTTTGAATGCTTTTCCATGTTGTAGATTGTTCTAATTCCATCATGCACACTCAAGGAGTACCACCATTAAGTTAAACCTGTTTAATCAATATGGCCATCCTTTGTTTCTCTTTAAAGTTGAAATTGTATCAATAAAAGGCTTCATTGATTAGTGCCTTAGTCAAATGGAGAAAAATTGGTTTTCCACATCAGTAAGATGACTTGGATTGCAGTTATTTAGAGTGACATGGCCTTTTCTACTAGTTAAGTAAATAAATTCGAGTTTGTAAGCTAGAAGTAGAGTTGTACATGATTTGATTGGTAATATCTAGCAATCTAGTTGATTTATTGTGAGTTGAACTTAGTTAATTCACCTCAAGTCCTTAGTTGAGTCAGTTGAAGGTTAGTTGAGTAGTAGAACTGTTGTTAACTCGGTGATCTCTCAGTTAAACTAGTCAATTAGCTAAAAATAGCCCAGATATGCATTAAATTCAAATTGCTTAGCTGGAGTGGAGGAAAAGACACATTGTAATTATCAATTGTATACTAGTTGAGTGCACAAGCTTGATAGTTAAGTAGGTGAATCATTCCTTGGGAATTGTTCAATAAAATAGGAGAAAAATCCTATCTTTTAGGAGCTACTTTCCTCCAAGATCGCACAGGGAAATAAGACCTAGATGGGGCCTTGAATTGGTTAAGTGTTTGCTAGAGAAAGACAGTCAGTAGAAGAATAGGTTTACAGTACAGGGCGTGCTTCAGGATCGAAAGCAAGACATTGTAATAGTTGTTTATTCTCATCTGATTAATGAAAAGAAGCAAAGGGGTTTTTCCTAGTTGGGTTCCCTTGTAAATCATTGTGTTCTTGTGTTGTTTTAATGGATGCATGTTATTGCATGTGCTTCTATCGTATGTTTTCCTTTCCGCAGAATAGTAGAAGAAATTTTTGTCTCTTGATTTCAATTCGATTTCATTAACAACTGCAAATTTTGAGTTATTTCTACATGGTATCATAGAAACGGAAGACTACATAGAAAACTTATTCTAGATATTCTCTCAGATAAATTTCGATTTGTAGAGTTTTTAGTGCAGATTCTCTTCAGTGTGGGCAAAATGTCTTTTAATGGATTTTTGATTGGAAAGATACAATGGAAGCTGTCCTGGATGATAATTGAGTATGTGAATACACAAAAAATGATATTCCAAAACCAACAACATTAGATGTACAAGCACTTTCTCAGTGGAAGAAAAACACAACAAGAGCTAGGAGGATTATTCTGGAGGGTGTCAGAGATCATGTGTTTTTGAACTTTCATGCAAAGGTGACTCTTTTTGTAATGTGGAAAACTCTCACAGATCTATTCCATAGTAGCAGTGATGCTAGGAAATTGGCATTGAGAGATAAATTCAAGAGCATTCGAATGCAGAAAAATGAAATCATTCCACAATACCTATCCAGATTCACTCAGGTTCAAGATGAACTTATAGGAGTAAGCGAAAATGTGCCATTATCTGAACTTGTGAGCTTAGCACTCCTTGGCCGTCCAAAATTTTAGCATAACTATCAAGATTTAGTTAATGGAAGAGACAAGCTACGAGATTGGGATAGACTTTGGTCTGATTTGGTGCAGGACGAGAGTAGAAGAAACACTAGATATGGTGTCACATGCATTGCAGATGAGGAAGAAGATTGTGCTGTTGTTGGCAAATGAAAGAATTCCATAGGCATGAAGGTCCAAGGTGAGGTAGAATCTAGCTAGAACCATGGCAAGAAGAAAGACCTTAGAAAAATTAAACGCTTTCATTGCCATGAGTATGGACACTATGCAACCAAGTGTTCACATAGGAAATCCAATAAGGAGCCTGCAGTAGGAGCAAGAGGTCAATCACTTGCCTCACAGTTCGAATTAGATTTCACCTTAATTGCATGCATGGCCAAAACTGTAATGGGGAGTGTGTGGTACCTAGATTTAGGTGCCTCATTTCATATGAAAAGATGAAAAGGTTATTTAGTAGCCAAGAGGAGAAGGATCTCTAGATGCATATAGAAATTAGTGACAATGGGAGATACAGTACCAAAGGAATTCGAACTGTGACCTTTAATAGGGAGTCTGACTCCCATATTCATCTGAAAGATGTCATGTATGTACCTGGGCTGAAGAAGAACTTGATCTTTGTTGATGTATTGGAGGATAGAGGCTATGATGTTGTTTTCAATAAGGGGAAGCCTCTCTGAGACATGTAGCTACCAAGAAAGTGAAACCGATTGGAGTTAGAGTGAAAAATTTCTATAAACTTGAGGTGGAAGCTTGCGCTGCACTGAGTAGAAAGGAAGAAAAGGTGCAAAGTTGAGATGTTGGAGAACTCTGGCACATGCGCATGGGACACTTACACCATGGGGCCTTAAAAATCATGCAACATATTACCACCGGTCTCCCAAAATGCACCCTTGACCAGCATGATGTTTGCAAGGGATGCACATTGGGGAAATATGTCAAATCCACCTTCTAGGGCCAAGATAGCAGAGCGGGAGCAATCTTGGAGTGAGTCCACTATGATGTATGTGGACCATTTTCTATAGCCTCTACATCAAAACACATGTGTTATGTGATTTTTGTTGATGACTTTTCTAGAAAATGCTGTATTTTCTTCATGCAGAAGAAGGATGAAGTTTTCTCAAAATTTGTTGAATTCAAAGCATTGGTTGAAAAGGAGACTAGTAAAAAATTGAAAGCCCTGAGAAGTGACAATGGAGGAGAATTTGTTTCTAACACCTTCAAGGACTTTTGTGCCAAAGAGAGTATTAGAAGAGAACTGATAGCACCCCATAATCCACAACAAAATGGGGTGGCTGAAAGGAAGAACATAAGCATAGTGGGAGCAATAAGAGCCATGTTGCATGATCAAGGGTTTTCATTACATCTATGGGAAGAAGCATGCAACACCACAATTTATTTGTAGAACAGGAGCCCTCACAAAATACTTGGCATGATCACACTTGAAGAAGCTTTCTTTGGGAGGAATTCAGATGTATCTCATTTTTGAATTTTTGGAGCTAATATGTATTGTCATGTCTCCAAGGATATCAGGAAGAAACTTGAGCCTAAAACTAAGATGGGAGTATTTGTAGGATACACATAGACATCACATAATTATAGGGTGTATTTTCCCTCACTCAGGGTGACAGTAGTGAGGAGAGATGTCAAATTTGATGAGGAGAAGCCCATGAGATTGATCCAGGTGGATGTTGGTGGCCACCCACCTATCCCATTTGGACCCCCACAACTATCTCTTTCAGCTTTTCAGTTTCCTTATTTGTTGCACAATTTACTATTTTTAACAGTTTTTTGGGTCCTAAACTTCCGGAGCTGTTTTGAGGCCCCAAACAACGTTTTTGGGAAATTTGGGAGCAACATGGGTTCATGGATTGATGTTGCTCTTTCCAAAGTTGTACTGCTCGAATAGATATTTTTAACAAGCTATTGTACATGTCAAACAGAGATCGGGTGCCAAAGTTACGACCCCGGGAAGTTGATGTACCAATTTACCCAAAACGGGGCCCACGATTTGGCGTTTCATCTCCTAGGGTTAGGTTTTTGGATGTTAGGGTTTTCCATTGTTTCTCAATAATAAATAGGCCTTCGAGCCTCATTGTAACATAGTTTAGAGGCATGTAGCCACCACATCTCTTCTCAGAGATAAGCTACCATCGCCCTAGATGGTTTATTTCCATTTCTGTTTATAAGCATATTTCAGTGTTTTACATTAATGAAATGAAGTATTATTTCCACTGCTTCCCTTTATTTATGGTTGTTTCTGTAATTTTTTTCATTCCTGTTTAAATCTAGATCAGTGGTATCAGAGCGGTTTGCTCTTTCTCTATATTTCTTTGCATGTCCCCAACAAGGTCGGGATATAAGGAGTTAGGGCTTGAACTGGTCAAACCTTTACAAGACCAGCGTCACAAATCCCGACAACTTCCCATGGCGGATGAAAAGAAAGATGAGGGGGCAAGAGATCCTATCAAAATCTTTCTCGAAGAATCCATCGAGCGACAAAGGAACGTGATGATGGACAACTTTGCCTAGATCCTTCAGCGGCTACCCAGGGGCGACGCATCGACTTCCAACAGCTACTCTGGAAACACCACAGTGTTTAAGGTACAAGTTAATTTTGAAATCCCCATATTCGAGTTTCAGATAGATGCAGATGCCATCGATAAATGGTTAAATCTACTAGAGGTTAATTTTCTATTCATGATTTTTCCATTTGGGAAAAGATTATTTTCTCTCTGCTCAAAGTAGCCCCCCACGTCAAGGACTGGTGGGAAACCTACTGCAAGTAGAAGGATGAAAGTACAGGTTCACTATTTTCAGCTGCACCCACTTGGAATTCATTCCGGGATGCCATCAAGGAGCATTACTACCCTATCGGAAGCTATGAGGATCAATACATAAAGTGGACCACGCTGCAGCAAGGAAGGGACCAAGATGTACTAGAGTTTACCAATATTTTCCGTACCCTTCGCACAAAGTTGGGTGTCAAGGATTCGGAGCAGCATTTGGTACTCAAATACTGTGACTTCCTGCACAAGTACATCTAGGAAGAAATAGAATTCCTAAACATCTCCTCGCTCGGCACGACATACTGATATGGCATCAAGATCAAGAAAAAGTTTAAACAAAAGAAGCGAGACTTTGGATCTACGAATCTGAAGCAAGGAAAAGGTGCCCCCAAACCACAAAACAAAGGACAAAGCCAAGGTGGGGCGGCCCAAGACAACCTGCCAAAGCTGTAAGCAAAGAACAATGCCACGAAGTCGAAAAAGGACACAGGAAAGTGGTGTGAGTTCCATAAGAGCTCCACTCACAACACAATTGAGTGTTGGGCCAAGCAGTCACTGGTGGTTGAGCTAAAGGTTTCAGAATCAAATGCATGTTCTGACTCTTAGTTAGAACTTGACAAGGGGAATGACAAAGGGAAGCAGATTATCGATGCAGAGCCCAACGCTACCATTGCCACCACGAAGATCCAGAAGGAGGAACCCAAAGATCCAAAGGAGGAGGAGTGTCTTTTCCACTCACAGATGTGGGTGAAGGGTTCGCCGATGCAATTCATTATCGACAGTGGCAGCCAAAAGAACCTCATTTCAGTAGAAGTCGTGAAGTAGTTGGGCCTACCGACTACACCACACCTACATCCATACAGTATCAGGTGGCTTCACCAAGGATGAGATCTCCGAGTCTGCCAGCAGTGCCACCTTCCTTACAACATCAAGCCCTTTACAGATGAGGTATTGTGTGATGTTTCACCTCTTGATGTTTGTGATGTACTATTAGGCCAACCATACTTATGGAGGCGACATGATGTGTATGAGTCAAGGCCTCATGTTATTATTATTACTTTGGGTAATTCATTATACAGGATACCGAAGGTAGCCCCACCTACCACCACCTCTTTGATCACTGCTAAGAAAGGCATCAATCTCATCTACCAGACTAGGAAATTCATTTTCTGACTAGTTCGCTCCCAAAGTAAGGGGAATATCGTCACCACATTCATTACCCCCGCGAAGGGTTCCTCCACGCAACGACAGTAGTAGAGGGATACGATCATGAAAGAACACAGAAACATTTTCTCCTCACCCACAAGGGTACCACACAAGTTTCAGGTGGGCGACAAAGTCTGGTTGCATCTACAGAAATAACGCCTTACAAGAGCCCATCAGAAGCTCAGACCACTCTGACATGGTCCTTATAGCATTACCAAGGCTGTGGGAAATGATGCTTTGGAGCACAACATTCCTCTATTCCTTTGCCTACATTGAGTGTTCAATGTGGAACACCCTCTACCATGCTTCCCACCATTACTGGACACATTAGAGATTGCAAAACAACTCACCAAGGACAAAGTTTAGCAGATGGAGGAACTCAACGCAATGGGGACCATTGCTTCCTAAAGGGGGAGGAATGATCCAGGTGGATGTTGGTGGCCATTCACCTATCCCACTTGGACCCCCACAACTGTCTCTTTCAGTTTTTTATTTTCCTTATTTGTAGCACAATTTACTATTTTTAGCAGTTTTTCGGGTCCTGAACTTCCGGAGCCGTTTTGAGGCAGTAAACAACGTTTTTTGGGAAATCTAGGAGCAACATGGGTCCATGAATTGATGTTGTTCTTCCCAAAGTTGTAGTGCTCGGATAGATCTTTCTAACGAGCTATTGTACGCGTCAAACAGAGATCGGGTGCAAAAGTTACAACCCCGGTAAGTTGATGTACCAATTTACCAAAAATGGGGCCCACGATTTGGCGTTTCATCTCCTAGGATTAGGTTTTTGGATGTTTAGGGTTTTCCATTGTTTCTCAACAATAAATAGGCCTTCAAGTCTCATTGTAACACAGTTCAGAGGCATGTAGTCGCCACATCTCTTCTCAGAGATAAGCTACCATTGCCCTACCATTGCACTAGCTAGTTTATTTCCATTTCTATTTGTAAGCATATTTCAATATTTTACATTAATGAAATGAAGTATTATTTCCATTGCATCTCTATATTTATGGTTATTTTTGTGATTTTTTGCATTCCTGTTTAAATACGGATTAGATATGCTCTCTAGAGTGAGAGATGAGTATCCCACCAAAGGAGGAGCTTCTATCTCAAAAGGAGGAGCCTTAGACATAGCTTCAAGATGTTGTGGAGTAGCCACATGTGGAGGAGCAGACAAGATGTCGAGTGGAGGCACCCACTCAACCATAATCTTCCATAGAGGGGAGGAAGAGGACTAAAGAAACTGGAATATTGGTACAGGATTCATGAGAGCATGTGGGAGCTCCTACATCTTAGCGCATGAAGAGGAGGTCACCAGATAGGTACACTAGGTATATGGCTCTCATGAAAAAACTCATTGAGTTAGAGCCTTCTTCATTTGAGGAAGCAATTTCTCAACTAGTATGGGTTGATGCCATGGTGGAGGAGTACGACTCCATCATGACGAACAATATATGGGAGGCGGTGCCAAGAATATAGAACAAGTCAGTGGTTGATTCCAGATGGATCTACAAAGTGAAGCATGTGACTAATGGGAGCATCGAGAAGTACAAGGCTAGATTTGTGGCTAAAGGCATATCTCAGGTAGAGGGAGTTGACTATGAGGAAATTTTTTCCCTAATGGAAAGATATTCCTCAATCAGAAACATTCTAGCATTAGTTGTGTAGATAGGGTGGAAGATTCATCATATGGATGTGAAGATTTCCTTCCTCAATGGTGTTGTTGAGGAAGAAAGTTACATAGAGCATCCAGAGGGATTTGAGACATATGACAGGGAGACACATGTGTGTAGACTCAAGAGATCCTTGTATGGTCTCAAGTAGGTGCCTCGAGCATGGTACGCTTGGATTGATACATATCTCAGTGGATCAAGCTTCGCCAAAAGTGAAGTATATGCCAATCTCTATCACATTGTGGTATATCGAAAGTTGCTTATCTTGGTATTGTATGTTGATAAGTTAATACTTACAAGGGATGAGCAGTTTATCCTCTCTTGCAAGAAAATTCAAGATGAAGGACATGGGATTGATGCATTACTTCCTTGGGCTAGAAGTATGGCAAACATTAGAGGAAATTTCAACCTAAAAGTGCCCATGAAATATTCATGTAATTTCCATGTCATAATATGTAAACCAATCAAAATCCTTTAAATTTAAAAATAGGTACATGTAAATATTTTGGAGGAAAAATAAGAAAAACTACTTTTTAAATATGTATTTTTGGCTTATCTCCTTATAAGTTTACTCAAATTTCAAGTGTAGACACTCGTTGGATGAAAAATTAAATTCCAAATCCAATGAGTACCCATTATGCATACTTTTGAGAAGACCCACATTGATAAAAATTGAAGATACATTAAAAAAATGTTTTGAACATATCTTTTTAATGTATCTTCAATTTTTATCAATGTGGGTCTTCTCAAAAGTATGCATAATGGGTACTTGTTGGATGTGGAATTTAATTCCACATCCAATGAGTGTCTACACTTGAAATTTTAGTAAACTTATAAGGAGATAAGCCAAAAATACAATTAAAAAAATAGTTTCTTCTTTTCCCTCCAAAATTAATTAACTATTATTTTATTATTTTTCCTTAGGAGGCTACTTTTAGGCTGAAATTTCCTGTAATAGTGATGGTGAGTTGTTTGTGAGTGAGGGGAAGTATGCCTCTGAAACACTTCAAAGATTTCACATGGAGAACCGCAAGCCTATAGACTGTGAAAATTCCAAACTCGAACCCTATTACAATAGTTGATATTATTTCTCCTAATTGTTAATTAATTAACAATTTATCTGCTACAAAAAATATCTAAAGAAATACATTGCAACCTTCACAAATAAAATTCCACGGAAAAATAAAACATTGGAAGCTGAGAAATGCTACCACACATATAAAATTAACACAATTATTTTTGGACAAAAGACCCCAGAAAAACCCAATGCGGGAAAACTAGTGCAACAACTGAGAGTTTTATTATTATACAATAGTGAGAAATTTTGAGTACAACTGGATGCCAAAATTTAGCAATCCTACAAAGAACAATACTGGAAAAAATCTAGTGAGGAATTTCCTCACCCCACAGGAAAACCTCGACACAACTTGCCTTCAAAAACTCGGTTCTCTAACCCTCTGCATCAGCCTCTATATTGTTCTGCGTAGTCTACTTGATGCAAGCCTCAGACTGATCTCTAATGAAGTCATTCTACCCTCTGCTAGCTAGAAAAATGCTTCTTCGACACTCTGGGACTCCTTTCCAGCCTCTGGAACTGAAGACATCTTTCCCTCTCAGTAAATCAAACTTGCCTCTAGAAGCTATTGTGCATCCCCTGCGTCAGCCTTTCTGTGGCTCTTCTGCCTCTTTGAAAATGCACTCACTGGATCTGGAATACTTCCTCTAGCCTTAGTCTCTACCCCTCACTCACTACTTCAATATCTGGCTCTCTCCAGCAACTGACTACTACTACTCAAGAATTGATCTGCCAAGAAATCGAACTGCTCAAGTGTCTTCTCCATCACCACATCGACCTCCTCTTATAATCCATTTTTGGAACACCAACGACCAAGATTAAAACATAATCTATGGCTAGGATCATCTCTACATCGATTTGTGTGATTTTTTATACTATTCTCGTCTTATCTCAATCAGTATTGATTAATTAACTATATTCCCCAAGTTTATACTTAGGAAATATTTTAAAAACGGTTAATAATCTAATTGAGACACTTCTAGGTGGAATTTCTAGAAACGATTTATGGGTTTTGGAGATCTCATGTATTCTAGATTCTCCTCCAAATTTTGTGGCTAGAACACATCCGATGCTAAAAAAACTAACACTCCCTCTTAGCAAGGAATGTGTTCTAATGCTGCACTCCCTGCTACAACACCTTGTCTCTGCATCATCTCTTGTCACGTTGTTGATATCTGGCCATACTTCCCAGCAACCACTACACAACTATGATATACGTTGCATATGTGCTGTTGTTGACGCTGCCATACTGCTGCCAACACTACATCTGCAGTACAACTCCCTCTCATATGTTTTTGCTGCAACTATAACATCTGCAACTAAAAAGCATCCAAAATACTGAATCAATTGTGTTCATTATGATGCATCCATTTCCCAAGTCTTTGAATGCTACTAGCCTCTGCACTGTCTCTGAATAATTTGTGTTACTGCTAAGTTTGCATTGTGCCATCTGCATTGTTGCCAACATTGCACTGCGCTCCTCAACATCTGACTATTGCTAGTCTCTGCAGTTTTCACTCGGTCTGTGACTGCAACAGCTACCACTGATCCATCCTACTACTGAATATTGTGGACCCCCATATCCAGGTAATGATCCATGAGGTGGAATCCTTAAGGACCTTGCCCAAACTTTGTAGTTCTTTGGGACTCTAATCTACTCATACTACTTCTACCTCTACATTGCTACCACAACTACTACAATAATGAGTTTGATCTCTTAGATCATGAAGCACTGGATTCCATAGGGCTACTCCCTCTGAAGATAGACTCCCTCTGAGTCTCTATCTCCCTTTGGGAAATCTCTCTGCTTCCTCTTGGCAACTCGCACTGTCCTCTTGCACTGGGAATATTCTGGCTAGAACTACACCTACATATTGCAACTAGGAAATTCTCATTGCTTGTGTCACTGCATCTAGCTCTGCAACTATCTCTCGGGTATTTACTGCAACTAGATTTGCAGTTGTCATTTGAATGACTAGATGCATATGCTAACACTGAACCTGCTACTGTGATATTATGGGCTCCTGTAGCAAAGGTAATGGTTCTACTGCATAAAAATGGAATTGATCTGATTGATCTCCTTGTTGCAACTATGTTGGACCCTTCCCATTTGGCACACTAGAGTTTCATACTCCTCCTCCTCCTAGATCTGGTGCCCCACTATCTCCTTTCAAGCCTAGTCCCTGGCTGGGACCCTTCCTTTCTTTGCAACTCGTACTAGACAACTCACACTTCCTATGGCATCTGCCTCCTGCAATTGGAAGTCGATATGCTGCTAAGATCTGCATTTTGGCTAACTCACACGACCTCCTTTGTCAATCTCATATGGCCATCCCTGCAAAGCGACAAAATCTGGAAACTCAAAAATGGAGAAATAAACCTCGAAAATCTCCCTCCTTCCCTCTGCTTGGATGTTGAGTTTGTTACTCACGCTCCCTTCTGGAGTGAGAAAATATGCTAACAGTAGTTGTCAATATGCAATTGGAAAATTTTATATCTCTAAGACTTGAAATCCCCTGAGAGAAATTTTCCCTCGTGTGTGGTTTTTCTCTTCCACCCAATGTTGATTATGCAATTGTTGGAAAACCCTCTACGTCCAACCAAGGAATCTACTCAGCAAAAATTTGAGTTGTTGTTTCTCCCTCTAACTTCTGGAATCACCATCTAGGGAAAATCAAATCTTTTTTCCACTCCTGCAACTGAAAAATCAAATTTCTCCCCCAGCAATTCGGCCTACCTGTCAATGAATTGTGAAACCTCTAGGAATTTCAACCTGCTACTCCCTCTGAGCAGCAAAATTATCTCGTCCACTTCTGAGCTTCCCGAATGATCACTTATGCTTTGATACCATGGGAAAATTCCAAACTAGAACCCTATTGCAGATCCTAATATTATTTCTCCTAATTTTTAATTAATTAAAAATTTATCTTCTATGACAAATATCGAAATAAAGACACAGTAACCTTCACAAATAAAATTATGCAGAAAACTAAAACACTGGAAGCTGAGAAGTGCTTACACACACACACACATAAAATTAACACAATTATTTTTGGACAAAAGTCCCCAAAAAAACCCAATGTGGGAAAACCAGTGCAGCAGCTGAGGGTTTTATTATTATGTAACATTGATAAATTAGGAGTACAACTAGATGTCGAAATATGGTGATCCTACAGAGAAAAAATTGGCAAAAATATAGTGAGGAATTTCCTCACCCCACAGGAAAACTCTTAAACAACCGACCTTCAAAAAATCAGCTCTCTGACCCTTTGTGTCAGCCTTTGCATTGCTCTGCGCAGTCTGCTTGATGTCAACCCTCTAACTGGTCTCTGATGAAGTTAATATTCCCTCTGTTGGCTGGAAAAATGCTTCTTTGACACTCTAGGACTCATTTCTGACCTCTGGAACTGAAGACATCTTTCCCTCAGCAAATTGAACTTGCCTCTGGAAGCTACTATGTAGCCCCTATGTCAGCTTCTTTGTGGCTCCTCTGCTTATTTGTAAATACACTCGCGAGATCTGGAATACTTCCTCTAGCCTCACCGTCTCTTCCCCTCACTAACTACTTCGATCTCTTGCTCTCTCCAACAACTGACTGCTACTAGTCAGGAAATCAATCTACCAAGAAATTGAACTACTCAAGTGTCTTCTCCATCACCACATCGACCTCCTCTTATAATCCACTGTTGGGGCACCAATGACCAATATTAAAACATAATCAATCGCTATGATCATCTCTTCATTGATCCATGTGAGTTTCTATAGTATTCTCATGTTATCTCAATTAATATTGATTAATTAACCATATTCCCTAAGTTTAAACTTAGGAAATATTTAAAAATCGGTTAATAATCTAATTGAGACACTTCTAGGCAGAATTTCCAGAAACGATTTATGGGTTTTGGAGATCTCATGTATTCTAGCCTCTTCACCAAATTTCGTGTCTAGAACACATTTTATGCCACAAAAACTAACATGGACACACCTCTAGCTACAAACTGGAGGAAGGAGAGTGCTTCTTCAGGAGGGGCAGTAGATGTTACCATCTACAAACAACTTGTGGGATCCTTGATGTATCTGGTGAACACAAGGCCCAACATATGCTATGCAGTTAATCATTTGAGTCAAGCCATGGTGAAGCCTACCGAGCTGTATTGGAAGGTGATAAATCATGTGTTGAGGTACCTCAGAGCCACAACTGAGTATGGGTTATGGTACAGGAGGACAAAGGGAGTGAAGCTCCAAGGATTCATCGATAGAGATTTGGTAGAGAGTCCGTTAGACAGAAAAAGTACTTCAGGTGCTTTCTTCATTGTTGGGTTTGCAACTATTTCCTGATATAGCAGGAGACAGAGGTCTGTTGCACTCAGCTCAACAGAGGCTGAATACATGGTTGCAAGTCAAGCGACATGTGAGGCCATATGGATGAGGAAAATAATTGTGGGTCTTTTCAGTTAGGAGATGGATCCAACAATGATTTATTGTGATAATTAGAGTTGTATCAAACTCTCTGAGAATCTAGTATTTCATGATAGGTCCAAGCACATTGATATCAGGTACCATCACTTGCTAGATTGTGTGCAGAGGAGAATTATGATGCTACAATTCATTCCAATTGAGAACCAGGATGTAGATATATTGACAAAGGTGTTGTCAAGACGAAAATTTGAATTCCATAGGTGCAGGATAGGGGTGGTGCAAAACCCCTTTCTTGCTAAGAGGGAGTGTCGAAATTGTAGCAAGAAAATACTTCATTTTACTAGTGCCTTAGTCAAATGGAGAAAAATCAATTTTCCACATCAACAAGATGACTTGGGTTGTAGTTAGCTAGAGTGACATGGCCTTGTCTACTAGTTAAGTCAGTAAATTCAAGTTGTAGGCTAGAAGTAGGGTTATGCATGAGTTGATTTCTAAGATCTAGCAATCTAGTTGAGTTATTATTAGTTGGACTTAGTTAACTGATCTCAAGTCCCTAGTTGAGTCAGTTGAAGGTCAATTAAGTAGTAGAATTGTTGTTAACTGAGTGATCTCTCAGTTAAACTTGTCAATCAGCTAAAACTATCCTAGACATGCATGGAGTGGAGGAAAATGCACATTGTAATTATCAATTGTATACTAGTTGAGTGTACAATATTGGCAATTAAGCAGGTGAATTATTCTTTGGGAATTTCACAAGAAAATAAGAGAATATTTTTATCTTTTAGGAGATAATTTCCTTTAGGATTATGCAAGGAAATAAGAGCTAGTTGGGGCCTTGAATTGTCTAATTGTTGGCCAGAGCAGGCAGTCAGGCAAATATGAGAAATTTTTTTATCTTTTAGGAGATAATTTCCTCTAGGATTATGCAAGGAAATAGGAGCCATTTTGGGCCTTGAATTGTCTAAGTGTTGTCCAGGTCAAGATAGTCCGTAGGAGAATAGGTTTATAGTGCAGGGCGTGCTTCAAGATCGAAGAAAGACATTGTAATAGTTTCTCATCCTCATATGATTAATGAAAAGAAGAGAAGGGGTTTTCCCAGTTGGGTTCCACTGTAAATAATTATGTTCTTGTGGAATTTTAATGGTTTCATGTTATTGCATGTGTTTCTATTGTGTGTTTTCCTTTCTGCAGAATAGTAGAAGAAATTTTTGTCTCTTTATTTCAGTTCGATTTCATTAGCAACTACAAATTTCGAGTTATTTCTACATTTAAGACTCGTTGTATAGACACTATGATCATGGATGGATTTAATTATTGTGGATGGTGCTCCATTACCATTAATTCTCTAATCATCGTGGTCCTCATTGCCTTGATCCAGTGTTCTTGGAAATCACCATTGACTTCAACAATAGGACTTAACAAAATTCTCCAACTCTAGCAAACCAAGGATATGGCCTAACTACCAAATATGGCACATAGTTTTAGTTTGTTACCGACTCGTTCATACCATGTTAACCATGACTAGTGGGAACTGCCACCTTTGGAAAATTTTCCAAACATAGAGGGACCTTGCCAAATATGTCATTGACTCATTCAAGCCCTCAATTGCGATACACAACCTGAAATCCTTTTGAATAAAGACTATATATCGGTGAGGTTTTTAGTCATTTACCACATGAAATCATCGCAAAATTGACTCTTGTAGTGAATTTTTCATTACATAGGCCCATAGGCCCATGGTCTCATAACACATGAAAACATCGCATACCACCTCCTGCTGAGGCCCCCTTGCGCTAAGCCTGAAGCGACTTAAATAACATGCACAAACCTTTTCACCCTTGGTCACTTAATACACACAAACCAAGTCCTTTTCTCGCCTTTAGGCCCCAGTCCCATTTCCCTAGGAATAAAACTTAAGGCTGTAGGGAATACCATCAGGGTCAATCTTCAGGGATTATGTGTTTTGTGGGGATTTCCATGATATTTGTCCTTAGATTTATTCATTGGTCCACACATATTTTTCTTACCACCTCATCCCAATGCTTTGTCACCCTGGCAATAAAATTTTTTCCTAGCTTGGAAACTGTTGGGGTTAATTTGTCAGGGTTACATGTCCCTGTGAGACCACCTACCGCAGCAACCAACCAATTAAAAAATCATTGGGATGACCTGCCCTTGCCACCTCAATGCTACTGTCCCATCTGAAATCACTAAGGTTACATTAGCACCACTGTGTCTGCCACATGTACTCCTCTGCCACATGTCATTCACTAACTAGTGCCACATGTCACCTGTTTTCAGCCCACTTGACCACCCAAAAATGCCACATGTGATCGTCTGATTGGTGCCATGTGTCTTGGGATTTTTCAGATGTTGACATCATCCTAGACCTTTGAGATTCTGACATTATATGCCATCATGGATGCCACCTATGCTCCAGTTCATCTCTATTGTCTAATCAAAGCACGCCATATGGCCTTAAGCCATGTCGCCAGTACAAATGAGGAGGGGGTCTGAGTCCTGGTTTTTTCTTTTTATATATACATTATAAAAAATATAAGGTTAGTATGGGCAATTTATTCGTTAAATTCCTCCACATATCCATCTCCCCAACACTGTCTACCCATAACTTTGGGCTTGAGCTATATCAGAAACTGTCAAGGTCAATATGCTAGGGTGATGTGTCCTTGGTGGACCCACATCATCCTTCCTATTGAATTTGTAACTATGGTTGCTCTTCATAATGTACTTTTGGTCACTTTATGTAATTATATTTATCATTTTAAAATATATTTATAAATGCTTTATTCAAAGAAAAAAAATACCTCGAGTCAAAGCCCCATTGTGACTTCCAAAAGATGTAAATTTAATTTTTTGAAATGTAGTTTTTGGCTCCAAAAAGTGACAAGTCGACTTCCCTCCAATTCAAGTCATCCCTGGCCAAGAGACATATCTATTCACCCTAGATAGACTACTATATAAAGGCAACTCATTCTCCTCATTTGGTAGATTCACATCCCTCACTCAAGGCAACTTCTAGGAAAGTAAAGGGGGTCAAGAAGGACGAAGAAAGACAAAGAAAAAAGGTCTAATTTCTCTCTCTCCTCTCTCATCACCTCACATGCATGGATATAAGTCTCTCTTTGTGATTCACACTGCTTTGGGAATTTTGTTGTTGGGTAGCCATAATTTTCTTGGCTATTGGGAAATTTCTTAGGGCTGAAATTTCTGGTTCAGGTAGTGTGATGTAGGAAATGTTCCCTTTGCGGACAGAGGCAACCCCTCTAGCCCTAGAGTGGGTCTAGTCATAGCAAGACAAAACAACAACTAACTTCCTTAAACAGTCATTGTTGAAAGAGCCTACCTCAAATCGGTGTTCGATGGAGTTTTAGTTGTACCGCTTCAGCTATCGTTTCCTTCTTCTCGATGAGAAATTTACTTGAAACAACACAAGAGAAAAACAGAACACGTAATGGAAAACAACAATGATCTATTTACTTATAGAGTCAATGAACCATAAGCTATCAAGTATATTTTACACAAGACATAGGAAATCATCATTGATTGTATTAAAATGAATGAAAGAAGGGCTTACAACCAAGCTTTGACATCACAAGCCTTCTCGGAGGGTCCAGTCGGTATGTTTCTTCAAGCATTCACTCTCAAAAGGTTCTCCCAAATGCATGATAACTCTCTCTCTCACTCACAAGCTCTAGTACAAAGCTAAGGCAATCCACAACCAATTGCTAAACTATCAGCAATTCACACTACAAACTCACACCAAATCTAGCTAATTTGCTCCAATACAAAAACCAAGAACTAGTGGATCATAGCAATAGGGAGTGTTTTTATAGGAGGAGGAGCCTCCATGAAATGAGGTAGATGGAGCTTATCCTCAAGGGAGGTTTCTCAAAAGGTGGAACCACTATCCCAAAGGAGGAAAGGCAAACTCCCTTGACCCAACAACCAGTTCCAGAATCACCTAGAAGGCCAACTGTTTGAACTAATTCACCATATCTGGATCATTGCAAGTCATACACTAGCGATTAGAGACGACGTCGCAAGGAATCAGTGTATTCAGACAAATCGTCACAAGAAATATTTTGAGGACTTGCGTCAAGCCCTAAAATTCGACCGTCGCAGGAAACAAATTTACCCCTACGACATCGTCGCGACGATATAGTTCAACATAGAGAATCGTTGAAGGAAGAATGGGGTTCACTTGTGACGATGTAGAAACATAGGTAAAAAGGGTCAATCTTCAGGATTAGAGACCACTTGTTGTATCTTCTTGAATGAGCGGGAAGATATGGACATGTTTATTTGATGTATGACACAACAGAGATGCCGCTCGGGGACTGACATGAGGTCAGTGACAAATTACTGTGTAACAAATGCCCCCTAAAGCATGAAGTCCAAGAGAGTGGGAGGGGTGAAATGCTTTACGAAATCATAACCGAATCGGAACACCATCGCAGAATTCCTGCAGGCACAAGTACAACTGATATCTCTGATAGTGAAATACATGTAGTCTAGGCATGGGCGTAGCCATCCAAAAGACATATGAAACTTGGTCTGTGGTATGGACACAACCACCCAGTCGATAAGACCATATATAAAGATAGAGGTATGGTCGCAGCCATCCAGAAAGACTTAGGTATGGTCGCAACCATCCAATCAAAGAGTCATGTATGCAATCATGAACCAATCCACGCAACCCAAACATATGTAATCTTAGTCTAGGGTCTTGAATTCCAACCGATCATAGTACAATTTCTAACATGCGAATAGATGTGCTGAAGCTGAGCATGGTAGAAAATCGCTTGATTACCAGCTAATGATGTAAACCGTTAACAAGCGTGAGAGAGACCACCAGTAATGTCAATGGTTCTCAAGGTACTGCCAGTACAACCCACAAAGTGTGAAGAATGAGCTGGAGTCAAACACTCGTGGAATCACCTGATCGAAGACCAATGATGTAAGTCTGTCGTCGAGTGCGAAGAACTTGCCATTGAGGCATGCAAGCTCCAAGGTACCGAAAGGGATCTCTAGATCAACTCCCTAGATAATGAGTTGGTGTCGACAGGAAGCGATCCATCGCAAGAGGGCCATAATGTTTCCCTCATCAACGACATGAGACAAGGAACAAGATGAAGATGGATGAAATAGAGAAACAGAGGAGGAGGTAAGGGCGTGAACTGCAGAAGGATTATACTCTTGAACATATCAGTGACACAACTCTGGAAGGCGGCAACATTTTGGTACCAAGGGATCGGAGGTCTGACAGAGACAACAAGGATCAAATGGAATGAGGCAAAATGACAAACCCAAACCCCGGAAGGCCAATGACGATGTGAGGATGTCCCAAACCCAGCGAGAAGCAAAAGTGTTGATGTTCAAGAGTGACTAGCTGTCGTAAGTAACCGATGAAGATTTCCAAATTTTTCCCCCACCATTGCTGGCGAGTACCCCAATTATTTTTGAAAAACAAGCTTGAAGGGGATAGCATATGCTTGTGGTATAAGTTCATCCTTCGGACAAATCCAACCTAGTAAAATTTTAACGAGCCCTAGGGAGGAGAAGCTCGGGTCTCATCATGGTGATGAGTCCAATGTTGTCAGGGTTTAACGAATCCGACACAGGAAAAACTCAGAGTATTTTTCATGTTTAGAGAGTTTGAAAAAGACACGGAATAGAAAACTCCAAGGGGGTCCTTTTCGTAAGTTTGTGTCCCTCAAGCCTGAAAAGGTAGAAAATGATACTCTATGGAACCACTTGACCATTTCGATCAAGGAGTAATTTTCATAAATAGTGTTTCCAGTCCGAAAAAGTAGAAAACTTGCTAGAGTCACGATGTTTCGTAACCAAGAATGAGCTCAAAACGTAAAGGGCTCGGCCATCTTTTCGTTTTTAAACGGTCGGAAAAGAGTTGAAAGAAGACCCCCATTTTTATTCTCTTTAACGAGCCAAAAAGGGAAAAATACTCGACAATATTTTCATATTTTACGAGTCAAAAAAGAGCTTAAAGGTGACTCGTCCTAGAGGAACGAGTGGTATAAAGGGTAGCAACTGGTTCCAGCAATGATGGAAATGCTCAAAACATGTAATGGTCAAGAGGCTAGCTAATAAAACCACTCATCGCTGTGGTCCCTCAGGGAAGGAAAAACAACCAAGTGAAAGTATATGATCGGCCAAAGAGATG
Source organism: Pinus tabuliformis (assembly GCA_031772625.1). Classification (NCBI taxonomy): domain Eukaryota; kingdom Viridiplantae; phylum Streptophyta; class Pinopsida; order Pinales; family Pinaceae; genus Pinus; species Pinus tabuliformis. The sequence continues at coordinate 1,584,587,745 of CM062816.1, forward strand.
GTGACGATGGAATGAAACAACCAAGGCTCATCTAGCATAAATTAGTTGATAAAAATGGGAATCACGAGATGTAAATTGGGTATGGATTCATTTTTACACAAGCTTGAACCATGGAGAACTCTGCTTGGATTCGGTTTCATGTTTACACAAGCTTGAAACGAAAAACTATGCTTGTTATAATTTCTCATGCCCCCAGCATAATGACTGAAGTCGAGGTACATGCCCCCCAAGCTTCATTGCATTCAATGAGGTGGATGGAATGAAGGTTCACTTTCGAGATCTTGGAAAGACTAGACTCAGATTTTACGAGATCTTAACCAAAGACTTGATTTGGAAAAGGGAGTTGTTTCATTTTTTAATGAGATTGACACAATAAAAGAACTATCCTCATAACCCTTGTTTCATTTTTCAATGAGGTTGACACAAGAAAATAACTCTCCTCAGGACCTCTTGATTCATTTTTTAACGAGCTTGACACAAGACAAGGAACTATGCTCCAAGACTCCTTGTTTCATTTTTTAACAATGTTGACACAAGATCAAACTATCCTCAGGCTCTCGCTTCATTTTTTAATGAGGTCGACACAAGATCAGAACGATCCTCGGATTCCTGTTCATGGGATAGATGAAAACATGACTCCCAAGAGATCTTCACTAGATGGAAGAAACACGCTCTGGGAGGAACACATGTCATTAGACACCAACGACAGATCGAGTTCCAATGCCCCCAGTACACGATGTATGAGACCATCTGCATAATTATCACCAGATGCAGAGGCATAACGGGTAGCCACATAATTAACCTGTGGCAGGGAAGGCACTGCTTGCGAACAAGTACTAATAGGGGATGATGGTTGTGCAGGAGGCACCGGGTGACTAAAGAACGACAATGATCGATAGTCACCATTCTTCCATCATGTGGAAAACAAACCACATGGAAAAGTGAAGAAAAAAGAGCCCCCACAACATAAATATAATCCCGGCCAAGGAGAATACTAAAATATAAAGCACCTTGGACAACCATCACGTCTATATAGACAGTTTTGCCTCCCAAACTAACAAGGAACTTCAAAAGGATCCCTAAAGGTTGACTAGTTCCTCCTCAAATGCCAACAAATTCTGAGTAACTGGCACAAGCTGTGGGGAGCCCAAATCTTGCCAAGTAGTCAAAGGCATGAGGCTAATAGACACCCCTTCATCCAAGAGAGTGCCAGGTACTGCCTTATTATAGGCATGTACGGTGATCTAAAAAGGCACATAGGATAGAAGGTGAAATGCAGTCAAGTGACTCCAGTCGAAGGAAACGATTGAACTACTTGGTGAGGGCACCATGGGAGTGCCCCTCTGCTCTACAGGAACCAAAGAGGGACTCTCTGGATCAGCTGGGACAGGAGGGTCGTTCTCAAACTCAGGAAAATCTGATCAGATGAGAAGAACATGAGCAGCATAATCATGATGTTCTTTGGGAACAGAGTGGATCACTAGTGGTGAACCCAAGTCAACACTCTTTCTGACCAATGGTTGGTCATGAATAGGCTGAGGACAGCCAGGTTTGGGAGGAGGATGGACAAGAGAAGAATCTAAGTTAATCTCTTGGTCAATGGGGAGAGAGTCTGAGGAGAGCCTCTGATAACCAACTAGAAGTGGAGGCGAAGAAGCTGTAAGACTTTCCAAAACAGCGAAAGCTTTATCCATGAGCGGACAAAGGTGAAGGAGATGGTTGCCTTCACATAGCCTACAGGGGAATCGAATCTTCCCTTTCTTCTTACCACTGCCAATTGAGGATTGAACATCGACATGAGCTTCAGAGGATGATGAGGGATGAGCTAGATCATGAGACCATGCTTCTAAGATCCTAGGAATACTAGGACAATCACGAAGAAGATGGTCACCCTTGCACAATTTACAAGGAAACTTAACCTTCCACGGAGGATCAGAAGGTTTTCTGACCTGAGATGTACTTAGAGCAGTAGTTGCATGGGTGGCCTCTCGCTTATCTATCTTCTTCTTCTTCGTCTTCCTCTTCTTCTTCTTAGCCTCCTGGGTAGTGGATTGGGAACTTTCACCAAGCGAAGGAAGAGAGGAGGATGAAGAAATAGGGGAAGAAGGCGCAGGCTCAACCTTAGAATCATCGTGTCATGGTTCAGACGAAGGAGACAGTGGAACAGGATTCAAGATGCTCAGGACCACCGAGGTTGAAAACAACCAAATGGGCAAACCGATGGTTAACCCAGGCAAGGACGATGTTGCCATATACGGAGCACCGACATTTCCAAAAGGAGGAAACGGACCAGGATTCCCATCTGGGGGAAGACCTTGGGCGGTAGACTTGGGGAATGTTGCCAGCAGAAAAAACCTTGAAATGCACTCATAGTATAACTAAGAACTCTAACTGTAACCAGGAATATTTCGTGGGTGATTAATTTTACAACATAGGAACAAAACTTGGCCTTTTCATGTTTAAAAAGTCGATAAAAGGACGAAAAGGTGACTCTATTGCTTTCGAATGTTTAATTAGCCTGAAAGGACAAGTGCTCAGATGATCCTTTTACTTTTAAGGAGTTGAAAAGGAATGAAAGTGACTACTTTGGAGTACTAGACAAGAGGTTTACCAAAAAAACCGCAAAATTGCATATACACCTTGGTGATCAAATGAAAGAAAAATGACCAAGGACTTTCCGTACGGCAGTCAATCTTCCTGAATGTTGTGTTTGATGCATTACGGTTCATAAGGTGGCAAAATTGGCTTCCTATGGATGATAGGATGATAACCTAGTGGGGTCTCTCGATATATACTCAACGGTACAGGGAGCACAAGTCCATACTAGCAGTTATTGAATCATAGGAGGAGGAATCACCCAACCTTAAGCGAAAACATTAGTGACTAGGTTTAACAATGCGGGAGCATGTCTCTAGCCTAGACCTCTAGATAATGTGCATTAAGTTCCAATGCGTTATTAGGTTCATTCAATTGATTTTAAGAGTTAATCTTGGATTAAGTTTCGGTTTTCAAGCCCTACCGAATGTATTTCAATAATTCCTAGGATGCAGCTACAATGAGTAAAACATCATTCGTTTCGATGAACAACTACCTAAAGGAGGGTAAAGAGTTCATTTCCAAGCGAATGCAAACCAAGACAAGAAAATGCAAACACTAAGAAACACAATGCATCAATACACTTATCTCACAACTACTAATGAAAGATTTAAACTTTTCTTCTTAATTTCTCAATAATGAAAATTCAATAATGCAAATTTACTTTCAGATTCGTATGCTGTATAAATGCAATATTTTTTATTTTTGAAATTTTAATGACAAACAAGCAAGTGTAAACCTGGTTGATCCAAACAAATGTGATCTATTTTTGATAGCATGGAAATCAAATCAATCTAAAAAACTGGTTCAATAACCAAACACTAAAGACCAATCAGCAAGAAAATAAGCAGTAAAACAGCCTCAAGAAAATCAATCAAATGGTTGTGGATGAATCTTGGACGAACGAGTAACCCAAACAAATGAGTTCTTGATGAAACCTTGAAAAGAGTGTGGTCACATGGTCTGAAAACACAAGATTCACTAAATTATACCAAGGAGAAAAGTGCCTCAACCAAACACAGCCACAACAAGTTGATGAGAGATAAGAAACAGCAAGGGACAAGTAGCACTGGTTGACTTAGGGTATAAATTTGTAAAAACAAATTGTATAGGAATCATCGCAGGGTTATAACTAGCAACCTGGGATGAAAAGTAAATCGTCACAAGTAGGAAGCAAGCAACTGGGCGACATCGTCGCAGGTGTACACCTGTCTTCTGTGACGTTCCAATTTCAGGAATCGTTGCAACCGTATGATGGGTTATCTGTGACGTGCAGGTTTACCAAAGAGGATAGGTGCGACTTTGTCACAGCTATTAAGCTATGAACAACGACGATATCAATTTAGAGAAAAATCAAAGCAAGACCACTTGAAGGACACCATAATAATCTTTCAGATAGTAGGAGGGACTCCTAGATTGACCCAGGTAAACCACAATACTAATGGCTCAGCCACATGTTACACAAAATATTGTCACCATGACTTTTTGCAGTTAGTGTGAGTCTATCACCATTCATACTATCCTCCTTTGCAAGTCTTAAACCTCAGCTCTTCATGTCAAGCCTTAAAAATGAGAGAAAGTCCTTGAAAATCTCTAAAACTCTGGTTCCGCACTTTCTCTTAGCATTACCTACGGTCCCGCACCCCTTGGTCATGTTCCCTGCAGACCTGCCTGCTCTATCTCTAAAGGAAAGGGTGCGGACCCCTGTAAAAGTCAAAAAGGCGCAAGTTTATTATTAAAAACTCACTTTGGATTAATTCTGGACGCTTCTAGAAGGAATCTTGAGGTGGCAAGTTCACTCCTAGGTGGTTCATGCATCCCGCAACTAAAGGAGCTAACCCCTTGATGAGATGAGCTTATCCCTTTGAAGGAGGACTGTATCCCTTTGAAGGTGGACCTGGTAACTTCCTTCCTTTGCACTATAAAATGAGGCATTGGGCTGGTTGCTAGGGGGGTTAAAAGCTGAATATTTTTGAGGGTAAATGCTATTGGAATTTAAACTTCCTAATTGAGCTTGAGAGGAGAGATTACATACCTTTTAGCTTCATTGGGAAGAGAGTGAAGCTTTTCAAAGTAGAGGAGATTCTTGCTAGACCCTGGGAGGAGCTTGTACAGCATCAAGGCACCAAGGTTGTAAAGTTATTCTTTGTTTAAAGTTAATACAATCAGATTAATTTTTCTCAATAAATTGTCTTCTATGGTTTATTTCATGAATTCCTTGATCATCATGATAAATATGGTTTATTATATTGGTTATGCAGGTGTTATTTGATGTGTGCCTATTTGTGTTTGCAGGTTCTTTAAAAGGGAGCTCATTTGGACGAACGGAGCGTGGCTTCCACAAACTGGCATTGGACTTGAGGTAGGGTCTAAAACATCTATTGGCTTTTATTTATAAATCGCAATATTTAGAGAAAGATAGAATTTGTTTGTCTTGCTTGTCGCTAGATATCCATAGATACTAGGGAGATCGGTCTTGTCCGCAAGAATGATTTATCCGCCCGACACCACAAAATCTAGAGATACTCTATCAAAAACAAATCAAGAGAAAACATAAAAAGGACTCCCCTGTGGAGTCGCCAACTTGTGATGTAGGAAATGTTCCCTCTATGGACAGAGGCAACCCCTCTAGCCCTAGAGTGGGTCTAGTCACAGCAAGACAAAACAACAACTAATTTCCTTAAACAGTCATTGTTGAAAGAGCCTACCTCAAACTGGTGTTCGATGGAGTTTTCATTGTGCCGCTTTAGCTATCGTTTCCTTCTCCTCGATGAGCAATTTACCTGAAACAACACAAGAGAACAACAAAACATGTAACGGAAAAAAAAAATGATCTATTTACTTACAGAGTCAAGGAACCATAAGATATCAAGTATATTTTACACAAGACATAGGAAATCATCATTGATTGCATTAAAATAAATGAAAGCAAGGCTTACAACCAAGCCTTGACATCGCAAGCCTTCTCGGAGGGTCTAGTTGGTATGTTTCTTCAAGCATTCACTCTCAAAAGGATCTCCCAAATGGATTATAACTCTCTCTCTCACTCACAAGATCTATTACAAAGGTAAGGAAATCCACAACCAATTGCTAAACTATTAAAAATTCACACTACAAACTCACACCAAAGCTAGCTAATTTGCTCCAATCCAAAAACCAAGAACTAGATGATCATAGCAATAGGGAGTGTTTTTATAGGAGCAAGAGCCTAAATGAAATGAGGGAGAGGGAGCTTATCCTCAAGGGAGGTTTCTCAAAAGGTGGAACCACCATCCCAGAGGAGGAAAGGCGAACTCCCTTGACCCAACAACTAGTTCTAGAATCACCCATAAGTCCAACTGTTTGAACTAATTCACCATATTTGGATTGTCGCAAGTCACACACTAGGGATTAGCAATGACGTCGCAAGGAATTAGTGTATTCAGACAAATCATCGCAAGAAATATTTTTAGGACTTGCGCCAAGCCCTAAAATTCAACCGTCGCAGGAAACAGATGTACCCCTGCGATGACGTCATGACGATATAGTTCAGCACATAGAATCGTCGCAGGAAAAATGGGGTTCAGTTGCAACGATGCAGAAACACAAGTAAAAATGGTCAATCTTCAGGATTAGAGAGCACTTTTTTAATCTTCTTGAATGAGTGGGAAGATATGGACATGTTTATTTGATGTATGACACAACAGAGATGTCGCTCGAGGACTGACATGAGGTCGGTGACAAATTACTGTGTAACAAATGCCCCCTAAAGCATGAAGTCTGAGAGAGTGGGAGGGGTGAAATGATTTACGAAATCATAACCGAACTGGAACACCATCGCGGAAAACTTGTAGGCGCAAGTACAACTGATATCTCTGATAGTGAAATACATGTAGTCTAGGCATGGGCGTAGCCATCCAAAATACATATGAAACTTGGTCTGTGGTATGGATGTAGCCACCCAGTCGATAAGACCATATATAAAGATAGAGGTATGGTCGCAGCCATCTAGAAAGACTCAAGTATGGTCGCAGCCATCCATTCAAAGAGTCATGTATGCAATCACGAACAAATCCATGCAACCCAAACATATGTAATCTTAGTCCGGGGTCTTGAATCCCAACCGATCATAGTACAATTTCTAACATGTGCATAGATGTGTTGAAGCCGAGCATGGTAGAAAATCGCTTGATTATCGACCAATGATGTAAACCATTAACAAGGGTGAGAGAGACCACCAGTAATGTCAATGGTTCTTAAGGTACTGCCAGTACAACCCACAAAGTGTGAAGAATGAACTGGAGTCGAACACTCGTGGAATCACCCGATCGAATATCAATGATGTAAGTCTGTCGTCGAGTGTGAAGAACTTGCCATTGAGGCATGCAAGCTCCAAGGTACCGAAAGGGATCTCTAGATCAACTCCCTGGATAATGATTTGGTGTCGATAGGAAGCGGTCCATTGCAGGAGGGCCATAATGTTTCCCTCATCAATGACACGAGATAAGGAACAAGATGAATATGAAAGAAACAGAGAAAGAGAGGAGGAGGTAAGGACGTGAACTACAGAAGGATTATACTCTTGAACATATCGCCGACACGACTCCGGAAGGTGGCAGCATTTTGGCACCAAGGGATCGGAGGTCTGACAGAGACAACAAGGATCAAATGGAATGAGGTAAAATGCCAAACCCAAACCCTGGAAGGCCAACGACGATGTGAGAATGTCCCAAACCCGGCAAGAAGAAAAAGTGTCGATGTTCAAGAGCAACTAGCTGCCGTAAGTAACTGATGAAGATTTCAAAATTTTTCCCCCACCATTGTTGGCGAGTACCCAAATTATTTTTGAAAAAAAAGCTTGAAGGGGATAGCATATGCTTGTGGTATAAGTTCATCCTTCGGACAAATCCAACCTAGTCAAATTTTAACGAGCCCTGGGGAGGAGAAGCTCGGGTCTCATCATGGTGATGAGTCTAATGTCATCAGGTTTTAATGAGTTAGACATAGGAAAAACTTGGAGTCTTTTTCATGTTTAGAGAGTTTTAAAAAGACATGGAAAAGAAAACCCCATGGGGGTCCTTTTCATAAGTTTGTGTCCGTCAAGCCCGAAAAGGTAGAAAATGATACTCGAGAGAACTGCTTGACCATTTCAGTTGCTATAGGGTAAAATGCACAGGATGAAAACTACCCTTGAAAGTCTTCCCGAGAATTCCAATAGACCGTAAGGTTATCTGCAAAAGGTACCTATTACACACATGTTCATCTATTTGACATATATTGACAGGATATGGAGAAAGGATCACCTTTGGTTCTTTCTAGATTCTCTTGGGGATATCCGTGCGGTAAGAAGAACTCCTCCTAACTGGCTCCAAGACAATTCCTGCACAAAAGAATGAAGCAAACCAATCACAGCACATACTTATGACAATTAATGAAAGAATCCATAACAAACATGTATAAATGTGTAACTTATCTACTTAACACAACAAGCATTAGAATGTACAAATAAATGCACAATATCATTGACACTTCGAGTCGTGGAACACAACCGCAGTCCTATGTTCAGAAGAGTGATTACAACAACCCTGTTGCATCAGCCTTCCTTATCCCTTCTTCCTCTCTCTCTCTCCTTCTTTCAGCTAGCTCCTTCAAGAATATGACAATATCACAACAGCACCATGTACTATCCTTCGAAATGCTCTAACCCCTATGCAATGGCCTTCTCATTTCTTCAATAGCAATCGAATTAGGGCTTCCCAACTCCACCTATAGTTCATTTGGGTAAAAACTATGAACCTGCCTATTTTACCATCTTTTTCCCATTTTCCTCTGTTTCCGGAATAGAATTTCTCCAAATATCTTGATTTTTGGAGTTTCCCTACTTTTCTTGCACAAATTTAGGGAAATAATATCTAGATATTTAATGGCAGATTCGTTGGCTTAACCACTTTGAGCATCACTAAAGTTCACTAACGCTCCCCCTGGTCTAACAACATGAGTTAGCAGGTTGACTAACGCTCCTTTATGCTTGTAAACAAGCTTTATAAAGCAGGTTATCAGTGTACAGAGAGCGTTAGTGTGGATTCTGGGCCTGCAACTGTGGTCATTCTTTCAGTCATCTTGTCCTTCTCCTCTGAGTTGATTAGGAGGACAATTTGTCCTATAACAGATGCCCCCTAAACTATGAGATCAGAGGCAGAGATGATGGCCGAAATACTTTACGAAAATATTGTAATTTCCTGTCGAAATGTTTGTAGAGAGAGAGAAGTTTTGGGCGATAAGGAAAACCTGATACAACAAACGTACATATATATGAACTGCTAAAATCATGTCCTGAATCGGGAATTCCCATGCTCAGTAGCTATGTCAGCGTAACTTTCTCCTCAAAGATATAACAATGCTAGTCGCCAATATGGCATAGGGCAGATCCAGTGTCATAATAGATTATCTTGAAATGGCTGTATTTAAAGAACAATATCGCAGCTTGGGAGAGGAAACAAGGCTGAATGATGCAAGCCTCTACCCAAGGTCTTGATTCCTGCTTCACCGAATAGCATAGATCGTACATGTGATAAAATGAGCTGACGTCGAACATGCACAAAATCATCTGATTACCAGCCAATAATGGAGACTATTAATAGATATGAGGAAGGCCACCGATAATGGTGATGGTCTCCAAGATGCACAGTGCAAACTAGTGAGTGTGAAAGATTTTTTGTCGTCGAACACTCATAGAATTGCTTAACCAGGAGCCCATGATGAAAACCCATGATCAAGCACAAGGTAACTTGCCACTAATGTCTGCAAGCATCAGGCCACTAAATGTGTTTCTGGGTTATCTTCCTAGATAGAGTGTTGAAGTCGATAGGAAGGAACCTGTCGAAAGGTAGGCAATGACGTGTCCTACATCTGTCGACACGAAACCGGAAAAGGATGATTTTGTTTTCTGAAGAATCTTTTGAGCTTTTGGGTCTGAACAATGGAGGGCATGATGAAATGATATGTAGGGTTAGTTGATCAAGGAAACAAGTAGGGATCCTTGAACAATATAAGGCACGACAACGGTTTTAACTGGATAGCACAAGACTCATGAACACTACAGAGCTTTTAAGATACGAAGATGTAATGGCACCAGGGTATATAGGCTAAAAAATCATAGGTTGGTAGGGTTCATATTTGAGAGGCTATCAAAATGATGGTTTATCTGAGGGAGTGCCATGTTCAAGGGAACTTTTGCTGCCAAACCACGCTTCAAGATACAGTTGTATTTCCACTTTTCCCCATCTAATTTTTAATGAGTCTAGACGGGTAAACTAATCAATCTTTTCATGTTTAGAGAGTCTGAAAAGGATCGCAAAAATAATGACTCTTTGCCCTATCTGATTAGTTTAATGAGTCCAGACAGGCAAACTCGTTGATTTTTTCTTCTTTTAAGAGTCTGAAAAGTATCGTAAAAAGAACGACTCTATATCTTGTCTGTGTCTTTAAAGAGTCCAGACTAGACAACTCGGTGATCTTTTCATCTTTAGAGATTCTGAAAATATTGTAAAGAGAGACTCCATGGTGGTCCCTTTGTCATAGTTGTTAAACGGGTGCGACAAAAGGTTAATAGTATACCTGTATCGATTGCTTTTCTGTGTTTAATCTACTGGACCCAGATAAAGAGAAATCTTTTTCCAATAGACGTCGACCTCATTTTGTTATGAGTAGGAGGCAGCGGACTAAACTCGTGTTTTGTCGTGAGATTTTAACGAGCTCAGTAACAAAAACTTGGGATTTTTCATTTTTTAACGAGCTTGAAAAAAGTACTTGAAATAATGCTTAGGTCATCTTTATCATGTTTAACGAGCAGCAAGACACAACTCGGGATTTTTTCAGTTTAAAGAGCGAGAAAAAAATTCCTAAAAAGGATGCTCTGTTGGTCTTTTTCAGTTTATGAGTTGGAACTAGATCAAAAAAGAGGTGCTCAGAGCATCGTTTTCATATGTTTAATGAGTGCAAAGGATGAAAAACTCGGGGATGTTTGTATTGTTTAAAGAGCAATAAAATATCCCAAAAAGTGCTTTAAGGGTTGTGGTATATATGTTTAACGAGTTCTACCGCAAAAACTAAGAGGTGTTTATATTGGTTAAAGAGCAATAAAATGTCTCCAAAAGTGCTCTATTTATCGTTGCATCGATTTAACGAGTGCAAGGACAAAAACTTGGGGATGTTTGTTTTTTTTAAAGAGCAATAAAATATCCCTAACAGTGCTCTAAAAAGTCTTGCATGCAGCTTTTTGTTATGAAACCAGCTCAAGAAAAGATAGAAAAGATAGATCAACGCCTTAAAATTCAGCCTCTTCGAGGGGGCAACCTCCTTTACATTACATAAATGAACAATTATTCGATGATACAAATGAAAAGGCCTCCTTTCTATATATAGGAGTCTAAGGGGTCATAACATAATCAGAGCCGACATAACAATAATAATGTAAGGGCACAATAATAACAATAATGGGTTTCTATGGGGCACAATAGTAACAATATGGGCACTACATGGGTACATCAATATAATAAGTGGGTTATACTAATAACAATAAGAGTTACACTAGTAGTATAGGGGCCTAACATGCCCCTCTCCTTCAAAAAGCATTGTCCTCAACACTTGAGTAGTTCTTGATGCTTCTGTATAAAATTCTTGTCCTCCCATGTGGAATCTTCAGCGGGTAAGTTCTTCCACTTGATGAGATACTCTGAAATTGATCGATTTCGTAGCTGTCGGGTTCTTGTTTCTGTGACTGCTCCAGGTTCCAATATGATTTTTCCTTCCTCTTCAATTTCTGGCAATATTGTTTGAATTGGGATCTTTTGCAACTTTTGAATAAGTGGCCATACTTCTTCGTCCTTCTTCCATTCATCCCTTGCTTTGTTTATCCAATCTGGTTGGATAATAGAAATAGCACAAAACAATGCTTCCACATCCTCATCCTTGAAGAGTCTTCCCATTCGGTAAGGTCGCCATTTTTTAAGTGCATGTAGTATTGCCAACATTTCCTTCTCATAAATAGCTTGCTTGAGATGTAGCAGTAAAATTACCCAATCACCTACATCAAAACATTTTTCACTATGATGTTTATCTACCTGTTGTTTTGTTTGATTTTGCACTGAAGTTGCGTTATCCTTTAAAAGTTGGAGAACTTGTTGTTGATGCTCGATGTGATCTTTCACTGCTTGAACCTTTTTCTTCTTGATATGTCCTTCTATCTCTAGAGTTTGAGGAGTGGTAATTTCTTCCAATCCTTTACAAGATATGGTCGGATTCATTTCTTGATGCTCGATGTGATCTTTCACTTCTTGAACATTTTTCTTCTTGATATGTCCTTCTATCTTGATAGTTTGAGGAGTGGTAATTTCGAACAATGAATTACAAGATATGGTTGGATTCATTTCTTCTTTCTAGATGTGATCTTTCACTTCTTGCACATTTTTCTTCTTGATACGTCCTTCTATCTTGAGAGTTTGAGGAGTGGTAATTCTTGCCAATGCTTTACAAGATATGGTCTGATTCATTTCTTCTTTCTCTGGGGTGGGGTCCTGGCGTATATCTTATTTTGATGTTTCTTGATCCTTTTCTTCCTCCTCTTCATATTATATGTAAAATAATTTCTTCTCAGCACACTTATTACCTTTAGTGCATTTTCTATCACAATTGTAACAAATCCCTTTTTCTCTTTTTTCTTCCAATTGTTGTGGTGTAACCCTTGTAGGTTGTGGAAGGCTAGGAGAAACAACACTTCCATCTTTATAGTTGTGAGGGGTACGCTTCCTGGTTTCCATAATTTTTCTTTCCACTATGTCACAAAGCCCTTTTACTCTTTCCAATTGTTGTGGTGTTGCTCTAAAGAAGGTGTTGCTCTTTGTATCCTCATAATGTGCTATCATTTCCTCCGTGAAAATTGACCACGTAACAAGTTGTTTACGAGAACAAAGCCCTTCGTACCATAAAAATTGATCTAGTTCTAATTATGAAGATGCAATACATACCTTTTGTAACAGTTGTACACCATGTAGATCAAAATATTGCTCCATCTGAAGTATCCAATTTACCGGATCCTTGCCATCAAACTTCCTCATCTTGCTTTTTCTTGATTTTAGGAGCTCTACCTTGAAACGACTGTAACTCTGTACTTTCAGATCTTTAAGTTCTAAAATTGCAACATATAGTAGCCCTCTGTGTCCTCTTTCCAATGCCACCAGTCTGATCCAAATTGGATTCTCTAAGAAAGAGTTATGCACAATCTCCCAAGATGACCTGATTATAGACCTTTCCAGAAGAGTGAACTTGTATGAAGTGCCACGTGTCACTGTTTCGACCTTTGGATCTGAAAAATATATGAAACAAACTACAGTCCGTCCTCTTTCTGTACCTTCTTAAGTAATTTCAATCCGATCCTCAGAGAGAAAATTATGACGATTTTCCCCAGGTCACCTGTTTTGAATGTAATTCAGGAGTCTACAAAAAGACCAACTTCCTCAGATCACATCTCTGAAAATGTCACGCGAAAAGCTCTGAAATTCGGACCCAAGGTTCAGCACGATTTATTCTCAAGTGGGTTTTTTTTGCAACTTCTGAAACGTCACAGAAAAAAGTTATAGCGAAAATGCCACGATGACCTGTTTGGAGCAGTGAAACCCTAGAATCCAAAGCTCTGAGACCAAATGTTATGAAACCAGCTCAAGAAAATATAGAAAAGATAGATCAACGGCTTAGAATTCAGCCTCTTCGAGGGGGAAACCTCCTTTACATTACATAAATGAACAATTATTCGATGATACAAATGAAAAGACCTCCTTTCTATATATAGGAGTCTAAGGGGTCATAACATAATCAGAGCCGACATAACAATAATAATGTAAGGGCACAATAATAACAATAATGGGTTTCTATGGGGCACAATAGTAACAATATGGGAACTACATGGGTACATCAATATAATAAGTGGGTTATACTAATAACAATAAGGGGTTACACTAGTAGTATAGGGGCCTAACACTTTTACTGCTTTTCATTCCTAGAGTACTTTCATCAAAAGCAGTAAAAAAGGTAGTAATTCCTAATATCTGGGTTCATGCATGATAAAAAATCATGTAGAATGGACTATTCCTCTTTTAATGGTTTTTTTCAAAAAAAAATCATGTCTCTCATAGTTATATAAAGAAATGCTTTGAGCCCTCACATGCATCATTTTCACTATTTTGAAGTTTGTGAGAGCTAGTTGGAGCTAAAGAGGAGTAGATCTTCCACGGACCATTGCAAGAGATCTGGGCAACCATTCGACGTGCCGTTAGTCCCAGGTGAGAGCTACAACCTTGCTTTATGCATTATTAAACCTTTTTTATCAGTTTTGTGGGTAGAAATTTGCAGATCTGAGGTTCCCTAGAGTCATGTTTGTGCACTAACGTCGTCCAGTAGGCCAGCAGGGAGCGTTAAATGCTCTGTACGAACCATGGGAGGGCGTTAATCCTCCTTGTGCAGCACTGGGAGGGGCGTTAAGGCAGTAGGGCACATTTGAAACCCTCATGCATGGATTCCTTAAGTGATTTTGCCCCATTTTAACTGATTTTAGGGTTATTTTGTGCAGGTTTTGAGCTGAAATGACTCACCTATGGAGAGAACGGGCCCATGACAATGAGGAATTGCTGATGTGAAATGATCTAGCTTGCATACTTGCATTGCGCCACTGCAGTTTGTTGAAGTATGCAAGGCTAGAGCTGATGAAAGGATAGGAGGAGCTACTGAGATGGATCATACAACGTTGGGATGAACACGAGCAAGTGTTCAGAATTGGAGATCAAGAGCTGGCAATTGACTGGGATGATATTTACTTTTTGACTGGTTTGTCGTGCTGTGGGGTACATGCAAACCTTACCGGTGGTAGGTCAGATCCACGATCTACTTCAAAGCTGGTAGATATCTACTGCATCCCTGGGAGTGGATTAGTCAGCAATAGAGTCCCGATAGAGAGGATTTGATCTCGGTCTATGAGGGCAGTTTTATGGTTGATTATGCATTTGGCGGGGTCAAAAAGTCCCCACGTAGCAACAAAGGCCCAACTGTTGCTTTCCATTGACTATGTCCAGCCCCAGAGGTTCAACTGGTGTGAAGTAGTGCTCGCTAGTTGAAGGCAAAATTGACAGCGTGCAAGACCCGTACCCAACACAGTTTTGGGTACGGTACTATCATAGTCTCATTTATCCTTGAGAGGGTACCTGTCATGCGCCCATAGGTGAGCTTAGGTCCCTTTGATCCGAGGGAGCCGAGGCAGGGTCGCTGGTCATCACTTGATCCTCACATAGGAGGAGGACCACTCCACCACTTTTTTTACGAAGACTTCTTCCAATGGCTTCACAGCCAGATCATGATTGTTGATGACTATGCCTATGAAGGTATGGACTTCACCGGTGACCCAGGCTTGATGTTCCCGCCCGAGACCAACTAGGGTCATCAAGGTGAGAATAATGTCGATAGTACTTAAGTATTTTTGTACTTTTGAATGTATATGTAATGTTTTTTAATGATGAGATAAGAACTGACATGAAACTTTTATGCTTAACACAGATGTGGCACCAGTACGACTTGCAAGCCAACCTCGCTATGTGCAACGAGGTGGCCAACTACATGCTGGAGGGGGTGATGCCGACAGTCTCCGTGAGGTTCTGAGAAACCTAGAGGGTTTGACTATGGGTGTCCCTCCCCTTCCTATGAGGGAGATTCTTGCTCATATGCAGCGACACACCGTTGGTGTACTTGAGCGGTTTCTGGTTCCTCTTCGGAGGGTAGCTAGAATTGTTTTAGCTTTTCTGGAGCAATAGGCTCATTCTAGCAAGTGTTCTAGCGTAGCCATATGATCGTTTATAGCTGGACTTTGAGCCATTTTGTACTTTAACTCATCCAAGTTTTGGAATATTTTTTATGTAAAAAACTGGATTTCGATCTATATATATATACAGATATTTTTGGTATTTTTTGTGGTGTAAATGTGTTTAAAAAATGTTTTTTGTGACAAATTTTTAACTTTAGTAAATGTGTTTACTTCTCATACATGATTATTATAAAAAATGTGACAAATGCCAATCGAATACATAGTTAGCTAACGAATCAGTGACAGTATTTAATTCTCGAGGAACATGCTCATATGTGATTGTGTCAAATCGGCATTCCAAGAGGCGCACCTTAGATAGTTACGTAACAAGGTTGGATTACGGATGTGATAATGATTGGTCAATTGCATAATGACTATCTGGGAGTCTAACCTGACCACCAGATTGGAGATGCCCCTTCATGACGCTTCCATGAGAAGTGAAACGATAGACATGTACTCAGCAATGTTGTTGGTGGTAGCACCAAGAAAGACTCCCCCGGAGCAAAAGAGTTCCAAATCAGGTGTATAGATGACCCAAGCAACTGATGCAATGTGCCATGTGTGATGAATGGCACCATCCACGTATCCTATGTATGCTAGGGGCAATGACGACATCTGCATTGCGAACAAAATGTATGAGACAAGTACTCCACTAAATTACAAAACAATCCAATCACATAAAAAAAAAGGGATGCAAAACTTATGAATACATAAAATTACAAAGTACCTACCCAGCATGACACTAGGCAGAATACTTTTTCAGATAGAGCCTGTACGTGGGCTCCTTGAGTGGGTTTCCATCCCAGTCTTGTAGTTCATATGCCCCTGAGGGGAGGAATTTAGTTATGACACAGGGACCTAGCGAAATGGGTCGAAGCGTGCATGCCTCCAAGAGATTATCTTTTGGATGATAGAGTGATACGAAGTCACCCTCTTGGAAAGAAGAAAACCTAACCGCTTGTGCAAATCTGGCTTGTACCCGCTCCTTGTGAGCTGCGAGTGCTAAATCAGCAGCTCTACAGGTTTTATCCAGTTGTTTGAGGTATAGTAGGTGTTCTTCTTCGGCCATAGGGCCGGGCATGGGTTCAACAACTATATTGAGGGAAGGAAGTGGCCACCCATTCCGTTTTGCTTCATCGTAAAGTTGGATCTCATGCGCGACAAACGACGGGTTAAAGTTGGGCATTTCCTCCTGAGACCAAACAAATTCTTCATGGAATTCCTCATGTAGGCAGGTGGAGTTTGCAATTTCCTCAGGACTGCAATCTGCGCTCATTTGGGTATCTTCCATGGTGCCTGTCGTGACTAAAATATCTATGGGCATTGACCTAGAAGTGTCGTCCATATTTTCTTCCAACCCATAAGTTTGGATGCTTGTATAGGGTGGGGAAATGATTTCGTTTATGTCAGAGGACAGGACTTGAAGAGGCATCATGTTCGAATCAGATGTTGGACCCCGAATATGCCATTCCTCCCAATGTTGCTCTCCAAAACTCATGATTTCTCTAATGGCTTCGTCCATTGAGGGGAGTTGATCACATGGATCTGAAGGAAGAGTAGTTATGGGAAGGGGGGTGGTACCGTCGGCAATATCCAACTTGACCAGAGATGTGGATGTTGATTGAATGCCTTGGTAGGCCGATTCAGCTGATGACAACAACATCTAGTCTTCGAATCTGTCGAGGTCTGAAGGCACCATTAGGATCCAGGGCTCAGTTAGTTCATGAGGAATTGATGAAAGCATGTTGACCAATTGTGGAACCTGCGATTGCGGAAGAGGAAAACAACCCATCAGGGAGGAAGCCTTCAACAGATCGGTACCGATACTGGCAAAAATGTCAGTTACACCTCCTCCTAGGGGTATGGAGCTGTGCGGTAATGGTGAATAATCAGAGGTGCAGAAAGACAACTGATCCACTATTATGACCTTTCCATCCAATGGAAATAGGATGATATGAAAGACAATGGATACGACGGCCGTCATGGCATATGTCCAACTATGACCTAGCAACATATTATAGTCGAGTTTTCGGTCTACGACTTCTACATACATCGTTACTGTTTTCACAGCCAAAGTGATGGGAAAACTAGCTAAGTATCCTTTTGGGACAAAGGTGTGGCTGTCGAAAGCTTTAAGGGAGTTCGATGGTGGTGATATGGTTGGGGAACCAAAGGCGAGCCAACATGAAGCTGACATGATGCAGGTTGAAGCACTTTCGTCGATGACAGTTCAGTGTATACCTTTCCCTTTTGAAGTGATATGCACCTGAAATGCAGGCTGGTGGGAAAGGGGAGTTTTTCACTTGTCCATGTCGAAAATGGCAAGCATGGAATCCATAGGGTCAATACCCCCGATAGCCAAAAGCAATGCTTTCCTTTGGCTGAGGCATGTTTGTAATACTTCGAGCGCCGACATAGTCGACGGTGCTTGCGCCAAATCCTCTACGATGTTGTAGTGTTGAGCGGCATGTGCAGATGTGTTGTGCATTGTGCGTCGAAGTGCCCCTTTGGGGGGTTGAATTACAAAGTCCTTAATCGGCCTTTCGATTTGTAAATCCTTGGGCGGCGATGGTTTTGACCTACAAATGGTTCTGCTGCCGGAGCGATAGGAGCTTCATATGATTTGGCTTTGGTTGTTAGTTCCACAGTTTCAAATGTGTAAATGGTAGAACTTCCTTCACCAGCTGAAGGTTGCTGCGAACCATCGCTGCCCCCTGATGTGGGTGGCGGTTGGTTTGCAATGAGATGTTGTTGTTGTTGATTAGGAAAAGGATTTCTAAGGACAGCAGGTGCCTTACCAGAATCTTTCTTGGTAAGGTAATCCGTGCATTCCTGAACACGCAGACAACGCCAAGTAACGTGATCTTCAAGATAGAGTTTGCATGAATAGTTGGTGCCTTTATCCTTTTCCGTATTAGTAGGCTCAGTGGCCTTTTGTTTCTGGTTGGGCTACTCAGATGACTGCTCCTCAGAAGGAGAAGCCTTGTTCTGTTTCTTCTTGTTCTTGCTACTGGATTTCTATGTAGACTGCACAGAGTTAATCGCAGTGGCAGGAAGAGCAGTCGTTTTGGTAGAGGGGTCCACTACCAACTTGGCAATGGACCCACTGAGTTGTTTTACAGCGCTCGTGGAGGTTGCGCCGACGATCTCGTTGGCATGCGCTCTAGGGCACTGAGTGGTGGGAGGATTGGGGTTACTGGGAGCATAGGGGATAATGTCGTAGAGAGTGCCAGATTCTGAATAAATTAAATCCAATTTCTAGGCACGATGTATGGATTGGTCCTATGTGACCGCACCACCTAGAGCGACATCTCTAGCAACTTGTGGAAGTAGTGACTTACAGAACCAGTCTATTAAGAGAAAATCAAGGATGGGGGCTTTGAGTAACCTCCACCTATGTCTCCATTCATGGATATGATTGGAGATGTGGGTGGCGGTATCCTAAAGAAACGAAGTAAGGAGCTCTGTCCTTGTCTCATAACGGATAAGTAACTGAAAGTGCTTTAGGAACTCCATCGCTAAAGCATCAAAGGTATTCATTGACACACGTGGTAACTCAATATACCACTTTGTAGCATTGCCAGTGAGGGTGCTTGTAAAAGGACGCAACCGGACACTGTCATCCACCATGGAGTTAGAAACACACCATAGATGGTAGGTGGTGACGTGAGTACCTAGATCCTCCCCTTTTTTCCGTCAAACTTAGGAATATCCACCGGTATTTTATGCGGGATCAGCTACCATTGTAGGTTATGGTAGATGGGGTTTTTAGTCAACTTGTATAAGTTGGGGATATCCAATGTTGCCAGAAAAGGAAAATTGTTGGGTGCCCCCGACTCGGACCATTGTGATGACGGATGATCTGAGGAGCTATGCGCTCCGCCCATCATTTGGTTCCCCATGTTGTACATGGGCTGCAATGTGTAGCAGTTTCTTTGTGATACGGTGTTGTAAAGTGGATTACCATGAGGGTTTTGATACTGGGGTATAAAGTTGCCCCCAGTATAAGTGGTGCCCCCTTGACTCATCTGAGCTTGTGAGTAGGGTGCCCCCATGGTTTGGGTGGGAATCCCTTGTGGATTCCCAACTGAAACTGAATTGACCATATGGCTTTGATTGACAGAAGGAAAATTCATGTCAATCAGAGATTGTCCATGCATGCCTGATAACGGTGGTGGAACTGTGACATTCCCTTCCGCCATGTGCATATTGGGAACCGCCCCAGATGTTTGAATCTGGGGCTTATAACCATACATTGGCGGCCGACCTTAGTTTTGGTAAATTGGAACTGTGCCCATAGTGCCACATTGAGTGTTATATGGAGCACTATATGTGGTGCTAGTCGAAGGTATGCTTTGATGCACCATAGGAGTGGAACCTGGCATCTGCTGGGTTCTGCTAATAGAGGGTTTTATGTGAGTTGCAGTACCTGGGACGAATTGGATTGTGGGGTTCCACATTGCCGGTGTTGTGATGACTGTCGACTGGGGAAGTGGTAGAGGACTCATAGTGTCTCTATAATTCCACAACCCTTGAGGTGTCGACTAAATAGATGGGAGATTTCCTCCCAGTGAAGAGTGAAGTACTGGTATTGTGGGATCAATAACAGGATCCAACAGATTTGGAAGAGGGGTGATAAAATGAGGAAGAAATCATTTCATAAAGAAATCCTCTGGCAAATCAGAATCGTCAGTCATCCAGACCGATCTCGTGTGTGATTTAGGAGATTGATCCCTCGAAGATGAGGAATCCGAGTTAGTGGATCTCGATAGACCCTCCACGATGAGTGGAGGAAGTCCTAACAATTGTCTGGATTGATGGTGAGGGCCAGATGTAGCCATAATGACTGGTAAATTTTATCAGATAAATTTTAAGGTGATATTCTTTAAGTCTAAAAAATGATAGCACTCAAGTACCTAAAAGGAAAAACACTAAAATGCCAATCAACAAACAAAGTGAAATTACCTTGTTTGATAAACATCAATTACTAGAGATGAAACCCAGTCTCTCAATGAGTAATAGAGAAGGATGGCCAAATGTATAGTTACGGTTACTTTTGAGCTTCGCCCGAACCTCAGATTGAGGGGCCGAGTACTCTCGTGAAGACAAGCACCCTCCCAAAAAATTAAGACCAAGTAGGTCCGTCCGTTTAAGGTACCAAGACAGCCCGTCCCAGTCACCTTAGGTAAGTACCTAGAAGTATTGGCCACTAGAGATACCTCAAATCACAGACATTATCAGGGGGGACATAGTCATAGACAACATGCTGTGTGGGTAGGATACCTAAGTCCCCAACTCAGTTCCGAAATCCCCGAAGGGACCCCCGTTACACAGAATGCCCAAAGGAGATGTAAAAGAAGGTAGGTTACCTTCGATTACAATTAGATGTTGTCTCATATTTCGCTCCAGTGTGAGTGGAGTGGTCCTGATAATATGAGTGCAGAAGGATTTCTCACTCTTTAACGACACTAGTTTGATTTTCAACCTTGGGTAGTTGACTCACTCTCTTAACCCAAGGTCCTAATCTATCTAATGTTGATTTGCTCTAAAAAAGAGTATCTGATTGATTTTAGTGTAAATTTTAGTGTACTTTTTTATGTCTTCGAAGGGGGTGTTGACATATGAATATGATGAGACTCTCGACTCAATAAACGTACAGAACTATGCTTTGAAAAAAAAGAATTCAATCTCTTATGCAAACAAGTCTTATTCTACACATGTATCATTTCACATATTCTTGTATTCGCCAATGCATCTAAAGTCATTTCAACACTTTGCATAACCAAAAGTTCCTTTTCTCAATATTCCTTAACAACTATTAAACCAAAACAAAGTAGCCTACAACTATTTCGATAGAAGGAGATGTACAGTTTCTAAGCTTTTCTTTTTAACAAAAAATTATTTTATGAGAGAAAAACTAAAGAATTTTCTTAAAAAATAAATTTTAAGACACCAAATTTGTTAGCATGATACTGTTGCAGATCCTTATTTAGCCCTTGGGATAAGTTCCCCCCCTTTTGGTCCACAAGATCTATTGGAAAACATGGAAATGGGTCACTAATGCTCTGTCTATGTGTAAACAAAGCTTTAGTTTGGCTGCTAATGCTCCCTGTGCATAGTCAAAGAGCTTTATAAAGCTTTGTTTAGACCAGCAACCTGCGTTAGTGAGGGAAAGAGCTCAAAAAGTGGGCTTTTGGGATCGGTTTCTGAAGAGAAAGAAACTTTGCAGGATGCAACAAACTAGATGGTGGATCAGAGAAGGATATGAAGAAGCGGGAATCTCATAGAAGAGAGAAGAGGTCTAAGAGGAGTCTGGTTAACTGGGAACTAAATGTATAGTCCCCAGCGGAATCGCTAGTTCTGCTATCGAGTAAAATGCACGGGATGAAAACTACCCTCGAAAGTCTTCTTGGGAATTCTAACAGACCATAAGGTTATCTTCAAAAGGTACCTGTTACACACATGTTCATCTATTTGACATATATTGACAGGATATGGAGAAAGGATCACCTTTGGTTCTTTCTAGATTCGCTTGGGGATCTCCGTGCGGTAAGAAGAACTCCTCCTGACTGGCTCCAAGATGATTCCTGCACAAAAGAATGAAGCAAACCAATCACAGCATATACTTATGACAATTAATGAAAGAATCCATAACAAACATGTATAAATGTGTAACTTATCTACTCAACATAACAAGCATCAGAATGGACAAATAAATGCACAATATCACCAACACTTTGAGTAGTGGAACACAACCGCAGTCCTATATTCAGAAGAGTGATTACAACAACCCTGTTTTATCAACCTTCCTTATCCCTTCTTCCTCTCTCTCTCTCCTTCTTTCAGCTAGCTCCTTCAAGAATATGACAATATCACAATAGCACCATGTACTATCCTTTTAAATGCTCTGAATCCTGTGCAATGGCCTTCTCGTTGCTTAAATAGCAATCGAATTAGGGCTTCCCAACTCCACCTGTATTTCATTTGGGAAAAAACCATGAACCTGCCTCTTTTTCTAGCTTTTTCCCATTTGCCTCTGTTTCCGGAATAAAATTTCTCCAAATATCTTGATTTTTGGATTTTCCTTGCTTTTCTTGCGCAAATTTAGGGAAATAATATCTAGATATTTAATGGAAGATTCGTTGGCTTAACCACTTTGAGCATCACTAAAGTTCACTAATGCTCCCCCTGGTCTAACAACATGAGTTAGCAGGTTGACTAACACTCCTTTATGCTTGTAAACAAGCTTTATAAAGCAAGTTATCAGTGTACAGAGAGTGTTAGTGTGGATTCTGGGCCTGTAATTATGGTCATTCTTTCAGTCATCTTGTCCTTCTCCTCTGAGTTGATTAAGAGGTTAATTTGTCCTATAACATTAGTCAAGGAGTACTTTTCGTAAATAGTGTTTCCAATCCGAAAAAAGTAGAAAACTTACTGGAGACACGACGTTTCGTAACCAAGAACGAGCTCGAAACAACAAGGGCTCGACCATCTTTTCGTTTTTAAATGGT
Organism: Pinus tabuliformis; assembly: GCA_031772625.1. NCBI lineage: Eukaryota > Viridiplantae > Streptophyta > Pinopsida > Pinales > Pinaceae > Pinus > Pinus tabuliformis. The sequence continues at coordinate 1,584,610,734 of CM062816.1, forward strand.
CGGAAAATAGTTGAAAGCAGACCCCCATTTTTAGTCTCTTTAACAATTCAAAAAGGGAAAAATACTCAGCAATATTTTCATCTTTTATGAGTCAAAAAAGAGCTTAAAGGTGACTCGTCCTGGAGGAACGAGTGGTATAAAGGGTAGCAACTGGTTCTAGCAATGGTGGAACTACTCAAAACATGTAATGGTCAAGAGGTTGGCTAATAAAACCACTCATCGCTATGGTCCCTCAGGAAAGGAAAAACAACCAAGTGAAAGCATATGATCAGCAAAAGAGATGGTGACGATGGAATGAAACGACCAAGGCTCATCTAGCATAAATTAGTTGATAAAACAACAATCACGAGATGTAAATCGGGTATGGGTTCATTTTTACACAAGCTTGAACCATGGAGAACTCTACTTGGATTTGGTTTCATGTTTACACAAGCTTGAAATGAAAAACTATGCTTGTTATAAGTTTGCATGCACCTAGCATAATGACTCAAATCGAGGTACATGTCCCCCAAGCTTCATTGCATTCAACAAGGTGGATGGAATGAAGGTTCACTTTCGAGATCTTTGAAAGACTCGACTCAGATTTTACAAGATCTTAATCAAAGAATCAATTTGGAAAAGGGAGTTGTTTCATTTTTTAATGAGGTTGACACAATAAAAGAACTATCCTCATAACTCTTGTTTCATTTTTCAACGAGGTTGACACAAGAAAAGAACTCTCCTCAGGACTCCTTGATTCATTTTTTAACGAGCTTGACACAAGGCAAGGAACTATGGTCCAAGACTCCTTGTTTCATTTTTTAATGAGGTTGACACAAGATAAAACTATCCTCGGGCCCTCGCTTCATTTTTTAACGAGGTCGACACAAGATCATAACTATCCTCGGATTCTTGTTCATGGGCCATACGAAAACATGACTCCCAAGAGATCTTCACTGGACGGAAGAAACACGCTCTGGGAGGAACACATTTCATTAGACACCAATGATAGATCGGGTTCCAATGCCCCCAGTACATGATGTACGAGACCATCTGCATAATTATCAACAGATGCGGAGGCAAAATAGGTAGCCACATAATTGACCTATGGCAGGGAAGGGACTACTTGCGAACAAGTACTAATAGGGGATGATGGCTGTGCAGGAGGCACTAAGTGACTAAAGAACGAAAATTGATCGATAGTCACCATTCTTCCATCGTGCGGAAAACAAACCACATGGAAAAGTGAAGAAACAAGAGCCCCCACGGCATAAATATAATCCTGGCCAAGGAGAAGACTAAAATCTAAAGCACCTTGGACAACCATCATGTCTATATAGACGGTTTTGCCTCCCAAAGTAACAGGGAACTTGTTATAAAAACTAGCTCACAAAAAGATAGAAAAGATAGATCAACGCCTTAGAATTCAGCCTCTTCGAGGGGGAAACCTCCTTTACATTACATAAATGAACAATTCTTGGATGATTCAAATGAAAAAATCTCCTTTCTAGATATAGGTGTCTAAGGGGTCACAATATAACCAAGCCGACCTAACAATAATAATATAAAGGCACAAAAATAACAATAGAGGGATTCTATGGGGCACAGTGATAATAATATGGGGACAATAGGGGCACAACAATATTAATAAGGGATACAACTACAATATTAATGGGGGCATCACTAGTATTATAGGGACCTAATAGAACTTCGGAAGGATCCCTAAAGGTTGACTAGTTCCTTCGTCAAATGCCAACAGATTCTGAGTAAATTGCACAAGCTGTGGGGAGCCCAAATCTTGCCAAGTAGTTGAAGGCATGAGACTAACAGAAGCCCCTTCATATAAGAGAGTGCCAAGTACTGCATTATTATAATCATGTACGGTAATCTGAAAAGGCACATAGGATGGAAGGTGAAATGGAGTCAAGTGACACCAGTCGAAGGAAACGACTGAACTACTTGGTGGGGGCACCGTGGGAGTGCCCCCTTCTCTACAGGAACTGAAGAGGGACTCTCTGGATCAGCTGGGATAGGAGGGTCGTTCTCAGAGTTAGGAGAATCTGATGAGATGAGAAGAACATGAGCAGTATAATCATGATGTTCTTTGGGAATAGAGTGGACCACTAGTGGTGAACCCAAGTCGACACTCTTTCTAGCCAATGGTTGATCAGGAATAGGCTGAGGACAGCCAGGTTCAGGAGGAGGATGGACAAGAGAAGAATCTAAGTCAATCTATTTGTCAATGGGGAGAGGGTCTAAGGAGAGCCTCTGATAAACAATTGGAAGTGGAGGCAAAGAAGCTGTAAGAATTTCCAAAATAGCTAAAGCTTTATTCATGAGCAGACAAAGGTGAAGGAGATGGTTTCCTTTGCATAGCCTACAGGGGAATCAAATCTTCCCTTTCTTCTTACCACTACCAATTGAGGATTGAACATCGACATGAGCTTCAGAGGATGATGAGGGACGAGCCAAATCGTGAGACCATGCTTCTAAGATCCTAGGAATTCCAGGACAATCACGAAGAAGATGGTCACCCTTGCACAATTTACAGGGAAACTTAACCTTCCGTGGAGGCTCAGAAGGTTTTCTGACCTGAGATGTACTCAGAGCAGTAGTTGCACGGGTGGCCTCTTGCTTATCTATCTTCTTCTTCTTCTTACCCTCTTGGGTACTGGATTGGGAACTTTCACCAGGCGAAGCAAGAGAGGAGGATGAAGAAACAGGGGAAGAAGGTGCAAGCTCAACCTTAGAATCATCGTGTCGTGATTTAGACGAAGGAGATGGTGGAACAGGAGTCATGACGCTCGGGACCACTGATGTTGAAAACAACCAAACGGGAAAACCGATGGTTAACCCAGGCAAGGACAATGTTGCCATATACGGAGCACTGGCATTTCCAAAAGGAGGAAACGGACCAGGATTCCCATCTGGGGGAAGACCTTGGCCAGTAGACTCGGGGAATGTTTCCATCAGAAACAACCTTGAAATGCACTCGTAGTATAACCAAGAACTCTAACTGTAACCAGGAATATTTCGTGGGCAATTAATTTTACGACATAGGAATGAAACTTGGCCTTTTCATGTTTAAAGAGTCAAGAAAAGGATGAAAAGGTGACTCTATCGCTTTCGAATATTTAATGAGCCTGAAAGGACAAGTGCTCAAATGATCCTTTTACTTTTAAGGAGTCGAAAAGGAATGAAAGTGACTACTCTGGAGTACTAGACAAGAGGTTTACCAGACAAACCGCAAAACTACATATACACCTTGGTGATAAAATGAAAGAGAAATGACCAAGGACTTTCCATATGGTAGTCAATCTTCCCGAATGTTGTGTTCGGTGCGTTATAGTTCATAAGGTAGCAAACTCAGCTTCCTATGGATGATAGGATGATAACCTAGTGGGGTCTCCCGATATATACTCGACGGTATAGGGAGCACAAGTCCATACTAGCAGCTATTGAATCACAGAAGGAGGAATCACCCAACCTTAAGCGAAAACAATAGTGACTAGGTTTAATGACGCTGGAGCACGTCTCTAGCCTAGACCTCTAGATAATGTGCGTTAAGTTCCAATGCATTGTTAGGTTCATTCAATTGATTTTAAGAGTTAATCTTGGATTAAGTTTCAGTTTTCAGGCCCTACCGAATGTATTTCAATAATTACTAGGATGCAACTACAATGAGTAAAACATCATTCGTTTCAATGAACAACTACCTAAAGGAGGGTAAAGAGTTCATTTCCAAGCGAATGCAAACCAAGACAAGCAAATGCAAACACTAAGAAACACAATGCATCAATACACTTATCTCACAACTACTAATTAATGATTTAAACTTTTCTTCTTAATTTATCAATCATGAAAATTTAGTAATGCAAATGTACTTTCACTTTCGTATGTTGTATAAATGCAATATTTTTTATTTTTGAAATTTTAATGACAAACAAGAAAGTGTAAACCTGAATGATCCAAACAAATGTGATCTATTTTTAATAGCGTGGAAATCAAATCAATCTAAAAAACTTCAATAACCAAACACTAAAGACCAATCATCAAGAAAACAAGCAGTAAAACAACCTCAAGCAAATCAATCAAATGGTTGTGGACGAATCTTGGACGAACGAGTAACCCAAACAAACGACTTCTTGACGAAACATTGAAAAGAGTGTGGTCACATTGTCTGAAAACACAATATTCACTAAATGATACCAAGGAGAAAAGTGCCTCAACCAAACACAGCCACAACAAGTTGATGAGAGACAAGAAACAACAGGGGACAAGCAGCACTAGTTGACTCAGGGGATAAAGTTGTAAAAACAACTTGTATAGGAATTGTCGCAGGGTTATAACTAGCAACCTGGGATGAAAAGTAAATCATCACAAGCAGGAAGCAAGCAGTTGGGTGACGTCATCGCAGGTGTACACCTGTCTTCTGCGAAGGTCCAATTTCAGGAATCGTCGCAACTATATGACGGGTTATCTGCGATGTGCAGGTTTTCCAAAGAGGACAAGTGCGACGTCGTCACAACTGTTAAGCTATGAACATCGACGATCTCAATTTAGAGAAAAATCAAAGCAAGACCACCTAAAGAACACCAGACTAATCTTTCAGTTAGTAGGAGGGACTCCCAGATTGACCCAGGTAACCCAGAATACTGATGGCTCAACCCCAAAATCCAGAGATACTCTATCAAAAACAAATCAAGAGCAAACAAGAGAAAACATACAAAGGACTCCCCAGCGGAGTCGCCAACTTGTGATGTCTAGTCACATCAAGACAAAACAACAATTAATTTCCTTAAATAGTCATTATTGAAAGAGCCTACCTCAAACCGGTGTTCGATGGAGTTTTCGTTGTACCGCTTCAGCTATCGTTTCCTTCTCCTCGATGAGCAATTTACCTGAAACAACACAAGAGAAAAATAGAACATGTAACAAAAAACAACAATGATCTATTTACTTACAGAGTCAAGGAACCATAAGCTATCAAGTATATTTTACACAAGACATAGGAAATCATCATTGATTGTATTGAAATGAATGAAAGCAAGGCATACAACCAAGCCTTGACGTCGCAGGCCTTCTCGGAGGGTCCAGTCGGTATGTTTCTTCAAGCATTCACTTTCAAAAGGATCTCCCAAATGGATGATAACTCTCTCTCTCACTCACAAGCTCTAGTACAAAGCTAAGGCAATCCACAACCAATTGCTAAACTATCAGCAATTCACACTACAAACTCACACCAAAGCTAGCTAATTTGCTCCAATCCAAAAACCAAGAACTAGTTGATCATAGCAATAGGGAGTGTTTTTATAGGAGGAGGAGCCTTCATGAAATGAGGGAGAGGGAGCTTATCCTCAAGGGATGTTTCTCAAAAGGTGGAACCACCATCCTAGAGGAGGAAAGGCGAACTCCCTTGACCCAAAAACTAGTTCTAGAATCACCCAGAAGGCCAACTGTTTGAACTAATTCGCCATATCTGGATCATCGCAAGTCACACACTAGGGATTAGTGATGACGTCACAAGGAATCAGTGTATTCAGACAAATCTTCGCAAGAAATATTTTGAGGACTTGCACCGAGCCCTAAAATTCAACCGTCGCAGGAAACAGATGTACCCCTGCGATGACGTCGCGATGATATAGTTCAACATAGAGAATCGTCGCAGGAAGAATGGGGTTCACTTGTGACGATGCAGAAACATAGGTAAAAAGGGTCAATCTTCAGGATTAGAGAGCACTGGTTTAATCTTCTTGAATGAGTTGGAAGATATGGAGATGTTTATTTGATGTATGGCACAATGGAGATGTCACTTGGGGACTGACATGAAGTTGGTGACAAATTACTGTGTAACAGGCAGGCAGAATGAAGTGCAAGATCAGTTTAGGTGACTTGACTTGGAAGAGAAGACTAGGTTTGACCATAGGTCTAGGTGTGCCTCTTATTGAACATGAATAATTTCTCTATTGAAAAGGTTTTTGGGACTTTTCCTAGGGTAAATATTGTCTCTCTTTTGTGCATTGTGACCTCTACTATTCTACTGTTGAATTATGAAGTATAATTGTTGAATGATATATTGAAATAACATAAAAGAAGATATACATCCTAACCCTAATTGCACTAGAAAAATCAACATTGTTTCAGAGCCTTGGTGATGAAAGGAAGGTATATTGAGATCACTTTTGCATAAACCCTAGAGAGAGAATATTACTAAAGTCCTCCTTGTATATTGGCTTCTATGGCTTCCTCCATGAAATCTGAAAACAAGCTAGAGGGAGCTTCAAACTCCAGAGCCTGGAAAGTCAGAATAGATCTTATTCTTTCCAAAAACAAAGTGTTAGATATTGTGACAAGAAAGACCACTGAATCGAACGATGAAGCTAGAAAAGAAAAGTTTGAGGATGATATTACTACCATGAGTCTAATATTGGACTTCATTGGAGATCATCTCATTCCCTACATTGCAAAGCATGATACCTCCAAAAAGATGTATGATGCCCTAATAAATCTCTACACTATTAAGAATGTTGGTCAGCCCATGAGTTTGAAGAATGAGCTTCGAAATACAAGGATGAGTAATGACGACACTATGGCTTCATACTTCATAAGGATTTCACAAATCAGAGATCAAATTTCAGTTATTGGAGAAACCATATCTAATCAAGAACTTGTGACTACCACACTCAATGGTCTCCCTAGTGTTAGTGTCTAGGAGTCACTAGTGATCAAATGTACTCTTTCAATGTCAATTGGTAGGGTCCTAGGTCAAATTGTTATGTTTCAAATAAAATTTGATCATTGGTTAGTTGGTCAGTGTCTAGGTCATTACTACTCCATTCATTGTCATGGTCAATAAATGCCATAATGGTCTTGTTATCACTCCTTTTGATAGGTCATACAAGAGTGCATTGGTCATTATTCTGGTTATCATTCCATTTATTGTTATTTGTAGGTCAGTTCATTCAAAAAGTCATGTAAAAATTCATATTGCCACCTAGGTCACCATCATAGGGAGTAGTAATTAGGGAAAGTGCTCCGAAATGATTCCTAAAGTAAATTTTATCCTTATGAATATGAAACTATGCATACTAAATTTTAAAGTTGAAGTACACTAACCTATCAATTTATTTTGCAAAAAGACAAAGTGATCTCACATCATCACCCAAGGGAAAAATCGACTTCTAGCCTATAAAAAGACCAACAAAGCACACCATTTGCTCATTTCACTCTCATGAGGCATCTCTCCATCAAAAAATAGCATTCCAACCCTCAGAGGATCGAATTTTTGTCTCCAAGCACCATTTCACCTCCCTCACTGCGTTTCTGGCAGCCCTCGCTGCGCTTCTGGCAAAAGTGTTGCGCTTTTGGAAAGGGAGCCCAAACAACCATTGCACATGTGTTCTTTAGAAAAAACAGGTTCAAACACATCCTTGGAAAGTAAGTGGACTTCATTTACTCCTCCTTCATCCTTCCTTTCATCAATTTTCTCACAAAAAGTCAATGAATTACCCTCTCCTAGGGTTTTGCTGCGCTTTTGGTCTCCTTGTCATTTTGCTTCATTGATGTGGTAAAACCCTTACTTTTTATGCTCAAACACACTCCCAAATACTCCATCTACCTCCCTTTACCTTTTCCCATGCCCATTTCCCTCACTTCCCTACCAAAGACCAGAGGAATGAAAAGAAAGGAAGCACTAGGGAGTGAGCCATCTCCTCCACTAGGTCAACAAGACTTTGAAGACACCATTGCAACAGAAATTGAAAAGGACAAGGAATATTGCCTAGAGAAGGTCAATGAACACTTGGAGATGCTTTTGAAGAAGGCCAACAAGGACACTAAGCTACAGAGAAACATGGCCAGGCACTACTACACCATGAACTGGATCAACAAGATTAGGGTTAGAATTTGAAGAAGAAATTGAAGAAAACCCTAATGAGGCTAAGGAAGAGGGAAAAATTATATTTTTTGGCTGATGCTTCACTGATTGTTTAGCCTACCATTCACCAGCTTGAAGGAGCAAGTTAGAACCAATTTTGAAGAGTTTTCAAATTTTTGAGTTTTTGTGGATTTTTGGCAATTTCCGGAAATTTTACACTGCCATAAGAACATCGAAAATTTGCTATGCTTTTTATTGAGGCCATCAAATGAAAAAAATCCTACATGCTTAGATTCCTTTTGACTTGTACATGGCAGAAATGTCACTTGTGAGCCATGTCATCTTCCACTTTGCAAGAAAAAAGTAGAAAAAACATGCAAAAAAATGGGTTTCTGCCATTGTTTTGACCCCCTCGTTACGCTTTTGGAGCAGTTATGGGAAAACTCATTTTTCTCAGCCTTAGAGAGGCCATTTTGCATTCTTGAAGGCTCTATAGAAAACTAGACATCCCAAGATTTCCAAATATACCTTCAAATTAGAAATTGGATTAGGAAAAGTCACCCAAAAATTCCCTCAAACAAGTTGCTACGTTTTTGTAAAAAATTGTTGCGCTTCTGTCAGCAAGTGAAAATTTTGAATTTCTTTGGTCAAAGTCAAAGTTTGTTGATGAAATTACTCCTCTAGGGTAATATTATGATGTAATTAAATTTCATTGAGCTTGTAAATGTCAAATTAGTGTAGATTCATGCTCATTAATGCTTGTAAAAGTCAATTAAGTTGGTTTTAGTCTAAACAGGGAGTTGGTTTCTAACTTCCCTAGTCTTAGGTATGGTTGGAGATATTCTTGTAAACAGTTCCTATGATGGTGGATTTGACCCCTAAGAGGAGGAAAGTGGTTTTGATCTATATGTAGCCTAATCTAAGTCATAGAGAGGGTTGGATGTTTGAGAATCATTGCTTGGAGCTAGTGTACACTTTCTTGCAGTAATACAACAGACAATTACAACTATTATCTTGGGATTATTGTGGTATCATTTTGTGATAGTGTTTTTATCTGTTTACCATAAAATTGAATAGATATTTCTCTTTTCTACCATATCTATGCTTTCTTGTGATCATATCATATGCGTTTAAACATAATTCATAAGTTTTATGCTCTGTTTTGATGAGATTTTCTTGCTAGAGTTCTTTCTTATGATGAATGAATTCATGGTTACATGCTCATTTTGATCCTCTACCTTTTAATCCCTACACCACCATGCCAACCTACTTTTTTCACTAAGCATACCTACCATGCCCCATTATATATCTGCAATTGATCATTTGAAACCCTAGCCTAGTTCCTAGATATATGAGATTCATCCAGCAAACCCTAATTTCAAACACCATTGAGCTTAATATCTAGCCTAACATCTGATTCCCTCTCCAGTCACTTCATTGGCTATGAGATCCTCGAGAAAGCCCTCTCTAATTTGGTAGGGGTAGCTACCAAATCTAAATATTGGTTTTAGGTTACATTCGTCGGTCTGCTTTCTCAACCTTAGGACACTGAGGAGTGCTTACACCTAGATCATGGGATGCATTTGTAACAAACTATTGTAGCGGCTACAACCACCCTCCAAAATTTTTCCTTAGCTTCATTTTCGAGCCTCCCTACCAACCATCCTTGGCAGCATGTCTTGCACTATCAAGTACATAGGCTTCAACTAAGTTTCAGTGGCTTGCCGGCCTATGCATGTCAACTTATTTGTCTCCCTCCTGTAGGCTAGAATTACGGACTTAGTATTTGATGGCTGGGAGACTCCCCCAGAAAATTGCACAATTCTGAAGGGGAACTAATATTCCCTCCAAAAATTGCACATATCAGCTGGGTAGCCTGTTGGGCTCCAAAATTACACAGAACAGTCAGGAAACCCTCGCTCAGAAAACTGTGTAGTCTAACCCGGCACTAGGCCTTAGCCAAGAGATTGTGAAATTTTGGGAGGCAGTGACCTACTCATCCCAGAAATTGCACAATGCCTAATAGACAACCAGCTTTGCTCAGCCTAGAAACTGCACAAATTTTCATCCTAGGCTCGCAGACTGATGCATGTGCCTTTAGGTTGACTGGTTCCCTCCAGGACCAAGCAACATTGATTTGCATGCATGGGCTATTTTTCTCAAAATAGCAAAAGGTATCATGCAAAAGGCATCCCTAGATTTTAGGGATCTATTTTTAGCAACTAGAGGTTACATCCAAAGATTATTTTAGAAACCTCTCGCCAAGTGTTGTTTTTTCCTAGATTTTTGGAATGTGCATCATAACCTCAATCTTATCAAAAATTATGAACCGAACACTACAAAGCTCATTCCTCACATCGATCTTGTAGCTCTGACATCCCACATCACATCTAGGAGTCTTTGACACTTTCACCTTAGCTATTTCAGGGTAAGTCTGCTACTCATGTCTTGCACTGCATTTCTGTCACTTTTTGTTTTTCGCTTTGTGTAAGTGATGTCTAGTTGATTTCAATGAGTGTTTTCTGTCATTTTAATGTATGTTAGCTTGTATAAGCACCATTTCAGTTTTCGTTTGCAACTCACTGGTCGCATGCATGGCACTATTTTTGCACCGAAGGTCTCCATTGCGGTGACCCGCTTCACACACATGCATGTTTTACATTTTCTGAATCTTGCACTTACTTTTTGCATGCATGATCATTCACTCTTGTTTACACTCATTTTCACCATGCATTCAAACTTCTCATGTTTTCAGTCGCCCGTCGGTGGGTCTGTGATGCCTTGGTCGGGACCTTGCTTTTTTTGGCTAGCATTGCGAATTTCTAGAAGTGAAGGTTTTGCCTTCCCTCCATAAATTGCACAAGTCTGGTCCAACACTGACCTCCAGGCTTGCATTGCGCAATTCTGGGAGGCAGTGCCTTGCTGGCCCCAGAAACTGCGCAATGAAGTTGGTTGGTTTGCATGTCATTAATGACTAAAATTGTGCATTGCACAGTTTTAGTCCTCAGCAGGCTAGGCTGGACTATGCACTGGGTAGTTCCAATAGTTAGTCAGTCTCCTGACAATCTGAATTGTTCCTTGCGTAGTTTTGGCAGTTAGTCCCGCAGCCTCCCTGTGAAAATTGCGCAATCTTCACAATCAGTCACACACGTATGTTGCAAGTCACTCCTCAAGTTTTTTTTGGTTTTCAACTGACAGATTGCATTCCATGAGTGTTTCTATGAATCTAGGCATCACAAGTGTTCATCTACCTCTCAGTAGCACAGGTACAATGGCCTCTAGGAGAGCAGAGTCAATGGACACCGTTGAGAGCGCAACTGGGGATGTAGTCGAGCAAGTTTCTATGAGCTTGCCCATATATGAAGACATAAAGTTGTTCATAGAAAAAGATATCAATGTGAAATGGCCGCGACATCACAACAAGAAACAAAAGAAGGTAGCAGACCTGCGTGCGACAAATGCAAGAGGAAGGTTATTGATAGTGCAGAGGCAGAGCATAGCTGCAAGTTCAAAGCAGATCCACTAGTGACGAGAGAAGACTTGGAGATTGAGGCTATGAGGTGATGACACGACAAGAGGATCACGTGAAGGCAGAGAGAAAAATGGAGGAGTTATAGGTGCTGAAGTGGTAACTCAAGGAAGAACAAGAGTTACACAGATGAGAGAAGGAGTTGCAACAGGAATATGTACAACAGGAGGTGCAACATGCACAAACTGAGGAAACTGTTCCCATATAGGTTATAGACCCATCCAGTAGCTGGCACGAAGAAGACATGGTGAGCAATTCTTTCAATCACATGCAAGGGTGTTCAGGAGCATGAATGTCATTGTGTGCAAGCATGCGATCCCACCCATTGACACACTCCCTGAGGCGAAGACAACAACCAAGTCCAATTGGAGCTGAACTTGTATGTCAAAAAATTGATGCACATAGTCACCAACACACACTTGGAGATTAACACAAACACTATGAATCAATATGTTGCTAGTCCTGCTGCACTCAAGACGATGATGCACATGGTATTAGATGAGTTGGATAGAGGATCCATATCAGTGTACCCAGATGCAACGAAGTCAATACTTCACTTTCAACAGGATGTCACCATTGAGAGTGCAGACACCATCACAAATGACCAAGCTTAACATCAGTTCACCACCGTCGATCATCACGAGGATGTCAAAGAGTTGGTCTTCCCACAACTGTCTGAGTCTTAGTGATAGCTTGCATGGCTTGCTCAAGCCTATTTTGTCTCACATGGGTACATGTGCATATTGTATGTAACATCTTGTAAATAGAAATTCCAAGTGTCAATATTTGAATGTAACAGTCATGTAGTAGGTGAAGAGTCATAAATGGGAAAGTCAAGGGTCACCCCACCCTTTGCTATTTATAGAACCTCATAGCTCATTGTATAGGATTTTGGGCATCCAAGCTTCCGATAGGAGTATCTTAGAGAAAACGTGGAGTGTATTATAATGATCCTTGACTTCTCCACAGTGCAGAGCTAGTATATCTTTTTGGAGGAGCAGGTAGCAGTGACTGTAAAGTTCCGTTATCGAGACTAGTGGCTGGTCATGGTTGTACTGTATGATTGGAGCTTTCACTTCTTAATATAATAGAGCCATCATGTTTCATGCATATGTTTTTATTGTATTTTAGTTAACTTGGTTACTCTAATGATATATGTATCTGTTTGCTTACGCATGTATATATATAGACTCTTTTTGTATATGTATGTATGAATCTTATTGAGATGTGATGTTGGTTTAACCATCACTTTGGATTGTTGGTTCATCCGCCTTCCAGTTTGTGATGCATCTTTGCTCGTGTGTTCCCTTCCAAGCTGCATGTTTCCACAGGTTTCCAAGGGGCACACTCACCCCACTTTTCGTGTGTTATAACAGTTCATGCACTTTCCTTGGATTGTTGCGCATGTCATGCCCTTGCTACCAAAAAGGATATTTTACTTACCTCTACGCACAACCGCGGTCAAGGTGATACCGTATGACCCACAACTGGGACTCCTACACCAATTGAGGTCTAGTTGGGACTTCTTACCGGGGAGATCCCCTGACATGTTGGCGGGTCCAACACCATCAACATTTTGGCACTAGAAGGAGGACTAGATGACAAGATTTGTCCTCTCATCCTATTTTTAATCTTCGCAAATTTGTCATGGATACTGTCGAGTTCATCCCTTCGGAATGTTTTTCGCATGCCTAACCTCTCAACATCACGAGGGAGTTTTTTGATCTCTTGTCAGAATTCACGTATGGCAGTGAAGGAAAAGTATCTTGGCCTGAGTACATAGAAGACTTCTATGCATTCCTTTAGGATGCAGACGAGTTCTATGTAGAAGAGACCAACTTGCTGCTTGCACACACACTTCGCGAATCCCCACAACGATGGTGTTGTAGTCTACCACTTGGCAGTGTGCACTCACTTGAGCAATTATGTGATCTCATTGAATCTAATTTCCATAATTTTGATCCAAAACCTCTTGACCAAAAACTGTTAAAACAATGGAAGACTCCGTAAGAATCACCTATGGATTTTTGGGACCGCTTTCATGTATTGTAGTTTGAAGCTCCGAAAATTCAGATTAAATTCCAGTATCTCATGGATAGATTTGAATATTGTCTTACCAAATATGTCAATGCCAAGAAGAAGTTGAAGTTAAAACCCCACTCAGCATACTTCAGTGATAGAGTTGCGCAATCACAGATGGACACAGTCGCTGTCACAAGTGACTGTCCTCCATCCTCTCATCAAATAGATCCACCATTGTAGAGTGATGTGGGAGAACATAAACACACATCTATTTAACTGTCACATCCTCCCAACATCAATTCTCTCAATTTTCATGCAAATTTTGTTGCAAAGCCTATGGATTGTCACATGCATGTCTTACCTCAACCTCCATCTTTGTGTTTTTCTGATCCTTCGGATTACACTATCTTGTGTCCTTCCATTCCAGACTCTACACCTATTGTGAACGAGGATCAAGCTATCGACGCAGTTGGTATCGCACAACCAACCTGCACTATCATTCATGAAGAGTATGACTAGGAGCTTGAACATCAACCCATGGCAAAGGATGATTCCCTTGTGTTTGCACCTCCTCCATTTTTCCCTAAAATCTTTGGTGATTTTTCCATCCCTGATTTCACATGTGTATCTCCGTCTACGGGTGCACCCATTGTTGATCATTCGCAAAACACACTGGATGTCAGTCCATCATCTGATAACAGAGAGGACAAATCATTCATTGAAGATCCACTTGATTTTTCATCTGCTTTTTCCAGAAATGCAGAGGGTGAACATTCTTGCTTCTCATCTACCCTTCTATGTGATTCATCAAATCATGAGGATGCCGACAAACATCCAGAATTTTCTGGTCATGGCAGTCATGATCTCTATACTTCTTCATTTGACCATAATGTTTATTCACTCGCTGTTAATCCGTCTAAGTCAGTGGTCTCGAATAATCTACCTATCGACGAAGTCGAAACCCCGCAGGCTGTCGAGGCACTTTAGCCCGAGATGATGGTTATGTTAGGCCCTCATTGTCTTGAGGTTGGTTTCACTTCTAATCAAGAAATTGATGAAACATGCAAGGCTCCTCATCACTATCCCCTTTGCATTGAAGATCAACCAAACACCTATATTTCGCTTCCTCCACCCGAATTGCATGATCCCATCACTCTTGCATTGGAGGAAACTTACATAGCAAGCACACTTGCGCAACGTAATTGGTCTACCTTTGTCACGTTTTCTTGCATGTCACAATCAAGAGAATATGTACGCTTAAAATTTGCATGTAGTGTAGCACAACACCATGGTAAGTCCATGGATTTCATGTCATGTGTTTGCACTCACTTATGTTCTGTGGACACATTTGAACTCGGAGTGTGTTTATCTTTATTGTTATATCTTTCATGTTTGCTGGTTGACATAGTTATACTATTCGTGAACCATGCCTTCACCAACATGGTTCAACCAATGTGCTAGTGGCTACATTGGAAGTATCACTTTATGTGAGCAGACCCATGCACCATTAGCTTAGGAGTACGAGTAGTGTTTGATTTTGGTTTGTTTTCTTGCCTTCTTGTTTTCTTCTTACTTTGAATGTTTGTTTATTTTCCTGCTTGTTTGCTTACTCACTTTTCTTACACGTTTACTTCTTCTTTTGCTTTGTTTTGTTGTTTGTTTACTTCTTTACGTTCATAGGTTAGTTTCACATGAAACCATGTGTGACTCTTGAAACAAGTTGGGTAAAGTCCAAGAGGACTTTTGCAATTATCAATACTTGGTTATCTGTCGTCTTACCTCTGTATGAAGAAATTTTTGTCTTCAGTCCATGATACATCAATGGAAAATACATTATGATCAAAGTGAGCCTTGGTGAAAACACAACGCTTGCACGCTAACTAGTGTCACCTACTCTAGTCGGTTGTTTTGGGTTAACCCTTGTCAGCTCAATCAAGTAGAGTAAGGTGAGGGTGAAAACTTTAACAAGCACGTCAAAGGTATATACAAACTACTTCTCTGAAGGAACAACCTCTTCTGCTCTCAATAAGTCGGGATCCATCTTTCGCCTATGAAATGAATAAGTGCCATGCGCAATTATGAAAATGAAAATGAAAAAATAAAAATGTTAAAAAATTTCGAAAAAATGAAAATGAATAAGGCAAAAGAAGAGAAAGGCTTCCTATGTAGAGAGGTGATACAAGTAACTCCACTAGGGTACTGACCACGCTCGCTAGCAACAAAGTGATGCTTGTGTTCCTACATGACTCTATCAGGGTACTGTCTAGGCCTGATGGTAGCGAAGCAACACCAGAGATGAAAAATTAAACTTTGACTATCATATGGCTTGTGCGCCAATATACCCCTCATCCCAATCAAAACAATTGTGTTGGATTTGGAAGTGAAGGCTTTGCCTTCCCTCAATAAATTGTAGAAGTCTAGCCCAACACTAACCTCTAGGCTTGCATTGCACAATTCTGGGAGGCAGTGCCTTATTGGCCCCAGAAACTGCGTTATGTAGTTTGCTGGTTTGCGTGTCACTATTGACTAAAATTGCACATTACGTAGTTTCAATCCTCAGCATGCTAGGCTGGAATGTGCATTGCGGAGTTCAAGTAGTCAATCAACCTCCTGACAACCCGGACTGTGCCTTGCATAGTTTTTGCAGTCAGCCCCCTAGCCTCCTGGTGAAAATTGCATAATCTTCACAATCAGTCACACAGGTATGTTGCAAGTCAGCCCTCAAGTTTGATTTGGTTTTCAACTGACAAATTTCTTTGCATGAGTGTTGCTATGTCTCCAGGCATCACAGGTGTTCGTCTGCCTCTTAGAAACATAGGTACAATGGCCTCCAGGAGAGTAGAGTCAAAAGACACCATTGAGAGTGCAACTGGGGATGTAGTTGAGCAAGTGTCTATGAGCTTGCTTATCTATGAATAAATCAAGTTGTTCATAGACAAAGATATCAAGATGAAATGGACATGACATCACAACAAGAAGCACCATCAGTAGCAGGAGAAGGTAGCAGACCTGCGTGTGAAAAATGCAAGAGGAAGGTTGTTGACAACACAGAGGTAGAGCATAGCTTCAAGTTCAAAGCAGATCCACTCGCGATGAAAGTAGCTTTGGAGATTGAGGCTATGAGGCGACGATGCAACAAGAGGATCACGCGAAGGCAGAGAGAAAAATGAAGGAGTTACAGTTACTAAAGCGGTAACTCAAGGAAGAACAAGAGTTGCACAGGCGAGAGAAGGAGTTACAACAAGAATATGTATGGCAGGAGGCGCAACATGCACAGACTGATGAAACTATGCCCATATAGGTTATTGACCCATCCAGTAGCTGGCATGGAGTAGACAAGGTGAGCAGTGTTTTCGATCACATGCAAGGGTGTTTAGGAGCATGGATGTCATTGTGCACACGCAAGCGATCCCACAAATGGCACACTCACCGAGGTGAAGAAAAAAACCAAGTCTAGCTGGAGCTGAACATGTATGTCGACAATTTGATGCAAATAGTCACCAAAACACACTTGGAGATCAACACAGACACTATGCATCAGTATGTTGCTAGTCCTGCTGCACTCAAGACGATGATGCGCATGTTATCAGACGAGCTAGACAGAGGAGCCATATCAGTGTACCCAGATGCAATGGAGGCAAGAGTTCACTTTCAATAGGATATCACCATTGAGCACATGGATACCATCACATATGACCAAGATTGGCATCAGTTCACCATTGTCAATCATCACGAGGATGTCAAAGAGTTGGTATTGCCACAACTCTCCGAGTCTTAGTGATGGCTTGCATGGCTTTCTCAAGCCTATTTTGTCTCACACGGGTACATGTGCAGATTGTATGTAACATATTTTAAAGAGAAAGTCCAAGTGTCGATAGTTGAATGTAACAATCATGTAGTAGGTGAAGAGTCATGAGGGTAGGTGAAGAGTCACAAAGGGGAATGTCAAGGGTCACCCCACCCTTTTCTATTTATAGAACCTCATAACTCATTGTACAAGTTTTTGGGTAGCCAAGCTTCCGATATGAGTATCTTAGAGAAAGCTTGGAGTGTATTGTAACGAGCCTCGACTTCCTCATAGTGCAGTGCTAGTACATCTCTTTGGAGGAGGAGGCAACAGTGACTGTAACATTCTGTTATTGGGACTAGTGGGTGGTCATGGTTGTTCTGTATGATTGGAACTTTCACTTCTTAATATAATAGAGCCAACATGTTTCATGCATATGTTGTTATTGTATTTCAGTTATCTTGGCTACTCTAATGACATATGTATCTATTTTCTTATGCATGTATGTATAGACTCTTTTTGTATATGTATGTATGAATCTGACTGATATGTGTTTTTGGTTTAACCATCACTTTGGATTGTTGGTTCACCTACCTTCCAGTTTGTGATGCATCTTTTCTCATGTGTTCCCTTCCAAGCCGTGTGTTTCCATAGGTTTCCAAGGGCGCACTCACCCCATTTTCCGTGTGTTAGAACTGTTCATGCACCTTCCTTGGCTTACTGCGCATGTCACACCCTTGCTATCAACAAGGACATCTTACATACCTCTACACGCAACCGCGGTCAAGGCAATACCATACGACCCACTGCTGGAACTCCTACACCAAACGGTCTGAGTTCTAGTTGGGACTTCTTACTAGGGAGATCCCCTAACATGTTGGCAGGTCCAGTACCATCAACACAAACATAAGAGGTTGGAGAGAAGTTCCTTCATTTGAGAAATTATGGATATCATGTGCTCAATAAGAAGTAAGATTGATGTCTAGAGATCATCAAGTTGAATAATTTTAATCCCTTGCAGCTCGCTTCAGGAACATGGGAAAGAAGAAATTTTGACCTCAACATGAGAAGTCAGTAAAAAAGTCCTCTTCCTCTAAGAAGAAGAAATAATTATCTAAGATACAATGTTATGGATATCAAGAATATGGACATTTCAAGAGATATTGTCCTAATATGACTAATAAGAAACAAAAGGGAAGCAACATGCTTCTGCAACAGAACAAAAGAAGATGAAAAACCAAAGAGATCCAAGGGTAACAAATATTTCTTCTACTTTTATGCTTTGACAAGTTCCTTTGCAGATGACGATGACATGTGGCTGGTAGATAGTGGAGGATCAAGACACATGGTCGAAGAGCGTAGGAACCTTTCAAGCATGACATAAAAGAAGTTGTCTCAAAGGGTTGAATTGGGAGACAACAACAACTATGCAATCAAGGGAATTGGGAAGTCATCCATAGAGCTGGAATCTGGCAAAAAAATTCATCTCAATAATGTCCTTTATGTACCGGGTTTGAAAAATAATCTTGTCACTATTTCTTGTTTAGAAGATAAAGGAGATAGGGTTGATTTTGTGGATGGAAAAGTACTTGTTTGGTCAAAGGATTCTAGTATAGATGATGCTAGGGTTATTGGGATTCGTGATGGTGGACTATATAGACTAGTAGTTCAACCGAATCAAGCATTAGTACATGATGAAATAGATCCAAGTGAGCTATGGCACTAAAGGTATGGACATATTCATTTTAGAGCATTTCCTGAATTAAGTGAAATAGTTTTAGGAGTTCCTGAACTACAGGTAAATAATGATGGTGTATGCAAAGGTTGTTCTCTTGGGAAGAACATTAAGAAACCATTTCTAAACAACGAAAATAGATCTAAGGAAGCTTTGGACTTGGTTCATTCTGATGTATGTGGTCCGATTCCCATAAAATCACTTGGTGGTTCATTGTACTATGTGACATTTATTGATGACTTCTCCCATAAGATGTGGATATATCTCTTGAAGACAAAAGATGAAGTATTCAACAAGTTCTAGGAATTCAAAGCTAAAGTGGAAAACTTGACAGGTAAAAGGATCAAGATACTAAGATTTGGCAATGGATGAGAATACACCTCAAAAGAGCTTGTTGCTTTCTGTAAGAAAATTGGGATTAAGAGGGAGTTAATTGTCCCATATAATATAGAACAAAATGGTGTAGCAGAAACAAAGAAAAGGTCCATTGAAGAATTTATCAAGGTCATGTTGCATGACTTGTATTTTCCATTGTTCTTATGGGGAGAAGCATGACGAACATTTGTGTACATTCAAAATCAAAGTCCTCACAGAGATCTGGAAGGCATGAATCTTGAAGAAACCTTCTCTAAAAGGAAGCCAAAGGCTAGACATATGAGAATATTTGGTTTTTATGTATATATTCATGTTCATTAGTATAAAAGGAATAATTTTTAGCCTTTAGGGAAGAAAGGAATATTTGTTGGATATAGTGAATCTTAAAAGGCCTACAGAAAATATACTCTAGAGAAAAGACAAATTGAGGTTAGCCTAAATGTCACCTTCGATGCGAATGTGGCATATTGGAGGTCTAAGGAAGTCTCTGTATATTCCTTAGATGAAGCAAAGAAGGAGGCCTCAAGGGAAGAGCACTCAATTTCTACAAAATGTACTGGAAGGCTAGAAGGGCCTCAAGATCTAGAAAAACCAGTCATAGTTCCAGAAATCAAGAAGAGACCAACATGGCTCAGATCCACATTGGAAGAGTGTTGGAAATACTTGGGGGGGGGGGGGGGGGGGGGGTGGTGAATCAGTATTCCTTATAAATTAGCACTTTTAAATCTTTCCAGAGCATTAGTTAATCTTCAATTATTATTAATGTTTATGAAATAATAACACTAAATAAAAGAACACAATAGACACAAGAATTTTAGGTGGAAAACCCCCTCCAGGTCAAAAACCACGGAATGATTTTCTAATAAATTATTTAATCTTCAGTCCCAACTGAAATGAAAGCAACAAGTTCCTAGAATTCCAGAAAATCATTCTTCTCCAGCTTCCACTTGAAGAATGCCCCAACACCCTAGTTTCTTCAGTAGCCCACTGAATGGATGCCCCAACATCCTAGAACAATCTACCACCCTGAAGTGCTCACAGGCTCCATCATGTAGGTGACTTCCTGCACTAGCCTAGCACCTCCTTACCACCCTATAATGAATGAAATGAGACAAGAGTGTGGATTCCCGTACCAGGGACAAAGATCCACGATACAATATGATTTATAATGATTTTGACCGAACACCCAATCACACTATGACTTGCAACCCAACCATGACATCATCCCAACAGAGACTCCTATACCTCCCAATAATACCTTTTCAACTCTAGAAAGATTGCTTCTTTTACAATAACGACTCTTCCAATGATGAGACTTTTACAACTTTACAATGATGACTCTTGGCCTTGACACTTTTCACAATATACGGATTGCTATCGTGTATTCAAAGGATGTCCCTCTACAATGCTTCCTTTGATTTTATACTTTTGCTCTTGAATTATCGCTTGAAGTTGTACTTGAATCTTCTTCTACCTGCATGCAAAATTTTCCCGGTGAAACCAATCCCAAAACAAAACAAAATACCCTTCAATTTACCTCTGCTTGCAAAACACATGTAAGTGCATAATAATGAATAAATACAAATTAAAATTACAATGCATATCTGAAGTGTGCTTTTCACTTTTGTTGTTGACTTGTTACAGCAGTAGACAAACACTCCCACTCTTGATATAGGTATGGAATCTATGCAAGCCTATATCCAAAACTGACCTAAAGATATATACAATAAAAACTAATGACAAACCCTAGAATTGTGATGGACCAAGTTCTAAGTACA
Organism: Pinus tabuliformis; assembly: GCA_031772625.1. Classification (NCBI taxonomy): domain Eukaryota; kingdom Viridiplantae; phylum Streptophyta; class Pinopsida; order Pinales; family Pinaceae; genus Pinus; species Pinus tabuliformis. The sequence goes on from CM062816.1 coordinate 1,584,631,815, forward strand.
AAAAAAGATACCATTCTATCAACTATGACAAGACAAGTAACATGAAATTACAACATAATATAGATTTAGCAAACTTGGTGTAGCATCAAATGTGTAGAATCAAGAATAGGATATCTAAAACGTAGTATCAAAACTAACTATGACATATAGAGACATAAAGATATAACCAAGACCCTGTATGTACTTTCATTGTCTTGGCAAAACATATGTTAGATATGATACTCATATTTCAAATGTAAACACTAATCATACATACCTTTCTGTAGGAGACTTACCCTTGACTGTTGATGTGTGGTCCTTATTGCAGTGATCCTTGAATGCATGTTTTTTCTTTCCTTCTAGGAGCTCGATATTGAATCTGTTTTATCTATGTAATTTCAGATCACCAAGGTCTGAAATTTAGTCTTGTGGTAGCCATCTGAGTCCTCTTTCCAACCCCACAGGTCTGATCAAGATTGTATTCTTCAAGAAAGATTTATGCCCAATATCCCACAATGACATGATTATAGACTGCTTTAGTAGAACAAACTTGTACGAATTTCCACATGTCACTGTTGCGCTCTTCGGCCCTAAAAACAGTACTCTACAAACTATATTCCATCCTATTTCTATGAATATTTACTAAATTTGAATCCAATGCTCAGAGAGAAACTTATGATGGTTTTCCCAATGTCACCTATTTGACATGGAATTTGGGAGCCTGCAAAAACCTTAATTTCCTCAGATCATATCTTCGCAAATATAGCTAACCAAGATCTAAAATTTGGTCACAAGGTTCATTAAGATTTCAGCTCAAATGGGTTTTAATTTCAGCTTATGATTCTTCATAGAAAGAAATGTATAGTGGAAATTCCACGATGACCTGTTTGAAGCCACAAAATCCCTACTAGAGGAGGATATGAGGGTCATTATTTATATGAATGTCTTGAGTTGAGAGGGTCCTCAACAAGTGAACAATGGAGGGATTTTAGGAGATTTTTTTATTTATTAATTATTGACTACTCAATTATCACAACCAATTATGAGTGCCATGCCACAACCCCATAGGGTTTTAGCTCACTAGTTGGGGTTACTATCTTCAAACATGAATATCTCTCAAACTGTGAAGAATTACTTAGTGTGGCATATATCAACAGAAACATCTCAACAAGCAGAATCCATATAGAAGATCCTTGACTCAGAATAGAGTCAGTTGTCAAGTCAAAATTCCCATGCAAGATCTAGGTAGCCCCTAGAGCTGCTTGGGTTGACATCAATGACAACCACTGATAAAAAATATTCCCATTTGGAATTGATGGCAACACAAGTACTCCCCCTACAACCATGACACCTCTTCCTACTAACTTCTCTCCCCCTTTGTCAACAATGGAAAAGGGTAACTCCCCCTGACAAACAACCATTCTGTGGACCTGTACACACCTCCACTCCCCCTTTCTACTTGAGTAGATAAGAGAAAGAGTCTAATGAAAACTTGGGAGAATCCCAAGATTTTGGCAAAGATACTCAAATGCTTCACGAGGTAATGGTTTGGTAAAGATGTCAGCAATTTGTTCCTTTGTGCCAACATATTCAAGATTGATATTCTTTTTGATGACCTCCTCTCTAACGAAATGATATTTAATCAGAATGTGATTCGTTTTGGAATGCATCATAAGATTCTTTGAGATACTAATGGCACCAGTGTTATTGCAAAATATGGGAATAGGCTCATTGAACTTGACTTGAATATCTTGCAAAGCTTGCTTCATCCAAAGAACTTGAGTACAACAAGTTGTTGCCGCGACATGTTCTGCTTCTGCTGTGGATAACGAGATTGAAGACTTCTTTTTACTTAACCATGAAACAAAACAACCACCTAGATAGAATGTTGCTCCATTGGTACTCTTATGATCATCAACACTTCCTGCCCAATCTACATCTATATAAGCTTGGATGACTAGATCATTTCCTTTGGGATACCATAGACCATATTCTGTTGTGCCCTTAATATATCGAATAATTCTTTTGATGGCAATAATATGAGATTCTTCTGGTGTTGCTTGGAATCTTGTTACTTGTCTGACTGCCTACATCACATAAGGCTGAGAGGCTGTCACATATAAGAGACTACCAATCATGGATCTATACAAAATTTGGTCCACATCCTTTGATGAATTTTCTAAGATTAAATTACAACATGTTACCATGGGGGTAAGGAATGGCTTGCAATCTTCCATCTGGAATTTCTTGAGAATTTCTTTGATGTACTTGGTTTGATATATGAATATTCCTTTATCCTGTTGAGAAATATAAAGCCCTAAAAAGTATGTCAGTTCGCCAATCATACACATTTCAAAATCACTTTACATTTTTGTGGCAAAGTCTTTACTTAATCTGCCATCACTACTGCCAAATATTATATCATCCACATATACTTCGATAATTGTTAGGGTATCTCGATCCACTTTCACATAAAGATTGTTGTCATCACTTCCTTTCTTAAATCCCTATTGATGTAGATATCCATCAAGACGAGCATACCAAGCCCTAGGATCTTACTTGAGACCATATAGAGCCTTCTTTAATCTATAGACGTAGTCTTCTTTGTTAGAGAGTAGAAAATCTTTGGGTTGTTCAATGTAAACTTCTTCCTACAATTCACCATTTAGAAAAACTAACTTAGCATCCATTTGGTAGACCTTGATTTTTCTCGAGCAAGCATAAGAGATAAACATCCTGATAGCTTCCATTCTGGCAAGAGGAGCAAATTCTTCTTCAAAATCGATTCCTTCAACCTGTGCATATGCTTTGCAGACTAATCTTGCCTTGTTCCTGGTAACCTGTAATCCTTCAACAATTTTTCTCCCCCTAAACCTGTAATGAAAAAAACCATCTTGTTCAAACTACCTTCCTGTCAATTGTAGACTTGTGCCATATACTACTGCATAGTCTCCTCCTCTACAAACATTAAGGAGTCAACAATTCAGATTTTTCAAAATAGTGAGTCACCTAATGGGCCATCTTGACTTCAGTCATTATCTAAAGCAACTGCTAATTCCTCATGACCTTTTTCTTTTACGAATCCTGAAAGCATAACTACTGAAACCTTGTTATCTGCTTTGTCTTCCTGTACCTATTTCCTTTTCCATACCTTCTTATTCCTGCAATCTCGAGCCATGTGCCCATAGTTATGACACTTGAAGCATTCAATGTTGTCCATAGGTGATTCCATCTGATATCTGTAACTGTGAGCACTATGGCCATAGTTATGGCATTTGAAACATTCAATGTTTGGCCCATCTAGCACGTATTCTCTTCTGACAAAATCATTGTGGAACCTGTCTCGTGATCCTGCAAACTTGCTTCTAGGGTTTTGCTGATAATGATTGTACCTATCACAAACTTCACAATCCCTATGGCATTTGAAACATTCAATTTTTGGCCCATCTAGCATGTATTCTCTTCTGACAAAATCATTGTGGAACCTGTCTCGTGATCCTGCAAACTTGCTTCTAGGGTTTTGCTGATAATGATTGTACCTGTCAAAACCTTCACAATCCCTAGCCATATGTCCAGAGTTAGCACATAAAAAGAAATAACCATTAAATAAATGTGCATACATGAATGGTTCATTCAGATGCAATGGTCCTTGATAGTTGTACATGTTAATAACTTTACAATCCTTGGCCATATGTCCATAGTTAGTGTAAGAAAAACAATAAGCATTAAATAAATGAACACACCTGGAAGATTTTTCATTCTTCTTCGGAGGCGGCGTTGTAGATTGTTGTGGTCCTTTGTTCTTGATTGCTTTGGTCTTGTTCTTTGGAGTTGCAACATTCTTCTTTGGATTTTCACTTTGATCAACTTCCTTCATAGAATCATCCTACAAAGATGTGGAGGTTGTACCTTCATCAACTGGAGCTTTACATCTTTAATTGCCTTCATTTTTGCTTCTTCATCTGTCTTATCTTGTAAGTTTTTTTTTATGATCCCTTGAGTTTGTTGATCTCATCACAGGTTGCATCAAGTTCTTATTGCTTTTGAGCAAGATCTTCTTGAAACCATCTTTTCAAGATCTTCCTTATTTTTTCTGCTTCCTCAACCTGTAGCTTGAGAATAGTGGTCTTCTCTACTTCTCTGTTGAGAACCTGTATATGTTCCTTTTGCTTCTCATTTTCTATCTCGAGCCTGCTTATTTCTACTGAAGATGTTTCTAATTCCTTTTTCTTTTGGTCAACAACGGATATAATGTATCTTTGATCAGATTCCTTCCTTTCAATTTATGTTTCCTGCATCTTTTGTGTGATATTGCTAATCCCTGCAAAAATTCATGGCCTTTGAATTCTACCTTTTAGCTTCAGCAATAGATGTGTCTCCAGAAACAATTGATTCCCATATTCCATGTGCCTGCAAATGTACTTCCATCCTGGGTCCCATATCCAGTAACTATCTGCTTCAAAATCAGGGGTTGGTACACAATACTCACTTTCTCAAATTTTGTTGCACCTGTACCTTCCTTTGAAAACCTTGTAACCTACTTCTTTAACTTTCCCATCTCTATGCTCTGAAAAATTACTTCCAGCGGTTAAGATGTTACTGAAGGAACCAAGCTCTGATACCAATTGTTGGAAATACTGAGAGGGGGGGTGAATCAGTATTACTTAGCAATTAACACTTTTAAATCTTTTCAGAGTATTAGTTAATCTTCAATTATTAGTAATGTTTATGCAGTAATAACAGTAAATAAAAGAACACAGTAGACACAATAATTTTAGGTGGAAAACCCTCTCCAGGTCAAAACCCACCAAACGATTTTTTGATAAATTATTTAATCTTCAACCCCAAATGAAATGAAAGCAAAAAGTTCCTAGAATCCTAGAAAAGCATTATTCTCCAGTTCCCACTGGAAGGACGTCCAATGCCCTCGTTTCGTCAGTAGTCAACTGAATGGATGCCCCAACATCCTAGAACAATCTACCACCCTGAAGTGTTCACAGGCTCCAACCTGTAGGCGACTTCATGCACCAGCCTAGCACCTCCCTACCACCCTATAATGATTGAAATGAGACAAGAGTGTGGATTCCTGTACCAGGGACAATGATCCACGATACAATATGATTTACAATGATTTTGACTGAACACCTAATCACAATATGACTTGCAACCCAACCATGACATCATACCAACAGAGACTCTTATACCTCCCAATAATGCCTTTTTAACTCTAGGCGAATTGACTCTTTTACAGTAATGACTTCCAATGATGACACTTTTACAAATGACTCGTTTTCAACTTTACAATGATGACTCTTGGCCTTGACACTTCTTCACAATATATTGATGTCTATCATGTCTTCAAAGGATGTCCCGCTAATGCTTCCTTTGATTTGATACTTCTGCTCTTGAATTCTTGCTTGAAGTTGTACTTCAATCTTCTTCTACCTTGCTTGCAAAATTTGCTTGGTGAAACCAATCCCAAAACAAAACAAAATACCCTTCAACTTACCTCTGCTTGCAAAACACATGTAAGTGCATAATAATGAATAAATACAAATTAAAATTACAATGTGCACCTAAATTGTGCATGTCACTTTTGTTGTTTGACTTGTTTCAGTAGTAGACAAAGACTTCCACTCTTGATATAGGCCTAGACTCTATGCAAGACTATATCCAAAACTGACCTAAAGATATATATATATATATAATAAAAACTAATGACAAACCCTAGACTTGTGATGGACCACATTCTAAGTACAACAACAAAGAGAATTCTATCAACTATGACAAGACAAGTAACATGAACTTACAACATCATATAGATTTAGCAGACTTGGTGCAGCATCAAGAATATGTAGCATCAAATGTGTAGTATCAAGAATAGGAGATCCGAAATGTGGTATCAAAACTAACTGTGACATATAGGGACATAGAGATATAACCGAGACCCTGTATGTACTTACATTGTCCTGCAAAAACATATGTCAGAGATGATGCTCATATTTCAAATGTAAATACTAATCATACATACCTTGCTGTAGGAGACTTACCCCTGATTGTTGACGTGTGGTCCTTATTGTAGTGATCCTTGAATGCATCCTTTTTCTTGCCTTCTAGGAGCTCGATATTGAATATGTTGTATATATATAATTTCGGATCTACTGGGTCTAAAATTTCGTCTTGTGGTGGTCCTCTGAGTCCTCTTTCCAACCCCACAAGTCTAATCAAGATTGGATTCTTCAAGAAAGAGTTATGCCCAATATCCCATGATGACCTGATTATAGACTGCTCCAGTAAAGCGAACTTGTACGAAGTGCCACATGTCTCTGTTGCAACCTTTAGCCCTGAAAATGGTACTCACCAAACTACAACATGTTCTCTTTGTGTGACTATTTACAAAATCTAAATCCAATGCTCAGAAAGAAAGTTATGACGATTTTCCCAACGTCACATGTTTGACATGGAATTCGTGAGCCTACAAAAACCCTAATTTCCTTAGATCATATCGACAAAACTATAGTGAAACAAGATTTGAAACTTGGTCACGAGGTTCATCAAGATTTTCGATCAAAAGGGTTTTAATTTCAGCTTCTGAAGCTTCCCAGAAAAAAAAAGTATAGCGAAAATTCCACGATGACCTATTTGAAGCCACAAAATTCCTACTAGAGGAGGATATGAGGGTCATTATTTATATGAACGTCTTGAGTTGAGAGGGTCCTCAACAAGTGAATGTTGGAGATATTTTAGGATAAATGTTATTATTATTAATTATTGACTGTTCAATTACCACAACCAATTATGAGTGCCATGCCACAACCCCATAGGGTTTTAGCCCACTAACTAGGTTACTAACTTCAAACATGAATATCTCTCAAACCGTGAAGAATTACTTGGGGTGCCATATATCAACGGAAACATCTCGTGGAGTAGAATCCATCTAAAAGATACTTGACTCATAATAGAGTAAGTTGTCAACTCAAAATTCCCATGCAAGATCTGGGTAGCCCCTGGTGCTTCTTGGGTTGACATCAATGACAACCAATGATCAACAATCTCCCCCTTAGCATTGATGGCAACACGAGTACTCCCCCTGCAATCATGATGCCTCTTCCTACTGCCTTCTCTCCCCCTTTGTCATCAATGGCAAAGAGTAACTCCCCCTGACAAACAACCATCCTGTGGACCTGTACACACCTGTACTCCCCCTTTCTAATTGAGTAGATAAGAGAAAGAGTCTAATGAAAACTTGGGAGAATCCCAAGATTTTGGCGAAGATACTCAAATGCTTCACGAGGTAATGGTTTGGTAAATATGTCAGTAATTTGTTCATTTGTGCCAACATATTCAAGCTTGATATTCTTTTCGACAACCCGCACTCTAACAAAATGATATTTAATCAGAATGCGCTTAATTTTGGAATGCATCACATGATTCTTCAAGATATTGATGGTGCTGGTGTTATCACAAAATATGGGAATAGGCTCATCGAACTTGACTTGAAAATCTTGCAAAGTTTGCTTCATCTAAAGAAATTGAGTACAACAAGAATTTTTCGTGACAAGTTCTGCTTCTACTATGGATAACGAGATTGAAGATTGCTTTTTACTTAACCATGAAACAAGACAATCACCTAGATAGAATGCTGCTCCACTGGTACTCTTATGATCATCAACACTTCCTACCCAATCTACATCTATATAAGCTTGGATGACCAAATCAATTCCTTTGGGATACCATAAACCATATTCCACTGTGCCCTTAAGATACCGAAGAATTCTTTTAATGGAAATAATATGAGATTCTTTTGGTACTGCTTGGAATCTTGTTACTTGTCCAAATGCCTACATCACATAAGGTCGAGAGGCTGTCACATATAAGAGACTACCAATCATGGATCTATACAACCTTTAGTCCACATCCTTTAGTGAATTTTCTAAGCTTAACTTGCAACATGTTACCATTGGGGTAAGGACTGGCTTGGAATCTTCCTGTTAGCACTGAGGTGCAGCGCTGCCATGCTAGAGGCTAAAAGAGGGAGATGATCTACTTCTATGTCTCAGATAGGGCCCCACACGGGCCACCACCCCACTTTCCTCACCCTTCCACTTACCTTTTATTCCGCTCATTTCCTAACCCAACCCTCACATCCCCACGAGATCCTCTTTTCGCCTTAAGCCTAAGTAAATTAACCCAAAAACCCCAAGCCTTAAGCCTCCGCACATTTCCCAAGGACATCTCGTACCATCGGGTGCCTCCGCCGTTGATTTTCCCCGATGATCCAATGGCCCACATCTCACTCGATTGATAAAACCTGCCCGATCATTCCCCGCCGTCAGATCACCCCTGCTAGATCTGACGGCTATTGCTCATATCGCACGGGTGACTAGCGAGAAGAGTACCCACCCAATAAAGGCAGTTTTTCTCTCTCTTCTATTGCGACGTGTCATCTGCTGAATGGAATCGGGCAGACTCCGTCATTTACCACTTACCGCCCAATACCCTTCCGATAAAAACCATAAATGCCTGAGCCAAACCACCCCCAAGTGTTATCATCCACACGCCTCTTCCACCCATTGATCGTCCGATCTGTCCACCCGAAATCTAATGGTCCGGACATGTCCCGCTCCCACCATGACCTCAAATCCCCTGCACACGATCTCCATTGTGCAGTTCCCCCGATCCGACGGCCCTCGTTCACGATTGTCCCCAATCGTCCTCCACCACTCTGTCACCTCTCTGTCCGTCTGATTCGATGTGTCCATCCACCCATGCACTCCATACTCCACTCCCTATTTGTTACCTGAAGGAGAAGATGGCTAGCTCTGTCAGCCTGGGGACAGTCTGACTGCTGAACCAAATTAACGAAAAGCATGGCCGAAGGAAGAAGGACACATCACAACTCAGAAAACAAAATTAAACAGTCATGGAGCTCCACTAACATAATCCATCCAACCACCTAACAGGGCAACACAGTACTATAATTGATTAATGTTTTCATGATGGAAAGGAAATCGCCTCCTGGAATGCAATCAGACAGTTAATGCCAAATAGGTGGTTAATTAAGACATCCCTAGTCCTAAACAGCTAAGGATCATTATAAAGAAAAACTATAAATAGCATAAAGGAAAATGTAATAGGGGTTGTTGTTGTTCGATTCAACTTTTGGAGACTGTAGATACTCTGTTCCTTGCAGCGTCTCATCTTCATTTTCAGTAATACAAGCTTCTTTTGTTGTTATATGTTCAATGTCCATTTCCCCTCTGTTCTAAACTTGCATCTAGATAGGTTTATTCATGCTTTCTCCTATGTCTAATGCTAGATAATTGTCATCTTATCCCTGCATTGGTGAATTGGATTTGCTATTGAATAGGTCATCTATGTTTCTCCTATATCTAACGCTAGATAACTGTCATCTTATCTCTGCTTAGATAAATTAGAGTTGCAAGCTTCATTCACTAGCTGCAGCTGGCCATCATATGTTATGTATGCATCTGCTGGTGTGGTTAGTATTCTTCATTCATTCACTTAATCTGCAAACTATTGAGCATTAGTGGTCTAAAGCCTTGTAGGTTGAGGGTGTTCATGCATGTCTAGAGTGAAACAGAGTTGAAGTGGTTATCTGGCTTGAACCAAACCATCATCCATTCCAATAGTTCCTAGAACAATATTGAAGATTATATGTTACCAGGCATCTCCGAGCTACAACCTAGGAGAGTTTCTTGGAGAGCTAACATAATTGGCGTCGTTGCCAGGGAGAGGAGATTGAAGCTCAGCTTCCCTAGGAGACGACACAGATCCAGCTTTGATGATGGACAAATTCTAGACACATTTTTTGTTGTAATCATCTATCTGGCGACTCCACTGGAGGCCGAACCTCTTGGTGACTCCACATCATAGTTCTGGCTTAGTTTGTGAGGCATACTAGGCGAAATCCTCAGAAGTCACCAGCTGACCCAGTACCTGACCCTAAAAAGATCATCAAAGAAAGAAATATATCATAGAAAGGAGCATCGGGATTAGGTAAATCTAAACAATCCTCTATATCTTTTCAAGAAAAGCTAGTACTAGAACAAATACATGTTGAGAGTATAGCCTCTGACACTAGAAGTGAAGAAAAACTTTCAGAGGTTCATAAAGCTCCCTATTCGTTAGGTTCTCCTCTTACTTTAAGTTCAAGGGAAACCTCACCTCTTGTCCCTCATACTCCTTTAGTCCTGTCAGTCACTCCTTAGCTCTCTATCATTCAGACTGCTAGTACTCTTCAATCCACCACAGCCATGGCAGGTCCACAAGCACTCACCAAAATGGAAAGAATCATAGCTGCTAGGTATGGACCTCTAGTACTGCCCACTCCTTTGAATGCAATTCCTACTGGAGAATATCAAAAATACATGCCTAAGTTCACTGGGACTAAAGGAGTTACAGCTGAAGAGCATCTTGATTCCTTTTATAGCTATGTTGGTAATCTAGACATTAGTGAAGATGATGTGTGGATGAAAGTATTTGTCCAAAGCCTAGATGGAGAGGCCAAAAAATGGTTTAGAGAATTGACCCCTAGATCTGTAACTAATATTGAGGCCTTGGATGATGTATTCCTAAAGCATTGGGGGGATAAGAAGGATCTCCTTTACTACCACACTGAGTTTGGAAACTTACATAGGGAAAATGGTGAGCTACTGTTTGATTTTAATAAGGTATTTAACCGCATGTACAACAAGATACCAACTGAAGTGAAACCCACCCCTACCTCCACTAGACTCATCTATGCCAGTGCCTTAGATTCTAGCTTATGTTTACTATTGAGGGAGAGGTGATGTGCTACTTTGGCTGATATGAAAGATGTAGTCTTGGAAGTGGAATCAAACATCATGGCTGCAAAAAAGCTCAAAGATAATTCTGATAGAAGAAGACAAAGGGGTGAGCCTTCACCATCTTGAGATCCGAAGATCGATAAAATGGCCAAGATGATATAGTCATTAGCCTCTGAAGTTTCCAAATTAAAGGTTGAGCAACATTCTGGGAAAGGAAGGGTTCCTAATACCTTTGCTCCTCCAAATCCAAATCCATATAGAAGAGCAAATGAGCAGTTGCAGATTTTGCAAAGAAACAAAGATGCCAATGAAGACCAAAGGGTGAAGACCCCGTTTCAAAATGTATTCATGGAAGAAGAGTAGTTTGAGGAAGATGATGAGATCCATTGTATGGAAGACAAAGGCAGTGCCACTTTTTTAACCAATGCTACCTATGAGGATTCATTATTCAATGGCCAGATCAGCCAAGAGTGGGATGGTGAAGCTATTTTACAAATGGTATATTAGCACCAATATAATCTGAGGTCTATGATGAATAATGTCAAAGAAATTCCTGTTCATAAACCTGCTGTCCCTACAGAACATCAAGCTAATAAGTAGAAGCGACCAACAGTTGATCCTATCATTCTCAAAGCTCTAGCTCAAGAGGTAGGAGGCCTTGACAAGTCCCCTTATTCTTTCAGTTTTCAATCAGAAATATAGAAGCCAAGAATACCTATGTCCCTGATTGAACCAGTGAAAAATGAGTCCTTCAAGAAATCAATTCTTGAGGATCTTGAGCCTAAAACCATCCAAGTTGCCACTGACTTTGTAAATCTGCAAAGTGACCAACCAACTGTTATTCTCAGCCCAATCATTGAAAATTGTGAAGACAGCTCCCCATCATTCTATGTTTCTCTGTCTATTCATGATGAAATCCTTCATAATTGTCTTTTGGACACTGGATCCAGCCATAATCCAATGCCCAAGGTTGTCATGGATAAGCTCTATCTTGACATTATCAAGCCTTATTAGTTGGCCTCTACATAGCTTAAAAAACCAGTTTGCCAGATCATAGAGGAAGAAGGCTCACAAATTTGGGACATGTTCTTTGATGGGGCTTGCTCTAAGGAAGTTGCAGGAATAGGTGAAGTCTTTGTGTCCACCACACAAGAATGCATTGATTCATCCTTCATATTAATTTTTCAGGTCACAAATGACACAGTAGAGTATGAAGCAGACCTTATCATTCAACAGGTCTACAAAACCATCCAAGCAAAACATCCAAGGCTGAAAGCATACAGAGATGAGGTGAAATATAGACCATCTCTTCCTAATAATACCAAATGCTGGAAATTTTTTGAAGTTAAGGGTCAAATCAATAGGCTTTTGCAAGTCTTTGATGAATTTGTTGATATGCACATTGACCAAGACAAAGAAACCTTTCATAGAAAGGTAAAAAGGGACAATTTTCATTTTAATGGTTGTTTTCTCAAAAGGAATGCTTTAAAGGAAGAAGGATACGTTTTTGATGGCCCAGTGAATGGGCTGTTCTTTGAAATTTATTTCAGTTAAGGCTTTTAAGCCTTGGCATTGTAAATATGTTGTTTTCAAGCTTTTATTTCAGACTAGTTAGACTCCATGCCTAATGGAACACTATGTAGTAGATTTAATCTTGTTGTTTACTGGAAAGGCAGTGGTATACCATTCTTGAAACCTCACAGGGAGGCTTTCATCCCTAGAAGGAGCCAGTGTTAACACTGAGGTGCAGCGGTGACATGCTGGAGGCTAAAAGAGAGAGATAAACTACTTCTATGTCTTAGATAGGGCCCCACACAAGCCACCACCCCACTTTCCTCACCCTTCCACTTACCTTTTATTTCGCTCATTTCCTAACCCAACCCTCACATCCCCATGGGATCCTCTTTTCGCCTTAAGCCTAAGAAAATTAACCCAAAAACCCAAAAAAAACCTTACTTTTTTGCCCATATGCGTCCTCCGCACATTTCCCAAGGACATCTCGTACCACCGGGTCCCTCCGCCGTTGATTTTCCCCGATGATCCAATGGCCCACGTCTCACCCGACTGATAAAACTTGCCCAATCGTTCCCTGCCATCAGATCACCCCCGCTAGATCTAACAGCTATTGCTCATATCGCACGAACAACTAGCGAGAAGAGTACCCGCTCGATAAAGGCGGTTTTTCTCTCTCTTCTGATGCGACGTGTCATATGCTGAATGGAATCGGGTGGACTCCGCCATTTACCACTTACCGCTCGATACCCTTCTAATAAAAACCCTAACCTCCCAAGCCAAACCACCCCTGGGTGTTATCATCCGCGTGCCTCTTCCACCCGATGACCGTCCGATCTGTCCACCCAAGATCTAACGGTCTGGACATGCCTTGCTCCCACCACGACCTCAAATCCTCTGCAAACGATCTCCATCGTGCATTTACCCTGATCCGACGGCCCTCATTCACGATTGTCCCCAATTGTCATCCACCACTCTGTCACCTCTCTTTCCATCTGATTCGACATGTCCATCCACCCATGCACTCCATACTCCACTCCCTATCTATTACCCGAAGGAGAAGATGGCCGACTGTGTCAGCCTGGGGATAGCCTGATTGCTAAACCGAATTAACAGAAAGCATGGCTGAAGGAAGAATGACACAACACGACTCAACAAATAGATCTAAACATTCATGGAGCTCCACTACTATAATCCATCTAACCACCTAACAGGGTAGCACAGTACCAGAATTGATTAATGTTTTCGTGATGGAAAGGAAATCGCATCCTAGATCGCAATTAGAAATTTAATGCCAGTAGGTGGTCAATTAAGACATCCCCAACCCTAAATGGCTAAGGATCATTGTAAAGAAAAACTATAAATAGCAGAAAGGAAAATGTAATAGCAGTTGTTGTTGTTCGGTTCAACTTCTGGAGACTATAGATACTCTATTCCTTGCAGCATCTCATCTTCATTTTCAGTAATACAAGCTTCTTTTACTTTTATATGTCCAATGTCCATTTCCCCTCTATTCTAAACTTGCATCTAGATAGGTTTATTCATGCTTTCTCCTATGTCTAATGCTAGATAACTGTCATCTTATCCCTGCATTGGTGAATTGGATTTGCTATTGAATAGGTCATCTATGTTTCTCCTATATCTAATGCTAGATAATTGTCATATTATCTCTGCTTAGATACATTAGATTTGTAAGCTTCATTCACTAGCTGCAGCTGGCCATCATATGTTATGTATGCATCTGCTGGTGTGGTTAGTATTCTTCATTCATTCACTTAATCTGCAAACTATTTAGCATTAGTGGTCTAAAGCCTTGTAGGCTGAGGGTGTTCATGCATGTCTGGAGTGAAACAGAGTTGAAGTGGTTATCTAGCTTGAACCAAACCATCATCCATTCCAATAATTCCTAGAACAATATTGAAGATTATATGTTACCAGGCATCTCTGAGCTATAACCTAGGAGAGTTTCCTGGAGAGCTAACACTTCCATCTAGAATTTCTTGAGAATTTCTTTGATGTACTTAGTTTGATATATGAATATTCCCTTATCGTACTGAGAAATATAAAGCCCTAAAAAGTATGTCAGTTCACCAATCATAGAGATTTCAAACTCAATTTGCATTTTTGTGGCAAAGTCTTTACTTAATTTGTCATCACTGCTTCCAAATATTATATCATCCACATATACTTCGATAATTGTTAGGTTATCTCGATCCACTTTCACATAAAGATTATTGTCAAAACTTCCTTTCTTGAAACCTTGTTGATGTATATATCCATCAATTCAAGCATACCAAGCCCTAGGAGCTTACTTGAGACCATATAGAGCCTTCTTTAATCTGTAGATGTAGTCTTCTTTATTAGAGCGCAGAAAACCTTCGGGTTGTTCAATGTAAACTTGTTCCTCCAATTCACCATTTAGAAAAGCTAACTTAACATACATTTGGTAGACCTTGATTTTTCTCGAGAAAGCATAAGAGAGAAACATCCTGATAGCTTCCATTATAGAAAAGTGAGAAAACGTTTCTTCCAAATGGATTCCTTCAACCTGTGCATATCCTTTGTTGACTAATCTTGCCTTGTTCCTAGGAACCTATAATCATTCAACTGTTTTTCTCCCCCTGAACCTGTAATGAAACTTCCATCTTGTTCAAACTACCTTCCTGTCAATCATAGACTTGTGCCATATATTGTTGTATAGTATCCTCCTCTACAAACATTAAGATGTTAGCAAGCCATATTGCTCAAAATAGTGAGTAACCTAACGAACTATCTTGACTTGAGTCATTATCTGAAGCAACTGCTAATTCCTCATGACCTTTTTCTTTTACAAATCCTCAAAGCATAACCACTGAAACCTTGTTATCTATTTTGTATTCCCGTACCTGTTTCCTTTTCCAGACCTTCTTATTCATACAATCTCGAGCCATGTGCCCATAGTTATGATATTTGAAGCATTCAATGTTGTCCATAGGTGATTCCATCTGATATCTTCAACCACGAGCGCTATGGCCATAGTTATGGCATTTGAAACATTCAATGTTTGGCCCATCTAGCACATTTTCTCTTCTGACAAAATCATCGTGGAACCTATTTCATGATCCTGCAAACTTTCTTCTAGGGTTTTGCAAATAATGATTGTACTTGTCAAAAACTTCACAATCCCTAGCCATATGTCCATAGTTAGAAAATAAAAAGAAATAACCATTAAATAAATGTGTGTACCTGAATGGTTTATGCAGATGCGATGGTCCTTGATAGTTTTACATATCAATAACTTTAAAATCCTTGGCCATATTTCCATAGTCAGCGCATGAAAAACAATAACCATTAAATAAACGAACACACCTGGAACATCTTTCATTCTTCTTTGGAGGCAATGTTTTCATTTGTTGTGGTCCTTTGTTCTTGACTTCTTTGGTCTTATTCTTTGGAGTTGCAACATTCTTCTTTGAATTTTCACTTTGATCAACTTCCTTCGTAGAATCATCCTACGAAAATGTGGAGCTTGTACCTTCATTAATTGGAGCTTTACCATATTTAATTGCCTTCATTTTTTCTTCTTCATCTGTCTTATCTTGTAAGTGTTTTTTTTGTGATCCCTTGAGTTTGTTGATCTCATCATGGGTTGCATCAAGTGCTCCTTTCTTTTGAGCAATATCTTCTTGAAATCATCTTTTCAAGATCTTCCTTCTTTTTTCTACCTCCTCAACCTGTAGCTTGAGAAGAGTGGTCTTCTCTACTTCTCTATTAAGAACCTGTATCTGTTCCTTTTGCTCCTCATTTTCAATCTCGAGCTTGCTTATTTCCACTGAATATTATTCTAATTCCTTTTTCTTTTGGTCAACAACAAATATGTATCTTTCATTAGATTCCTTCCTTTCAATTTCTACTTCTTGCATCTGTTGTGTGATCTTGCTAATCTTTGCAAACGTTGTGTCAAGTTCTTGTTGCTTCTGTTGGACTTCCCTCTTGAGGTCTCATGTTGTTGTATTCTTGATTTATTCTGATTGAGTTCTAAGACTACTAATCATCTTCTCAGACTCTTCATTTTATTTGATGAATTCTTTTGTTGTCTTCAATTCTGCTTCCAAAAGTCTTATCTTTTCATTTTGACTTTTGAGTTACTTTATCAGCTTGATCACTTGACTTTGAAACCTTGTTTTACTCATTTCTCCCATTTATTCATCATAATTAGAAGGATCCGAATTTTCAATAACATCTTGACCTAATTGCTTTGTTGAATAGAGATTATGAATATTTTCCCAAAGAGCTTTAGCTGTTGAACATTGACCAACTTTTGATTTCATAGAATTTGGCAAAACATTCAAAATTACATTCACGGCCTTTTAATTCTACCTTTTAGCTTCGTCGGTAGATGTGTCTCCAGAAACAATTGATTCCCATACACCATGTGCCTGCAAATGTACTTCCATCGTGGATTCCCATATCCAATAATTATCTGCGTCAAAGTGAGGGGTTGGTACACAATACTCACTTTCTTCAGATTTTGTTGTACCTGTACCTTCCTTTGAAATCCTTGTAACCTGCTTCTTTGACTTTCCCATCTCTATGCTCTAAAAACTGACTTCCAGTGGTTAAGTTGTTACTGAAGGAACCAAGCTCTAATACCAATTGTTGGAAATACTGAGAGGGTGGGTGAATCAGTATTCCTTAGCAATTAGCACTTTTAAATATTTTCAGAGCATTAGTTAATATTCAATTATTATTAATGTTTATGCAGTAATAACAGTAAATAAAAGAACATAATAGACACAAGAATTTTAGGTGGAAAACCCTCTCCAGGCCAAAAACCACTGAATGCCTTTATAAGGAATTATTTAATCTTCAACCCCAACTAAAATGAAAGCAACAAGTTCCTAGAATCCTAGAAAAGAATTATTCTCCATCTCGCACTAGAAGGACGCCCCAACGCCCTAGTTTCTTCAATAGTCAACTGAATGGATGCCCCAACATCCTAGAACAATCTACCACCCTGATGTGTTCATAGGCTCCGACTTGTAGGTGACTTCATCCACCAGCCTTGCACCTCCCTGCCACCCTATAATGACTGAAATGAGACAAGAGTGTGGATTCCTGTACTAGGGACAACGAACCACGATACAATATGATTTACAATGATTTTGACCGAACACCCAATCACATTATGACTTGCAACCCAACCATGACATCATCCCAACAGAGACTCCTATGCCTCCCAATAATGCCTTTTTGAGTATAGGCAAATTGACTCTTTTACAATAATGACTCTTCCAATGATGGCACCTTTACAAATGACTCTTTTACAACTTTATAATGATGACTCCTAGCCTTGACAATTCTTCACAATATACTGATGGCTGTCATGTCTTCAAAGGATGTCTTGCTGCAATGCTTCCTTTGATTTGATACTTCTACTCTTGAATTCTTGCTTGAAGTTGTACTTCAATCTTCTTCTACCTGCATGCAAAATTTGCCTGGTGAAACCAATCCCAAAAAAAACAAAATACCCTTCAACTTACCTCTGCCTGCAAAACACATGTAAGTGCATAATAATGAATAAATACAAATTAAAATTACAATGTGTACCTGAAGTGTGCTTATGACTTTTGTTGTTGACTTGTTGCAACAGTAGACAAAGACTCCCACTCTTGATATAGGCCTGGACTCTATGCAAGACTATATCCAAAACTGACCTAAAGATATATACAATAAAAACTGTTGACAAACCCTAGACTTGTGATGGACCAAATTCTAAGTACAAAAAAAGAGACCATTCTATCAACTATGACAAGACAAGTAACATGAACTTACAACATCGTATAGATTTAGCAAACTTGGTGTAGCATCAAGAATATGTAGCATCAAATGTGTAGTATCAAGAATAGGAAATTCGAAATGTGGTATCAAAACTAACTATGACATATAGAGACATAGAGATATAACCGAGTCCCTGTATGTATTTACGTTGTCTTTCAAAAACATATGTCAGAGATGATACTCATATTTCAAATGTAAAGACTAATCATACATACCTTGCTGTAGGAGACTTACCCTTGACTATTGATGTGTGGTCCTTATTATAGTGATCCTTGAATGCATCCTTTTTCTTGCCTTCTAGGAGCTCGACATTGAATATGTTGTATCTATATAATTTCAGATCTACAGGGTCTAAAATTTCATCTTGTGGTAGCCCTCTGAGTCCTCTTTCCAACCCCAAAGGTCTGATTAAGATTGGATTCTTCAAGAAAAAATTATGCCCAATATCCCACGATGACCTGATTATAGACTGCTCCATTAGAGCAAACTTGTATGAAGTGCCACATGTCACTGTTGCGACCTTCGGCCCTAAAAATGGTACTCACAAAACTACAACACGTTCTCTTTGTGTGGTTATTTATGAAATTTGAATCTAATGCTCAGAGAAATTTATGACTATTTTCCCAACGTCACATGTTTGACATGGAATTTGGGAGCCCGCAAAAACCCTAATTTCCTTAGATCATATCTCTGAAAATATAGCGAACCAAGATCAGAAATCTGGTCACGAGGTTCATCAAGATTTCTGATCAAATGGGTTTTAATTTCAGCTTTTGGAGCTTCACATAAAAAAAATAAATAAATAAATAAATAAAAAATTATAGCGAAAATTCCACGATGACCTGTTTGAAGCCACAAAATCCCTACTAGAGGAGGATATGAGGGTCATTATTTATTAGAATGTCTTGAGTTGAGAGGGTCTTCAACAAGTGAATGTTGGAGGGATTTTAGGATAAGTTTTTATATTATTAATTATTGACTATTCAATGACCACAACCAATTATGAGTGCCATGCCACAACCCCATAGGGTTTTAACCCACTAACTAGGTTACTCACTTCAAACATGAATATCTCTCAAACTGTGAAGAATTACTTGGTATGCCATATATCAATGGAAACTTCTTGACGAATAGAATCCATCTAGAAGATCCTTGACTCAGAATAGAGTAAGTTGTCAAGTCAAAATGCCCATGCAAGATCTTGGTAGCCCTTGGTGCTTCTTGGGTTGACATCAATGACAACCACTGATCAACAAAGAGGCAGAAGGAAATGCATCTTTTGATGGCACATCTAGAGAGGTAAAGAAACCTAAGAGGTTCTCCAACTATGAATATCTCATGACAAAACTCATTAAATAAGAACCTTCCACCTATGAATAAGCAACCAATTACCAGGTATGTGTTATGCAGTAATTTGTCACTGTCTCCCTGTCAGTCTCTCTGTTGTGTCTGGGTTTCCAAATAATCAAGTCCATGCCCTCTGAATTGGCCAGATGACCCACTTTGCCAAAGTTTGTTTTATCAGTGCGACTGTTATTAAAATACCTGCGCTGACTGGCGGCTTATAGTGTATCTGATGCGCTGCCAGCGCGGAAGCACACGGGATTCCCGCGCTGGTCGAATTTCATGAACAGCGCACACTTTGCTTGTACTAAGCCGCGCTGACACGGACTTCTTTGTTATAGTCCTGCGACGTCAGCGCAACAGTCCAGTTATGTACCCGCGCTGATCCTGTTTGGGCGAATTTGTTCTAACAGCCAACCTTCCAGATGCCTCCAGACCTGGTTGTTGGCCTTGTGAGTATCGCCCTCCCTTCTATGGCATGTTTGTTCGTCATTTGCCCCTTCTTCCTTGGAGTTGAGCTCATCCTCTTATCCTCTATGGAGGCTCCTCTTCTTATTTAAACCCCTACCTTTGCCATGAGCAGCTAGTTTGGATTGTGTGGAGTTTATAGAGCTTGAACTGCTGCTAGTGTGCATTTTGATAGGTAGTTGGTGTGACAAGTGTGGATTGTTGTAGAGCTTGAGGAAGATTGCATAGTGTGACTTGTGTGAGAGAGAGTTTGTCTTGGGAAATCCATCTCCAAAGGTGAATGCTTAAGAGACTTGCTGGCTGAACCCTCCTGAGAAGGATTCGACGTCAGAACATTTGGTTGTACTCTTCTCTGTATTTATCATTGATAATAGATGACTACTATTATGGTTCCATTCTCATTTGTCTCATGATGGTCAATGTGAATTACATCCTTTCTGACTGATGTATAGTTGCTTTTATTAGATTTCACGCTTGTATTTGTATCTCTCTTCGTGTGTGCAGGTATCCGTTCACCAGGATCGTGAAGGATTGTGACCAGCCAAGGCGAAGGAGCGAGGACTGGGTTTCTTCATCAAACATAAGCGTTGGAACTCAAGTAGGTCTTCTTTTCCTCTCTTTTAATTGCAATTAGGAACCTGCATGGTAGCATTGTGTGATTGTTACTAGACCCGTTGTGGGCTAGTAGGGATCATCTCTGTCCGCAGAGAGGATTTACCTCCGTAACAATTTGGCGACTCCCCTGTCCAAATCGAGTCTTCATCCCTCTTCGTTCACTTGTTTTGAGTTTGTTTGATTGCTCTCTCTTTGAAGTTTGGGGGTTAGTCTGCTTTTTTTCAAACTTTCTGGGTTAATCTGGGAAGTGTTTTAATTGTTTAAGAGACCCTTGCCCTGGTTTGGGAGATTTTTGTTTGATTCTGTGTGTTTTTTAGCCTCAGCGCGTTTTTATTTAAAACAGTTGCGCTGCCATCGCTTGCCTGTTTCTTGAGTCTCGCAGTCATCGCGCTTTATCATTAAACAGTCGCGACGGTTCTGAAATCGAACCAGCGCGGTAATCCCGTGTCCTTTCGCACTGACAGCGCATAGTTGCTACGCGTGGTTCCCTATCAGCGCACAGTTGCTGAACGCCACCCGCGCTAACACCTGAAAATTTGAATTTGTTCAATTTCTCCTCCTGGGCTTGTTGGTTTGGCTACCCCTTGTTCTTCTCACCTGGTCTATCACCTGTTTTTCATTGTTTGAATACTGAAGAACTTATTTCAGAGAGTCTTGTTGAGCAGACCTTGTTTTTGTGTCTCGTGACCTGATTTTACCATCCCGTTTTCACTGGATTGGCCTCGTTTAGTTGCCTGTTCACGAAGATCTGTTCGTTGCTTGACTTTACTTTCGCAAGAACTTTCCTTTTGCTTGGTTCTTATTCCACCTTGTTAGACTTCAATCACCTAGCTTTTTCAAGTTTTGTTTTCCTCTTGATTTGGAGAACTTTTCTAGGGTTTTTGGGTTTTGGTTGTGATTTGCACTGAGTGATTTTGCTTTTGCTTGCTCAGTGTTGGTGTCTCTCAAAATTCATTTTAGAGTGCATAGTGCCATTGGAAAAAAGATCAAACTAGTATCTTTTGCGTTCAATAGTTAATTGGAAAAAGAACATTTCATTGATTTATGTTCTCAAAAGGAAAAGTTTTATTTCATTGCCATTAGCTGCATTAGGTTGCTTGTTTGATTGTATTCATTTTGTTTGATTGAAAACTCTTAACCTTCTCATAGTTAGAATTCATCGAACGAAATGATGTCCTTTGGCATGTAGTTTTCATCTAGGTAATTGTGAGAGATCATATGGTAAGACCTGAAACCGAAACTTAACTCAAGATCAACCATAAAATGAACTGAATGAACATAAAAACGCATTGGAACATAACACAAATATCTAGAGGTCTAGGCTAGAGACGTGTTCCGGCATCTTTAAACATAGTCACTATTGTTTCACATTACGGTTGGGTGATTCCTCCTTCTGTGACTCGATAGTGGTCTAACACGGACTGTGCTCCCACGTACCGTCACGTATATAGGGGAGACCCCACTAGGCTTTTATCCTTGATCCATAGGAAGCCGAGTCTGCCACCTTGTGAACTGTAACGCACCGAACACAGCATTCGGGAAGATTGACTGCAGTACGTAAAGTCCTTGGTTCTCATATGATTGCCAAGGTGTATAAGCGGTTTTACGGATTGCTTGGTAAACCTTTTGCCTAGAAATCTCCAGAGTAGTCACTTTTGATCCTTTTCGGACTCCCTAAATGAAAAGGTGCCAGTGAGCGTCTTGTCACTTCGTGCTCATTAAATATTCGAAGGAGACTAGAGTCACCTTTTGTCCTTTTCTCGACTCTTAAAACATGAAAAGGTCAAGTTGTGTCTTTGCGTCTTAAAATTCATTTGGCCACGATAAACATTACCTGGTTAGATCTCGTGTGCGTTAGCTTGAGTAGGTTTCTTTTCGTTTGCGATGGCAACTTTTCCAGGGTTCACTAACCCAGGTTCCCCTCCTGATGGGAATCCAGGTCATTTCCCTCCTCTTGGGAATGTTGGTGCTCCGTATATGGCAACGTTGTCCCTACCAGGGTTAACTGTTGGGTTGCCTGTTTGGTTGTTTTCAACCTCTTTGGTCCCTACCGTATCGGCTGTTAGTCCATCAATCCCTCCACCTGAACAACATCACGTTGATCCTAAGGTGGATCTCTCCCCTTCAACGCCTACTTCTACTTCGCCTGGTGAAACTCTCGATGCAAGTAACCAGGTGGCTAAGAAGAAGAAGAAGAAGACCAAGAAGAAGAAGTCCCCTAAGGGAGAGCTCACACACGTCGTCCCCCCCTCAAATCCAGCTACCCCCTCCACTACATCTGAGGTAGGGCCACCTTCTGCTCCTCCGTGGAAGGTTAAGTTTCCTTGTCGATTGTGCAAGGAAGACCATCTGCTTCGTGATTGTCCTGGCATTCCCAGGGTATTAGAAGTCTGGTCTCACAATCCGGCCCACCCCGCGTCGCCCGCTGAACATCATGGCGATGCTACCTCATCAGCCAAGAATGGTAAGGAGAAAGGGAAGATCTGAATCCCCTGTAAACTTTGTGAAGGCAATCATCCCCTTCACCTTTGTCCACTAATGGATGAAGCCTCCATTGTTTTGGAAAGTTTTACAGCTCCTTCAAACCAATTTCCCCCTGGTTATCAGCGTCTTTCTACAGCTGTGGATCGCGCCCCTGTTGATAAAGAGGTCACTTCAGATTCTTCTCTTGTCCAGGCCCCTCTTCCCAAACCTGCCTGTCCCCAGCCTATTCCAGACCCGCCGTTGGTCGGAAAGGGTGTTGATTCGAGTTTACCTCCTCTCGCTCACTCTGTTTCGAAAGAGCAAAATTCCCATGTTCTTCTCATCTCGTCAAATTCTCCGGAGCCTGATGATGGTGTTCCCACCCCAACCTCTCCAGAGGATCCAGATTCGGTTCTTTCCGAGCAGGGGGGCAACCATATGGTTCCCCCACCAAGTAGTTCGGTCATTTCCTTTGATTGGAGTCGTTTGACTACCCCTCCCCTTCCATCCCATGTGCCTTTCTGGGTCACCGCCTATGTTTGCAATAAGGCACTGCCTGGCACTGTGTTGGATGAAGGCGCATCGGTTAGTCTTATGCCCGTTACTACTTGGTGAGCTTTGGGTTCCCCATCGCTTGTACCTGTCGCACCGCATCTCACCGCATTTGACGGAGGAACGAGTCAGCCATTAGGGATCCTTCCAAAGTTTCCTATTACTTTGGGGGGCAAGACTGTCTATATAGACGTCTCGGTTACCCAAGGTTCTTATGTGTATGCCATGGGAGCCCTTGTTTCTTCACTTTTCCGTGTGGTTTGCTTTCCACACGATGGAAGAATAGTGACGTTCGATCAATTATCGTTCGTTCATCCACAAGCCCCTCCGGCGCACTCGTCCTTCCCTCCTAGCTTTCATCCACAAGTTGCATCTGCCTCACCACAAATCAACTACGTGGCCACCTACCCCATGCCCGTACCCAGTGATGACACCATCGTGCATAGTGTCCTGGGGGAATTAGGTCCTAATTTCCAAGATGTCGGCCTTCCCTCCGGAGCCACTTTCTTGGGGGCCTCCACTTCCCGTTCATTATGATGAAGTCTGGATGGAGCACAGTTCCTTGTCTTGTGTCAAGCTCGCTAAAAAATGAAACAAGGCGTCCCGAGGATAGTTTTGCTAATGTATCAACCTCGTTAAAATAATGAAACGACTTGGTCCCGAGGATAGTTCTTTTACCTGTGTCAACCTCGTTAAAACAATGAAACATGAGCTCGTGCAATTCGAGCGCAATAACCATTATGTCAACCTTCAACCCATTTTCAATGGCCTGAAGCTTGGGGGGCATGTACCTCGAATTGAGACACGATGCTGGGGGGAATGCCCATTTCTTTTACCATCAAGCACAGTTTGCATGTATATACGTGCTTTTAAGCTTGCATAAAAATAAAATCCATTTTCAAAGCATAGTTTGCATACGTGATTATCATGTGTGTTTTCAAGCTTTCATAAAAATAAAATGCATGTGTACATTCCATAATGGGTCATTTTTTATGCAGTAGATACATCAGATCACATGTGTGTCGAACTATCGCATAGCATATAAAATACATCATCATGTGTACAAGATCCATCTCGAATAGGCATATGTAAATAAATTCTCCAAGCATAGTTTGCATGCGTGCCGTGTGTGCTTTTAAGCTTGCATTTAAAAAATTAAAATACATGGGTCGTGTGCTGTGCAACTGATACGTAAGATCACATTTGTATTAGACATTTTGCATAGCATATAAAAACATCATCACATGTAAAAGATCCATCAAAAATGGTATATCATGTGGCGCACTAGGCGCTCAAAAAATAGAATGTACATGTCTGAACATAAAGCCGCAAGTTCTCAGTACATCTGAGATGAGTGTCTCTCAAAATATAACAATGGAAATAAATCCTAGAAGTCTACTGGGCTGGGTGATGCTCTCTGTAGCACACGCATGCCCATTCCACCCGCCTCAGAAGGTGGTGCATCCTAGGTTCCACCCCCACTGTGTGGATCTGATGAACTATGGGGACCTCCTCGACCCCCTGGTAATCTGGCACCCCCTCCAGCAACCCCTCAAGGTTGCGAACAATTGTCTCCGTCGTGTCAACTCTCGGAGGAACAAGAGCCAAGGCTCCAGCTCCTTGCCCCTCTCTCCGAGCCTCTGGGGCTAGACCAATGGGCCTCACAGGTGCCACATCTGCACACAAAGACATTCGTCAAGACATGTACACGAAAAAATCAAAAACATTAAAAAATATTAAAAAGAGATCAAGTGTCGTACCTCCATCGTCCCAATGCTCTCCCACTGGCAGTGGCACGTCGGGATCGCCGCGGAAGTCCATACCGGCATATGGCCAGTCCTCTATGAGAATGGCCTGTCGATCCAGCCACTCTCGAAAGTATACACCCCAAGCAACTGGGCAGCCACCACCTCCACGTGGCATGACCCGGGCCCATCGAGTGGCCCTCGTCTCCCAAGGACCCCTGGGTGGATCCACAGCCATGGTCTGTAGCTGCAAAGCCGGCACCCGCTCCAGCATGAGCGGCAGTAAGAGCGACCCATAAGCAAACTGCTTTGACTCTCCTCGTCGGCAGTTGCTTAGTTGCCTCTTCATGCTGGTTGTCACAACTGTTGCCCAGTTGAAAATGGTGGGCTGTAGGCACTCAAGAGCAAGTAATAGTTGAGTCTTTGACGCCTCATGGTTGGCCAAAGACCCCGCTGCCCGCGTCACTAAGAAGAGTATGGTGCGAAGAGTCATGTCACGCACCGTCGGAATACCAACTTTCCCGCTCCATGTCTTGACAGCTTGTGGACACACTCTAGCCATAAGCTGATCAAGACTCTCACCACTGGGCCGTTGCCCCTCCAAAATTGGCATCTGACCTCGACGTGATAATCCAGTCAAAAAGTAGATATCCGAGGAATCAAACTCAATATCTCGGCCTCGGATGGTGAATTTCCCATCCACTGGATTCCAAGCTCTAATTAAGAGCTCAAGAAGGTCAAGTTGCGCCCTCAGGCGCGGAGTCAGGAAGAACTTCAAGAACCCGCATGCCCGCATTGCATTTCGGCATTCGGCGAGCTCATATGCAGCTATATCTTCATCATCATGACATCTTGCCATACGAAAGCCATTTTGCCCTGCAAGACCATGAAAAAGCATCAGGGTGATAATCATTGAATTTTTTACGTCCAATTTATTAAAAACAAAATTTTGCTGCGCCAGCGCGTCTATTTTTAAAACAGATGCGCTGATAATGGCGTCCCGTTGTTTTTTCACTGGGTTAGCGCGGAAGAACACGCGTTTTCTGCGCTGACCCAAAAGGTGGTACGTGTTAATCTAATTCGATCAGCGCGGACCCGTGCTAGGAACCCGCGCTGACCGAGAGCGCACCAACGCTCAAAGAATTTACCCAAATGGCCAAATTCCACCGCGGATTTGCAATCAAAAAGGCTTAAAATGAAATGCAGGAGAAGGAGAACCTACCTGGAAGAAGCTGTCGGGTGAATGGTGTCCACACGGGCTGGAAATTGCTCCGTCAACTTTGCAGCTCCTCCACGTTCTTCACAACTCAAAATGGTAACAATGGTAAAAAAATGACTTTTACCCCCTATTTATGGTAAAAATTCATAATTAGCCATAATTTCTTATCGATATGGGTTTTTGTCGCATTTTTTGCCATGGATTTTATCACTTAGTATGCTGTTATGCATGTTTTCTTATGTTTTTAAACATGTCGAACGGATTTATGCGGGTAAATTTTTCTTGTGCAGGTCTCAGTAATTGACGTGGTCATGACAATTTCAGGTACACTTGGTCCCAAAAATGTCGTCTTTAAGCTCTTTTCCGACATAAATCAAGAAAAGATAGCCGAGCTTCCTTCCAGCTCGTTAAAAGGAACGGGAGTCGGTCACTTTTAAAGCTCTTTTTTCGACCGTTTAACTTAAAAAGATTGCCGGGTGTTTGTCGTTTCGCACTCGTTATTGGCTCCAAAATGACGTACTTCTGACCGCTTTTTTACTTTTTCGGGTCGAAGTTACTATTTACGAAAAGTACTCCTCAATCGTAATGGTCGGGCGGTTCTTTCGAGTGTTGTTTTATACTTTTTCGGGCTCGAGAGACACAACTCTACGAAAAAGGACCCCCCTGGAGTTTTCTTTTCCGCTGTCTTTTCAAACTCTCTAAATATGAAAAGACGCCGAGTTTTTCCTTTGTCAGGCTCGTTAAAACTTAATGACATCGGACATTGTCAAAATGAAACTTTCCAAGCATATGCTATCCCCGTCAAGCTTGTCATCCAAAAATAATCGGGGTACCTGCCAGCAATGGTGGGGAAAATGGAACTATAATCATTGTCGTGTCGGCAGTATGTCGCTCTTGAACATGGCACTGGTCTGCATTTGTGTCTGGGTGGGGATATCTCATCTCGTTCCACATTAGCCTCCATGGGTTTGGGTTACCCTGTTTTGACCTCTCATCTGCTCATTGCCTTGTCACCATGACCTCTTCTCATTTGATGTCAAATACTGCCAAATCCACTATCGTGCCGCCGATATGTTCAAGAGAAGTTGACCTCTACACTTGTACAACCTTCGCTTATGTCTCACACAAACTATTTTACCTCTGTCTCGTGTCGATGATGTGGGAAACACTATGGCCCACCTTCGATCAAGGTCACTTCCTGTCGACTTCAGCTCATTATCCAGGAAGGCGACTTAGGGACTCCCTTCAGGTGCCTTGGAGCCTGCATGCCTTAATGGCAGGTTCTTCGTGTTCGACGTGAGGTTTACATCATTGGCCTCTGATCGAATGATTCCGTGGGTGTTCGACACCAGCTCATTGATTCACACGCCGCGGATTGCACCTATAGTACCTTGAGGGCCATTGTCGTTATTGGTGGTACCTCTCGCGTCTGTTAACAGTTTTCATCATTGACTGGTAATCAGACGATGTTCATGCATGTTCGACTTCAGCTCATGTATTCACATGCTTGGACTTGTACTTTGTTCGGGTCGAGATGGAGCGCAAGACCCTGGATCCCTATCTGTTACGATCCAGTTTGCGATTTTGTGGATGATCATTACATGACTCATTGATGGATGGATGCGCCCATACCTGAGTCTTCATGGATGGCTGCGACCATACCTTATCATCATCATGGTCTTCTTAGCTGGGTGGTTGCGTCCATACCACAGACCTTCTTCGCATGTCTTTTGGATGGCTACGCCCATGCCTAGACTGCATGTACTTGATTATCAGAGATATTCGGTCCTTCCTGGTGGTGTTCCAGTTCAGCGAGTTTTGTAAAGCATTTCACCCCTCCCACTCTCTCGGGTCTCACGCTTTAGGGGGCAATCTGTTACGCAGTAATTTGTCACTGTCTCCCTGTTACTCTCTCTGTTGTGTCTGGGTTTCCAAATAATCAAGCCCATGCCCTCTGAATTGGCCAGATGACCCACTTTGCCAAAGTTTGTTTTATCAGCACGACTGTTATTAAAATACCTGCGCTGACTGGCGGATTATAGTGTATCTGATGCGCTGCCAGCGCGGAAGCACACGAGATTCCCGCGCTGGTCGAATTTCATGAACAGCGCACGCTTTGCTTGTACTAAGCCGCGCTGACACGGACTTCTCTGTTATAGTCCTGCGACATCAGCGCAACAGTCCAGTTATGTACCCGCGCTGATCCTGTTTGGGCGAATTTGTTCTAACAGCCAACCTTCCAGATGCCTCCAGACCTGGTTGTTGGCCTTGTGAGTATCGCCCTCCCTTCTATGGCATGTTTGTTCGTCATTTTCCCCTTCTTCCTTGGAGTTGAGCTCATCCTCTTATCCTCTATGGAGGCTCCTCTTCTTATTTAAACCCCTACCTTTGCCATGAGAAGCTAGTTTGGATTGTGTGGAGTTTATAGAGCTTGAACTGCTGCTAGTGTGCATTTTGATAGGTAGTTGGTGTGACAAGTGTGGATTGTTGTAGATCTTGAGGAAGATTTCATAGTGTGACTTGTGTGAGAGAGAGTTTGTCTTGGGAAATCCATCTCCAAAGGTGAATGCTTAAGAGACTTGCTGGCTGAACCCTCCTGAGAAGGATTCGACGTCAGAACATTTGGTTGTACTCTTCTCTGTATTTATCATTGATAATAGATGACTACTATTATGGTTCCATTCTCATTTGTCTCATGATGGTCAATGTGAATTACATCCTTTGTGACTGATGTATAGTTGCTTTTATTAGATTTCACACTTGTATTTGTATCTCTCTTCGTGTGTGCAGGTATCCGTTCACCAGGATCGTGAAGGATTGTGACCAGCCAAGGCGAAGGAGCGAGGACTGGGTTTCTTCATCAAACATAAGCGTTGGAACTCAAGTAGGTCTTCTTTGCCTCTCTTTTAATTGCAATTAGGAACC
The DNA here is from genome assembly GCA_031772625.1 of Pinus tabuliformis. Lineage (NCBI taxonomy): Eukaryota > Viridiplantae > Streptophyta > Pinopsida > Pinales > Pinaceae > Pinus > Pinus tabuliformis. The sequence continues at coordinate 1,584,661,268 of CM062816.1, forward strand.
TGCGTGGTAGCATTGTGTGATTGTTACTAGACCCGTTGTGGGCTAGTAGGGATCGTCTCTGTCCGCAGAGAGGATTTACCTCCGTAACAGTATGGAAGGAAGCAATGAATGAGGAGTATCAATCAATCATGAAAAATGACGTTTGGGAAGTTGTGCCAAGGCCTGAAGGGAAGTCAGTAGTAACTTCCAAGTGGATATACAATATTAAGCATGTTGCATATGGGAGCATTGACAAATTCAAGGCATGGTTTGTGGATAGAGGATTCTCCCAAAAAGAGGGAGAAGACTATGACGAGACTTTTGCTCTAGTTTCTAGGTACACCTCAATTAGATCCATCATTTGACTTGCTAATTCTATGGGATGGGAACTACACCAGATGGATGTAAATATTGTTTTCCTCAATGGAGTAATTGATGAAAAAGTGTACATAAAGCAACCTTAAGGATTTGAGGTATATGGAAAGGAGTCTCATGTTTGTAGGTTAAAAAAGGCCTTGTATGGACTCAAGCAAGCTCTAAGAGCTTGGTATGCTCATATTGATAGTTATTTGACAAGATTGGGATTTACCAAAAGGGAAGTATATCCAAACCTTTACTTTAAGGTTGTGAAGAATGCACTTATGATCCTATTATTATATGTTGATGACTTGTTTTTGACAAGTGCCAAGCCTCTTATCATTCAGTGCAAGAAGCAGTTGGCTTTTGAGTTCGATATGAAGGATCTTGGGTTGATGCACTATTACTTGGGATTAGAAGTATGGAAAAAACCTGGTGAAGTCTTCCTCGGTCAAGGGAAGTATGTGATAAATATCCTTCAGAGTTTTAGAATGATGGATTGCAAATCCATGGCGACTCCCATGGTGACTAACCTGAAGAAGTTAAGAGGCTCCGACTCTAGTTTGGTAGATCCATCTATTTACAGGCAACTGATTGGTATGTTGATGTATTTGGTTAACACCAAGCCAAACATTTGCTTTGTTGTGAACACTTTGAGCCAGTTCCAGATAGAACCAAGACATGAGCATTGGATTGTAGCAAAGCACATATTGAGATATTTGCATGGTATAGTGAATTATGGTTTGAAATATGTTGCAAACAGGGATGTACAACTTCAAGGATATACAGACGCAAATTGGGTAGGAAGTGTTGAAGATAGGAAGAGTACCTTGGGAGTATGCTTTAGTTTGGGATCCGCTATGATATCATGGATGAGCATGAATCAGAGGTCAATAACACTCAACATTTCTAAAACAAAGTAAATCACAACCAATGAGGCTCGTACTGAAGTAGTATGGCTATAGAAGTTGTTTGCATGATTATTCAACCAAGAGTTGGAACCGATGGTGATACACTGCGATAATCAAAGTTGTGCAAAGATTTCAGAAAATCCCATGTTTCATGACAGGTCAAATCATATTGAGATCAAGTACCACAACATTTGTGGCATGGTGCAAAGGAGAGCTATAAGGCTCGAATACATCTCCATCAATGAGACAACAACTGATGTTCTAACAAAGCCATCATCGAGGGACAAGTTTGTGTACTTCAGAGACAAGTTGGGGCTCATGGAGATCACCCCTATTGTTGACAGGGAATGTTGATTTGTCTGCAACATGGATGGGCATTCTCTCGAAAGGAAAAATGGGTCCAAGAGATCTAGAGGGATCAAAAAACAATGTTGAGTGAGTGTCTCTTAGAGGAGGACCTAATCACACACCAGAAATGGTGGAGTGAATTCCTGGACCTTGATCACACACCAGGCATGGTGGAGTGAGGTACTTTAGCATTTGGACCTTGATCACACATCAAAAGGGTGGAGTGAGGTCTTGGAACCTGATCACACACTAGGTAGGGTGGAGTGAGGTTTGGTTCAACATCTAGACTCGATCACTAACCAGGAAAGGGTTGAGTGAGGTCTTGGCCCAGAGTGCTCATTGGGAAAGGTGAGTGAGTGTTTTCTAGTTGAAGGTCTCAACATTTTGTCCTAGGTGGTGGCCATGGGATTTGAGGAAGAATCACTCTAGAGGAGTGAGCCCTTATATGCTGATGACATTGCCATGGGTTTAGTAGCACTCCAAAAATGGCCACTAGAAGATGCTGATAATAATGATGATGTTGTTAATAACAGATAACCTTTTTCTTTAGAGAAATTTGTTCAATATGAAAACATATATGACATTGATTATGAATACATCCCTATTTAGTAGGAACTGTTCAATTTGTAACTATGACCGGTATTCATAATTTACTTTTGGCCACTTGATGTAATTATATTTATCATTGTAAAGCATATTTATAAATGCTTGAGTCGAAGAAAAAATTATCTTGAGTCAAAGTCCCATTGCAACTTTTAAAATATGTAAATTTGAATTTTTGAAATGTAATTTTTGGCTCCAAAAAGTGACAAGTAGGCTTCCATCCAAGTCAAGTTGGCCTTGGACAAGAGACACATCTATTCAAACTATACAAACTACTATATAAAGGCAACTCGAGCTCCTCATTTGGAAGATTCACATTCTTCACTCAAGACAACTTTTAGGCAAGCGTAGGAGGTCAAGGAGGACAAATAAAGAAGGTCACGTTTCTATCTCTCCTCTCTCATCACCTCACACATGTGGATATAAGTCTCTCTATGTGATTTTCATTGTTTTTGGGCAATTTTTTGTAGAGGACCCTAAATTTTCTGGCATACTGGGCAATTTCTGGGGGTTGAAATTCTAGGCTACCGGATAGTTGCTGGGAGGCCAAAATTTTTCAATCAGGAAAGCTAAATGAAGTCCAGTATCAGTTTGGGTGATTTGACTTGGAGGAGAAGACAAAGTTTGAACATAAGTCTAGGTGTGTCTCTTATTGAACATAAATACTTTCTTTATTGAAAAGGTTATTTTGTTCCCCCGTAACAGATTTTCCTAGGGTAAATCTTGTCTCTCTTTTGTGCATTGTGATCTCTAATACTCTACTGTTGAATTTCTAAAGTATAATTGTTGAATGACATATAAATAAGATAAAACATGATCTACATCAAAAGCAATTATCATAATTTCAAAAATATTGTGCTAATCCTAATTACACTATAAAAATAAACAGGGGTCCAAGTCTTGTTTTTTTTTGTCTATTTTCTTTATAAAAAATATAAGGTTGGGATGGTAATTTTATATGTTAAATTCCTCCACATCTCCATCTCCCCAACATTGTCTCCCTAGAACTTTGGGCTCAAGCTACATAAAAAATTGTCAAGGTCAATCTACTAGGGTGATGTGTCCCTAGTGGACCCACACCATCCTTCTTGATCTTTCACCATTGGTTTGTTCTGCCACTTGCATGTTATCCCTCACTAGAATAGTCTCCCATGCAATTTTAACCTATGCTCCATTGAGAACTAGGATTTATTCATCGAGGTTACATGTCCCAGGAAAGACCCATGTGTTATACCTTTCCTGAGCTTTGATTGGTCCAACCCTACGCCACCTGTATGTTGACAATGTTGTGGGGCCTTCCTGCCAACTTTATGAAAAATCAAAACTGTCGTTAGTTTTGGAGAGCACCAAAACTATCACGAAACTTGACTTGAGGCTTTGATCCTTTTAGCTTGCAAACTTTGACTTGTAATAAATTTTGATCCAATAGGCCTTTTTTAGACTTCAACATATAGTTGGAAAGCTCTTTCCGAGCACTATCCAACTAAACTATTTGTAGGAGCATATGAGCTAAAATCTCGAGGTATAAATTACTTCAAAGATATAACTCCCCCTTTAGCTATAGCTAAGGCTCCAACTCCAACTTAACAAGAAACAAACCACATCAATGCCACACACACTATGCATTTTCCATCCTAACCTAGTTGACATCAATGCTAGCCCAGTTGAAATCAATGTTAACCACACTTGATTCCACATTCCATCCTACAATACCAATTCTCCAAAACCCCTACTATCACACAAGAACCAATAAGGGTGGAAAAATAAAATTAATTTATTTATTCACAAGAAGAATAAACCCCTACTATCCCACACGAACCAGTTGGGGAGATGGAGGAAGAAGTTGTTGTTGCCAAAAAGAAAAAATAGGGGTAATGGGGAAAATACATGGCTCTAAGGGATCAAATTTAGAGGAAAAGATGGAAGTTGAAGCCCTTTCTACAACACGAGAACTAGTAATGGGAAACCAAGATTAAAAACTTGCTATGATAAAAGAACTAATAATGAACAACCTAGAAGAAGGCCTTGTTGCAACTCCAGAAATTGATATGGAAAAATAAGGAAAGGAACAAGGGGCTGCAATGCCCATCACACCAATAAAAGTACAAGAAGTTGTTTCTACCCCTGAGATGAAGAAAACCTTCAAGGTCACAAAGTACCATAAAAAATATGTATTATTTTCCTTATGCCTTTGTATATATCTCTTATTAGAAGAAATAAAGTGTTTAAAAGGAAAAATAAAAAGCGTCAAACCTCAATCAAACTATTAAGGAGTGGACAATTGGTTGATGTAGCTCAGACAAGTGTTCTAGCCTTAGGTGGTGTTAGTGAGGCTAGTAACACAAGAGAGGAAAAATGTCTCCAAGCGCAAGTTATAATTTTGGATGTAAATGTAATAATTAAATTAATTAATAAGTTTTTAATTATTTTCCTAAGTTTTAAATTAAGGAAATATATTAATGAATTAGTGAAATTGAGACATGGTCGATTTTCCTCTAGATACTTCCAGTAAAGTTTCTAAGTGATCTTAGCCATCGATTAGATCATTTCAAATCTACATCTTGGTCATTGATTTCTCAATGAGATATTATAAAGTAAATTGATGGGCAACCTTGGAGATCATTCATTGCAGTGACGAGGGCGCAGTGATAATGTGAGTTTTGAAACTAGTGAGGATTTCAACAATAGTTGAAGCAATGAATATTTTCGGAGTTTTCTTTTATCAATATTCTTCTAGTTTCCAAAATTCAAAGGAGGAATTCTCCCAATTTTTTTCTATAGATAGGGAGGATGAATTATTGAGGTCATCAGGGTTCCAGGAGAGGTTGAGTTTTCACTGGGAGAGGTCGAGATTTCTTGCGAAGGCCAATATTGCAAGGAGGAGGCCATATAGATTTTCAGGATAACCGTATGAGTTTCCATAATAGTTGAGAAGTTAATTCCATCTAGGTTGTGAGTATCATAGGCTCATATTCAACATATTTAGATTAAAATCATTCTTCAAAACTTCTTGCATTGTTTTATCAGAAACATACTTCAATCAGGCAGATCTTGTCTGCTCCTTCTGAGTCCAAAGACTGTCCAATCACAAATATTCTTATCATATTGTTCTTCTATCCATTTCCAATGATATTCCACACATTGGAAGTCTTTATTTATGTACCTATAATCCTCACTAGGAGGCCATGGAAGAAAAAAATACATCAAAGCAAGATATACAAAGACAAGAGAGTCATAATGAAATAATAATAGAAACAATCAAGAAAATACTCATCTCCTGAGAATGTGACAACTCCCTCTTTACCTTAGTCTTTTGAGTTCATGTAATATCCCTAAAGGAAAAAGACAGTGAAACATAAACAATGCACTAGCTACAACTATCAAATTTCAACATGCACAACCATACACAATGAATTTGCTGAAAGGGGAAAAATTAATATATAAAATGAGAGTACAATTACTATGATAAGAGGAACCTGGGATTTCTACAACAAGAAAAGAAAAACTTAGGTGTCAACCAATGGCTCCAAATGCCGGAAAATCCTCTTGAAGAAACTGCGCCCTACCTGGTGCAAAACTATTGTTGGAAACTAGAAACAACCTTGTGTTTGACCCCTAAAAAATGCTAAGAAATTTCAGCAATTTTAACTGTACTCTCTCCACATAAATCCCACAAAAACCTATAAAGGTTTTGGGCAAATTTTACCAACCACCCAGGACCCCAATCTTAAGCGTACACCTCTCAACTAGCTGCCAATGAGCTATATAAATTTGTTGTTGTAATAGAGCTAAAATCCACCTCCAAATTTCTCCCAACTCCCAAGGGAAATTTCTCCTCATCACCCAATGAATTCATATCTCCCAAACTCCCAACAAAAGCAACTCTCAATTTGGTGTTGAAATATCCAAATTTTCCCTACGCATGCCCTCAATTTCAACTACTTATCTCTCCCAAAATGTTGTTGGAATGACCCTAGAAATTGTCCTAATTTTTTTTATTTGTCCAAATATCGATTGGCTATAAATTTCCTCCCTTCAACTCCCTAATTCACTGCTCTAATTCAGCCCCACTAGTTGTCTTTGTGCCCTTAGAGAAAACATGCCTTGGTTGAAGGAAACTCTACAAATATGTTCCTCCAAATTTCTCAAACAAATCACCAATTACTCTCTTAGGGTGTGTTGTAGGGAAAACCCAGCACCCCGTTATTTGAAATAATGGGGACCATATCCATTAATTTTTGGCTAAGCATCTTTTATGACTTTCATTTAAGCTAATTGTCTTACAGTTTTATCAATTTTTTATATATTTTCATTAGATTTATGTTTTAATTATTTATTTGAATCCGACTTTTTATAAGCTCTCCATCCATACTTGTTTTGCCTCATTTGGTCAACCAGTTTGTAAATGGCACTACTTTGAAGTTTGATCATTTTCTCACCCGGACTAAAATTGTAAATAAATGTATAAAATTTCAATTTGTGTAACTAATTAAGTTCAATAGTCATTAATTGTAAATATTGACTTTTAATTAACTTTTATTAATTTTTCATTTTCTCACTAACTGTCCTACTAAATGACCCAGTTAAATCATGCAACCGATGAAAATGCATTTCAGGATCTTGATAATTTATTCAAATTTATTATTTTTAAACAAATTACCAAACTCAAAATCTCAATTTTTCAAAATGGCTATAGTTCAATTGTAGAATTGATAATTCACACGGGCCCCGCTCATCTTCATTAATTTAATAGCCCCTGAGACCAAGGTCATAAAAAACTTATTAAAAAAGTCTTATCTCAAAATCCATATCGTAACAAAATTTCTTGCAAAAATCATATCGCAAAAAAATTAAGGTGCACATTTAAAAATTCTTGATAATGGTTTCTTTCGAAATGCGATAAACCTTTTTTTGCGATAATGTATACATCGCCCTCCTCCTTTTTCATATAATATTCAAGTAATAAAAAGGAACGAATGGTGAATTATATGATTAATAGGTATGGTGTGTTATATAATGGATGAACTTGAAGTTATAATATATTTTTAATATATAACTTTGAAACATTAAATATTAATAATTTTATTTTAATTTATTTTATTTAATATAATTAAATTAATTAATATATAATGTTTTATTAATTTAGATTAAATTTTGTAGAAATTTTGAATAATTTAACACATATTCAATAGAGATTATCCTGATCATGTACTATTGCGGAATACATACACAATACTTAAGCTCCTCTACGTTGATCATCAATATAGCAGCATCAATAACAATAAAACATCAAGAGCATTCACACATTAACACAATATGTAACCTGGGGAAAGCATCTCGCTAAAAGCCCCACACTATCTGTATATTAATGATTGAGACCATGTAACATTACAAAGTACAATGCTTATCACAAGCAATCCAGTACCAGTTCCACCTATTACACACAATACAACTAAGATCTGATCTCCAAATCTATTCCACTGCTTGCCTGCCTCCACTGCTCAATACCTGCTCAAGAATGAATGAGAATGGTCTACCAAACTCGTATTTCACCTCCAAAGAATCACTCACAAGGTGTAAGACGTGAGCAGAAGCTACAAACTGCGCAAATACATGAGCAAACTCATTGGCATACTCAATCCCTTGATTGTGCAAGATCTGATGCACAACTATAGTCACAACTGATAGCAATCTGATTCTCTAACACCTGTCCCTGCTGAACTGAACATGCACTGACATGCAACTGAGTTAACTGATGTATTCTATAGTTGTATTATGAGTTAATAATTAGTTTAACAACTCATCATTAGTCTATTTGCAGTTAGACTAACTACAACTAATTTAACCAAGTCATACTGAACACAACTCCATCAACTCCACAATCAACTTCACCAAACTCAACTGATTGAGTTCTAACTGAAGTCATGCATGCAACAACTCAACTGACTCATAAGAAAAACGTACTTCCTTCTGACAGCTGCATGGGCCACATCTGTAGCTCAAACTGAAGTGCTCCAAGAGAATAAGATCAAGTTTATAGTCCAAATATTATTATGAGACAATAATATTTGACTTTTCTATTTTTGACAGCCAGTCTAAAAATAGACTTTGATCACCCACACTGTGGTCACCCACACTTTGGTCACCCACATTGTGATCACTCACACTGTGATCAAAAATAGAACTTGCGCCATAATTTGCCTGCGGGCCCACTTAGTGAAGGCGACTCTTTTCACTAAGCTCCATCATCTTGTTGCAATCTCAACACTCCCTCTCGACAAGATATGGATTATCAGCAACCCCTATCCTACCTTGGTGGTACTTGAATTTGCTCCTGGTGAGAGCCTTCGTCAGAATATCTGCATCCTGATCCTCCGTTGGAATGTATGAAAGCAACATGATCCTCTGCTGCACACAATCTCTGATATGATGGTACCTGATGTCAATATGCTTAGATCTATCATGAAATATAGGATTAGCCAAGAGTTTAATGCAACTCTGGTTATCACAGTAAATCACAGTAGGATCCAAATGAGAACCGAACAAACCAACCAGGATCTTCCTCATCCATATAGCCTCGCATGCAGCCAAACTTGTTGCCATATACTCGGCCTCCGCTGAACTGAGTGCCACGGATCTCTGCTTCCTGCTGTACCAAGAACTGCTGTCGATCCAATACTGAAGACCCCTCCTGATGTGCTCTTTCTATCTGTTGGGTTCCCTGCCCAATCTGCATCCGTGAAGCCACATAGCTTCACCTCATCCTCCTGTCTATACCACAAACCATATCCCGATGTGCCTCTCAAGTAGCGCAATACATGCTTGCCCGCGTTCCAGAAGCACTTGGTAGGCTTAACCATAGCTTGTGAAAGCTGGTTAACTGCATAGCATATATCAGGTCGTGTATTGACCAAATACATCAGCGACCCCACCAACTGTCAATAAACAGTGGCATCCACTTCTTCACCCGAAGTGGCATCCTCCTTCCTCCAACCTCCAGGAAGAGGAGTATCAATAGGCTTGCAGCCATGCATGTTGAACTTCTCCAGTATCTCCCGAGCATACTTGCCCTGAGAAACAAACAATCCACCACTGCGCTGCCATATTTCCAATCCTAGGAAATAGTGAAGGAGGCTCAAGTCCTTCATCTCAAACTCTGTAGCAAGATCCTTCTTGCATGACAGTATCAACAGCTCATCACCCGTTAGAATCAAATCATCAACATACAGTACAATGATAAGCAACTTACCCTCCACCACAATCTGGTATAGGTTAGGATCTGCCTCGCTCTTGGAGAATCCAAGTCCTGTGAAATAGCTTTCTATCTATGTGTACCAAGCACGTGGTGCTTGCTTCAACCCATACAGCACTCTCTTGAGCCTACACACATGCGACTCGCTGCTGAAGACCTCAAAGCCTTCGGGCTGCTCAATGTACACCTCCTCCTCAATGACTCCATTGAGGAACACAGTCTTCACATCCATCTGATGAATGTGCCATCCCATCTGCGCTGAGAGAGCAAGAATCATCCGCATGGAAGAATACCTTGCGACAGGTGCAAAGGTCTCCTCATAATCGATCCCCTCTATCTGTGAAAAGCCTCGGGCAACAAAACTTGCCTTGTACTTCTCCACACTCCCGTCAGCTGCTTGCTTGACCTTGTAGATCCATCTCGAACCCACCACTGATTTCCATTCCGGTCTAGGAACAATCTCCCATGCACTGTTTCTGACAATAGAATCATACTCTTCCACCATGGCGTCTACCCATGCGGGATCCTCCACAGCTTCCTCGAAAGAGGATGGCTCAGTCACAACACACTTGCTCATCAGAGCCATGTATCCAGTGTACCGATCAGGTGACCGTCTCTGCCTGCGTTGGGTTGTAGGTGGTCATACAACTTTCTCTGCATCTTGAGCCAGTCGCTCAGCTTCTGTTAAGTGCTTTCACCCTCTAATGGTTGGCGCTGCATGAGTGGTCTCTTCCACTCCATGAACCTCGTCCTGTGGCTGATCCACGTCCTGAAGCTCATCCTTAGGAACTAATAGCTCCTCATCTGCATGCAAGTGTAGCTCCCTCTCCAGTGAACACTTCATGGCTTTCTCCTCCTGAAATTTTATATCCCGTAGCACAACAGTTTTACCACTGTCTGGCAAATACACATGATAGTTGTGGGGCGTATCAGTGTACCCCACAAATATCCCAACCTCTACGGTTGGCTCCAACTTCTTCCTGGCATCCTTCGTCACATGCATGTAAATGTTAGCACCAAAAATCCTCAAATGAGAAAGATCAGGCTTCTTACCAGAATAAGTCTCCTCAGGTGTACTCATGCCAAGTATCCTATGAGGACAACGGTTCTGCACATAAACTGTTGTATTGCATGCTTCCGCCCACAAGTGAAGGGGTAGGCCCTGATCATGCAACATTGCCCGTGAAGCACCCACAATCGTTCTGTTCTTCCGCTCAGCTACCCCGTTCTGCTGTGGGTTATGGGGAGCTATGAGCTCTCTATGAATCCCTTCTGCTTTGCAGAAATCCTTGAACTAGTCCGAGATGTATTCACCACCATTATCGCTCCTAAGAGCCTTCACCTTCTTCCCCGACTCCTTCTTGACCAGTGCTTTGAATTCACAGAACTTTGAATATGTCTCGCTCTTCTTCTGCATAAATAAGATCCAGCACTTACGAGAGAAATCATCAACAAAAATCACATAATACCTGTGTTTTGCTGTCGAAGCAACTGAGAAAGGTCCACACACGTCTATGTGAATTCTCTCAAGGATCGTCGTGGCGCGACTATCCTTCTCGTGAAAGGTGGCTTTCACAAACTTCCCCAAAGTACACCCCTTGCACTGATCTGACAGCGCAAGTGTGCCTTTAGGAAGCCCTGTAGTGATCTGCTGCAGTATCTTCAAGGCTCCATGGTGAAGGTGACCCAATCTCCTATGCCACAACTCGCCATCATCCCAGCTCACCAATCCTTCTGTTTTGCCCGCCATTGCTGCGCATCCATCTACATGCAACTGATAAAGGTTCCTCACTCGAACCCCTATCTTCCGGGTCTCACCAGTTGTCTTGCTACGCAGGAAAGCCTTTCCCTTGCTGAAAACAACATCATACCCCTTGTCTTCTAACATCGCCACTGAGATGAGATTCTTCGTCAATCCTAGAACATGCATGACTTCCTTCAATACGAAGGGTTTACCAGACTCCCTCTCAAAGGAAATGGTACCGATACCGGTCGCACTATATCTACTATCATCGCCCATCATGATGTGCACTCCAAGATCTTTATCCTCCAGATCAGAGAACAAATCTCTATCTCCCGTCATGTGAAAAGACGCACCACTGTCCAAGAACCACACTGATCCCATCACACTTGAAACCAAGCATGCGATCAATGAAAAATCAAGCTCAAACTGTGAGGCTAGAGCCTCTCGTGCTGAAGATCCAGCAGCCTGCTTGTTCTTCTTCTTCTGCAGACAATTAGTGGCATAGTGTCCGTGCTGGTGACAATGAAAACACTTCACCTTGGACATATCCTGCTTCTTGCCTTTCGCACCAGACTGAGAAGCTTTCTTGCTCTTCCCTTTCTTTGCCTTGGCAGCCAAAGCACAATTCTCTTCATCAGCTCCCTTTGACGAAGATCCGTCCCTGGTACTCTGCCTGATCTCCTCCTGCATAAGATCTGACCATAGTCTTTCCCATCCTGGCAATTTCTCCCGACCATTGACAGAGTCCTGATAGGAATGCTAGCTCTTCGGAAGACCAAGGAGAGCCAAGCTCACCAAGTCCTCATCATCGACAGTAACCCCCACACTTCCCAGCTCATCTCGACACTGAGTGAACTTCGTGAGATACTTGGGAATACTATCACCCTTCTCGCATTTGATGTTTCTGAGTTTATCTTTGAGCGCCAGCTTCCTCTGATCGCTCTTGCTTTGGAATAATTCTATTAATGATTTCCACATCAAATATGGAGTAGCCTTTCCATGGAGGCTGGACACAATATGATCCTTCACGCCCTCCAACAGAATCCTTCGACATTTTGCGGTCTTCTTTTTCCAAACTTCCGCCTCAGCAGCATCAGTAGGCTTTGGGATATCCGTATCTATGAACTCCTTCAGCCCGTTATCATCCAATACTGCCTCCATCCTGTCCTTCCATGCAATATAGTTTGAGCTGCCCTCAAGAGCATACTCCAATCGCAATCCGTTGAAAGACATTGTTGCATTGTCACCAAGAAAACACTGTTGCAAATTCGAATTCCACCAGCAACCAACTCAACCGCCTCAGATCTAAGATTCGTGAGAACACAACATTTCTCGTACAGAGATTGACTGTATGGGCATTCACCGGATATCTCACCTTCCAAAGGAAGGATGAATCCAGAGGCTACCTGGCCCGATTACAGACTCTGCCTGAAGAAATAGAATGTAAACACTTCCTGAATAGTAGATCTGATGATCAACAGCTTTGATACCATGTAGAAACTTTTTCTACAAATCATCTAGCTCTGATACCATGTAGAAATTTTGAATAATTTAACACATATTCAACAGAGATTATCCTGATCATGTACTATTGCGGAATACATACACAATACTTAAGCTCCTCTATGTTGATCATCAATATAGCGGCATCAATAACAATAAAACATCAAGAGCATTCACACATTAACACAGTATGTAACCCGGGGAAAGCATCTCGCTAAAAACCCCACACTATCTGTATATTAATGATTAAGACCATGTAACATTACAAAGTACAATGCTTATCACAAGCAATCCAGTATCAACTCCACCTGTTACACACAATACAGCTAAGATCTGACCTCCAAATCTATTCCACTGCTTGCCTGCCTCCACTGCTCAATACCTGCTCAAGAATGAATGAGAATGGTCTACCAAACTCGTATTTCACCTCCAAAGAATAACTCACAAGGTGTAAGACATGAGAAGAAGCTAAAAACTGCGCAAATACATGAGCAAACTCATTGGCATACTCAATCCCTTGATTGTGCAAGATCTGATGCACAACTATAGTCACAACTGATAGCAATCTGATTCTCTAACACCTGTCCCTGCTGAACTGAACATGCACTGACATGCAACTGAGTTAACTGATGTATTCTATAGTTGTATTATGAGTTAATAATTAGTTTAACAACTCATCATTAGTCTATTTGCAGTTAGACTAACTACAACTAGTTTAACCAAGTCAAACTGAACACAACTCCATCAACTCCACAATCAACTCCACCAAACTCAACTGATTGAGTTCTAACTGAAGTCATGCATGCAACAACTCAAATGACTCATAAGAAAAGCGTACTTCCTTCTGACAGCTGCATGGGCCACATCTGTAGCTCAAACTGAAGTGCTCCAAGAGAATAAGATCAAGTTTATAGTCCAAATATTATTATGAGACAATAATATTTGACTTTTCTATTTTTGACAGCCAGTCTAAAAATAAACTTTGATCACCCACACTGTGGTCACCCACACTTTGGTCACCCACATTGTGATCACTCACACTGTGATCAAAAATAGAACTTGCGCCATAATTTGCCTGCGGGCCCACTTAGTGAAGGCGACTCTTTTCACTAAGCTCCATCATCTTGTTGCAATCTCAACAAATTTAAAATCAATTGTATATGTTTAGTTAATTAACATTTAATTTGAAATAAAAGATTAATTTAAAAATACATTTTTTTAATTAAAAATTCATATTTTTAGTCCAAGCAAGAGAATTTCCATAATTATGAGACTTTTAATATACCAACTTCAGAAGCTCATAAATGGAATTTTACTTGGCCAAATGAGGCCCATGATGGCTCATTGTAAAGATAAAATCATGGAAAACATTTCTAAAGAGGTTTCATTAACAGTTTTGACCATTTAATGGGTTTAAAATCCAGCAAAAGATGAAGCTCCGAATTTTTAACAAATCAATTTTCTAAGTTTTATTTTATGCATTCTTATTTGCCCATGCCTCTTTTGAATGTGAATCCACTTGTCAATGATATCCTTGGCCAATTAAATAATCACAGACATCAATATAAAGCTTAGATTTCCTTTTGAATTATTTATTTAATTTGTTTTAATTTTAGATTTCGCATTTTGATTTTATTTTTACATTTTAATTTTATTTTGATTTGATTTTGCAGGAAAATAGTTGAAGAGATGAATAGAAAAGAATCTCAATCAATGAGAAGACTCCAACAATAGAATAATGGAATTTTGAGCTAATGAAAATTGATTAAACAGATTTATTCTTCAACAAACTTTCCTATTCTAAATTCTTTTGTAAATATTATAAATACCAGATTGTAGAATATAATAAGGGCTTTTTTCCTCTGCAATTTTGGAATTCTAAAAGCATTTATGTAATAGGGATGTAGAGTTGTAGGTGGGAAGAGTGAAAATCTCATATTTGGGGATTATTGAGGATTTTTCTTTTGCATTCTGAATTATGTATGATGGACAGAGTTCTCACTTTTGTAGCTCTTGTTGTAACAATATAAATTCAAACAATGTAAATGACTTTTAGAGACCAAAGCCATATAAATGGATTCATTAATTTGGTATTTCTAATACTACTGTATTAAATACTAGTTTCATTTTATGATGGCAGGAATTTGTCATTTGATTCATACTTGTGCACTTTTGTCAGTATGAGTAATTTGTTTTAGTCATATGTTATTATGTATCTATGCTCTTATGAGTTGAATTCTGATTTCCGAGTAACTATTTACTCAGAAATCTATCTTTTAATTCTGGTTTAACAAATAGTAATATATTGTGAACTTCTTCCTCATATTATTATTTAATTATTCGAATTACTGATTAAACAATCAATATCATTTTTGTGAACTTTTTCCTAAATTTTCTTGGTTGATTATTTCAGTCAAGAGGTCTCTTAATAGAATGCGGCTTAGTATTCATAATATCAGTCAATTGAAATACTTCGTTAGCTTGATATTCATTATAAGTGATACATATTTAAATCCCAAATATTTAAATATCTTGCTCTCAGTTGGGTTAGATCTATATCTGCCTAATTGAAATAGGATTAGGATTTAGTTCCTTTTTCTTGCATTATAGAATAAGTATGCATTTAGATTTAATTTCACATTCTTATAAGTCCTCTTCCCGAAGAGGCAAACTTTAGTTGTGTCTTGGCTATAAGAATCACTTTCTTGCGTAATCAATAAGATGACTGATCTGATGTCTCTTCTCCATTGGTGGATGAAAGTCATATTTTAAGCCATTTTGGAGATTGAGAAAAGGTAACTAGACCTAGTTAAACCAGTCGGAACCACCATTCCAAACGAAAAAGGAGCTGCTTTAAGGTTCGGACTGGGTGGTCATCCCCCATGTTGTTGCAACGAATTTCGAGGCTTCAACATTTTGGTGCTAGAAGGAGGGTTTGAAACTTGTTGTCTATTGGAGTCTTTGTATTCTAACATCTTATTTTTATTACAATGGCTCCTCTTAAACTTCCAATTTGGAGTTGTATTTCTGGACGTGCATCTTCCAATACTCCACCAGAAGTGGTAAGACTCTTGTCTCAGGTAAAATTTAATGGTAAGAGAATTTTTCTGCTTTTAATCATTCCTTTCAATTTATTCAAAAATTTTCAAATTATGATTTTCAAGGAATTGGTGATGGTATTTTATGTAAGATTTTTACTCTTACATTCTTGGCAAAAGCCAGAAGCTAGTGTCAATCACTTCCAGTTGCCTCAATTCACATTTGAGATCAATTTGTTACAATGTTCCTTTGTAAATTTGACCACTATAACTAAGAACATGTATATGACGATTTTGAAGATTTACAAATATTTGAAAATGAATATTTGATTGATTTGACCATCAGGTTTCGCTTAAATTGTTTGAAATTTAAAATTGAAGAAAAACCTACGGACGAGGAATTATTAGACTGCTATGAACATATTTGATCTCTTCCTCCCATTCATAATCCATGTGAAAGTATTTCAAGCTTTTTTAAAACTCCTTCCAATTATATTAACACAATTAAGAATTCCTTGAATATGAAGATGCAAACAAATGATGGTGAAGTGGCCTCTATTATTA
Organism: Pinus tabuliformis; assembly: GCA_031772625.1. Classification (NCBI taxonomy): domain Eukaryota; kingdom Viridiplantae; phylum Streptophyta; class Pinopsida; order Pinales; family Pinaceae; genus Pinus; species Pinus tabuliformis. The sequence goes on from CM062816.1 coordinate 1,584,677,567, forward strand.
CGATCAATTTCTTCATTTAGTGCACACTTTTTATAATATTAATAATGATCAGGATGCACCTTCTCATGTCAGTGAATCTCAATCACAAAGCTTGGAAAATTTTACTATTCAATGCAAGAAGATACTAACAATAATCGCGAAGAAAGTATGGCTTTGAAATATGAAAATCAGTATGCTTTAAATTCAGAAAATCAGAACATAAATCAGCAAGTGCAAGCAGCAATTGAAGTTTCCAATAATACGCAATCTACTGTACAAATTTTTGAATTCTTTTAAGATGATAAAATGCCAAATTCAGAGTACCAAAGCAACATTCTTCAAGAAAGAACAAGTACACAAATGAATGATTTCAAATCTAAAATTTACAATGAGCAGAAAGCACAAAAAATCTTAAATACAGACACTTTTAAATCCATTTCTTCTGATTCTCATTTTTCCCTTTATCTTGATATTTTTTCTAATGACAATTTATCCCCTCTTAACATTAATGATATTTCAAAAAACACAGAGGCCGATTTTAATAAATTGCCGATTAATTTTGATCAATATAGAGAATTAAGTATTGATCATTCTTCTGGCATTGATGAACATGTACTTCATATTCCTTCTTGTTTTGATACATTGGATGAGATTGAAAAGAATTCTAATGAATATTGTGAGGTTATTTATGATAATTACTTTGACATGGAGGATACTAATTTGTCTATTCACTATTGAATCCTTATGATCAAAGTCTAATCAAATGTGAAAATGAAGAACACTCTAATTCAGAAATTGTTTTCAAATAGCTTTCATTTTTAAATAATTAATCATACTCATGATTTCAACATTCCAGAAAACATTCCAATCTATGATTTATATGATGATCAAAATCTCATTCCTATTCATAGTTATGATTCTCTTTCTAATTCACAAATTGGTATTAGAAATCATTTGAATTCTATTGTTCTGACCAAGTCTTGTGAAAATGAAATTGTTTTAAATCAATCCCAATTGTGTTGTAACAATAATTGTAACATTAGTGTAAACTATGATTTTATTTTATTTTATGTTGTTTAAATTAAGATTTATTTTCTGTTTTTAATTTTTAATTTTTAGATAATTTGTGCTGACATATTGAGCAGTTCAGTGTTAAATACTCAATTGATGTATTGTCTGAATGGGAAAATGGAGTTTCAGGTTTTAATTGTGAACATCAAGAGTTATTTCTCTTCCAATTTCAACTGATGTTCATTTCTTATCAATTACTTCTACCTTCTCAAAGACAGTGTCAACAAGAGAGTGAATTTTCACAATATGACCAACAATCTAATTCAATTAATAATTTTCCACTGTATCTAACATATTTTCATCCATTTTTCATAGACCCCTTTGAAAAATATTTGGAAACTTTTCCTTCACAGAAGATTGTTAATAGTTTAACACTTGCACATAAAACTAACATATTTATGCATGCCATTGAATCTAAAAGCTCATTTGCACAATCAGGCATGTTATCTTCTCTTTTGAATCCCTTCCAATCATCAATAGTGGAAATCCATCTAGATTTCTATGATCCAATTGAAATTCAATTGGAAAGGGAATTTCATGAAAAGGTAATTATAAATAAACTACTAACAGTAACTATACTTTTTAAATTTAGATTTATTTTATTTAGTTTAATTTTATTTGTATTTATGTTGCTAATACTTGATTTTTACATACATGCAAGAATTAAAATGCTTACATGGTTAAATTGGAAGTATGACTATACCTAGTCATGTTTCCTTCATTAAGTTAGAATTATGAATAGATTAATTTAGATTAAATTTCTTTTTTGTTAGCACCTATTTCATTATTTCGGATTTTAATAAAACAAGTAATGAATCTAATTTCTTATGGGAATTCCCTTTCATTTTGGGAAAAACAACTTAAAATATTTTAGAAGCTCTTATATCATACACATTTATGAAAAGCATTTGATTGTCTTGTTTTGGAAAAAATTCATCACGATGAACATACATTAAGAAATTCCCAGAATTCGCTACAACTTAACAATTTTTTGATTCACAAGTGTATGAAAAAGAGCCCAGTTTCACCACTCGTCTTTTGATGTAAATTGGAGGTGGATGTAATATGAAAGTTCATTACTTATCATTTTAGATTAAATAAATAGATGACCTTGAACATATGGGAATTTTGAAAAATACATGGGAGAAATTGAAGATTCATGAGGTAAATTTGCAGTAAATTTTCTTCCAGGTATGCATTTTAAAAGGTTCATCTTCATCTATTGTTTGATTTTCTTTTTCATAATTTATTGCCTATTTATGTTCTGTTTATTTTTGCAAGTCTTCATTACTTTGATTTTGGAGACTTGAAACAAGCAGACAACTATTTTAAATCTACAGCATGCTTAGGGAAGTATTAGTTGTTTTGTTAGAATTTGAGGATTCATTAATTTTCCTTATATATTTCATTAAAATTCTGTTTAGAATTTTAAATACATTATCGGGAAATTCATGTTGGATCATTATAATATCACAACTCTCTTCATAAAAAATTTGCGGTAACATCTTCCTCCAATCGAATGATCCAATGGTTAATAAAATTATTGAATGGAACTTTTATAGAAAGGAAAATTTTAGTTGGGCACTATTTGAAAACTTTAAAACATCCCAATATTGTTGTATTGCCATATAGCATTATCAGAGCATCCTAATGTTGGGACTTTTCATATAAATCATCAATTGAAATATTGTGATAACTACACAATCCCAAACCCGAAATGAAATTTATATCTAGTTCATAAATATATCACGTCCATTTATAAATCACAATTATAAGTAGGGGCATAGGTTTAAAAGTTTCGATGTTCCGGATCCGATACGATATTAAAATTCACATAATAAATTTATCACTTTTGTTCTTCATCGCACATCAGCATATCAACAATGTTACATCTTGTACTTAAATATGTTGATCGCCAATTTCTTTTAAAATGCAAAGTCGATCCCACAAAGATGCCACGTCTCATATCGCATTTCGCATATCAGAAGTTTTCAATTGAGCATATCTCCAATATCTCGAATCACCGATCTCTGATAGTTGAGTTTGCCAATATTTCGATGACCATATAATCTCAGACCCGATATGACATTTAAATCCAATTTTAAAATATATTGCGTCCATCGCAATTTCAGTTGGGGCATATGTTTAAAAGTTTCGATGTCCCGGATCCGATATGAAATTAAATCCATATCATTAAATGGTTGGTTCCGTTCCATATCACATATCGGCATATCAACGATATTACATCCCATATTCGAAATCTTCTGATTGTCGATTTCTTATAAAATTCAAAGCCAGTCCCAATAGTGAGCCACATCATCTATCACAATCCTATTATCGCAAGAATCACATCGACATTTCCTTTTGTTAACAATTTTGATCGCCGATATGACTATTCTCTGATATAGAATTGCTCCATTAGAATTTCTCATTGCATACGCTTATATGGCAACACTTATATCACATATTGTCTTGACACCTTCTGATGCAATAAGCTCTGATATATGCCTCTCTGCCAATGAATTTTAACTATTACATAATATTGAATCACATATTGGCAAAGGTGAATCTCGCAGTTTAAAGTTATGCATGGCATAAAAACTTGCGATGTGAAACATCCAATAAGGCATTCTTGGGCAACCACTATGGTAATGAGGCAATTGATAACAAAATTGCAACATGGTTAAATTATTTTTATTTCTCTTATATTTTATTTTTAGATATATCGCTCTATATTTAATATATGAAATTCAAGACCTTCCCATCTACACATCTGTATTTCATTATCTTGGATTTGGTCTTAATTCAGAAATATTCATGAAAAATCATGGAGTTGATATGAAACTTATAATATTATGAGAACATTCATCGTTGCAATTCATTAAAAAACATCTTTTTATTTTTTATCAATTCAGTTCACTTCAGATTCCTAGAACATGAAGCATTGTTTTCTTCTGAAGCTTGTTCCTAGTTTTAGTTTATATTTAATAAGTGATGATTGTGGGTCAATAAGATTTCAGTCAATTCAACTTCTTCATCCTTTTAATTCTAATTAAAGGAAGAAGTTATCTTTTGTTGGAGAAAATGATACCTCTCAGGTAAGATTAAACGCAATTCTCCAAATGGTAAGTTCCATGTGCCCACTTTCATTTATTTACTTTTGGTTTCAATTTTGTTTTTAATTTTTGCTGATATAAAACTCTATTTTGCAGCTCCTCATAAAACTTCTCACGCTTCCACCAGATCAGATTTGGAATTCACTCTCCTTTGTTCAGTAATGATCCTCATCGAATCAGCTACACTAGGGAGTTTCTGAACCTTTAGTTTGTTTCTTTAAGCATTTCTTTTGTTAGAAAATGGTTAAGATGATGCTTTGAAACAAAACAATTGACACCAGACATAAATTTTTTCTGTTGTTGCTGAATTTTATCATCACTGTTATCGAAAGCCAAAACACTTATAACTTTGCAAGATAAAATTTATCTAAATCTCAACAAAAGAAGGAACATTCACATGATTATTTTCGTTTACTTCATCTCGTTGAGACATTGGTATAAACTGTCTTGTTGGAGTTTATCTTTTAAAAATTTGGATTTTTCTTTCACCTTTCACCTTCTTCATTTTTTAGTTTTGATTGTTGATTTCTTTTCTTACTTTAGCTTAGGAATTCTTTTCCTTTTGTTTTTAATTTTGTTTTGATTTTGGTGACTCTGCCATGATATATGTGAAAGGACCTTTCTTGTTCAACAACGGTTGACATACAAGGAGAAATATTAACTCTACCTATATAAGTGAATTTCATTTATCATTAAAGGCATATCTTTATAGAACCATAATTCTTCTTGCTTTAAATTCTTTTCATGGAGGAACACACATCTTTTCTAGGTGATTGAGTTTACTTTTTCAAGGAAAGAATTGATTTGAGTTTAACACAATGAATCCCTCCCACCCCTCCACATAAAAGCCTCTGATTGATAGCTGTAGGGAAAGAATTTGGAGCAAACATTATGAAAGTATTATGTCCATTAAACATAAATCTCTACTACCATCCCACCTCTTTTACTCAAATACATCATAAACTAAAAGCTTTCAAATGCACTTATCAAAAGAGTGATTAAAGAGGAAGCATTGGAAATACAAGTAAACCATTCAGGGCTATGGACGCTTGCTGGCAATGGGACTAGGCTTGTATGGCATAAAAGAGAACTTCACCGAGGCACTGTTCAGGCTCGCTGGTAGCTTAGCGATGTTAGAGACAATCATAAAATGGATATATGCTTTATCAAAAACTCCTATCTCTACCTTCTTCTATTAATACATGAGGTAGTTTTAAAATAAATTTTCCCAAATTTGGATTCATGGCTTTTACTCTAGTCTTCTTTGATTACTTACCTTTACAAACTCATATTGCTTAATCTATTTTATGTGGGACCTATGGAAACATTTTAATGTTAGATAATTCAGTAAACTCCATTATTTTTAACCTTTGGATAAATTAAAGTTCATTATCTTTAACTAGAGATCACTGGTTCTTTCCAGTGTGTCGCCATTGTTGTAGGGAAAACCCAACACCCCCCATTATTTGAAATAATGGGGACATTTTCCATTAATATTTGGCTAAGCACCTTTTATGATTTTCATTTAAGTTAATTATCTTACAATTTTATCATTTTTTTTTCATTGGATTTATGTTTTTATTGTTTCTTTGAATCTGAATTTTTATAAGCTTTCCCTCAGTATTTTTTTTGCCTCATTTGGTCAAACTCTTTGTAAATGACACTACTTTGAAGTTTGATCATTTTCTCGCCTGGACTAAAATTGTAAATAAATGTATAAAATTTCAATTTTTGTAACTAATTAAGTTCAATGGTCATTCATTCTAAATATTGACTTTTAATTAACTTTTATTAATTTTTCATTTTCTCACTAACGGTGCTACAAAATGACCCAATTAAATCATTCAACCAATGAAATGCATTTTGGGATCTTGGTAATTTACTCCAATTTATTATTTTTAAACAAATTACCAAACTCAGAATCTCAAAATTTCAAAATGGCTATAGTTCAATTGTAAGATTGATAATTCACGTGAACCCTACTCATCTTCATTAATTTAATAGCCCCGAAACCAAGATCATAAAAAACTTATTAAAAAAATATTATCTCAAAAATCATATCGTAAAAACAAAATTTCTCGCAAAAACTATATCATAAAAACATATCGCAAAAACATTAAGGCGCACATTTAAAAAGTCTCGATCATAATTTCTTCTAGAATGCAATAAGCATTTTTTTGCGATAATGTATAAAGCCCTCTCCTCCTTTTTCATATAATATTCAAGTAATAAAAAGGAACGAATGGTGAGTTATATGATTAATAGGTATGGTGAGTTATATAATGGATGGACTTGAAGTTATAATATATTTTTAATATATAACTTTGAAACATTAAACATTAATTATTTTATTTTATTTAATATAGTTAAATTAATTAATATATAATGTTTGATTAATTTACATCAAATTTAAAATCAATTATACATATTTAGTTAATTAACATTTAATTTGAAATAATAGATTTAATCTAAAAATATATTTTTTTAATTAGAAAGTCGAATTTTTAGCTTAAGCAACAAAATTCCCAGAATTCGGCAATTTTAAGATACTAACTTCAGAAGCTCATAAATGGAATTTTACTTGGCCAAGTGAAGCCCAAAACTGCTCATTGTAAAGATAAAATCATGGAGAACATTTCTGAGGAGATTCCATTAACAGATTTGACCATTTATTGAGTCTCAAATCCAACAGAAAATCAAGCTCCAAATTTTTAACAAAATCAATTTTTTGAGTTTTATTTTCTGCATTCTTATTTGCCTATGCATCTTCTGAATGAAAATCCACTTGTCAATGATATCTTTGGCTAATTAAATCATCATAGACATCAATAGAAAGCTTAGATTTCTTTTTCAATTAACTATTTAATTTGATTAAATTTGTTTTAATTCCAGATTTGGCATTTTGATTTTATTTTTACATTTTAATTTTGTTCTTATTTTATTTTGCAGGAAAACAGTTGAAGAGATGAAGAGAAAAGAATCTTAATCAATGAGAAGGCTCCAGCAATAAAAGAATGGAATTTTGAGCTAATGAAAATTGATTAAACAGATTTATTCTTCAACAAACTTTCCTATTCTAAATTCCTTTGTAAATATTATAAATACCAGATTGTAGAATGTAATAAGAGCTTTTCTTCTCTGCAATTATGAAATTCTAAAAGCACTTCTGTAATAGGGATTTAGAGTTGTAGGTGGGAGGAGTGAAAATCTCAGATCTAGGGATTATTGAGGATTTTTCTTTTGCATTCTGAATTATGTATGATGGACAAAATTTTCACTTCTATAGCTCTTGTTGTAACAATAGAAATTTAAGCAATATAAAGGACTATTAGAAACCAAAGCCAGAAACAACATGAACTTTGAACGCTAAACTGATATTGTTACTCGTTTCGTAGAGATAGCAAAAAAGTGACTCGATTTTGAAAAGGGGCGATGCAGAACACACATATTTTTTTTAGAGCATAATTTTTGGCACTTTAAATAACCGATACGATTACCCGTTTCGTACAGATAGCAAAAAAATGACCTGATCTTGAAAAGTAGTGATGCAGAATACACTTCTTTTTTTTTCCGGAGCATATTTTTGACACTTTAAATTTTTTTATGTATTAAATATAAATATTTGTTTTTAAATGTTAGTGATTTTCATGCTGATTTTGAAACATGTTGATTCAGCATACCTTTTTTAGAGGACTTATTTTTCACACTTTAAAATTTATTATCTCTATTTTTTTTTTAAATTATGATTACTTAACGAATTTTCAAGTTGTTTTATTTTTATTTTTTTAAATGTTGATTACTTAAAAAAACAAATATAAAAATATATATAAAAAAGACAAAAAAAAAACATAAAAAATGTTTAAATATTTTTTATTTTTTATTTTTTATCCCATAAACCATAAAAGAATTTGAAAAAAAAAAACAAAATTTAAAAATATATATATATGTATATATATAAAATCAAGTAAGTAAAAATAGAAAAATTTAAAAAAACACTAACAAAAACTAGAAAAAAAAATGAAATAAAATTAAAAACAAACTAGATTTAAAAAAAAAATAGAAAATTAACCAAAAAAAATTAAAAAACTAGTAAAATTAAGATTAAAACCATTTAAAAAAAACTAAAAAACACAAAAATAAACTCAAATTAAAAAAAAAAAATATATATATATATATATATATATATATATATATATATTCAAATTAAAAAAAGAAAAGAAAAGAAAAAGAAAAAGAAAGAAGAAAAGTTTAAAAAGAAATATGTATTTTTGATTTATAAAATATATATATATATATATATATATATATATATATATATATTTATTAAGCCCTATATTTTTTATTTAAAAACAAAAAAATTAAAAATAAAAAAAAATTAATTTGTTTTTTAAACCATTTTTTTTATTTGAAAAAAAAAAAATTTGACCCCCACTGCTGCCCGTGGTGGCGTGACCCTGGGCAGAGGGGGCTTCATGAAGCCCCTCCGCCCAGGGCCGCGCCACGACGGGCGGTGGAGAGGCGATTCTAGGTGGCGTGGCCTTGGGCGCATGCAGCCCCCTCCACCCAGGGTCGTGCCACCACAGGCGACCGGGTGGCAGTGGGAGTCAATTTTTTATTTTTTTTAAATAAAAAAAATTGTTTAAAAAAAGGTTTAAAATTTTTAATTTTTAATTTTTTTGTTTTTAAATAGAAAATATTGTTTTTTTTTTTTTTTTCTTTTAATAAAAATTTTAAATGTTTTTATTTTTTTTAATCAAAAAATATATATTTTGTTTTAAATTTAAACGTTTTTTATTCTAATTTGAAAATACATATATATTTTTTATTTTTAATTGTATTTTGTTTTTTTTAATTTGAATATATTTTTGTTTTTTGGGTTTTTAAAAAAAAAATTAATCTTAATTTTATTTATTTATTTAAATCTAGTTTGTTTTTAATTTTCAATTTTTTTTTTAGTTTTTTGTTAATGTTTGTTTGTTTTTTTTTTTTTACATACTTAATTTTATAGTTTTTTTTTTTTTTTTTTTTTACAAGATAATTTTTTTTTCCCATTTTTTTTAAAATATGTTTTTCTTACTGTTTATTTGTTTATAATTTTTAAGTCACTTTTTAGTTTTTTAATCCTTATTTTTTATAGGTTAATTTTGTTTTTATTTTAACATTTTATGACTATTTTTTTTTCTTTTAATTATATGTTTTGTTTTTAGTATATATTTTAATTTATGTTTTGTTATTTTTTTAATCCTTTTTTTTTGTGTTTTTTCATTGTTTTAATTTTTTATTTTATTTTATGTTTTCATTATTCTTTTGAAATTTTAATGTTTTTAAGGGTCATGATAAAATCTTTTATGCTAGTATTTCGAAATGTTGAAATTTTACCCTTGAAAAAAAAAGTATTATTTCAGCGACAACACTTTTCGTTTTGAGGGTGTTTTTTGCACAAAATTTACTATTGAGGAAAAAAAAAAAAAAAGAAGAAGAAGAAGATTGTTATTCGAACATCAACACTTTTCGTTTTGAGGGTGTTTTTTGGACAATTTTTGCACAAAAAATTGGTTTTCACTGCCATTTTTAAAACATGTTGAAAATTTACCCTAGAGAAAAAAATGTGTTTTTCCAACATCAACACTTTTTGTTTTTAGCATTGTTTTTTATTTTTTTACGGGGTTTTTTTGCTATAGTTTCTATTTTGAGTTTATAGTTCTCGTTTCAAAGTTTACATTGTTCAGATAAATGTATTCAATAAATTGGTATTTCTAATACTACTGTTTTAAATATTAGTTTCATTTTTTTTTATTTTTTTCTACGTAAAGGCTACTTCTATTAAAAAAGAGAAAAAAATATGTACAGAGAGGTCAAGACCTCAGAGGGGGCTGAAGCCATCCCTCAACCAGATATCTTGATAGACATAAACCCCTGTGACAACAATCCCGGGATTAAGAATACTTAAGACATGTTTTTCAAATCCCTTACAGACAAAAGTGCGAACCAGAGTTGTGAACATCACTGCAAAACTATCGAGGACTATGGCTTTACTAATAATCATTCTGCCCTGATAGCCATATACAAAATTTGACAAAAACAATGGCTTTCTGAGCCATGACCTGATACAACTCATTATACTATAATGGCGAGTATCGATACCAAACCAGGAGTTGAAACAAAACAGAATTAACATAATCCAGAGAAGCATAGCAAAAAGATATAAAGACCAGAAGGGAGACTGCCATCAGTGTGCATTGTACCGAAGAAATCAAGCATGTTTCAGAGAGTCCGGAGCGTCCCTTTCCACCTGGCTAGGAGAGCCCATCCACATGTCGACTGCGTTGTCTCCATCTCCCATGTCGCCGCCACCTGGAGGAGCTTCCAAATTCAGAATGCCACCGGGAGGGTGCTCCGGCTTGACCGCAGGCAAATTGCGCTGTGTAGAATCAACTGGAGGCTGAGGTGCTTCAGGCGCATTCCCCTCTTCCTGCACATTGTCACAATTGAACACAGCACCAGCCACGTCTCCCTGAAGAACGTTGTCGTCCTGAGACTGAGACGTTGTGGTATGAACAGAGCTGCTGGGTTTATCCTCCTCCTCAGGCTGACAGAACGGGTTTATTAAGCCAACTGTGAAATTTGAAACGGGTGGTTTGGAAGGAATTGTGCGGGAAGGGCCTGCCATGATCAGAGGGCGGAGAGGACGGGGAGGCTGAAGCCAGCGGAACTATATTCTGGGGGGCAGACTGAGAAGCACGGCCACGATTGCCACTAGTGCCTCCACGGCGAGAAACACCATGACGTAGCACCATTTTCAAATTAACAGAGAGACCTGGGAAGGGTATTAAGCAAGACCAGACAGAATAGGGCCGAGAGTGGGCGAACCAAGCTGAGATCAGATTCCGGATGAACCCCCAGGCGGCCAGAGCGAAATAGGGGTGCGGGAAAAAAAGCAGACGGACATGGAAGGATCCGATGAGAATGATAGCTGAAACCAGAAGCCGAGCCATGAATAAAACAGCCTGCACGGGATCTCGAACTGGGCGCACATTCATTGTCGAATACTTAACCATCATTCTGTACCCCTTAGCATTCATATCAGGCGCGGTGGGTTTGTGGGAGCTGCGTCGGATCGCCAGGTGCAGAGATAGCTGCCGGCGGAGAGTTAATATGCTTTAAATGAGCCTCGAGGACACCCGCATCCGGGTATAGTTTCATTTTATGATAGCATGAATGTGTCATTTTATTCATATTTGTGTACTTTTTTCAGTATGAGTAATTTGTCTCAATCATATGTTATTTTATATCTCTTCTCTTATGGGTTGAATTCTGATTTCTGAGTAACTATTTACTCAAAAATCTGTCTTTTAATACTAGTTTAACAAATAGTAATATGTTGTGAACTTCTTCCTCATATTATTGTTTAATTATTCGAATTACTGATTAAACAATCAATATCATTTTTGTGAACTTCTTCCTAAATTTTGTTGGTTGATTATTTCAGTCAAGAGGTCTCTTAATAGAATGTGACTTGGTATTCATAATGTTAGTTAATTGAACTACTTCGTTAGCTTGATATTCATTATAAGCCAGACATATTTAAATCCCAATCATTTAAATATCTTGCTCTCAGTTGGGTTAGATCTATATCTGCCTAATTGAGATAGGATTAGGATTTAGTTCCTTTTTCTTGCATTATAGAATAAGTTTGCATTTAGATTTAATTTTACATTCTTATAAGTCCTCTTCCTAAAGAGGCAAACTTTAGTTGTGGCTTGGCTGAGCCCCAGATCAGCTTAAGGATCACTTTCTTGCTTGATCAGCAAGAGGGCTGATATGATGTCTCTTCTCCATTGGTGGATGAAAGTCATATTTTAATCCATTTTGGAGATTGATAAAAGGTAACTGGACCTAGTTAAACCAATCAGAACCACCATTCTAAACAAAAAAGGAGCTGCTTTAAGGTCCGGACTGGGTAGTCATCCCCCATGTTGTTGCAATGAATTTTGAGGCTTCAACAAGGTGACACTCAAGGTTCACTGAAGGAAGAGTTGGAATCTCTGCTCGGAAACTCCTTGTTCTAAGCAACACTGGTAGTCTTGGCCAAGTAATTCAAGAGTACTCTAATTCAGAAATTTAATTTGACAAAAGGCCCCAAATTGATGCCTCTTCCTTCTATTTATCTTTGCTACCCCTCTCTCTCCTTGTGGGTCCCCTAAGTTGAGCTCCTTCCTTGAATTTTCCTCCCCAATTAATTTCCTTCCAAGGGGTTTGATTTCCCCTTTTTTAGGTGCCCCCCACACTCCACGAATGAATTAATTTTCCCTTTCCTCTAACGTTTTGCAATCTATTCTCTCCAAAATCAAAAGGTGTCTTCGCAACCCACCTTTCCTAAGTTTCATGCCAAAATTATTTCCTTGTGCCAAAATTCAAAAATTGGTAAACTTATCAAATTAATTTGTGGGGACAATACAGTCCTCCCCACCCAAATGTTGCCTGTCCTCAAGCAACTATAATGCTGGATGTTGAAGCATCTGTTCTCCTTCCCAAGAGGCATACTCCTTTCGCAAATCCTTCCACCTGAAAAAGTACTTCTGGATCACTTTGTTCCACAACTTCCCCTCCCTCATCTCTAAGATGGCCTATTTAATTAAGACCGTTTTTCCCTCATCATCCAATGGTGGAAACTCTAATGTATCTGTGACCTATTGTACTAGGGTATTCTTCAAACATGCCACATGGAAGACATTGTGTACCTTGCTCCCTCGAGGGAGATCCAACTCATATGCCACCTACTGACCAATTCTCTTGGTTACCCTATACGACCCATAGAACTGTGGCTTGAGATTTTCTGCCCCCTTTTTCTTAAGTGATGACTTCCCGTAAGGTTGGAGGCATAGGTAGACCATGTCCACGACCTCAAACTATCTCTCAACCCTGTGTCGGTCTACATATATTTTCTAATGATTATGTACAATCTTTAAACTGTCTTTGAGAGCCTTGAGAATGTCTTAGCTCTCTTGGATCCAATCCTTAGCCCTTGGGGCTCGTCTGTCTCCAAAAACAATGTCAGCAAATGATAAAGCATCATATCCATAGAGAGCTAGAGAAGGGGACATATTGATAGACATGTGGTAGGTGGCGTTTTAACAATACTCCTCAAGGTGCAACCACTTCACCCACGAACGATGATGCCCTGTAACATAGTTGCATAGATAACCTTCCGACTATTTTCTCACAACTTCTGTTTGACCGTTCATCTATGTGTGGTATCTAGTGTTAGGTGTAAGCTCAATGCCCACGAGGTGACACAACTCCTGCCAAAATTCCCCCATGAATTTTTTGTCCCTGTCACTAATGGTGGTCTTCGACAGACCATGCAACCTAAAAACCTCTATGAAAAAGAGCTCCACAACCTATGAAGTTGAAGATCTAGATGGTATAACAAAGAAGGGAAAACTTGGTCAACCAATCCACCACTACGTATAGCAATCTCGCCCTTGTACCATTAGAAATCATGTGATGAAGCCCATAGAAATATTCTCCCACTTCCTCTCTAGAATGGGAAGAGGCTGTAGTAGACCAACAAGATGAGTATGTTCCGCCTTGTTCCTCTAGCACACATCACAGTCTTGCACATATCTCAAGACATGTCCTTTGATACCCCTCCAATTGTGACCATGGCACCAAATGAATGTGGTCCTTGTAGTATATCACATCATCCATCACCCTTTACTTGTCATCTCTACATGCACCATCCAATACATCGCAAGCTTGTTGATCCTTGGAGTACTCAAATAACAAATATGCCTTTCAATCCTATGTAATCTCCATAAGAGATAGTGCCATAGGCCTCCTAGATAATGCGTCTGCCACTGTGTTAAGCTTACCCTTTATGTACTCTATCTCAAAATTGTCAGCCTATATCTTGCTGATCCATTTCTACTGCCTCTCCTATAGGTCCTTCTACTCTGGAAAGAAATAAAGGTTGTTGTGGTTTGTCTTCACCTTGAACTTGTTTCCCACCAATTACTGCCAAAACTTGGCCAACACATGCATGATAGTCAACATATCCTTGTCAAAAATAAAATATAAACACTCATAATCATAGAGATTTTGGCTTTTATAAGCTATAGGGTGGCCTCCCTGCATCAAAACGACTCATATTTCCTCGCTAAATGCATCACACTCCAACACAAAGGGCTGAGAGAAATCCAACAATGCCAAAACTGGACAAGTGATCATCACCACCTTGAGATACTCAAATGCCTCCTACACTGTATTTGTCCACTCAAAGGCCCCCTTCTTCCTGAGGTTAGTAAGGGGAGCTTCCAACCGAGAAAATCCCCTCATGAAGTGCCTATAGTAAGTACGTATGCCCATGAACCCTCTCAACTCTGTAACATTCCTGGGTGTGGCCAGTCTCGAATGGCCTGAATCTTCTCCCGGTGGACTCTAACTCCATCCTCCCCTATCATGTGCTCCAAGTAAAACATCTCAATTAACCTAAATTCTCACTTGGACATAATTTCATAGAATTGTTGCTCCTCCAAGATGCCCAATACCACCTCCGAGTGTTATAGGTGCTCCTCCCAAGTCCTACTATATATGAGTATATCGTTGAAGAACACCAACACGAAATGACACAACTATTTGTGGAACACGTGGTTCATGCAATACTAAAATGTAGTTGACACATTGTTGATCCCAAATGGCATCACCAGAAACTCAAAGTTCCCATAACTGCACTAGAATGCCAAACTCTCTACAAACAACATGACCAACCTCGCTCCTGAAATGTTAGAGACTATCACTGACAATATATGAAACTAAACAATGTAGGTCTCGACACTACCAGTCTACCTCAAATTAGTGAAGTCCCAGAAGTGTAACCTATTGTTCTTCTGATCAAAATGCTCAATCAACCTCCTTGTGAACTCAATATAAGATGAAATGTTGGCATGCCACAATGCAACCAACCCATGGTACCACCACTCCCGAGCCTCTCCATTTGGATGTAGGGTAGAAAAACAAATAGCATTAGCCTCTTGCATGGGGTTCAAGTGAAAATAAGTTTATAGCTTATGCACCCATGCCTTGGCTGAATTCTGAGCTGACCCATCATAGCTCAGAAGAGTGACCTTTCTTGCCAACTTCTATATGTCATGGCTCTGAGTCTATTGGCCACCCCTGTGCGAAGGTCCCTACCAAAATCTACATCTTCTCTTCCTCATATGAATAAAATCTACAAGTGAGACAACCCTCTAAATCTTGGAATCCAAGCCCTCATACTCCTTAACCCCCATGGCAAAGGATCACACCAAATCGTCCAACCTATTTGGCTCTTCTCGTCTCTATGGTTCATCCACGAACTAAGGCATAGTCGGCCACTCATATTTCCCATGTAATGGTGTATGGGATTATTGGCTTATACATTTATGTATATGACTCCCTTCTCCAACTCCAAAACCCCCATCTCCCTGATTGTTGTGAGGCTGTTAATTTTATATCAATAACCCCATCATCATAGTCATTGCATTGACCATATCCCTATTATGTCTCACCAATTCTTCCAAAGTATCATTATTTATCTTGTTTCCTCCCTACTCGTTTTCGACCATGGGTTCCTCCACCCAATATTCACCCCCTCTAGCACTTTCAACCTTTGTATCCAAAAAAAGTCAGGTATGTGTCCTCTACCATGACCACCTCTTCCACTTTTGTTTCCACCCTTGTAATAGATTTCTCTCCCAAAGTAGCGTGGCAATACTTGTTCATGTGCCCACAAATGGCCAAGAACATGCTATAATACCATTGTAGTATCCCTAAAAGGAAAAGTGCAGTGAATAACAGAAACAATGCACCAGCTACAACTATCAAATTTCAACATGCACACCCATACAAAATTAATTTGCTAAAAGGGGAAAAAAATTTGAGCCATTGCATTAATATATAAAATGAGAGTACAATGATTATGATAAGAGGAACATGTCCTTGTGATATCAAGAAAAGAAAAACCCAGGAGTCAATCAATGGCTCCAAATGCTGGAAAATCCTTCTGGAGAAACTACGCCCTTCCTGGTGCAAACTATTACTGGAAACTGGAAACAACCCTTTGTTTGAACCCTCAAAAGTTCCCAGAAATTTCTGAAATTTTAAATGTAGACTCTCCACATAAATCCCCCAAAAAACACAAAAACGGTTTGGGCAAATTTTATCGACCACCTAGGAAACCAATTTTAATCTTACACCTCCCAACTGGCTGCCAATTAACTACATAAATATGTTGTTGTAATAGAGTTGAAATCCACCTCCAAATTTCTCCGAACTCCTAAGGGAAATTTCTCCTCATCACGCAATGGATTTCCAACTCCCAAACTCTCAACAAAAGAAATTCTGAATCTGGTGCCGAAATTCTTAAACTGCCCCTGTGTAGGCCCTCAATTTTAGCTACTTGTCTCTCCCAAAATGATCCTAGAATGACCCTAGAATTTTTCTTAAAATTTTTACTCTGTCCGAAGATGGAATGACTACAAATTTCCTCCCTTCAACTCCCTAATTCACTGCTCTAATTCAGCCCCACTAGTTTCCTCTGCACCCTTGGAGAAAGCATACCTTGGCTGAAGAAAACTCTATAGATCTGCTCCTCCAAATGCCTGAAAACAATCACCAATTTCTCTCCTAGGGTGACACTCAAGGTTCACCGAAGGAAGAGTTGGAATATTCGATCGAAAACTCCTTGTGCTAAGCAACACTGGTATTCTTGGATAAGCATATAAAGAGTACTCTAAATCATAAATTCAATTTGACAAAAAAACCCAAATTGATGCTTCTTCCTTCTATTTATCGTTGTTGCCCCTCTCTCCTTGTGGGTCCCGTAAGTAAAACTCCTTCCTTGACTTTTCCTCCCCAACTAATTTCCTTCCAAGGGGCTTGAATTTCCCTCCTTTAGGTGACTCCCATACTCCACCAACGAATTAATTTTCCCTTTCCTCTAATGTTTTGAAATCTATTCTCTCCAAAATCAAAAGGTGTCTTCACAACCCACCTTTCCTAAGTTTTCATGCCAAAATTATTTCCTTGTGCCAAAATTGCAAAAACGGGGAAACTTAGAAAAATAATTTGTGGGGGCATTACAGTTTAGTTAATCTCATTTAACTCATTAACGAGTTAATCTCATCCATATCATCATTATCAAGGAGTCCACATCATCAAAGAAATCTCATCATCAAGGAGTGCATATCATTCACATCATCAAAGAGTCCAAATCATCATCAAGATTAAGGAGTTGACTTCATCCATATCATCTTTAATGAGTCCACATCATCACCAAGGAGTTAACCTAGTCCACATCATCATCAAGGAGAATACATCATCAAGGACAAAGATTCCATACCATCATCAAGAAATTCACATAATCAAGAACAACAAAGATTCCATATCATCAACATTATGAGGTCCACATCATCAAAAATTAAGAAGTCCACATCATTATGGAGTTCATCATTTGTATCATCATCAAGAAGTTGACTTTGTTTATATCATCATCAAGGATTGCACATTATTAGTGATGACAAAAGAAATAAAAGGAATATAAGATACTTACCTTTTGAGAACATGAAAACTCCATCTTAATCCTTATTCTTCTTGCATCCAACCTACATATCAATCTCGTCATCAAGATGTCAAATATTTTAGGGTTTCTTCTTAAGCAGAAGCAATCAATTCATAAACCCAAGTATTTCTCAAACCTTGTTTGTCTAGATAGGGTTAACAACTGTTTGGTAGAAGGGCTTTAACTTCAAACCCTTATAATCCAGTTAGACTAGGGTTTACAAACCCTAGATGTGAAGCTTTAATTTGGCAATTCTCACTTCATCATTCTCAACATTTGTAATCTAGGGTTTCACAAATACTAGAGTGTGTTTTTATAAAACCTTTGCTGGGGTTTTCAAAAACCTTCTAAATCCCATATTTCATCAATATTCCAATGATCAGAATTTTAGGATCATGTTATGACCACCTTGCTTGACATATGGTGTAACAATGAAAACCCTGCAATTATTTCTTAATGATCAAGGATAACTTAAAAAAATAAAGGAACTCTTTTTCCCCAATAACAATGCAATAACAAAGTTGAATTTACAATAGTTCAGATCAAATATTTATGCAAACACTTTCAATACAGGAAACATCTAGTCATGAAACTTTCAGTCATGATTCAATTCTTTCACTTGCAACTTGATCATCCATAAATAGGAAATTTATCCATAGAGAGGCACTTCTTTCAGAACTGTATAATATTTTCTACATGACATTGTTATGAGATTTTGGACTTAATTATGTCGGTTTTGGATCAATAAGGTTAGCTTCCTTTTGTAGTGCATTTCAACTAGGTCATGTATAAAGAGAAAGGACTCACCGAACAACAAATAAAAGTTCAAGTCTTTTGATGGGATTAAAGATATCTTTTGACTCTACTTTGGACTAATATACAGATTTTGGACCCTTTCAATTCCATGGTCCTCAAACTTGATTTTGGTTTGGAAAAGATTGAGATTTCGTTGTTAGGATTGAATGTGTAATAGAGATATCAAATCACATCTCATAGGAGAACAATGTTATTATGACACTCACATGAATCACTAAATATACCCATAGAGAGGCTTGCATAACATACCATTCTGACCTCATCACATATACAGGTTTGTGCTGAAAATGAATAGGTGCCTTTACTTTGTGCATGGATCACAATATTCCAACACAGAAATCATAAAAAAATGGGTTATGGGATTTCGCATATGAGTACCATGGAGTAGACTATTAGTCCTTAGTTTTCTCAAGTGATCCTTTCAAAAGTTCTTGATCATTCAAAGATTGGACTAGGTTAGTATTACTTGCATCTTTAACTTACTCAGATAACATAAATTATTTGAATCTTCCATAAGGACATTGCACAGACTTACACTTTCATAGAAATTGGACTCAGTTATCACCAAGATTCTTTGATTTTTACTTCTCTAGGTCTTGGCCTTGAGCTTAGATATGATTTCATAGAGATAAGAATATCACTCATCACTTAGTTCTCAAATTGATTATTCATATTTAGAAATCCTTCATAATTACCGATGGTGCCATAGAGGATAGGTGACACAGGTCTCGCATACACAGTTAACATAAGTGTGCCACAAATATTGTATAAAGGAGCCACAAAATCTTGCATATAGCACCAAATCATAAACTTATATGCCAAAAAATTCAGAGAAGCCTAATACCACAGGGGTTTGCATTCTTATTTGGATATCACAAACCATTCAGTCTACAAATATTAGACTTGTATTTAAATCTCACATTACTCCTTAGGACTCTTATTATTTCACAGAGAAAGGAAACCTCAAAGCTTCAAGAATCTCGCACAATATCTAAAATTCATGCCTTAACATAATTTGTGCCTCAAGTATCTCACACAATACCTCAAGGAAAAGATATACATAAAGATCCACTATGTCTTTAGATTCACACTACTTGTTTATAGAACTTGCATATAGACAACTCACATAATTAGAGAGTAACCAGAATGAATTCACACAAAACTCATAATACATACACAAAGCTAACAAATTACCAAATACTTTATATGCCTAAGAGTAGTGGCCTTAGAAGATATTCATTCCTTTATCATCATAGGTTCCAACCTCTAAATTTGGCCTTCTTCACTTGATTCAAGCACCCATAACTCGCCATAAATTTGACCATACTTTCGTCCTTCTCTTCAAAATTCTCTTCAACCCTTTGATCTTCCCCAAATTTGATACCATGTTGAGTTTTTCTAGGGCACAAGCTAAAAACATTTTCTTCAAAATTAGACTACTTTCAACAATTCAGTTAGCATTACTTTCACATATCATTCATTCATAATCATTAAGAAGTTATACAAAAGAAAATTCAACCATTAAAATCATGAAAGAGCAGTAAAGAAATAACCAAGAAACACAAAAATTTGGCTTGAGGCTAGGGAAAAACCCATAAGGGGAAAACCAATAAATTCTTCCTTATGAGAGAGAGGTATCAAGATTCATAAAAGAAACCATCAAGATGTTAACCAAACCAATACCCAATAATAAGAAATATGCCAAGTCAATTCCCATAGCCCTCCTTCATATTTTCAACCTCATTTTCTCCTTCTAAAGTTTTTTGGATTAGGATGATCAAGAAAAAATTGATGTGCCAAATGATGAGGAACCCTCTCCTTTATATAGACTTCCAAGGGGGGTCAAATGGGTGCCTTATTAAGGCCAATTCGACTTGAAATAGCATGAGTTTGACTTGCATATTTTGGAGGGAAAATTCAAAATTTTAAATTTCACAATTTCTTCACATGATGAAAATACTGATCATGGCTACAATTTTTCAACAAAAATCGGTCAAACAAGGAGATAAATAGCTCAGCCAAACAGTTAACTTGTCCACCTCCACACATGTGGCTATCTAAGAGACCTCAAAAAATGAAGAAGAAACTCACTTGTGTGGTGCAGAAAATGAGATGTCACATCATCTATATATATTAGTTGAACATAGGTAAATTAACCTAAGGGATACACCTTTTCATGAGTCAGGCCAACTTGTCTTCCTAGGTCGACTTGGTGCCCCAAAAATAGTTTTTTATTTTATTTTAATTTCTTAGGGTGACTTAGAGACTTCTTTGGCATGTGGGAATACCTCCTGATGCTACATAAAAATCAATATAGTCAAACTCATCCCTACGGTCAAATCTCGAACAAACAACTATGTTCAAACTTAGCCTAATCAACGATTTGCTAAAACTCGACTTGGTCGACAATCTAGTCAAACTTAGCTTGGTCAATGATATGGTCAAATTAAACCTTATTCCTCACATGTGCATCCTCTAAAAAGAATGATAGAATGATGAAGAGAGATGAAAGATGACTCCAACAACAAATTTCTCCTTGGTTGAATCTCTCCTCCACTAGAAAAGATGTAATGAGCTTGCGATGCTAATAATTTGCCTCTTGTTGGAAATATTTAGAGGGGGATGAATCAATATTTCACTTTAATTGGTTAATTTTAACTTCATAGAGAATTAATTAACAATAACATTAGATTTAAACATAAATCAATAACACCATTCAACAATGCACAACATCAAAGATAATACACAAGATAGTTTTAGGTGGAAACCCTTTCAGGAGAAAAACCACCAAAAGATTTTAATATAGGTCTTTAATTATTACATCAACAAGAAGCTCCAACTTCCAATATTCTCCAGCAATAACTAGAAGGAGACACAAACCCCCTAATTTATTATCTCCAATTGAAAGGATGTGCCAACACCATGATTTACCAACTCCAACTGGAAGGACACTCCAATAACCTAGTTTTATTAGCTCCAACACCATGCATAATATCCAAATTTCCCTAGCACCACCATGCCACCCTGAAGTGTTCTCATGATCCAACCTAAAGGAGACTACTCTATGCCTTACATCACCCTACCACCCTACTCAGCAAGCCACCACTTTCCCTAAAGGCTTCAACCTTCAATTCATGACAATGGAGAATGTTTCAAGTATTTTAAAAATTGGATCCACCTACGCTTAATAATAAAATGAATAATATCAAAACAATATGTTGACCTTTTCGATCATACTAACACAAAGTCCTCAACAACAATAACAAATTCCTCTGCTCAGAATATCAAATCCTAGCTTCATAAAAAATCAGTCAACCTCTACCCAAGTTACATCAACCTATCAACTCAGATCAAACATTTAGCCATATAAATGCTGACATAGCCCTAGTTTAACAAGCAAGTTAGAAGCACTGTAAACCATGACACTCATCAGATGCCCATACAAGACAATAATGTTGCTCAACAATTTCTGGAAAATGCTAACTCAAAAATATTAGCATCATTATATTCTCTCTGGTCAAAAAAATCTAATCAAACCTCAAAACATCACAATCTCATTGATACATACTCTGTGAACATCAAACTCTCACTCTCTACCACATACATCCAATGACTAGATCACATTCATTATTACAAGGCTATGATAGATCTATGACAACAACATACATTAAACATGAGATACGCTCATTGGTAATAGTCTCACCATACTCTAGATTGCATTAGGAGTATCTACACAAGTTGGGATTAATAACTGACACTCAGACACAGGTGACTAACATTCAGATTCATGTGCACTGTTTTGTACATCCTTCCAACACTAACTCAGTCCAAAACTCAACTACATGCATCGACCTTTGTCATACACTATTGTGCAACTTGCACTTGGACTATCATCACATTTGAAATGCTACAAGAGTTTCTTGGTTGCTTTTTCTCAGTCCAATGCTCTTTGCAAAATTATCTCTGATGTTTATACAAGATACTGTGCACCCATTCCACTAACAAATGCTCTATCAATATACTTCCAATACACTGGCACTCTAATCTCTGACTACGCAAATTTAAATTGAATATTGCCTTATTCCATTGGTTTTCTTAGCTACAACCTTTCAACAGGCTTGAGACAACCTTTTTGAAACTACCCTCAAACAACAAATGTATGCCTTTGAATTTTGTTTCAAGAGAGGTTCGAATTTTATCTTAGTACAATCACAAAACATACCTCGAGGTATGTCCACAAAAATCTAGAAGCTTTCTTTAGAAAATATGAGAATATGTCTTTAGCAAACAAACTTCAAATAGTCTTATACTATGTGAGTATGAGGGCCGAGGCAAGACTCAGAAATGCCTGAAACAAATTTTAGTCCCACAAGGAATTCCACAAAATAGACTATAATATATCAATACTCTAGTCTTCAAACCGTCCACAAAAGATTCACAGATCTGGCCTCAAACAAATCAACTATGCTTTTGCAATTTCCTCAAAACTAGCACCTCAAAAAAATGTGAAATGTAACCTCTACAAACCCTAGAACATATCTCATAATTTGTAATGAAAATACCTTGAACAACCCCTAAAATGAGGCTTATAGCATACCACAATGGGCGTCAAGAAATCAACATAGGATGCCTTAGACATGTTCAGATTAGGGTGTTGAATTTGTAACTATGGTCAGTCTTCATAATGTATATTTGATCACTTGATGTATTTGTATTTATCATTGTAAAACATATTTTAAATGCTAGAGCCAATAGAAAAAAAATATTTTGAGTCCAAGTCCCATTACGACTTTTTAAAGAAGAAAAATTGAATTTTTGAAATGTAATTTTTGGCTTCAAAAGTTGTCAAGATACCTCCCTCCAGATCAAGTCAACCCTGGCTAAAGACATACCCAATCAGCCAAGAATGACTACTATATGAAGGTAGTTCAACCTCCCCCACTTGGGTATTCAATCTCTCACACACAAGAAAATTTATGGGCAAGCAAACAAAGGACAAGAGGACGAATATGATAAATAGAAGGATGAATTCTCTCTCTCTTGCAACTCACACGTGTGGATTTGTTATTCTCTCTATGGTTTTCATTTTTCTGGGGTAATTTTTGCAAGGGGCCGAAATTTTTAGGTAACTAGGGAAACTATTGCAGGGCCGAAATTTCTAGGTAACTAGGGCAACTATTGCAAGGCCAAAATTTTCGGGGAAACTGACAATTGCAGGATGGTTGAAACTCTGAGATAGACCCAACAAAAAGAATTGTTGGATTAGATTGGTGACTTGACTTGGAGGAGAATACCAGGTTTGACCATGGGTCTAGGTGTGTCTCTCATTGAACAAGAATTTCTCTATTGAAAAAGGTTGTTGGTCTTTTCCCCTTGCTGAGTTTTCCTAGAGTAAATCTTGTATTCTCTTTTGTATTGTGATCTTCAATGCTCTACTATTATTTATGGTTGAATTTCTGAAGTATAACTGATGAATAATATATTGGAATAAGTTAAAATAATATCTATATCAAAAGTAATTACCAAAATTTCAGAAATATTGTGCTAACACTTATTACACTATGACAATCAAAATGGTATCAGAGATTTGGTGAAGTATTAAAGGAACATTGAGATCAACTTGAAGAAACCCTAGAGAGAATTTTATTCAAGTCCATATTGTATATTGGTTTCTATGGCTTCCTCTATGAAAGCTAAAAGCAAGCTAGAGGGAGCATTAAACTTAGGAGCTTGGAAAGTTAGAATAGATATTCTTCTTTCCAAGAACAAAGTTTTGGACATTGTGAAAGGGAAGGTTGATGAACCAGAAGATGAAGCAGGAAAATAAAAGTTCAAGGAGGATGAAATCACTGCAATGAGTCTTATAGTAGACTCCATTAGGGATCACTTGGTTCCCTACATTACAAAACTTGATAATTCAAATATATACGATGCCCAAACTAATCTCTACACTATCAAGAATGTTTGTCAATCAATGAGCTTGAAGAATGACCTTCAAACTACAAGTATGAATAATTATGACACCATGGCTTCCTACTTTGTAAGGATTCACAAAATAAGAGATCAGATTCAAGAAATTGGTGAATCCATTCCTGATCAAGAACTAGTGATTACAAAACTCAATGTTCTTCCTATATCATGGGATGATTTTGTAGCATGTATAAGCAATTGGAAGGAAGATCTTACATTTGAAAAACTATGGACGTCTTGTGCTCAAGAAGAATCAAGGTTGATGACTAGAGATCATTAAGATAAAGAATTTCAAGACCTTGCAACTTGATTCAAGAACAAGGGCAGGAAGAAGGTTGGACCTCAACACAAGAAGTCAAGAAAGGGATCTTTTTCCTCCAAGAAGAACGATTTTTTTTAAATATCCAATATTATGGTTGTCAAGAATATGGAAATTTCAAGAGATATTGTCCTAATAAGGCCAATAACAAGAAGAGAAAAGGGAAATAACATGCCTTCACAGTAGACGTTGAAGATGAAAATCGAAAGAAGACCAAAGGTGATAAATATTTATTTTACTTTTATGCTTTGACAAGTTCCTTTGTAGATGAGGATGACATGTGGCTAGTAGATAGTGGAGCATCAAGACACATGATCAGAGAGCGTGGGAACCTTTCGAGAATGTTAGAAAAGAATTTGTCTCAAAGGTTTGAATTAGGAGACAATAACAACAATGCAGTCAAAGGAGTTGGAAGGCATCCATAGAGTTGACATCTGGTAACGATGTACTTCTCAACAATGTTCTCTATGTACAAGGTTTGAAAAAGAATCTCGTCTATGTTTCTTGTCTAGAGGATAAAGGAGATATATTCGTTTTTATGGATGGAAAAGTACTCATTTGGTCCAAGGGCTTTAGTACAAATGATGCCATGGTTATTGGGATTCATGATGGAAGAATATGTAGACTTGTGAGTCAACCAGATCAAGCACTAGTACATGATGAGATAAATCCAATTGAGTTATGGCACAAAAGGTATGGACATCTTCATTTTAGAGCATTTCCTAAGTTGAGTCAAATAGTGTCAGGGGTTCCTAAACTGAAGATAAAGAACAATGGTGTATGCAAAGGCTATGCTCTTGGGAATAACATCAAGAAACCATTTCCAAATAGTGATAATATATCTAAGGAAGCTTTGGACTTGATTCATTCTGATGTATGTGGTCTAATGCCTATGAAATCACTTGGTGGTTTGTTGTACTATGTGACATTTATTGATGACTTCTCCCATAAGACATGGATATATCTCTTGAAGACTAAGGATGAGGTATTTGACAAGTTCCAGTGAAGTGGAAAACTTGATAGATAGGAAGATCAAGATACTGAGATCTGACAACATAGGAGAATACACCTCAAGGGAGCTTTTTTATTTACACAAGTAGGTTGGGGTTAAGAGGGAGATAATTGTCCCTTATAATCCATAATGGAATAGTGTAGCAGAATGAAAGAATAGATCCATTGAATAATATTTCAATCCGATGATGCATGATTTAGACTTGTCGTTGTTCTTATGGGAGGAGGCATCACAAACAACTACGTACATTCAAAATAGAAGTCTTCATACAGTTTTGGAAGGTATTACTTCTAAAAAAACATTCTCTAGAAGGAAGCCAAAGGTTGGACATATGACAATCTTTGGATGTCTAGTCTACATCCATGTTCCTAAGGATAAGAGAAACAATCTTGAGCCTTCAATAAAGAAAGGCATATTTATTGGTTATAGTGAATCATAAAATGCCTATAGAATATACTTTCCAAAGCAGCGACAGATTGAGGTCAGTCAAGATATCACCTTTGATCAAAAAGTTGCATTTTGTAAGTCTAAGGAAGTATCCATGGATTCCTTATATGAAGTGAAGCAGGAAGCTTCAAAGGAAGAGAATTTGAGTTCTACAATATGTCTTAAAAGGCCAAAAGGGCCTTGTGATCTAGTGGAATCGGTTGTTTTTCCCAAAGATTAGGAAGAGACCAGCATGTCTTAGATCTACATTGGAAGAGGAAGAAGGACATGCATCCCTTGATGGCACATCTAGAGAAGTTAAGAAACCCAATAGGTTTTATAGGTATGCAAATCTCATGATAAAACACATTGATGCAAAACCTTCCACATATGAAGAAACAACTAGCCAACAAGTGTGGAAGGAAGCAATGAAAAAATAGTACCAATAAATCATGAAGAATGATTTCTGGGATATTGTGTTAAGGCCTTAAAGGAAGTCAGTGGTGACTTCCAAGTGGATATACAATATCAAGCATGTTGCAGATGGTAGTATTGACAAATACAAGGCACAATTTGTGGCTAGAGGGTTCTCCCAGATAGAGGGAGAAGACTATGATGAAACCTTTACTCTAGTTATGAGGTACACCTCTATTAGATCCATCATTTCCTCTTGTTGCTTCATTGTGATTTAAATTACACTAGCAGGATGTGAAGATTGTTTTCCTCAATGGTGTAATTGAGGAAGAAGTGTATATAAAGAAACCTCAAGGCTTTGAGGTACATGGAAAGGAATATCATGTTTGCAGGTTGAAGAAAGCCATGTATGGACTCAAGCAAGATCCTAAAGCTTGGTATGCCCATATAGAAAATTATTTTATGAGACTAGGACTTACAAAGATAAATGTTGATCCAAACCTTTATTTTAAGGTTGTGAAGAGTGCACCTGCGATATTAATTTTCTATGTTGATGATTTGTCTCTGAAAGGTGTTGAACCTCTTATCATTGATTTGAAGAAGTAGTTGGCTTCTAAGTTTGATATGAAGGTTCTTGGGTTGATGCATTATTACTTGGGACTAGAAGTATGGAAGAAACCTAGAAAAGTCTTCCTTGGTCAAGGAAAGTATATGTTAAAGATCCTTCAAAGATTTGATATGATGGACTACAAATCCACGGTGACTAAATTGAAGAAGTTAAGAGGCTCCAACTCCAAATTTGTAGATCCATTTGTGTAATGGCAGTTGATTGCTTTGTTGATGTATTTGGTTAACACTAGGCCAGAAATATGGTTTGTTGTGAACATGTTGAGCCAGTTCCATGTTGAAGCAAGGTATGAGCATTGGATTATAGCAAAGCACACTCTGAGATATCTTCATGGTACTATAAATTATGGCTTGAGATATGTTGCAAACATGGATGTACAAATTCTGGGATATACATATGCATATTGGGTTGGAAGTGTTAAAGACAGGAAAATTACCTTGGGAGTATGCTTCAGCTTGGTCTCTGCTATGATATCTTGGATGAGTAGGAAGTAGAGGTCGGTTGCACTCAACATTGCAGAAGTAGAGTACATCGCAACTAATGAGGCTTGTAATGAAGTAGTATGGCTCTAAAAATTGTTTGCAAGATTGTTCGACCAAGAGTTGGAACTGACGATGGTACACTGCAATAATCAAAGTTTTGTGAAGATTTCATAGAATCTCATGTTCCATGATAGGTCGAAGGATATTGAGATCAAGTATCACTATATACGTGACATGATGTAGAGGAGTGTAATAACACTCGAGTACATCTCCACTGATGAGCAAGCAACTGATGTCCTGACGAAGTCGTTTCCCAATGACAAGTTCATGTACTTCAAATACAAGGGAGATTACCCCTTTGTTGATATGTTTGTGGCATGGATGCACATTCTCCTAGTATGGAGAATGGGTCTGAGAGGCCTAGAATACTAAACAAGCAAGTTTGAGTGAGTGCCTCTTAGAGGAGACTCAATCACACACTAGGAAAGGGTGTAGTGAGGTTCGTCAAAATTTGGACCCTGATCACACACCAAGAAGCATGGAGTGAGGTCTTGGACCCTGATCACACACCAGGAAGGGTTGAGTGAGGTCCTTCAACATCTGGACTCAATCACACACCAAGTAAGGGTGTAGTGAGATCTTGGACCCTAATCACACACTAGGTAGGGTGGAGTGAGGTCCTTTTAGCATCTAGACCCAATCACCAACCAAGGAGGGGTTCAATGAGGTCTTGTCCTAAAGTGCTCACTAGGAGGGGTGAGTGAGTGCTCGCTAATTGAGGCTCTCATATTTTTTTCCTAGGGAGAGGTCATGAGATTTGAGGACTGATCACTCAGGAAGAGTGAGTCCTTATATGCTAATGACACTTTCATGAGTTTGGTACAACCCTAGATATGGTCATTAGCAGATGTTGGTAATAGATTGTGATGTTTATGATGATGTATAACCTTTTATTTAGATAAATTTGTCCGCTTGAGAACATATATGACAATGATTATGAATAACACCCTAGTCAAGAGGGAGTGTTGAATTTGAAATTATAGTCAGTCTTCATAATGTATATTTGGTCACTTGATTTATTTGTATTTATCACTATAAAACATACTTTCAATGCTAGAGTTGCAAGAAAAAAATATTTTGAGTCTAAGTCCCATTTTGACTTTTTAAAGAAGAAAATTTGATTTTTTGAAATGTAATTTTTAGCTTCAAAAGTTGTCAAGTCGGCCTCCCTCTAAGTCAAGTCAACCTACCTCCAAGTCAAGTCATCCCTGGCTAAAGACACACCCATTCATCTAAGACATACTACTATATAAAGGAAATATGACCTCCTCCACTTGGGCATTCAATCTCTCTCACACAAGATGACTTCTAGGCATACAAGTGAAGGAGAAGAAGGATGAATAGGACAAACTATCTCTCTTCTCTCTCTTGCAGCTTGTATGTGTGGATTGGATATTCTTTCTGTGGTTCACAATTTTATGGGGCAACTATTGCAGGGGATCGAAATTTCTGGGTAATTGGAGCAACTATTACAAGGCCAAAATTTCTTAGGCAACTGGCAATTGCAGGAGGGCCAAAATTCTGGGTCAGACAGGCAGAATGAATTGCTAGATCAGATTAGGAGACTTGAATTCAGGGAGAAGACTAGGTTTGACCATAGGTTTAGGTGCGTCTCTCATTGAACATGAAGAATTTCTCTATTGAAAAAAGTTGTTAGGTTTTCCCCTTGGTGGGTTTTCCCAATGTAAATCTTGTCTTCTTTTGTGTATTGTGATCTCTATTATTCTATTGTTCTTTATGGTCGAATTTCTAAAGTATAATTGTTGAATGATATATTGGAATAATTTAAAATAATATCTACATCAAAAGTGATTATCATAATTTCAAAAATATTGTGCTAACCCTAATTTCACTAAGAAAATCAACATAGAATTCACAAATTACTTCAGAAAATTCAACAAAGACTATCTTGCATTAGGAATCATAATTATCTCAGGAAATCCTCAGATCTGCTCACATTAGGGCTCACAATTTCCTTAGGAAATCCAACAAAAATTGCCTCAGGATATGACTTATAGCCTTTGCAAATGTACTCCTGCTACAAGGTGGAATGGTGATTTATGTTCCATGCATGAGAGTGTCTGTCTAGGCTTGATTAGACCTTAATATTTTCCATAGAAAAAAATGAGATCTGACAAGTGGGGGCTTCAATAAGGGTTGAGACTAGGCCTCAATGCGGTCTTATGAAAAGTGAAATATGATCTAAAAAATGTGTGAGCAAGTGCAAGAATTAGTCAAAATTTATACAAAATATCCCACATAACTTTCTTTGAAATCACCCATAGATGTCGACTTTGGAATCCGCAAGGGTTTCCCAAATAAGGTCAAGTAGGCCTCAGAATATTACCACATAGAAGTTTGAGATTAGGCCTCAGATATGGCCTCAGTAACTCACGAAATGCTTAAGAAAATACTCCATGTCTGCTTCAGAAGGTTTGAATGGCCTCAAAAGATTATTTATAGTCCACTAGAGAACCAATGGGAAAAGATAAAATCTAAATGCCCAAATTATCTCCAAAGCTCGACCTTCTACTTAAGTTAGGCGTGAAAAATTAAGCCCTTAGAAACCACACAAGATATTTTCAAAAGATGTGCATTTCGCTGTTCTCATTGAGGGCATATGTCTCCTCTATTTATACACAATGAGGAGGGTCTTCTAGTGTGTTGACTAGCCTAGCAAGATATGGAGCCAACCTTCCAACCTCGAAATTTAAATTTTGGAACCAATTTTTTAAGTCCAAATTAACCTCCTTTGCAAGCTAAATTAACCTCCAAAAATTTAATTAATTTCTTCAATAATAATCCTTCTTGGCTAGATAATTTGGTTTAGAAACATTCTTATTTTAAGATTTAATAAGACCCTCTGGATTTAATCAATTATTTACCCAATCATTAAGTTGTCTTCATCATCTCACTTTGGGGACCTTAACTATACTTTTGAGGCACAAACTTTGATTAGGCATATCTCCTCAACAATGTGTTATGGGGCATGCCACCTTTCATTGGAATCAACATGATGAGGACTAAACAATGAGGATGGTCTTGCTTGTTGATTTATTGATCCTCACATCCAAATTCCTCATCAAATGAAGGGAATTATGGCCACACCATAAGAGCTCCTCATCATTCTAGGGTTTCTTGACTAGTGGAACTTCCAATCATTGTAATCCATAGATGAATATTAAGATCGTTCAAAGATGATGTTGGCATTGTTATCACTCAAGTTGTTCCCTTTGACTCCCAAGGGAATACGGCTGAGGTAACCACTAACCAATCTTTGGGTCACAGGTTCTAGCATACCTATGACCAGAGAGGGCTCTCTCTTTATCATTTAACTTTGTTTGTGTAATATTTTAGGCTAGTTATGATGCTCAAGGTTTTGTTTTGAAATTTGCTAGATGATGACTTCAGTCAAGATATATATGTGTTTACCAGGGTGTTCTAGGCCATTGGGCATGGAGTCAATGATGATTGACTTGCTTGATATGTCTGTGCTGATACAATAGTGATGTTGCAGAGCCAGATAAGTGTCTGAGAAACAATTCTTTGAATCTGTGATTAAGTGTGATGTAACCAGGGTATGAAAGGCAATTAAGAATCTTTCAACAAACTGGTATGGAGGAACAGTGAGAATATTATTTAGAAGCAGTGAAGAATTTCTACATAACATTCATATTTATAGAATTAATGAAAACATGAGCAATTAAGAATTCACGTTCATGATCAATTCTGAAGAAAACATTTTCAGCAATAAAGATTGAGCACAAGGTGTAACCAAACATTTCCTGTACTATTCTTCTTCTCTACTGCTAGATTAGTGAGACATGTGTATGATTTAATAAACATAAGAAGATAAAACATAGATTGAGAAAAAACTTATTGTTCCATCAGACAGCACAGGAATTCTACAACAGCACGCATAGCATCACCAAGACATCAAACATTCAGGAAATCACTGAGCTCTTCCAGCCTTTTTGCATTAGATAATCTGAAAATATACAATACATTTACCTCAGAGTAAAATCACCAACCCCTCATACGTTGCCAGGGGAGGTATATATACATAATTTACATAAGAAAATATCTAGTTGATGAGTAAATGTTTCATTAATGTCGTGCCAACTCCTGGAGCATTGTAGCTGAGAAAGTAAATGCTATATTAACTTCTGATTGTAATAGCTGTCCAAAATTGTCAGAGAATGTTGACTGTGTGACCGTTGGAGTCGGCTGGAGATATGCTGCCCAAAATTGGCGTATTTTTGATCTTTTGCTTGCTGACGCTGTCTTTAAGCTGAGTCATCTTTATCGGCTGCCTTAAATGCTGTCTTTATTCTGCTCTTTGCTTTTTGCTGAGTTGGAGCTGACGAGGACCGAACAACTGAGGCTACTGTGGCAAAATTTGTAGCATTTCCTGCCACCAATCCTCTTTGGGCATTTGGTGTCTTCGAATTTTCACCAAAGTTTCATCTGCCTCTATATATCTGTAAAAATCTGGAGGAACCTCAAAAAGGTGATTCACCTCATTTTCAATAAAAAATAGATTTTCAAGTTTATTATATAGGCTCTGCCCTGTTGGAGGCCCTGTCTCCTCAGAAGTACTGCTAGATGCAGTGATATGATTTTCAATAAAAGTTGCCATCCTGGCAGCATATTGCTCACGGGAGAGCAGTCTTCCTGTGCTGTTTAGTAGGCTGGGCAATCCCTTTTGTTGCAGTGCTCCCATTTTGAGCTTGTACTCATCCACCTCAGCCTGTATTTCATAGCATTTCCTCTCCACAGTTTGAACAAAATTCCTAAGAGTCAGCACCTTTTTAGCTGTAAGGATAGCCTCTGTTCTGTTAACAATGTTGATGGCTGCCAGTTCCTCCTTAGTCTGTCTGTTCAAAAAATCTATCATTTTGTTGGCCTGCTGAGGCCTGTTTCCCAGCACTGTTCCGGCCTTCTGAATTTCTATCTGTGCTTGGCCAATCAAATCCATTTGTTCATGGACAGTCTTAATTGACTTCCATTGTCTAGTAATGGATTGGTCAATTCGGGCCCACAAGATTCTTTTTATTTCTGCCATAGCACTTTCTAGCTTGAGCTCTTTCTCCAAGGCCTTTATTTTCTCTTTGAGGGCCTTTATTTCTCTACCTTGCTCAGCTACAGTCATCTTGGACTTGTCATATTTGGCCTCTAGCTCAGTCAATTTTTCCTTGGCCTGCTTAATCTCAGTAGCCTGGAGCTCCATTTCTTTGATAGCCTTAGTTAAATCTTCCATGTTTAAACTGGACTCTGGGGCTGTTGTTGTTGCTGCTGCTTCTGTTGTTGCTGTAGTTGTTACAGGGGCTACTGCTGCCTCTGTAGTTGTTGCAGTGGTTGAAGTAGTTGGAGGAGCTTGGGATGTAGATTCTCCCTGCTTATCTTGTAGTGCCCCTTCAAGCTCTTTTTCCAAATCAAGGACCTTCTGGTTAAGCTGCATTATTAAATCAAGCTGCTCATCGGCCTCCTTTTCCTTCTGCAATTCTGCTGTTTGGGGGTGCTCGGTGGGCAGTAGCTTTAACCTTTTCTTCAATGCATTAAGGTCATCTTCTTTTTTCTTCATGAGGGCCCTCACGCCCTTTGGGTCCTTAGGATCATGTCCTAGGTCTATGATGATGTCCTCAAGTGATTTAATTCTGTTGTCCTTGGCCATGGAGGACATTCTCTCAAAATCCAACTGAATGTTGGTATTCTTCAATGATTCTTTTAATTCATGGGCCATTGTTGCCCTGTCCACCAATGTGGCATAGACCATCTCTCCAGTCTGCTTGTGCAGTTCAATTTGGTCCATGGGATGAATGTCTTTTGCCATGACCTCCACCCTTGTTCTTACATAATCTGCAGCTGATGTAGGCTGCGGCACCTTAGTTTGAAGTGGCTGAGGATCATTTTCTCCTCTTGAATGTCATACACAGACATTAGCCTTTCTTGCTTGGATGGTGTTTCTTTCAGAAACTGTTTGTAGACTTCAATTCTCAGCAAGTCATTTTGTGCCTTTATTTGTTTGAAAGAAGCCTTAGTGCTTGTAGGCTTCTTGCTCTGCTGAGTGGAGGAGGACACCTCCAAACCAATTGCAATCCCTGCTCCTGCTGAAAGGAGCTTGTACCTGTTTGCTGGCTGCCTTCCCCATCTTTCCTTGGACTGTCAAGGACTTCTTCACTTATTTCTTCTACTGTTGGGGAGTCAACACTTTGCCTCTTGGCCTCAGGTTGCT
Organism: Pinus tabuliformis; assembly: GCA_031772625.1. Taxonomy (NCBI): domain Eukaryota; kingdom Viridiplantae; phylum Streptophyta; class Pinopsida; order Pinales; family Pinaceae; genus Pinus; species Pinus tabuliformis. The sequence continues at coordinate 1,584,711,695 of CM062816.1, forward strand.
GGGAGGATCCACTAGTGGGAATGGAATCTTCTCTGTCTCTTTTCTTACCTCCCTCCTCATGTGCTGGAGTTTGCAAAATTGGTGCTGCTGGTGGCTCTGTTTGTGGTGGAGGGGTCTGCTCTTGTTGCTGCCCAATTGAGGAGGCAGGCTGTTCTTTCACTGTTTCTTCTTCAGCAGCCATTATTCCTTTACCTTTATCTGTGTCTGATGCTGATGTAGAAGGCGCCTGGGTGGCTGGCGCAGTTGTGGCAGCTGAGGTTCCTTCTCCCACTGGATGTGGTGGCTTGAAGATTACCTACTGCACAGAATCTAAGTCAAGAGTTTTTTCCAAATCCTTGACATTATTTTGCATTATCTCTTCTTCAGTTAGTTTTTCAATTAAAGTATCTTGCAGCCATTCTTGCTGATTGGCATACTGTTCAATATGTGGAAATTTACAGTGCTCATAGCCTAGAAGCCTGTACTTGACCCTCCTAGCACAGATGAAGCCTTCAGGGTCATAAGGGACCCATCTGAAGCTTTTTGATAGCTTGTACTTGTCTTTGAGTATTTTCTCAGCATCTTGCCATCCCTCATTTTTGTTCATGATGAAGGGGCCCAGGTGGTGCTTAAACTTAAGATGGGATTTCTTTTTGGCACTGTGAAAGTGAGTGAGGTCAGAGTGAATAAGCTGCCTATAGTACTCCAAGGCAAACTATCTCATGGGCAGATATTTTGGGAGCCTGTACGGACAGAGCTCATAGCCATAAACTCTGATGACTGTATGATCTTGATATAGGTACCAATCACCTATTTTATAATTTTTAGAGAGCTGCAGGGTTTTCTGTATTTCAAATGACACTCTGGGAGGAGGGGACCTCATCAACAAGCAAGAGACTGGGTATACAAACTCATCGATAAATTCACAGTATGAGTATGGTGAATCTTGGACTTGGTGATAAACTGATGTCCAAAAGATGACAGACCTTCTTTCCCCTTTAGAGTCCAGCTTTCTGATGGAGCATTGAAAGGCCTCGGACTGGTAATACATGAACAAATGGTAGATGTATGATGAGTATTTGAAAATGCCCTCCCTGTCTACTTTGAACAGCTGGTCATGTATCTTGTTGGCTATGAATTTGGCAAAATTATATTTGCAAGCAGGGGTTTGGCCTGGGCTATAAGCAGCTAAAAACACCAGCACTGCCTCATCAACAAATTCACTAGTTTTGTAGCCCAACACATATGAAATCATGTCCAGCAGAAGTTTTCCTATATCAGTAAAGTGGACACGTAAGTAGGGAGGTGGCCCTGTAGGCTGGCGGTCAGGCCTCATAAATGTCTTGGTGATCTTTTGAATGTCATAAGTGGACATCTTGGCACCTGTATCCAGCAGATAGTTCATGGAGAAGGGATACAGCAGCTCAATTTGTTTGAAGTTGAGCATCTGGTTGATGGACTCAACATTAATGTGAAAGAGGATGCTCCCAGATGGAGACTTGACAGCTCTGTGATTCACATCATAATTCTCAGCACAAATACGGATGATTTCTGGAAAGATGTTAACAAATGGGAGAAAGTGATATGGCAGATTTGATTCCCATGTCCCATATGTATCCTTGCCATTCAAATAGTCATCTCTCAATTCCCTGAAGGTCTGCAAATGGTTCCTATCACCCACAAAGTCTTGGATGAGGTAGTCCCTGTCAGCAAGAGGCAGGGACTCCAGCTCTTTATTTGGTGGATTCATGGGGGCAACACTGAGAGCTGTGGGTGCAGGGGCAGCCATTTGTAGTTTCTGAATGGAACAAGGTAAGTGCAATGGTTTACAAGGTTCCTCAAAGCTCAGGTGACAGATTGAATGCAGATAATGCTAAAAATATTCTTCAAAGAGAAATAGGCAGGCTAGGCAGGCTTGCCTCTGCTCTGCTTGGGTAAATTCACAGTGATTGGGACTAATTAGGATAAAATGCAGAGAGCGGGCGGGATTAAAATTGGTGAAATGCAGCTATTTAAGCCTGCACTCGGCAAAAGGGAACAATGCCGGGCAGTTTGAGGACAAATTGGTCAATTAAGACCGCGAATTGCTGTTTCAATATCAAATTTTGGAGCTGGGGGAATGTAGGTTGTTTTAGTTCGAAATTAGCTAGGAAACAATCTTCAATTTGGGATTTAACAGGTGTTTTATGGATGACTTGCAGAGAAATGGCTAAAACACGGGTGAAAAAGGTGAATTCTGGCAAATACCTGGATAGACGATGTCGAGAGCCTCCGGGTTGACAGTGGATGAATAATGTAGGTGAGTTGGTGATCGGTGGCGTCTGCAGCTTTGAATTTGGTGGCTTGGAGGCGAAATTCAGTGCAAACAGCTCACAACGGCTCTGGCGACTCTTTTCAAACGAAAATGACATATAAACGGCCAAAACGCGCGTTTTAACGACAAATTTGGCAAAAATGGGTCATTGGCGCTTTTCTGCCGATGACGTCAGCATGACGTCATGGCGGGCCTGGGGTACGGAGGTTGACATGGGCGCTGAGCTGGAGGCCAGCGTGGCGGGACACGGTGCAGGCAGCACGGGGTGGCAATGTGACCTGGAGGGCCACGAGGCGTGAGGGCGGGTGCGGGTGGCATGACGTCATGGTGACGTAGGACCGATGTCACAGCGGAGGTGGTAAGCGGGAGGGTGGTAAGCGGTCTCCCCGCACCGCTTTTGGGAGAAGGCGGTATCGGGGAGGGGGGCTGCGAACACCCCCGTCGGCTGCCACGTGTCCCGTGTATGGGGGGGAAAACCGCCCTCTCCCCGGACGTTAAAGGGAGGCACGTTCAGATTTCAAAACGCCCGCCCACTGTTGGATGAAAGGGGGCGGCAGATCAAGGGCTGGCGGGCGCCCCGACCCGTCGTGCATGTTGGGGGGACCCGCCGGCCAATTAAAATATTCAATTTAATATTTTGGGGTTTTAAACTTTGGTTAAAGGGGTTTTTGTGGGTTTGGGGTATGGGTAAACTGTCGGGTTTTATAAAAACATATGAATGTTAGGTTTTGAGAGGGGGAGAGGGGGTTTTTATGAAATTTTTTGGAGAAAGGGAAAATGAAGGCTTGATATAGGTTATTACTCTAACCAGAGGCTAGGGTAATCCCAAAGCAGGGTTGACTATAGTCCCTGGTGGACTATTGTCTCCCTTAGAGGTATTATTTAGCTATAATGCTAAAGGGGGAATATTTATACATTGCTTGGGGTTTTATACACCATGGTGTTATAGTAGTAGGGGAAAAGGGGAACATAGGGGATTTAGTGTAGATACAATTAGTAGTTAGTATTTGGGGGGAATGAGAATGGGAAGTGATAGCTACTAAGCTTTTTGGGAATCAAACTTAGTTAGGAAGTAGATCAAAATGAAAAGAATTTTTACACAAGAAATGTGGCTTATTTTCAAATAGAGAAGTCACTTTTAACATAAAATTTGTACAAATGAAGAGTCTAAGGAGGACTGATCAAGCAGATCCTGCAGTGCTCATGGGGAAGTTAGTAAAGAACTTTGAAGGGGATGGGGGAAGTCAGTGATAATTTAGTACTTTGCCAAATAGGCCATTGTTCTTTCCTTTCTCCTGCTGAGGACATCATTGTGATTTTTTCCAATTGATATGCTTAGATCATGCTTTCTGCAACCTTCAACTGCCTACCCTGCCTATTATGCCTAACATTTTTTCTTCCTTTGGATGGGTGCACTTGGCCTTGCAAACCCTGATGATTCTCTTTTCTTTTTGCTGCCCTCCTATCTAAGTCTACCCTTATGACTTCCCAGGGCCCAGATTAAGCAGTTGGGCTCCTTTCTTTCTCTATCCACCTAGTCATCTATCAAGCTTGAGCTGTTTGAACAGGTACTTCCTCTCTAGTCTACAACATACAATTTAAAACATGGTGAGGCCCAGTTTTAGCTGTTGGACCACCCATCAAAATAGTAGTGGCTATTTGGACTAGCCACTTTCATGGTCTTTGTTTGGGGTTCATTTCTTTTATTTTTTCTTTGACCAATTCATTTTCTTGCCCTTTGATTTTTCTTTTAAGGCATACCCTCTTTACATTTTTTAATTGTCTGCTCTCTTTCACAAAAATGGAACCTTAGCAGCATGGAAGGTGAATATTTTTGGCACTTCCACTGTCATTCATGAGAAATGAGAACCTATTGGTATAGGAGGCTAACAGTGGCTCCACTTGGGGATGGCTTTTCCAGGTGAAAAGCCAAGAACAGCAGGTCAGATTGCTTGAGTTTCTGCTTTCTTGCTGTAGGCTGAATTTTTCTGTTGCTGGAGATTATTTACCAAGATCTTGGATACTTGTAGGCAGCACCCAGTGAGCTGATTTGCTGTGAATTTGCAGACCTGTTTTACCTGTCTCTCAGACTTTCTCCTCATCACTTGATGGTTATCCTGTGTTTTTCTTTGCTTTGCTAAATGCCAGGATCAACATTTTCCAAAAAGAACATAGTGTAGCATCCTGGTCTCCTCAAAATCTGTTGTACTTAGTGCTTTATTTATCTGTTGTAATTGAAAATATTGGAAATACAAATATTTATGTACAATATATGCCTGTTCAGTGTTTGATCAAAGGGAGTCAAAATAATGCTTGAGCATTCTCTCATTAACTGGGCCTTCCTCAGTGTTTGAGCCATCCAAACTTCTTAGAAAATAGGTGTTGTTTCCTTGTATAGCATTGATGACATAGGGTCCCTTCCATAAAAAATCGAACTTACCATGTTTGCCTTTGTCCTCCCTTCTGGAATCCCATCTTAACACTTTATTTCCTATGAAGAAATCTTCAGCTTTGGTTCTTTTGTCAAATTTTCTTTTGAGCTTTTCTTCTAGAACTTGGGTTCTTTGATAGACTTCTTCTCTTGTTTGCTGTAAATGAATTGTTTGATTAATTCTTCTGTGGATGTCATTGGGCTCAGCTTGTATTTCTTGTAGTAGCTTGATCACAGGAATTCCCAGAGATGTAGGAAACTTTGCTTCTAGCCCATACACCAGTTCATATGGACTCATGCCAATTGATCTCTTAGTGGTTAGTCTGTCTGCCCACAGTGCATTTACCAATTTTTTATGCCAATTCTTTTTGTTTTCTTCCAAAACTTTCTTAATGATATTAATGAGACTTTTATTAGAAGACTCGGCTAGGCCATTACCTTGAGGATAATAGGTAGTGGAATGACCTAGGGTCATGTGATACTTGTGACAAAAGTTGATCATTTTCTTGGACTTGAAAGCAGCAGCATTGTCTGTAATAATTTTATCTAGACAGCCAAACCTGGACAAGATGTTGGTTTCTAGGAATTGTATAATGATGGAGTCATTGGCCTGCCTGCAAGGGATGGCCTCTATCTATTTGGTGAAGTAATCTGTGGCAGTGAGAATCCACCTATGCTGGCCAGAAGACGAAGGGTGAATTTCACCAATGAAGTCTAAACCCCATTGCTGGAATGGTCTCTCAGTTGAAATTGGTTTGAGTGGTAAAGGCAGCAGCTTCCTCTTGCCTTCAAAAATTTGGCATTTGTGACAGGTCATTACAAATTTCTTCACATCAGCAAACAAAGAGGGCCAATAAAATCCAACCCTTAGGATTTTATCAGCTGTGGACTTCCAGTATAAGTGTCCTCCACAGTCACCTGCATGAAATTCTTTGAGGACATTATCAGTTTCTTCTATTGTTAAGCAATTGAGTAAGATTCCTTCATGGTTTCTCCAAAATAACACATTGTCAACAATACAAAACCTTGATGCTTTCATTTTCAAGAATCTTTTCTTGGTTCTGGACAACCCTGGAGGAGCTTGCAGGTTTAATAATACAAAACATATATCAGCATACCATGGAGATTGCATAAAGGCTTGGTTGATGTGTGGAGTCGCCATCTCCTGTTCGTCGTCCAGTTCATTAATGTCAAGGGCTTGAAAATTAGTTTCAGTCATTAGTTTGGCTAGGCCTTGTCCTTTTATCAGTTTGGTCAGTTTGATCTCAATGTCATATTCTAGGATGTTAGCAATCCACTTGCCTCTCTTGCCTTCAATTCCCTCTTGGGTTAGAATGTCTTTGACCACTGCATTAGGAACGTAAGCAATTATATGAGAGTACAAGATGTAGATTCTGAAGTCCTTGATGGCTTTTACCAATGCATAAGCTTGTTTTTCCATGATCTGATATTTCAAAGGAGCATCCCTAAGGGCTCTACTAAAAAATGCAATGGGTTTTTCACAGCCTTGGTCATCTTTTTGTAATAGGACAGCAGCAATTGTATGTTCAGATGCAAAAGAAAAAATGATGAAATCTTGATCAAATCTACGGCTTGTTAGGACCGGTGTGTTTGTCAATGCTCTTTTGATATCCTCAAAGGCTTGTCTAGCTTCCATGGTCCATTTGACCTTGGAATCCTTTTTCAGCATATTATTTAGCAGTCTTATGAGTTCAGCCAGATTGGGAATGAACCTCCTTAAGAAGTTGATCTTTCCTAGGAAGCTTTGTAGTTCTTTGATGTTTCTTGGATGTGGTACTTGTAGGATAGCTTGAATTCTGTCTGGATCAATCCTAATTCCATCTTTTGAGATTATATGCCCCAGGAGTTTACCTTCTTCCAGCCCAAATAGTGACTTCTTTGGGTTCAATGATATACCATACTTTCTACAAATTGTGAAAACCTGCCTCAAATGTTCTAAATGTTCTTGGTCTGATTTTGAAAAAGCAATGAGATCATCAAGGTAAACAACTAGGAAATCATGAAGTTCTTTGGCAAAGGCAATATCCATTGCTCTTTGGAATGTGGCCCCTGCATTTTTAAGCCCAAAGGGCATTTTGACATACTTGAATGTTCCCCAAGGTGTGGTGAAGGCAGTTTTGTCTTGATCATCTGGGTGAACTAGAATCTGATTGAATCTTGAGAAACCATCTAGCAAGGAGATCCTTGAGGCTCCCACTACCCTTTGCAAGATATGATCCATTTTTGGCAAGGGATAATGGTCCTTGAGAGACACTTTGTTCAGATTCCTAAGGTCAACACACAGTCGGATTTCCCCTGTCTTTTTCCTAGTAGGTACTAGGTTTGAAATCCACTCTGAGAATCTGATTGGGTAAATGATCCCAGCTTCATACATACATTTGACCTCTTTTTCAATAAGGGGGAGGAGGACTAGATTGACCCTCCTAAGCTTCTGTTTGAATGGCTTTTGATTTTCTTTTAGGGGGATAGTGTGCTGGATGACTGATGTATCATAAGATTTAAGGTCCTCATAGCTCCAGGCAAAGACATCTTGAAATTCTTTAAATAACTCAATGTGTTTCAGTTTCTGTTCAGGTGGTAATGCTTTGGCTAACTTGACCATTTTTGGATTTTCAGGGGTCCCAATGTTACAATCTTCTATTTCAACATTCAGTGGTTGCTTTTTTGGTTTTCTTGAGATATCATTTGAATCGAACAGATCCTCCAAAGGGGTTAGACCTATGGGCAGAAAATTATCCTTTAGCTCAATTACCTCATCTTCTGCTTCAGTCATTTCCTCTGCATCTTCTGATTGTTTCAACTCCCGTATAGTTTCCTTGTCAAAGGTGGTAGGATGCAAGACTAGATCAGCTGTTTCAGCTGATATTTCCTGTGCAATTATGCAGATCTGTGGTTGATCCTCTCTAGTGCTAGTGTCAATGTTCATGCCAGAAAATCCTTCCTTTAAAGTGAGAAAGTTTTTTATCTGTTTGTTACTCTCAAAGACTTGCCAATTTTTTATGTTATCCGGAACTGAAGGTCTGTGTTTGATTTCAGCAGTAAATTTATGATTGGTTTTGAAAGGCAACTTACAAGTGCTGGCAAAGGTTGCCAAGCTGTGAGCATGTAGATTGAGTTCTCTGGAAATTGTAGTCAACTGTGATTGTGAGAAACTCTCAAGTATTTGAATAGTTGCCCCCTTGTATGATCTCAACCTCAGATCATTTGTGGTGAAATTTCCCTTCATTTGTTGTATGACCAAGTCTGAATCTCCTAAGATTGAGACTTTGGTTGCACCTAGATTTTTTAGGAGTTTCAATCCTAACAGAAGGGCTTCATATTCAGCCATATTATTTGTGCATCTAAAGTTTAGCCTGTATGCATGGCCTTCAGCCTGGTCATTATGCATATTATGAATCCAAACTCCTGCTCCAGCTCCCAACCTATTTACAGATCCATCAAATTCTAGATACCATAAAGTTTCATGATCAAGATTTGGATTGGGATCACCAGAAAGTTGGATGATGGGTAGGTTGGTTTCTTGCAAGTTAGTTGGTGCATCCTGTTCCTTTGTCTTCTTATCAGCTATACCCACAGTCTCTTGTTTTTTGAAAGCACATTGCTCATCTGCCTCCTCAGTCTCTACTGTCATTAATAGTTCAGAATAAGCTTTGTGACAGATGTCAGCATTGTAGAGAATGAATGAATCCATGTCTGAATGTGTTGAATAGATTGGAAAGTTTTGGGGCTTGTCCTGACTGCTCACCACATATTTCATTAAGGTTTCATGGTACAATCTCTTTGGCTACCCAAAGACTGAAATAGTTGCATAGGACATATCTAGTTGCAAAGATCCTTGAAGTTTGGCCCCCCAGGATCTGGATAATAGCATGCCATACTTAGGGGGTATGTCAGCTACCACTACATCCATTAAGATAGTTTTGGTTAGGTATTGGACCAGGGAGACACATAAGTCTTTAATCAGGCCTAAGCACCTGACTTGGCTTGAATCAAATGAGAATAGATCCTTGTAGGGTCTTGTGATGTCTAAGTCAAGTTTTTCCATTACAGATTTGGGCATTAGGTTGTGTGAGGCCCCAGAATCAAACATTGCATTATGTAGGACCTTGTCATGAATATTCAGACTGACATAAAAGGGTGGTACCCCTCCATTCTCTGTTTTTCCATTAACCTCAGGTCTAAACAGAAACTCTGGTTGGTCATCTAGGACATTCACAGCATCTTTATTGTCTGATACTTGGAGTGATTTATTGATCTGCTGTCTGTAAATGTCATGTTTGGCTAATTCCGAAAGAGGAACTGATATCTTTAGCTTACTTATTTCTGTTTCCAGGTTGAAAGATTTTTCCATTTGGATTTTGGCATTCAATGTAATAGATTTTTCCTTTTCAGCTGAGTTATCAAGTGTCTTTTGCTCATAGTTAGGTCCATTTTGAGTAAAACTAGTGCCATGTTTGTTTCCTAGGGAAGCATCTGCCTTTGTCTTCAATGGATGGGGTAGACTTGGCTGATTTTGAGAGGACTGTTGCTCTGAAATGTCCTCCACAGTTACTTCTGTGGCAGGTGGGTTTGAGCTGCCAGCTGATTGGGGATGGGAGGTATTTTCATTGATCTTTTTTGGCTACTTATTGTCCTTTGGTTTGAGGGGTGTAGGTACATCTATTGTTCTGCTCCTTAGCTTGTACTATTTGTGTACCTCATACACATCTACATCATACCCTTCTTTAAAATCGAATGATTCTCCTGACTTAGTGTGGAACTGATTGTCATTGTAAACCTCTTGGTCTTCTTGTGTCAAAAAGACTTGATTTTCACTGTCCAAACCCATTAGGTTGATGTGAGGGTCTTCATTAGGTTCACTAGATGTTGAAGCCTCAGCATAATTCTCTTGGAAAGGGGGTCTTACATGCTGGTCAGGATCAGTCCTACCAACATTAGGATTTTGATTCTTTCTAAAGTTTGGGTTTCTAATATTGCTTGTTTGACCTTCCCATGATGATTTTCTTTCTATGGTTTCCACTCTGTCTCCAAGTATATCCATCCCTTTGATGATTGCATCTAGCTTTTTCTCAAATGAAGAGGGTTCTTCTTTAAAAGTAGTTCTCCTTTCAATTCTAGCCCTGTTTCTTTTGGCAATCAGATTTGCCTCTACACTCACAGCTATGTTTTGCATGTCCGCTAGAGTTGCAGGGGCTCTTTCTCTTAGTTGATATGCCATGTCAGCATCAAATCCATCAGGGAATTTAATCAATGCTAAATCAGGTGGAGGTCTAAGGTTTTGAGGAATGGGATTATAAATGGTATTGAATCTAGTGCAATAGTCCAAGACAGTTTCTTGTGGGCCTCTTTTTATGGTATCATATTCAGATAAAATGTGCAGAGGGTCCTTTTTCTTTTCCCATCTGTTGAGGAAGGACTGATAGAGGGCACCTGAATCAGCTATAGAATGTGCAACCAGTTCCCTGAACCAGGTTCTTACTTCACCTGTTAAACTTTGGACAAAGATTTTCATCCTTACATCATCATCATCTATCTCATAGTTCTCAAAGTAGTCTTGCATTTTCTTAGTATGCTGTAAGGCAGTGTACGTACTGGTTCCATCAAAATAAGTAATTTTGCCTTGGTAGTCCTGAGGCATGGCCCCAGGATTGCCAGGTAACTGAAGGGGTGCATAACGATTAGCCATATTAGGGGGGATAAGTGGGACAACTGGAACAACGGGAACTAGTGGAACAACAAGGACAACAATAGCAGTTTGTGTGTTAGGTGTTGACAATATGTTTTGTGAAGTGGATGATGAAGAGGGGGAAGAATGAGTTGTATGAAGGTGAACGGCTGGCTTAGAAGGGGTAGGAATAAAACTATGCTGAACTGCCTCAGGGCTAGATTCAGGAGATTTCTCTGGTTCCTTTTGGCTCCTAAGAGTCTTAGGAATCAAATTCGGGTTATCGAAAACAGGAGGAGGATTTGGGTCAGGATTTGACCTGGTGTGCCTAGTTTTCTTTTTAGGAGCCAGCTTCTGAACTTCTTTTTGGTATTTTTGAGGATATTTTTTAATTTTGTTTTAAGGAACTGTTCAGGTTTTTTGGAACTACTGTCTAAAACAGACAGCAGTTGAAAAATACGCTCTGTTCCCCATCGGAGTCACCAATAATGTTATCACTCAGGTTGTTCCCTTTGACTCCCAAGGGAATACGGCCGAGGTAACCACTAACCAATCTTTGGGTCACAGGTTCTAGCCTACCTATGACTAGAGAGGGCTCTCTCTTTATGATTTAACTTTGTTTGTGTAATATTTTAGGCTAGTTATGATGCTCAAGGTTTTGTTTTGAAATTTGCTGGATGATGACTTCAGTCAATATATATATGTGTTTACCAGGGTGTTCTAGGCCATTGGGCATGGAGTCATTGATGATTGACTTGCTTGATATGTCTGTGCTGATACAATAGTGATGCTGCAGAGCCAGATAAGTGTCTGAGAAACAATTCTTTGAATCTGTGATTAAGTGTGATGTAACCAGGGTATGAAAGGCAATTAACAAGCTTTCAACAAACTGGTATGGAGGAACAGTGAGAATATTATTTAGAAGCAGTGAAGAATTTCTACATAACATTCATATTTATAGAATTAATGAAAACATGAGCAATTAAGAATTCACGTTCATGATCAATTCTGAAGAAAACATTTTCAGCAATAAAGATTGAGCACAAGGTGTAACCAAACATTTCCTGTACTATTCTTATTCTCTACTGCTAGATTAGTGAGACATGTGTATGATTTAATAAACATAAGAAGATAAAACATAGATTGAGAAAAAACTTATTGTTCCATCAGACAGCACAGGAATTCTGCAACAGCACGCATAGCATCACCAAGACATCAAACATTCAGGAAATCACTGAGCTCTTCCAGCCTTTTTGCATTAGATAATCTGAAAATATACAATACATTTACCTCAGAGTAAAATCACCAACCCCTCATACGTTGCCAGGGGAGGTATATATACATAATTTACATAAGAAAATATCTAGCTGATGAGTAAATTTTTCATTAATGTCGTGCCAAATCCTGGAGCATTGTAGCTGAGAAAGTAAATGCTATATTAACTTCTGATTATAATAGCTGTCCAAAATTGTCAGAGAATGTTGACTTTGTGACCGTTGGAGTCGGCTGGAGATATGCTGCCCAAAATTGGCGTATTTTTGATCTTTTGCTTGCTGACGCTGTCTTTAAGCTGAGTCATCTTTATCGACTGCCTTAAATGCTGTCTTTATTCTGCTCTTTTCTTTTTGCTGAGTTGGAGCTGACGAGGACCGAAAAACTGAGGCTACTGTGGCAAAATTTGTAGCATTGCCTGCCACCAATCCTCTTTGGGCATTTGGTGTCTTCGAATTTTCACCAAAGTTTCATCTGCCTCTATATATCTGTAAAAATCTGGAGGAACCTCAAAAAGGTGATTCACCTCATTTTCAATAAAAAATAGATTTTCAAGTTTATTATATAGGCTCTGCCCTGTTGGAGGCCCTGTCTCCTCAGAAGTACTGCTAGATGCAGTGATATGATTTTCAATAAAAGTTTCCATCCTCGCAGCATATTGCTCACGGGAGAGCAGTCTTCCTGTGCTGTTTAGTAGGCTGGGAAATCCCTTTTGTTGCAGTGCTCCCATTTTGAGCTTGTACTCATCCACCTCAGCCTGTATTTCATAGCATTTCCTCTCCACAGTTTGAACAAAATTCCTGAGAGTCAGCACCTTTTTAGCTGTAAGGACAGCCTCTGTTCTGTTAATAATGTTGATGGCTGCCAGTTCCTCCTTAGTCTGTCTGTTCAAAAAATCTATCATTCTGTTGGCCTGCTCAGGCCTGTTTCCCAGCACTGTTCTGGCCTTCTGAATTTCTATCTGTGCTTGGCCAATCAAATCCATTTGTTCATGGACAGTCTTAATTGACTTCCATTTTCTAGTAATGGATTGGTCAATTCGGGCCCACAAGATTCTTTTTATTTCTGCCATAGCACTTTCTAGCTTGAGCTCTTTCTCCAAGGCCTTTATTTTCTCTTTGAGGACCTTTATTTCTCTACCTTGCTCAGCTACAATCATCTTGGACTTGTCATATTTGGCCCCTAGCTCAGTCAATTTTTCCTTGGCCTGCTTAATCTCAGTAGCCTGGAGCTCCATTTCTTTGATAGCCTTAGTTAAATCTTCCATGTTTAAATTGGACTCTGGGGCTGTTGTTGTTGCTGCTGCTTCTGTTGTTGCTGTAGTTGTCACAGGGGCTACTGCTGCCTCTGTAGTTGTTGCAGTGGTTGAAGTAGTTGGAGGAGCTTGGGATGTAGATTCTCCCTGCTTATCTTGTAGTGCCCCTTCAAGCTCTTTTTCCAAATCAAGGACCTTCTGGTTAAGCTGCATTATTAAATCAAGCTGCTCATCGACCTCCTTTTCCTTCTGCAATTCTATTATTTGGGGGTGCTCGGTGGGCAGTAGCTTTAACCTTTTCTTCAATGCATTAAGGTCATCTTCTTTTTTCTTCATGAGGGCCCTCACGCCATTTGGGTCCTTAGGATCATGCCCTAGGTCTATGATGATGTCCTCAAGTGATTTAATTCTGTTGTCCTTTGCCATGGAGGACATTCTCTCAAAATCCAACTGAATGTTGGTATTCTTCAATGATTCTTTTAATTCATGGGCCATTGTTGCCCTGTCCACCAATGTGGCATAGACCATCTCTCCAGTCTGCTTGTGCAGTTCAATTTGGTCCATGGGATGAATGTCTTTTGCCATGACCTCCAACCTTGTTCTTACATAATCTGCAGCTGATGTAGGCTGCGGCACCTTAGGTTTGAAGTGGCTGAGGATCATTTTCTCCTCTTGAATTTCATACACAGACATTAGCCTTTCTTGCTTGGCTGGTGTTGCTTTCAGAAACTGTTTGTACACTTCAATTCTCAGCAAGTCATTTTGTGCCTTTATTTGTTTGAAAGAAGCCTTAGTGCTTGTAGGCTTCTTGCTCTGCTGAGTGGAGGGGGACACCTCCAAACCAAGTTGCAATCCCTGCTCCTGCTGAAAGGAGCTTGTACCTGTTTGCTGGCTGCCTTCCCCATCTTTCCTTGGACTGTCAAGGACTTCTTCACTTATTTCTTCTACTGTTGGGGAGTCAACCCTTTGCCTCTTGGCCTCAGGTTGCTGGGAGGATCCACTAGCGGGAGTGGACTCTTCTCTGTCTCTTTTCTTACCTCCCTCCTCATGTGCTGGAGTTTGCAAAATTGGTGCTGCTGGTGGCTCTGTTTGTGGTGGAGGGGTCTGCTCTTGTTGCTGCCCAATTGAGGAGGCAGGTTGTTCTTTCACTGTTTCTTCTTCAGCATCCATTATTCCTTTACCTTTATCTGTGCCTGATGCTGATGTAGAAGGCACCTGGGTGGCTGGTGCAGTTGTGGAAGCTGAGGTTCCTTCTCCCACTGGATGTGGTGGCTTGAAGATTACCTGCTGCACAGAATCTAAGTCAAGAGTTTTTTCCAAATCCTTGACATTATTTTGCATTATCTCTTCTTCAGTTAGTTTTTCAATTAAAGTATCTTGCAGCCATTCTTGCTGATTGGCATACTGTTCAATATGTGGAAATTTACAGTGCTCATAGCCTAGCGGCCTGTACTTGACCCTCCTAGCACAGATGAAGCCTTCAGGGTCATAAGGGACCCATCTGAAGCTTTTTGATAGCTTGTACTTGTCTTTGAGGATTTGCTCAGCATCTTGCCATCCCTCTTTTTTGTTCATGATGAAGGGGCCCAGGTGGTGCTTGAACTTAAGATGGGCTTTCTTTTTGGCACTGTGAAAGTGAGTGAGGTCAGAGTGAATAAGCTGCCTATAGTACTCCAAGGCAAACCGTCTCATGGGCAGATATTTTGGGAGCCTATACGGACAGAGCCCATAGCCATAAACTCTGATGACTGTATGATCTTGATATAGGTACCAATCACCTATTTTATAATTTTTAGAGAGCTGCAGGGTTTTCTGTATTTCAAATGACACTCTGGGAGGAGGGGACCTCATCAACAAGCAAGAGACTGGGTAGACAAACTCATCGATAAATTCACAGTATGTGTATGGTGAATCTTGGACTTGGTGATAAACTGATGTCCAAAAGATGACAGACCTTCTTTCCCCTTTAGAGTCCAGCTTTCTGATGGAGCATTGAAAGGCCTCGGACTGGTAATACATGAACAAATGGTAGATGTATGATGAGTATTTGAAAATGCCCTCCCTGTCTACTTTGAACAGCTGGTCATGTATCTTGTTGGCTATGAATTTGGAAAAATTATATTTGCGAGCAGGGGGTTGGCCTGGGCTATAAGCAGCTAAAAACACCAGCACTGTCTCATCAACAAATTCACTGGTTTTGTAGCCCAACACATATGAAATCATGTCAAGTAGAAGTTTGCCTATATCAGTAAAGTGGACATGTAAGTAGGGAGGTGGCCCTGTAGGCTGGCGGTTGGGCCTCATAAATGTCTTGGTGATCTTTTGAATGTCATCAGTGGACATCTTGGCACCTGTATCCAGCAGATAGTTCATGGAGAAGGGATACAGCAGCTTAGTTTGTTTGAAGTTGAGCATCTGGTTGATGGACTCAGCATTAATGTGAAAGAGGATGCTCCCAGATGGAGACTTGACAGCTCTGTGATTCACATCATAATTCTCAGCACAAAGACAGATGATTTCTGGAAAGATGTTAACAGATGGGAGAAAGTAATATGGCAGATTTGATTCCCATATCCCATATGTATCCTTGCCATTCAAATAGTCATCTCTCAATTCCCTGAAGGTCTGCAAATGGTTCATATCACCCACAAAGTCTTGGATGAGGTAGTCCCTGTCAGCAAGAGGCAGGGACTCCAGCTCTTTATTTGGTGGATTCATGGGGGCAACACTGAGAGCTGTGGGTGCAGGGGCAGCCATTTGTAGTTTCTGAATGGAACAAGGTAAGTGCAATGGTTTACAAGGTTCCTCAAAGATAAGGTGACAGATTGAATGCAGATAATGCTAAAAATATTCTTCAAAGAGAGATATGCAGGCTAGGCAGGCTTGCCTCTGCTCTGCTTTGGTAAATTCACAGTGATTGGGACTAATTAGGATAAAATGCAGAGAGCGGGCGAGATTAAAATTGGTGAAATGCAGCTATTTAAGCCTGCACTCGGCAAAAGGGAACAATGCCGAGCAGTTTGAGGACAAATTGGTCAATTAAGACCGCGAATTACTGTTTCAATATCAAATTTTGGAGCTGGGGGAATGTAGGTTGTTTTAGTTCGAAATTAGCTAGGAAACAATCTTCAATTTGGGATTTAACAGGTGTTTTATGGATGACTTGCAGAGAAATGGCTAAAACACGGGTGAAAAAGGTGAATTCTTGAAAATACCTGGATAGACGATGTCGAGAGCCTCCGGGTTGACAGTGGATGAATAATGTAGGTGAGTTGGTGATCGGTGGCATCTGCAGCTTTGAATTTGGCGGCTTGGAGGTGAAATTCGGTGCAAACAGCTCACAACGGCTCTGGCGACTCTTTTCAAACGAAAATGAAATATAAACGGCCAAAACGCGCGTTTTAACGACAAATTTGGCAAAAATGGGTCATTGGCACTTTTCCGCCGATGACGTCATGGCGAGCCCAGGGTACGGAGGGTGACGTGGGCGCTGAGCTGGAGGCCAGCGTGGCGGGACACAGTGCGGGCAGCACGGGGTGGCAAGGTGACCTGGAGGGCCACGAGGCGCGAGGGCAGGTGCGGGTGGCATGACGTCATGGTGACGTAGGACCGACGTGACAGCGGAGGTGGTAAGCGGGAGGGTGGTAAGCGGTCTCCCCGCACCGCTTTTGGGAGAAGGCGGTATCGGGGAGGGGGGCTGCGAACACCCCCGCCGGATGCCACATGTCCCGTGTACGGGGGGGAAAACCGCCCTCTCCCTGAACGTTAAAGGGAGGCACGTTCAGATTTCAAAACGCCCGCCCACCGTTGGATGGAAGGGGGCGGTAGATCAAGGGTTGGCGGGCGCCCCGACCTGTCGTGCATGTTGGGGGGACCCGCCGACCGATTAAAATATTCAATTTAATATTTCAGGGTTTTAAACTTTGGTTAAAGGGGTTTTTGTGGGTTTGGGGTATGGGTAAACTGTTGGGTTTTATAAAAATATATGAATGTTAGGTTTTGAGAGGGGGAGAGGGGGTTTTTATGAAATTTTTCGGAGAAAGGGAAAATGAAGGCTTGATATAGGTTATTACTCTAACCAGAGGTTAGGGTAATCCCAAAGCAGGGTTGACTATAGTCCCTGGTGGACTAATGTCTCCCTTAGAGGTATTATTTAGCTATAATGCTAAAGGGGGAATATTTATACATTGCTTGGGGTTTTATACACCATGGTGTTATAGTAGTAGGGGAAAAGGGGAACATAGGGGATTTAGTGTTGATACAGTTAGTAGTTAGTATTTTGGGGGAATGAGAATGGGAAGTGATAGCTACTAAGCTTTTTTGGAATCAAACTTAGTTAGGAAGTAGATCAAAATGAAAAGAATTTTTACACAAGAAATGTGGCTTATTTTCAAAGAGAGAAGTCACTTTTAACATAAAATTTGTACAAATGAAGAGTCTAAGGAGGACTGATCAGGCAGATCCTGCAGTGCTCATGGGGAAGTTAGTAAAGAACTTTGAAGGGGATGGGGGAAGTCAGTGATAATTTAGTACTTTGCCAAATAGGCCATTGTTCTTGCCTTTCTCCTGCTGAGGACATCATTGTGATTTTTTCCAATTGATATGCTAAGATCATGCTTTCTGCAACCTTCAACTGCCTACCCTGCCTATTATGCCTAACATTTTTTCTTCCTTTGGATGGGTGCACTTGGCCTTGCAAACCCTGATGATTCTCTTTTCTTTTTGCTGCCCTCCTATCTAGGACTACCCTTATGACTTCCCAGGGCCCAGATTAAGCAGTTGGGCTCCTTTCTTTCTCTATCCACCTAGTCATCTGTCAAGCTTGAGCTGTTTGAACAGGTACTTCCTCTCTAGTCTACAACATACAATTTAAAACATGGTGAGGCCCAGTTTGAGCTGTTGGACCACCCATCAAAATAGTAGTGGCTATTTGGACTAGCCACTTTCATGGTCTTTGTTTGGGGTTCATTTCTTTTATTTTTTCTTTGACCAATTCATTTTCTTGCCCTTTGATTTTTCTTTTAAGGCATACCCTCTTTACATTTTTTAATTGTATACTCTCTTTCACAAAAATGGTACCTTAGCAGCATGGAAGGTGAATATTTTTGGCACTTCCACTGTCAATCATGAGAAATGAGAACCTATTGGTATAGGAGGCTAACAGGCATTAATGACAAAACTATTTAGCACAGATCACATGCTCTTCCATTTATATATATCTCTAATGTTGAGTGGAGACCCATCAAGGGGCACCTCATCACAAGAAACCCCCTCACTTATGGAGCCTACATCACAACTCAACATTAGACTAGAATTGTTTACCCCATTGTTGGGTGAAAAACTCCAATCAATAAACAATTCAAACTTACTCTATAAAAAATAAATCACTCCATCTGGGAGAAAACAATGTGAACATTGTGGTCCAATCTCCCATAGCCAAATCAATATGGCCCCATGGGATAAATACTTCCCTTGGGCCATTCACCCCAAGTAAAATCAGCATGGCCCCATGGGTGAATGTATCATTCTCGCCTAGTCAAATTAGCATGACCCCATGGGAGAATGTCTATCTGATGCTGTAAAAACATCAAAACTCCCTCTCAATGAGGGAGAAATTATACATCATGCAAGTATTGTCTCTAAAGTATACAAACTGCCCCCTAAATAGAGGCTTGGTGAGAATGTTTGCAATGTGCTCATCCATGGATATGTATTGGAGCTTCATTGCTCCCTTATGCACCATGTCTCAAATGAAGTGATATTTGACCTCAATGTGCTTTGACCCATCATGAAATATTTGATTCTCTGAAATATTGAAACAACTTTTATTATCACAATATATCAAGGTTGTATCTAGCACTTGATAAAATAGCCTTGCAAGCAGCTTTCAAATACACACTACTTCCTAACTTGCAACACTGGTTGGGATATACTCCATTTTTGTTGTATTAAGTGTGATAGAAGTATGCTTCCTGCTAAACTAGGATATCATATATGATCCCAAGCTGAAGCAACACCATGACGTGCTCTTTTTTTCCACTGCACTCCTAACCCAATCAAAATCAACATATCTCTATAGCCTCACTTCACCACCCGACACATTGAAAAATGGTAGTTGCTGTTGCTATTTTCATGGTCAAAATCAAAGGACAAATGATTTGTTTTCTTGTTATCCAAGTTGGCCTCAACTAGACAAGTTAGCCCCACCACTTGAAGGGGTTTGACCCCAAGGTCAAAACCCACCTCTTGACACACATATAAATTGGCATTCGTTGGACCTCATTTGGCATCACATCACAACTCATCCATTTGACCTACAACAAGGAGATCTATTCACATGTGTGAAGGAGGAAGAAGACAATTTTCTAGCAAATTTTGACCTCTCTTATCTATGCGTTGACCAACATTGACTTGACTCTTTTCTTTGTTTTTTGAACAAATATTTGACTGTGATTGGAGGCCAAATATTCTCAGGATTTTTGATTGTTTGTTATTCTCAGGATTGTTGATTGTTTGTTGATCAAATTTGTGTCTCTATTATGGGCCATTTACTGAAGTTTGACCAAAATTTATGTGGAAATTACAGGACCAAATTTCAGCCCTTTGACCAGTAGCCTTAGGTCGAAATTTGGCCCCTTGTTTAGACTTTGATTGTGAGCCTATCGTTGACCTATTCTCTCTCTTTTGACTAGTTTTGAACTAGAATTTATGGAAGTCAAAGGTTGGCATTTTGACTGGAATATTCTAAGGTACAATTGAAGAATTGAACTCTCTCTCATAAGGATAGATTATCGGTTTTTCTTCCTTGTTTGGTTTTGTCCAAAGAAATTTTGGTATTTCTTGTTTCATTGTTTTTACTGTGATCTCTATTTCTCTACAGAAGTTAATGGTTGAAATTTGCAAGTGTAACTACTTAATGATTGGAATGCTCTAAAAGAAGTCAAATTGTATCATTGGAAGTGATTATCGGTTTGAAAATAGTTCTAGTATTTTCTGCTACTGGAAAATCAACAAGACATATCTTAAACCATATCTAATTGTACCATGGAGGTACCTCAACATATGCTTCACTGCAACCCAATGTACATGCCTTGAATCAATTATAAATTGGCTCAGGGTGTCCACTACAAAGAAAATATATAGCTTGGTGTTAACCAAGTACATCATTGATCTAATCATTTGCTTATACATATTGGGATACACCAAACCTGAATCTGAAGCGAAATGCCTCAACTTCTTCAAATTTGTCACCATAGGTGTAGCCATGGACTTGTAATCCATCATACCAAATCCCCTCAAGATATGAATTGTGTACTTCCCTTGTCCAAAGAAGATCTCACTAGATCTCTGCCACACATCCAATCCTAAGAAATAATGCATCAAGAAAATATCCTTCATCTTGAACTCTAAATCCAACTCCCTCTTACACCCGAAAATGAGCCTCTTTGCCCCAGTAAGGAACATATCATCAAAATACATCATGAATATTAAAGGATCACCATCAAAAACCATGAAGTAAAGGTTAGGATCGAAATCACTCTTGGTGAAGCCCAAACTCATCAAGTATCCATTAATCCTGTAATACCATGCCTTGGGTTCCTACTTGAGTCCATACAAAGCCTTCTTCAATATGCAGACATGGGACTCCTTTCCATGTATCACAAATCCCTGATGTTTCTCTATGTACATTTTCTCCTGAATAACACCATTGAGGAACATGGTCTTTACATCCATCCGATGTAACCTCCAACCCATAACTGAAGCAAGAGAAACAATAATATTCATAAAAGTGTACCTAGTGATTAGAGAAAAAGTCTCATCATAGTCCTCTCCCTCTTTCTAGGAGAAACCCCTCGCCACAAAACTTACTTCGTACTTCTCGATGTTTCCATTTTCTACATGCTTGATATTATATATCCACTTGGAATTCACTACTAAATTCCACTCTAGTCTTGGAACTATCTCGCACACATCATTCTTCATGATGGACTGATACTCCTCCATCATGCAATCCTTTTGAAGCTATTGGCTTGCTGCCTCCTCATAACTGAAAGGTTGAAAATCAATGATGTGGCTCATCAATGCCATATAACTCAAGAACCTCTATGGTCTCTTTATCTCCCTAAAAGTACCATGGAAAGTTGCATACCTCTCTGCATCTCGCAAAGTGTCACAAAGCCATGTCAGTCTCTTCCTGTTCCCTGCAACATCTCTAGGTAGGTCCACTAGCTATGCTATCTTTACTCACTCAGCCTGATAATCTTAAGGATGAACAACTAGACTAGAGGGTTTTGCATCCTTCGAAGCCTCCTCCTCACTATCAATCTTCATATGCGACTCTTTATACCTCCCAAGGGCTACCTCATCATTAAAGGTAATAACCCGAATAACCTCAATCTAACATTATCCTGGAATGTAGATCCTATAGGCCTTTGAAGTCTCATTGTATCCCACAAAAATAACCTTCTCCCATAAGGTTATAACTTCTTTCTCTTCTCCTTGGGAAAGTGAATGTATATTAGACAACCAAAGATCCTCAAATGGCTAACCTCTAGCTTCACTCATGTGAATGCCTCTTCAGGAGTATTGTCCTCCAATATCTAGTGAGGACTCCTATGATGAACACAAATTGTAGCGTTGGATTCCTCTGCCATAAGAACATGGGTAAATCCTTATCATGAATCATTACCTTGACATTGTCCACAATAGACCTATTCTTCCTTTCCATAACCCCTTCTACTAAGGGTTGTAAGGGGCTATTTATTCCCTCTTGATCCCTACCTCATAGAAATTGTTAATTTTTCTCAAGGCTATATTGTTCTTTTCTTTAGATAACATAAAGGAACAATGATGAAGGAAAAAACACTGTGACCTATCCCTAAAACAGACTAGGGTTTGTCTACAGACCTCTGTAGCACCCTCCCTCGAGATCTAGCTTAGAAACGTCATCCCTCTAATTCCGTACCTCTCGGAATGTTGTTTACGAGCTTCTCCCATTTCCCGTCCGCAGCCATGAGCATATTCCCCCCGTGACCACGTCATGCCCACACCGTCTTCCCCTTTCTGCAGTTGGTCTCTCCTATAATGACGGTTTTTACACTTATGGCAGTAGCTGGCGAGTAACACCAAAACAATTATGGAAATGGATATAGTTGATTATTCTGAAGACCCTCTTGAGGATGCCTCCATCTGGACAACCCCACACTCAAGCATGGATGGTTTTCTCCCCTTCAGCAGAGAATTGACGGAGGTTATTGCTCCCTTACCCTCGATCTTGGGGCCCTCCTGTTCGGTTGTCACCCTACCTATGACACCCCCATCCTAGCCGCCTTTCACTACACCTCCTCCGTCGTCATCCTCCCTTCAATTTGTGGTCCGCTGCATAGGCCCAAATCTTGCCACTTGCTCCTTGGGCTGCCAACCCTTACCGCCATCTGCCGGATCCCATTTCCCCTCATCTTCTTCCCTTGGCGAGCCCCCGCATACCGCCCAAGGTCTCCCTCACGCAGCCCTGATATCGTTCCCCCTATTTGGCAGTTTTACCAATATTCCTCCTCTTTCGGATGCCTTCCCCTCTGGGCCTAGTCTGAACCCCCCACACCCTCCTTGCAGCGAACCACAGGAGGACTCCACCAACACAGGCCATAGGTTGGGAAAAAGGCTGAAGTGTGTCAAATCTAGGACATAAGACGTCATCATCAGTTTAGGAGAAGACATATAGTGGGGCGAAACCATGGACACTATTGAACGAGTTTTGGTTGGAAGGGTCTGGGGCAGGAACTACACGGCGGCATGGTTAAAACAATGGACTGCAGAAGTGTGGGGGCAACACCTGGTTGAGCTACCTTTCATACAAACTTTTGTCTGTGATTGGTTTGCGCTACATTTTGTTTGGGCCAAGCATACAAATTGGGTATTGTCATCCTTCTGGCATATTGAACATGCCCCTGTGCTTTTGAGGAGATGGAACCCCCTCTTTGACCCATAGAGGGAGAAATTAGGTGTTGGGCCACTATGGGTTCACCTTCCTGACTTGCCGCTACAATTCTAGTCTGAGGACATCTTTAGATGCATTGGGAACTCTCTAGGCACCTATCTAGAGTATGACAAATCATACCTTTGCAATGGAATCATGGCATATGCGAGGATTTTAGTCCATCTGGACGTCAGAGAGGGATTAGGGGAACAAATCACTCTAGCTGGAGGAACTTATCGTGAACGTAGATCCTTGATTATGAGGGGGTTCCATTTAGGTGCAGGTGCTGCCATAAGGTTGGTCACCTCTTCAAGGACTGCCCCCTGAATGGTAACATGAGAAGCACGAATAAGGGATGGAAAATACCTATGAAGGATCCTCAGGCACCAGTAAGACACACCTCTATGGATGCAGTAATGGAATGCTCCACCCCTGAAGCAACAGTGGATACCTTGGCCATGGAGACTTCGAAGAAGCATGACAACGCACCATATCAACCACCCTCTCCTCCTCTGACTAGGGCAAGGGTGGCTGCGGAGGCCGCGCTATCTTCGGGTATGTCCTCTTCTGATCCCTGCTCTGTTCAATACACTTTTTCATCTGATTGCATAGATGTTTCATTGGGGTTTCATCAAGTCTCTGCTTTCATGCCACCGCCTCCCATTAATTTGGCTTTCTCTCTGCATCCCCCTCCCCCCATTTACTCATGTACCCCCCCATCTTTCCCGGAGGCGAACCCATCTGCATCCTCTGACTCTAATCAAGGGTCCCTTTCCCACAGATATCCGCTCCGATCCCTATCCCGATCACAGGCCCTTGACTCCATTGGTATCAGTTTGGTATCTTCCCCCATCCCCCCGAAGCCCCCTAGAGGCTGACCTTCCTCCCTATCCAAAGCCAAGATGCAGGCAGGGGAGGAGATTGCCTCGGGGTGACAACTTGCAATAGATCGGGTTCTTAGAGCACATAACACCCTGGGCTCATCTCCCCCATGAAGCTGCTATCATTCAACTGTCGAGGGTTAGCTAGCCCTGAGAAAAAACTAGCTCTACGAAGACTTCTTAGGATCGAACATATAGATGTTGTATTTTTACAAGAAACCTTGGGCCTTGTTGAAGTTATTTCTCACCTCCTTGAATCCATGCTCCCCAGTTGGTCCTTTCAAGCCCTTGATGTAAATGGTCATTCGGGTGGCATAGCCTTGGGTTTTAACTCCCACACTATCAAGTTGTGTAACATTTGGGGAGGCATTGGACACATAGGGGCAGACATTTTATCATATGAACTGGGCACATATATCAAACTTGTTAATGTATATGGGCCATGTCAACACCATGAAGAATTCTGGAACAATTATTGACCTCTAATCTCTTGCAATCAGACAACATCATCCTGGGAGGGGACCTTAATTTCTCTATGGGGTTCTCAGAATCTTAGGGACATCATGCCCAGGTTGACCCCCTATCTGCATTCTTTGAGAATATCCTAGAGAACCACAGTCTTATTGATATCCCCTCTGCTAAAATCCTACCTACATGGAGGAACAGAAGGATTGGAGAGGACAGCCTCGCTAGGAGGCTTGATCGATTTCTCATCAAGGAACGATTACTAGGTTTGGGCTATATCTACAGACAATGGGTTGGGTCAGGCGGTATATCTAACCATTCACCAATATTCCTTGACATAAGGGGAGGACTCAACAAACCAAAATCCCCTTTCAAATTCAATTCCACTTGGTTGAAGGATACCGCCTATACTCGGTTGGTAACTGATTTTTGGAAGACCCACCCCCCTGCTACTGGTGGGAATATAGCAAAAGGATTTGTCAACAACTTAAAAGAGCTGAAGAGGCTATCTAAAATCTGGGCACATAATAAGAGAGAACAAGAAGAACAAACCCTAAGGGACACTGAATCAGTGATTGCTGCTTTGGAAGATGAGTAAGGAGGGGTATTCACCTCAAACGAACAAAAGGAAAAGCCCACTGCATTAATATCTAAGAGAGGCAAAATTCTAAAAGATAGGAAAGAAACCTGGAGGTTGAGAAGTAGAGAAATATGGTTGATGGAGGGAGATGATAATAAAAAGAAATTCCACAAATTTTCAAATGGCTGAAAAAGCAATCAATATCATATGGAAACTGACAAATGAGCAGGGGAATACTATGAATACCTTCCAGAAACTAGCTTCCCTGGCCATAACCCACTTCAAGCAGATCTACCGGGCACCTCCCAATGCCACTTTCGCTGAAGTCATCAAAGTAGCACAACTATTTCCTCAGTTGGTGTATCATGAGGCTACTATGGAGCTAAACAAGGAGGTCACTATGGGGGAATTGGAGGCTACCTTGAAATGGTTTAAGTGCGACAAGAGTCCCTGTTGGATCACTGGTCGAATGTATGGGGCCATCAATTCCACTTTCATCGCCCTCATCCCCAAATCTGATGACCTGACCTCCTTTGATGACTTCTGTCCCATCTCCCTGTGCAACTGCATCTACAAAATCATAGCTAAAATCATTGCAAACCACTCCAACCCATTATTTCCACACACATCTCCTCTAAAAAATTTTCCTTTCTCCAAGATCGACAGATTCATGAAGTGGTTGGTATTGCACAAGAAGTGATGCACTCCATTCAGATGAAGAATATTAAAGGTATGATCCTAAAGGTATACCTCTCAAAGGCCTTTGATTGGGTAAGTTGGTTATACGTTCGAATGCTCCAAACTCATCTAGGGTTCCCATATGAGTTCATAAAATGGATCATGTGTTTCATTACAAACATATCTTTTAGTGTCTTGGTCAATGGAATGACATTTCCTTTCTTCCACTCTCAAAGAGGCCTCAGGCAGGGGTGCCCCCTATCCCCATTACTATTTTTGCTGGTCATGGAGGGGCTCAGTAGACTTATAAAAGAAGAGAATAGCAAGGTAATACTTAAGGGAATCAAGATCACTGACAGATGCATATTAAATCATTTAATTTTCGTGGATGATGTGTTGATCTTCCTCAATGGTGGTATAGGGGACTTGACTACCTTACAAAACACCATCACCCTATTTCAAACTGCTACAGGCATGGTCATCAATAATTCTAAATCCACCATTACTGCTACAGGTTGCACCCCTCATGAGATACAATTTTCTCTCCACCGGTTCCCCTTCACCCTCCTACAGTTGGAGGATGGACTTAGATATTTGGGTTACAGGCTAAAGCCCCATGGCTACAAAATAGCAGACTAGACATGGTTAATCTCAAAGTTGGAAAGAAGACTCAATATCTGGTACCATAAGTACCTCTCCAGGGCCGAAAGACTAGTACTCATCAAAATTGTTCTTGAAGCCACCCTGGTGTACTGGATGTCCCTGGCATGGATACCTAGAGGAATCCTCACTAGAATTCAAAATAATTGTTGCAGGTTCCTCTGGAAAGGAAAACAAATAGGGAGAATATTTTCCTGGGCAAAATGGGAGTCACTTACCCTCCCAAAGAAATGGGGAGGGTGGGGTATAAAAAAGCTAGAATATTTCTCCTTTACACTGGTGGCCAAGTTAGGCTGGCAATTGATCACATCAAACAACCTCTAGACTATGGTGGCTTCCTCTAAATACATAGCTCCCCTAAATCTAATGGATTGGCTCAGATAGACAAGCTGGAATAAAACAGGGATCTCTGTCATCTAGAAAGCGGTGCTTAACTCTATGCCACTCATCCGAGAAGGAGTCACCTGGAGAATAAAAGTAGGCATATATGTACGCATCGGGCTAGACCCATGGATTGGGTGTGGTAATGCCCACAAGCTGCGTGAAGAGCTCAAACTCCTCCTTGCCAATTTAGGCATCACTTACATCAGTCACATTGTAAATATGGAAAGCTCCACCATTTTTCACCAGGCCTGGAAATCCACCCGCAGTCTGCACATCCCACAATAGTGGCATCAATATTGGGAGGACTACATAGCTACTTTAACTGAATCACACATCATAATTGTAGAAGGGGAGGATGAGATTATTTGGGTGCTTGCAAAAAACGAGCATTACACCCCCAAAGAGGGATATCTATGTTTAGCAAGCGACCATAGACCACAGTCTATAGAACAATGGTGGAAAAGCATGTGGACACTTAAAGCACCCCCCAAAACTAGATTACTCATGTGGTCCATTCTGAAAAACAAGGCTCCCATAGGTGAAAATCTTATCAAGAGAGGCCAACATGGAACTTTTTTGGTGCAGTTTATGTAAAGGCATCTCCGAATATTTAGACCACCTCTTTCTCACCTGCCTTATCACTATAGACCTCTAGAATTTTTTCCTCTTGACCATCTCCTCCCAGTGCACATGGCGGGGTCTGTCAGTCAGGGAAGCTTGGACCACATGGTGGACCTCCACAACCCCAAAAAAGGCTAGGAACCTTCCCCTCCTCATATGTTGGGAAATCTGGATTGCCCGTAATTGATACATTTTTCAGGATACCGTTCCTCACTGGCCTTCCATCTATGCTTGTCTTCTGGCAGACTATAGTATTATTCCTGAAGACGATGAAAATCCTCCCCAAAGTCATATTGTCCCTGAAAACATCGACCACTCCCAACCATGGGCATATTTTGACGGATCAGAAAAAGAAGCTGGGTGTGAGGGTGGTGCCATCCTATATCTTTCAAATTCCCATCACTTCCAAATCCAAATGAGTTTGGGTGGGGGCACAAACAATTT
Organism: Pinus tabuliformis; assembly: GCA_031772625.1. NCBI lineage: Eukaryota > Viridiplantae > Streptophyta > Pinopsida > Pinales > Pinaceae > Pinus > Pinus tabuliformis. The sequence continues at coordinate 1,584,739,321 of CM062816.1, forward strand.
TGTAGAGCTTATTACTGCTAAATATATCATACAATTTGCATTAGAAAAGCATTGCAGGAATCTAAAACTATTTGGGGACTAAAAAATTGTATGCAATTGGATAAATAAAACACCAAACTATTTTGCTTACACTTTTAGGCCCATCCTGGACGAGGCCCATAGACTCATCTCTTTTTTTGACAACTTTGCTTGTTATCATATCTACAGGGAACACAACTCACTTGCCGATCAGTTATCCAAGGAGGCAGTGGTCAGGCCTCATGGCTCATGGCTGATCCAGGAGCAAAGGGATGGAGCACACTACCAGTTTTACCATCGCCCATTCATGGACTATATAGTTTAGGCTCAGCAGGAGCCTATTTTTTTTGCATTTTGTTAATATTTTCATGTTTATATATTACTAGTTGTATTTAAGATGACAGACATACATACTCTCTGCGTAGAGTTTTTTTGATAACTTTATTATGAACACTACTGAAGGCAGAGCCTCCCTGTGCGGAGTGCTTATTTTTTTTTATTTCTCTTACTTGACAGGCACACAGCCTCACATACTGCATATGTGTATAACATCTACAACATGTAATTTTCCTTTATTAATGAAAATTACGATTTTTCCAAGGGGAAAAAACATAAAGGAACAATAGAAGAAAATAATTCACACATAGAGACAATAGGATTGGTCAGAGACCAGGGCAAAACCCCACAAAGGGGAAAACCCTTTCAAATTCTTCTTCTTATTAGATTGTCATTGAAAATTTTATCAAAGAGAGAGTATAATAATCCAATTATTTATCCACAAGTCTATCCAACAAAAAATCAACCAAAAAAATCTCAAAGATGAACCCAACCATAATGTTGATCAGTATCAAGATTCAAAAGCCTGTGATATATCGTCATTATATGCGGTCAACTGTCATGATTTGTGGTCAATTGTAAAAATAAAATCATATTTTCCAACCACATGGAGAGAGTGTACGTGCGTGCAGTTGAAATCCTTCAACCGCACAGAGAGAGTATACGTGCGTGTGTTTTTAACAAAAAATATCCAATTGCAACCCTGCAGTTGAGAACCAAAAACCCTAATCACACATGCAAGCTTCAAACCCTGTAATTTACGACTTATGTGAACCAACCTTAGACCTATATGAGCCAAAGCAAAGAAAGAAGAATGATTGATGATCTCCAAATGAGGGTCACTTGACTTGCATTTATAGTCATCCAAGGGTGTCCATTTTCTCTTTTGGATCCTCAACTTGAGGTCCTCAAAGAATAATCTATGGGCCTTGGGGATAAATAAATGTTAATGTCATATCACTGTCAGTCAATTAGAGCGAGGCACTACATGCTGCTCTAGTTATTATCTTTGCTCATATAATGGATACTCAAATCTAAAAGAAGAATTTGACATCAAAGGGGAGTCCAAGATACCACCCTCTATTCATCGTCGAGCCACTGCGACCACCCAAAATCATATTCCAGAGGGGAGCCACTGTTACCACCCATAATAATCTTCCAACGGGGAGCCCAATGCTACTACCCAGGAAACATTAGAGAGCTTAACATCAAGGATCCCTGCTCAACCTGAAACCACATTGGAGATCCCATCCCAACCTAGAATCTAATGACAATGAGGAAGGTCCTATGGGACACTCTCACCTCATGTCTATGATAGTGGGGAAGGTCCTATGGGACACTCTCACCTCATGTCTATGATAGTGGGGAAGGTCCTATGGACACTCTCACCTCAAGTCATCTCACAGGGGAGCATACGTCTTCCACCCTATGTCGAGCAATAGGCAAGATATAATATCTCATCCATCCTATTTCCTACTGATCTTCCAAATAATGACTCTCAGGAGTCATGTGGGAGAACGCCTACATCATACTCCATCTTGGGTGAGATACCTAACATACCAAAGGTAAGGATCACACATCCCCAAGCTTTCTCAACCCGTTGGCCAGATGGGGAGCTACAATCCCAACAAGCCCAACAAGCCCAACTTGTGGGTATGATGCCAACTGGGGTATACTCTATTATACCAAGATAGGGGAGCCACATCTTCCACCCTATGGGTGAAAAATAATGTAAAATATGAAACTAGGGCCAAATTTCGCTTTGGGTAGCTAGTCAACCTAAAATGTTTGGACTAAATTCCTCTTTTCGAGAGGACCAAAATTGACCTTGGAAGCACTAAATTTGGATAAGGAGAATTATGTTTTTGAAGCCAAGCCCACAAGAGCACAATTGGTTAAGGTCGGCTTGGCATGTAAGGATCACACACCCCCAAGCTTTCTCAACCCGTTGGCTAGACGAGGAGCTACAATCCCAACAAGCCCAACTTCTGGGTATGATGCCAACTGGGGTATACTCTACTAGACCAAGATAGGAGAGCTACATCTTCCACCCTATGTGTGATAGATAACGTTAAAGTGTGCAGCTAGGGCCAAATTCCACTTTGGGAAGCTCACTGACCTAAGATGTTTGGACAAAATCCCTCTTTTCGAGAGGATCAAAATCGACCTTGGAAGCATTCAAATTGGATAAGGAGAAATATGTTTTTGAAGTCAAACCCACAAGTGCATAATTGGTCAAGGTTGGCTTGGGGTCAATTAGACAAATTGAACCCCCATCATTGCATATAAATATAGGAGACCTTCATCCTCATTTGGCACATTAGCAAAACAACATATTCTTCTCTCTTCTTCATTGATTGGGTTGTACAAGTATGAGGCAGCCTGTTCTTCTTCCACCTGTGCGATTTTTGGCGCTGATTATACCTGTGTTGACTTTCTTCTCTTGAGGAGACTTTGACCAGTGTTGACTTTGGACTTAAGCAACTCTTTGATTGTGTTTTGACTAGGGATAGGTCTATCCAAGTAGGATGCATTATCTAACATAGAAATTGAGGAAAAAGGAGCTTTTTGACCAGGGTTGACGACAAAGTTACAGGATTGTTTTGACCGCAGGTTGAATACATGATTTGACTAGGTTTGACGGCTAATTTGTTGATTGCTTTTACTACTATTTTACCTCCAAGGAAGGTTGAGTTTGACCAAGGTTGACTGAGCTCAAGAAGGAAAGCTTGACTGTTGTTTTGACTATTAATTGCTGACTAGTTAGGGGAAGATGACTACTGTTGACTTTTCATAATTGTAGTCCTTCATCAAGCTAATCAAATTTACGTTGGTTTGGGTAATTTGCAAAAGTCGTCACATTGATTTTGACTCTCATCATTGTACTCTATTGGATATTCTCTCTCTATTGAACATTTGATATTTGATAATAAGAAGGATTGATTAAGGGTTTTCCCCATCTTGGGGTTTTTTTCCCTAGCTTGAGCCAAAAATTGGTGTTCTCTTGTCTTGACTTGTGTTCTGCATTTATTGTTTATGTGCTATCTACAATTATTATCAATGTGAATTAATAGTTTATGTGATTTCTATTGAAAATTAAAGTGGAATTGGCATTAGGCTAATAAAAGTACATTGAAGTAATTGTTGCAAGAATAGAACATACCATTATTATCTAAAATTAACATGGTATTAGAGCTAAGGTGAGGACAATCCCAAGCAAGAGATTAAGCAATCACCAAGATATTTTTTGACAAGGACTAGTCTCCATGGCTTCTACTTCATATTTCAAGACTGAGGATAAGATCAATGACAAGTCTGACTACCATGCATGGAAGATGACTTTGGACTTGGCCTTGGAGGAGCATGAAGTATTGGATTATGTGCAAGGGAAAGTGGTAGAGCCTCCTTCAAATGCACCTATTGTTGCTAGATCAAAGTATAGAAAAGGTGAGGTCAAAACTAAGAAATTTTTTATTGACTCCATTCAAAAGCATTTGGTTGCCTATATTTTCGATTTGGGGACTTCTAAGGAAATGTATGATAAGTTGGTTGGGATGTTCAAAGTGAATAATGAAATTAAAATCCTTTTTCTCAAAAACAAGTTGAAGGATATCAAGATGGAAAAAGGGGAGTCTGTTCAATCCTATTTTATGATAATAACTCAAATCAAGAATGACCTTCTATCTATTGGAGAATTTACTGCTAATAGGGAACTCACTCTCATTGTTCTTGGAGTTCTTTTAAGACCATGGGATACATTTGTCACCACCATTCTCAAGAATGACAGGATACCTAGTTTTGATGAGCTATTGGCTAGATTCACTCAAGAGAAAACAAGGATGATGAAGAGAGATAATTCCTCCAATGGAAATGAACCTATTTCTTTCTTTGCACATGCTAAAATAATAAATTATGTTGGTCCATATAATTCGAGGAAACAAGGTCAAAGATCCAAGAAGGGATTCAAAGGAAGAGGAAAACGAAGATGCTACAATTGCAACAAGTTTGGCTACTATGCAAGAGAGTGTCCTCACAAGAAAAATCCTCCAAGGGATGACAACAACAACAACGATTACAAAAGCAACACCAATCAAAGAAACAACAAGTACAAAAATAAAGGAAAAAAGAATGCTCCCGCAGCCCATCGACCTCCCAAGAGGACGAGAAATGCCACGTATGATGAAAATAATGTTGTAGAAAACAAGATTAGTTCTATCTTATTTTTTCTCTATCTACTGCCTCTCCTCTAGATACTTTGGATCATTGGTTAATTGATAATGGATCCTCAAGGCATTTCACTAGATATAAGGAGGCCCTCTCAAATTTAGTTGAGAGGAAAAATAATCTAAAGATTATACTTGGAGATAATGCCACCTACCCCGTAAAATAGATAGGAACTGTCACTCTTCACTTGAACTATGGTCAAACCGTACATCTTCAAGAAGTCTTGTACATGCCTGATTTGAAGAAGAATTTGGTGTCTATTTCTGTGATGGAAGACAAAGGCTTCAAGGTAGCTTTCATTGATGGCAAGTTACATGTATGGAATAGAAAATTCAAAGGTGCTTTTACAATTCGATTTACGGTTGATGGTCTTTATCAAGTTGGTGGAAGTCCTTTATGAGAATTGGTAAGTGATACCTATATTTAATGTGATTTATGACACCAGAGATTCACCCACTTACATTACAAATCCTTATCTGGGGTAAGGAAGATGGTCATAGGGATGCCCAAGTTTCATATGAACCATGAAGGAGTCTGTCAAGGTTGTGCAACTGGGAAACATACAAAGGGACCATTCACTTCTAGTGAAAACAAGACAACTAATATTATTTAATTAATCGATTCCGACCTATTTGATGTCTTTCCCATAACTTCATTAGGATGATACACATACTAAGCAATTTTTATGGATGACTTTTCACGCAAAACATGGATTTATTTCTTGAAGAGGAAGGATGAAGTGTTAAAGTGGTTTCATTATTTCAAAGTGTTTGTGGAGAATAAAATAAGAAAGAAGATAAAGATGTTAAGAATTGATAATGAAACCGAATATGAATTCAATGAATTTTGCAGAGAGACTAAAATTAAGAGGGGGAAATTGTTCCATATACATCAAATAAAAATGGTGTTGCTAAAAGAAAGAATTGAAGTATTATGGAAGCCACTCGTGCCATGATCTATCATCAAGGTCTATCGAAATTCTTGTGGTGAGAAGCTGCTAACGTTGTTGTATATGTTCAAAATAGAAGCCCTCATCAAGGTTTGGATTTCTAGACACCTGAAGAAGTTTTCACTGGTAAGAAACATGATGCTTCTCATTTTAAAATCTTTGGATGTCTGTGTATTTTCATGTGCCTAAAGAGAAAAGGAATAAGTTGGAAGCTTATAGGAAGAAAGGTGTATTCGGTGGATAAAATTGAAGTTCAAAGGCATATAAAGTCTCTTTTTTGGTCAAAGAGAGGTAGAAGTAAGTAGAGATGTTACCTTTGATGAAGACACTACCCTTGGGAAAGCTAGAGATCTCCCCATTTCAAGAAAGGACGACGATGTTGCTAAAAAACAAGAAGAACCTTCGATGGATGAGCTTATGCTCGATTATGATGGCCCAATGGATCCTCTTGATACACCTCCTTATGATCCCTCTCCCTCAAGGAAAATACCACTATGGCTCAAGGATACACTCGAAGATGTTGAAAAACATGCCGCTCCAAGAGGAACATTTCAAGAAAGTAAGAAGCCCAACAGGTATCAAGGGTACTTGGCTACCATGAGTACTATTATTCAAACTGAACCTTGCACCTTCAAAGAAGTCGTGAAGCACTAGGTATGGAAAGATTTTATGTCTAAGGAATATGAATTGATCATGAAGAATGATGTCTGGGAAGTGGTGCCTAGACCCAAGGACAAGTCCATGGTCACTTCAAAATGGATTTAAAAAATTAAACATGGAGCTGATGGAAGTGCTGAAAAATATAAGGCAAGGTTCATGGCTCGTGGTTTCTCTCAAAATGAAGGAGTGGACTATGATGAAATATTTTCACCAATCACTCGATATACCACTATTCGATCCATAATTTCTCTTACTACCAATCAAGGGTGGAGCCTACATCAAATGGATGTCAAGACTACTTTCTTGCATGGCTCATTTAAGGAGGAAGTATATTTGGAATAACCTCAAGTGTTTGAAGTACAAGATCAAAGGACACATGTATGCAGTTTTAAGAAAGCACTCTATGGGTTGAAGCAAACCCCTAGGGCTTGGTATGAAAGGATTGATCACTATCTTATGAATTTTGGATTTACAAGGAGCTATGATAATCCAAACCTATACTTTAAGGTTGAAAAGGACATGCCACTTATTTTGATCTTGTATGTTAGTGATCTATTTTTTACCGGTGCTGACCCTCTCATTTATCAATGCAAGAGGGAGTTGACTTATGAATTTGAGATGAAGGACCTAGTACTAATGAATTACTTCCTAGCCTTGGAGGTCTAGAGAAAGCCAGGCAAGATTTTCCTTTCTCAAGGGAAATACATTATGAATTTGTTATAAAGATGTGGGGAGTTGGAATGAAATTTTGTGTCTACTCCGATGGAACTAAACTTCAAGAAGCTATGTGGAAGTGTTGGTGGTCCCGAATTGGAAAATCTTTCTGGATATAGACAATTTATGGGGGCCCTGATGTTTTTGGTAAACTCTTGACCTGACATATGCTTCACTGTAAATACTTTGAGTAAATTTATGGTTGAGCCTCATCACATACATTGGGTTGTTGCTATGAATCTCTTAAGATATCTTTGTGGCACTATCAAATATGGTTTAAGATACACTGCTGGGAAATTGAGGCTACATGGATATTTTGATGTTGTCTAGGTTGGTAATGTGGTGGATAGAAAAATCATATCAAGGTGTTGCTTCTCTTTGGGATCTACTTCAATTTCTCGGATGAGCAAGAAGCAAAAATCAATTGCTCTAAGCATTGTCGAGGACGAATATATTGCAACTAGTATGGCATGTTGTGAAGCTATTTGGTTGAGGAAGCTCTTCAGTGAGCTATTTGAACATGTGTGTTATAGAAATTTTTGGGCACTGCAACCCCAATCATAAATGTCCATAAACCAAGGGCTCCTAAGTCCCTAAAGGTGTTGTTCCAACCCCTAAAAGAACAAGGTCAATTGATTACATCATCTCCCAGAAGTTTTCTATGAAAAACTACTCAGAACTGGTCAAAACTGGACCATTTCACCTGCTCCATGGTCAAAGTGCGTTGCATCCCACCTGAATACACACAGTACGTGCGACGCATGTTGAAAAGCCCTTCTATGGGGTGCGATGGGCGAGAGTGGACAAATGGCAGGGTCAATCCGTAAGGTGGAGGAGCATGGAATCTTCCAGAAACTTCTCCTGTGACACTTGCCTCTCTGCATTCGCCTAGGGATGAGTAAGAGATCATCAATCTCCAAGTGGAATCAAGAACTATCAGAGAGAGGACACTAATCAAATCTCAAAAGCTGACTCATTCCCTTTGCAAACATCTATATATGGATCCCTCATCCTAGAGATCCAGAGGCTGGAATTTTGTATCTTGTAAGGAAGTGCTATTGGTTTCTTGGTGCAACATCATAGTGTTGGGTGATCTAAGATTTTCATGAGGTGAAGAAGGGCTTTCTTGCTGAGAGGATGATGATGGGTCAAAACAATTGGTTGTAATCCTCCTTGCTCTTTCTTGATTATCAATAAAGCTATTCAAGTTTTCCTCCACATTCTTGTATGATTGATGTTATATGCATTTGTGTGGTCAATATACATCTGGTCCTATATTGTTTATGATAATAGATCTATGTTCTTGGATAGTGTTATGTTGCTTTGATTCTACAGGTGCTCTTTGAAGCTGGGTAGACGAGGAAGCAAGTGACGAAGACCTATCAGAAAGGAGAGGAATCAAGCAAGGAACCAAGCACAAGACAGAGGTTGGTCTCCTTATTCCTCTCTTATCTATTTCTCATAAAGGAAAACGAAAGTAGCTTTTAGTTTGTTTGTTTCTAAGGTAGCTACCAGCCTTAGTGGGACTAGCAACTCTGCATAGACACTAGTTTTCCCAATAAAAAAATGGTGACTCCACTGGGGATCGAATAGATTGTTTGTTTATCTACATTGTTTACTTTATAAACTTACAGACAGAGCCTGAAGTCAAGCCAGCTAGCCTTCGAACTGCATTTGCTATGCAAGTGCAAAGTAGATCAATGCTGGTTTAGTCTATCTCCGGGTTTTGTTTATGAATTAAACGATTGATTTACAAGCTCTCTGATTGCCTTTGTGGTGGCTCTAGTAACCTCTTTAGATCTACCCCTATGATTGATTTACTGATTACCACTTGCTCGGCCTAAATCCCTAAACTGAGCTACAAAATGTGACCCGAAACCCAACTAAAGTCTCGTCCCTGGTCCATCGCACGTTTTTTATGAAACCTGAATGCATCACACTTCCCGAGTGTAGTAGGTGCGTTGCATTTTAGTTTTCCTGTGCTACAGGTGCGCTAATCAGACCTCCTATGCTCTTAGATTTTGGCTTCTGTGTTCATACTTTTCGGCTCTATTCAAGAGTTTTGCTGCCTGTAGTTAGTACACCTCTGTTGAAACCCCCTTCCTTTCCATTATTTCACCTCCATTGTGCAAAGAACTGTAAATGTTTTTATGTATTTTGAGTCATTTTCAATTCTCCTTTACAAAGAAGTAGCGTAATTGAACTGTCGTTTCTTGATTTGAAAGTGTCGCAAGTGTCGTTTTCAGTCATAGAAGAGAATCTGATTGTTCTTGATAGTCGATTACACTGTTACTCTTGTATTTGATTTGAATTAGTAGTTTTTCAAGTGTCAAAAGCAAATTTTCAATTCCAAATAGCAAAGTGTCATCATTTTCCTCATTTTGTTTTGAAAAGAAGCTTGTTAGTAATTGTCGCTTTGAAAAGTAATTCAGATTTGCGCTTAGCTTTCTTTTTATCATTCACACATTAAGAAGGCTGAAAACAAATACATGCATGTGCATTTGCATTTAGACTGTTTGTTGGTTTGATTTAGGACAGTGCATATAGTGTGTGCTCTTTGCTCTTTGTTGAAAGAAAATCACCTCTCTTTCCTTAGTAGCTAGGATTTTCATTGCAAAAAGAAGATTAAACGATTGTTTATCATCTTAGATTGCATTTTATGAATTTTACATCTACATCACGCGGTGAACTTGAAAGGCAAATTTCTTAAGCAAGATCAACTATAAAATAAATTTAATGAATCTAAAAACGCTTTGGAACCTAACGCACAACATCTAGAAGTCTAGGCTAGAGATGTATTCCGGTGTCGTAAAGCCTGGTAACTGTTGTTTTCACTGTTGGTTAGGTGATTCCTCCACTTTGAGATGATAAGTGCCAGTACGGACTTGTGCTCCCACGTACTGTCGAGTATATTTTGGGAGACCACAATAGGCTTTATCCTTTATCCATAGGAAGCCGTGTCTGCCACCCTATTGATCGCAACGCACTGAACACAGCATTCGGGAAGATTGACTGCCGTACCATAAAAAGTATTCTGCAGTTTTGCAATTGGTTTGGTAATCCCTCTGTCTAGATTTCTAGAGTAGTCCCTTTCGTTCCTTTTCAATCTCCTTAACGGAAAAGGTCCATCTGAGCACTTGTCACTTCAGGCTCATTAAAAATCGAAGGCGACTGGAGTCATCTTTTGTTTTTTCTCGACTCTTAAAAATTGAAAAAACAAGTTGTGTCAAAGTGTCTAAAATTTATTTTAAACGGAATAAACATCACCTTTCCTACATTGGTCTTAGGTTGAGAAAAATGGAATCCACCAACCAAGGAGTTCCCCTTGGAGGAAATCCTAGTCCCTTCTCCTCTTGGGGAGATGTTGGTGCACCCCATATGGCCACATTGTCTCTTCCAGGATTGACTATCGGCTTGCCCGTAAGGCTCTTCTCAACTTCTGTCGTTCAGAACACCGTGATTCCTGAACAATCAAGTCAGCAACTAAATGATACCAGAGTTACCCCCAAACCCTCTACTTCGTCCAATTCTTCCTCTCCTCCTTCCTCTTCACTTGATGAAGCTGGTAAAGCCCAAAATCAAGTAACTAAGAAGAAGAAGAAAGAGAAGAAGAAGAAGGAGCCAAAGGCAAAAAGGGGCAACCAAGCATCATCTAGCGAAAATCCACACACTGCACCAACCAGGCCTAAATCGCCATGTGTCATTTGCAAAGGAGACCACTATCATCGAGATTGTCCTTGCATCCCTCGGATCTTAAGGGACTGATCTCGTCGTTTGCACAATCTGGTGTCATCAACCTCTGACGATCATGTTGAGCATACACCGTCAACTAGTGAAAGTGAAGCCCCTGGACAAAAAGGAAAATATAAATTTCCTTGTAAATTGTGTGAAGGCGATCACGTCGTCCACCGTTGTCCCTTCTTAGACAAAGCTAAAAGAGTTTTGGACGACCGTCCGGTTTCACCGTTATGGCTTCCTCCTAGATATAAGAAATTCTTGCCGAGTCTGTCACTAGTTGAAAATCCGGCTGACACGCATTTTTGGTCAGCCGAAGCATCTATTATTGAAGATAAACCATCTGAATCCACACTAGACGAAAGTCAAAAGGTCGAGGTGGCAGTTGACCCGGTCGTGCCTTCAGAGGATCAATCTTCAGATGATACAGTCACCGAAGAGAACAAGAATGACACCATTCAAATTATCTTTGTAAGCACAGACTCTGACGAACATGGGGGCAGTCTAACCGTTCCTTTACCGCAAGAAGGAAGTTCGTCAGAGTCATATCCGGCCCTCAATTCGGTCCCACCTCCAGGCAACCTGGTTGTTTCCTTTGACTGGAATCTACTAGGCAGACCCCGTTTACCAGCTAGTGTACCATTTTGAATCATTGCTCAAATATATAGAATGGTCATGGCCGGTACCATCATAGATGAAGGGGCTTCTGTGAGTATCCTTTCCTCAACTACTTGGAAAGCGCTTGGTTCGCCATCTCTTTTTCCTGAGATGAGAAATATAACAGGCTTTGACAAAGGAACCAGTCGACCATTAGGGATCCTTCCCGATTTTCCAATAACGTTGAGAAGGAAAACCATTCACATGAACGTAATGGTAGTCCAAGGACCCCTGGATTATAATCTACTCCTTGGACGGGACTACATTTATTGCATGGGAGCTGTCATCTCCTCACTCTTTAGAGTAATGTGTTTTCCGCACGAAGGAAGAGTGGTCAAGCTCGTAGACCAGCTTTCATTTCCCGGTTCACACATAGAAAATATTCATATACCAACCCTAAATGGTCTTTTCACGCAAGGAATGTCTCATCAATCCCTAGTCCGTCCTCTTGATGAGCGTGAGTGATTCGGAGGACATGACTGAAACCGAGGGGGCGTGCACCCTGGCCTGTTTCGACAGGAAAACTTTGGGTATAGGGTAGGTTTCTACGAAGGATATATGACTAGTCTGACACACCCGTCCGTTTAGGAAAATGGGATTAGGCTGGAATAAGATTCCCTCGTCAAAGTTATGTGAGTGGAGGCGTATGCGCTACTCACCTTTCTCTATTTCGGTAGACATCGCCGAGGAAGTGTTTTGTCTGTGACACAGATGGAACAATCTTTGGTAACCTGGAAATTTTTCGCTATACCTGGGGGCATGCAAACTTTTTGACATGCAAGCGAAGAGCGATCATTTATTTTTTAAATTTATAGGTCCTCTAACCCTTTAAACTCATAGGATTGGTCGTTTCCTAACTTGCATAAAGAAAGGATCTGGAGCAAAGCTTTGTAAGGTGCAAGCTCCATAAAAATGGCATCTTAGATGAGACATCCTTATTATACGACTGGATCGAGCAGTTTTAACACGGAATTCAAGCTCGTTAAAAAATAAACATAAGAAATGAGCAAGTGTTCCCCCAGTGTTTAAGCTCATTAAAAAATGAACCATTTTTCAGTAAATAACCATCGTGAATGTAGTATCATCAGCCTTTTGAAGCCTTGGTCATGTTCTCATCATCACCTCCACTCTGTATCGACCGATCATTCACCTCCACTTGATTGTTTACCCCTTTTGAGGAACAGCTATGAAGAGTGATCCTGTTAGCTATCCTTGTGACACTGCCGTGATTGGAAAATTCCAAACCTCACCTGGAATCAGCTGCTACCCGAATCTATCACTCGTTTCTCAAAAAATGAGTCTCCTTTAAGCTCTTTTCAACTGACTCGTAAAATATGAAAAGATTGCCGAGCCATTGGCCTCTCCAGCTCGTTAAAGTGACCGGAAGTGCTATCCCTCCTTTAGATTTTAATCTTTTTGGACTTAAGGGATTATTACACAAAAATATCGAGCGCTTGTTTTTGTTCGACTCGTTAAAATTACCGAAAATTCAACCCTTTTGTATTATTTTATACTTTTTCGGACTTAAGGGATTAGATGACGAAAAAGGATTTTTGGAGTTTCCTTTACGTCCCTTTTCAGACTCTCTAAAATTGAAAAGGACCGAGTTATCTTTGTCGTTAAACTCGTTAAAACCTAATAGCGACAAACTTGTCCATAACAGACAAGAACAAGTTTCACTATCGCTAGGCTCGTTAAAACATAGAGATGGGTTTGCCCGAAGGGAAAATTATAGAACAAGCATATGTTATCCTCCTCAAGCTTGACAAAAATAAAGAGGTACTGGTCAGCAATGACTGGGGAAAAATTGGGAAGAAAACTTGAAGAAACTTTGTTGGTAGCAAGTCGCTCTTGAACATGACACTTTCACTCCGCATCCAAGTCGGGTTGTGTTGTTCCATTCACTGGTCACATCACCATGGTTCCATCACACCATCCATATTTGGGCTTAATGCTACCAATCCATCATGTCAGTGTCACCGATATGTTCAAGAGAAGTCGCTCAGAGAATTCACCTGTGTCTCACCCACTGCAATACATTTATGCTCCATTCTTTCATGACCGCCACCCTGAACCTTATATCACCAGATCGTTTTCACCTCCAGTAAAATCATTTGCTCCATTCCGTGTCATTGATGTGGGATTCACTAAGGCCCTCCTATGACGGATCGCTTCTTGTCGACATCAGATCATTATCCAAGAAGTCGATCTAGGAACAACCCTTCCAGTACTTTGAAGCTTGCATGCCTCAATGGCAAGTTTCTCACTTCCGGCGACAGGTTTACATCAATGGCCTTCGACTGAAAGATTTTGCGTGGTGTTCGACGCCGAGTCCCTTATTCACACCACGTGAATTGTACTGTAGTACCTTGAGGTTCATCATCATTATCGGTGATTCCTCTCGCGCCTGTTAACAGCTTACATCATTGGCTGGTAATCAGGCGATGTCTTTCCATGTTCGACTCTAGAACATCTCTCACATGGATGGACTTGTACTTTGAGTGAAGATCGAATGAGATTGAAGACCCCGGATCTAGTTTCATCCATCCGGGCTGCGATATATATTCAGGAAAATAAAGACATCAAATGTACATCATTGCTGCACAGATAATCATCCAATCTAAGGGATGATGGTTCTACCAGAATCATCAGTCTACACTCAGACGATTGTCTGTCCTATGTACATGAAAATAAATTTATAAAGCTGATCATGGGAAATTCTCGCCTCAGCTAGATCATGAAAATATTATGAAGATAATGTATTGTATTGTATCTTATTACAGGTCGCCTTCCAGCTTGAAAAAACTTCGGTTCCTCATGATAAAGCATTTCACCCGACATCAAAAGACTAACGACCTCATGCTTTAGGGGGCAACTGTTATAGACATTTTTGGGCACTGCAATGCCAATCATAAATGTCCATAAACCAAGGGCTCCTAAGTCCCTAAAGGTTTTGTTCCAACCCCTAAAAGAACAAGGTCAACTGATTACAACATCTCCCAGAAGTTCTCCATGAAAAACTACTCAGAACTGGTCAAAACTGGACCATTTCACCTGCTCCATGGTCAAAGTGCGTTGCATTCCACCTAAATACACACGGTAGGTGTGATGCATGTTGAAAATCCTTTCTATGGGGTGCGATGGGTGAGAGTGGACAAATGGCAGGGTCAATCCGCAAGGTAGAGGAGCATGGAATCTTCCAGAAACTTCTCCTGTGACACTTGCCTCTCTGCATTCGCCCAGGGATGAGTAAGAGATCATCAATCTCCAAGTGGAATCAAGAACTATCAGAGAGAGGACACTAATCAAATCTCAAAAGCTGACTCATTCCCCTTGCAAACATCTATATATGGATCCCTCATCCCAGAGATTCAGAGGCTGGAATTTTGTATCTTGTAAGGAAGTGCTGTTGGTTTCTTGGTGCAACATCATAGTGTTGGGTGATCTAAGCTTTTCATGAGGTGAAGAAGGGATTTCTTGCTGAGAGGATGATGCTGGGTCAGAACAATTGGTTGTAATCCTCTTTTCTCTTTCTTGATTATCAATAAAGCTATTCAAGTTTTCCTCCACATTCTTGTATGATTGATGTTATATGCATTTGTGTGGTCAATATACATCTGGTCCTATATTGTTTATGATAATAGATCTATGTTCTTGGATAGTGTTATGCTGCTTTGATTCTATAGGTGCTCTTTGAAGCTGGGTAGACGAGGAAGCAAGTGGCGAAGACCTATCAGAAAGGAGAGGAATCGAGCAAGGAACCAAGCGCAAGATAGAGGTTGGTCTCCTTATTCCTCTCTTATCTATTTCTCATAAAGGAAAAATAAAGTAGCTTTTAGTTTGTTTGTTTCTAAGGTAGCTACCAGCCTTAGTGGGACTAGTAGCTCTGCATAGACACTAGTTTTCCTGATAACAATGTGTTGGATACACCCATCATTTATTGCGATAACCAAAGTGGGATTCGCCTTTCAGATAATCTCGTGTTCCATGACCACTCCAAGCATATTGATATCAGATACCACTTTATTCGGGACATGGTACAATGTGGAGCAATAAGGCTCCAACACATCAAAACTAATGAATGGGTTGTTGACATCCTCACGAAGCCATTGGAGAAGGCCAAGTTCTTAGCCTTCCCAGAGAGACTTTGAATCATGGAAAGACCCTCCCAAGAGGGTCCCGCTTAAGTTGGACATTGAGCTCTGGGAGCTCCTAGGAGCCTAGGTTACTCCTTGGAGCTATATGAGCATAGGGTAAGTAGTTCAAATTCCCCTGTCGAGAATATACTCCAACATGATTGAGCACAGGGTGAGTTATTCACCTTCCCCGGTGGAGGACACTATTTGACCATAGGATGAGTGGTTCACCTTCCCCAATGGTTGATGACATATGCATAGGATGGTTCACCTTATCCTATGGCATATGAGCATGTGAGTGACTCACCTTTTCTTGCGGGTGCCCTAGCATGCATCCTACCCTTGTAATCTGGGACTCTTGGGAAGTACCTCTCATTTGGACAATGAGTTGAGAAAAGTGGTTAGGGACCATAACACTACAGATGGATGCATCGTGTACTGTCGTACTCCCTATGTTTAAGATGCATGATGTTCAACAACTTCATCACTTAGGATCGAGTTTGATTGGGGTTCTACCCCTAGTTATGTGGACTGAATTTTGTCAGTGGAGAGTGGTAATGTCTTGTGACTCACTCTCAATTGATCCTTCTTATTATTTATATCAATCTTCAGTAGAGATGAGACAAGATGCAAAGATAGCACATGATGATCAATATGGCATGATGATGGATGGATACTGGCAGGTGGAATTCTCCCATGGGTGACAGATAGTGTTAAAATGTGAAACTAGGGCCAAAATCCACTTTGGGAAGCTCATTGACCTAATATGATGTTTGGAAAAAAATCCTCTTTTGAGAGGACCGAAATTGACCTTGGAAGCACTGAATTATGATAAGGAGAAATATGTTTTTGAAGTCAAGCCCACAAGAGCACAATTAGTCAAGGTTGGCTTAGGGTCAATTTGACAAATTGAACCCCCATCATTGCATGTAAATATAGGAGACCTTCATCCTCATTTGGCACATCAAAAACACAACATATTCTTCTCTCTCCTTCATTGATTGGGTCGTATAAGCCTGAGACAGCCTGCTCCTCTTCGACATGTGTGAGTTTTGGAGCTGATTTGACCTACGGTGAATTTGTGTTCTTGAGAAGACTTTGACCAATGTTGAATTTGGACCTTAAGGGACTGTTTAACTGTGTTTTGACAAGGGATAGGTCTTCCCAAGAAGGACACATTATCTAGCATATAAATGGAGGCAAAAAGAGTTGTTTGACTAGGGTTGACCACAAAGTTGCAGGACTATTTTGACCACTGGTTGACTACGTGATTTGATTGGGTTTGATCATTGATTTGTTGACTAGTTTTACTACTTTTTGACCTCCAAGGAAGGCCAAGTTTGATTAAGTTTGACCAAGCTCAAGAAGGCAAGTTTTACTGTTGTTCTGACTGTTGACTGTTGATTGGTTAGGGTAAGATGACTACTGTTGACTTTTCAAAATTGAAGTCCTTCATCAAGCTAACCATATTTACATTGGTTTGGGTAAGTTTCAAAATTCAAGTCACATTGACTTTGAATCTCATGATTTTACTCTATTTAACATTCTCTCTCTACTAAACATTTGATATTTGATAACAAGAAGGATTGATTAAGCGTTTCCCCATCTTAGGGTTTTTTCCCTTGCTTGAGCCAAATATTAGTATTCTCTTATATTGACTTGTCTTTTGCATTTATTGTTTATGTTTTATCTAAAGTTACTGTCAATGTGAATTAATGGTTTATGTGATTGCTATGGGAAATTAAAGTGGAATTCACATTGGGCTAATAAAGGTAAATTTAAGTAATTGTTGCAAGCATAGAACATACCATTGTTATCCAAAATTAACAGATATGGGTGATACCATATTGTCTAGAGATCCCTCAACCCCAAGAGTTTTATGTCTCAATTCCTCACCCTAGGAGCTTAGTTAGGGGGGAAGAGCTAGCTTAGTGTCCTTGATCAACCTTGCAACACGCTCATATTTGATACCTGCTTAAATAGTTCACTGAAAAGTTTAATCATAATGCCTCACACATTACCTAGAGCAACAGTCCTTTGTTTTCCTGATCATTCATGACATTAAATCAAATACTATGATAGAACAAAAATATGTCTCAGAAGGATACCTTATTCTTCCTTTCTCCCTCTCAAGAAGGTAAAAACCAAAAGCGTAAGCTTGTTTCATATAACAACAATGTCTCAATGTATGAAGATATCTCAGTCTCAACAATATATGATATTTTCTACCAATCTAATCCCTATTTATTGTTGCAATGTATCATTGTCATTTCCATAACTTACACAAAAAACTCTTCAAAGACCTTCCTCAACCAAACTGCCCCAGAACTAGCCATGCTAGAAACAATGTACTCAACCTTGACTATGCTTAAAGCTACAAACTTTTATTTCTTGCTCATCAAAATGGCATGGCAGATCCCAATCTAAAACGACAGCCATGTGTGCTCTTCTTGTCAGTAATGCTTTCCAACCCAGTCAACATTAGTGTATCCACACATTCATACATCTCTGGGAGTATATCTCATACCAAGATTGATCTCCCCATGCAAATATATCAAAAATGTGCTTGGCGGAAACATAATGTGTATGAAGTAGTTCCATCATAAATTGAATCAGGTTGTTTTCTGCAAAACATATATCTAGATGGGTGTTTACACAAAACATCGAAGCCTCAATCAATTGTTAGATCTCGAGTCAGGTTCAACAATATCTTTGCATAATTTCTTGAAATTCAATTCCATCGAGGTGTCCAAGGATTTGATTTTCCACTTTCAAAAATGATCTTCAATAGCTTCACAATATATCTTCCTTTTCCAAACTTCTAATCCCATAAAGTAATTCATCATGCCAAGATTATTCATATCGAACTTTAGAGGCTATCTCCCTCTTACTCTGATCATCAGATGCTCATTATCTACCAAGATTAGATCGTCAGCATATAAAACCAGACCACTTTGAAGTAGAGGTTTGGATCGACACGTCCTCCAGGCTTCATCAAGGAATTTTCAATGAAGACATATCAAGCTCGAGGAGCTTGCTTCAATCCATATAATGTTTTCTACAAACATAATACTGATCAAACCAATATACTCAGCCTTAAATAAATTAATATTGTGCAATCAAATCAACTAAGTCGTATTACCAAGCCTTAAAATCCAAACTAACACTAATATCAAAGCCATAAAAGTTTCTACCAATATCACTGACAAACCCTTTGGACCAAGTTCCAGGAAGAGCTAACATCCAAATACCAGGTTACAACCTTATCTATTTGACCTGTCAACAACTGTCATTTAACAAGTAATATCAATCCAAACTTCATCAAGTCATCCACATGATCATAATATGAATTATTTATTTCACTAAATGTAAATGTATACATCGAGGAAAAGTCACGTAAGTTTTTTCCATCCATAAAATCATTGCATACTAAATCACAATTGTTTATACTTCAACTAATGTGCCAACTTCCATGATGACAATACAAAATTGATATTGAATACTGAATTTAACCATTGAGAGTTACTATGCCTATATTGTCATTCCTCTTCAAGGAAAATCACCATTGTCAAGTACCAAATATAATCAAAACCCTAACTTGTTATCACTATGAATTCAAACAATCTAGAAGCCAAAACATATCTATGAACTATCAAGCATCATGCCAAAATTCAAATACTTCATCTATATTAAGTCAAGCCAATAAGCCAAATCTTTTTATACCCTTGAAACTTTACCAAATATTGTCATATACTAGTTCCAATGATCAAATCAAAACAAATAACATACTAATATGCATATTCCAGTCCCCTGCAAACACATTTTTAGTAAGGACATTCACATTCTCTATAATAAGTCCAACATTATGTAGATCTCGATGTTCGTCAAACTTCCCTACTCATAGAACTCTATATCATCTGCTCAATGTTTGTAGGTTTGTGTTGACGGTGTTGAATCCGCAAACATGTTAGGGGATCTCCTCGGTAAGAAGTCCCATTAGACTTAAAACCATTTGGTGTAGGAGTCCCAACAATGGGTCGTATAGCAATGCCTTGACTGTGATTTTGCACATAGGAAAGTAAGATAATTCTATTGGTAGCAAGGGTGTGACCACTGCAGTGAGTCAAGGAAGGTGCATGAGAGGTTCTAACTTGAGATGAGTGTGCCCCTTAGAAATCTGTAATAGTACTCATATGGGAAGGGAACACACGAGTGAAGATGCATCACAAGCTAGAAAGCAAGTTAGTTGCCAATCCAAAGTGATGGTTAAACCAATCAACACATTTCAGAAAGATTCGTACATACTCATACATAATAGTCCATACATGCATGCGTAAGAGAGAAAATACATATGCCATTTAGAGTAAACAAGATAGATGTAATAGAATACAACATATGCATGAAACGTGTTGGCTCTTATTATATAAATAAGTGTAAGTTCCGGTCATACAGTACATCCATGTCCAACCACTAGCCCCACTAGTGGAATGTTACAGCCACATCTGCCTGCTCCTCCAAAGAGATGTACTAGCTCCATACAATGGAGAAACCAAGGCATGTTACAATACTGTCCAAGCTCTCTCCAAGATAGTCTTATTGGAAGCTTGGCTGACCAAAAGCCTATGCAATGAGTTATGAGGGACTATTTATAGCAAAGGGTGGGGTGACCCTTGACATTCCCCTTTGTGATAGTTCAACTATCCTCATGACTCTTCACCTACTCTATGACTGTTACATCCAACTATTGACACTGGACTTACACTTGACATGACATTACATTACAATGCATGTACCCATGTGAGACAACTGGCTTGAGCAAGCCAAACTAGACATCACTCTAACTTAGACAACCATGGAAGTGCAACTCCTCAACATCTTCATGCTGATCAACAATAACATATTGATGCCAATATTGGTAGTCCCTGATGGTTTCTGTGTGCTCCACTACGACATCTGTCTGAAACCTGACTCTTACCTCCATAGCATCCAGGTACACTGCTCGGGCTCCTTTGTCCAACTCGTCTGAAAGCATGCGCATCATTGTCTTCAATGTGTCCGGACCAACAACATACTTGTGCATGATGTCTGCATGAATGGTCAAGTCTGGGTTGGTGGCAATGCACATCAACTCGTCGACGTATGAGTCAAGCTCTAGTCGGACCTATTTCTTTGTCTTCCCCTGGGTGAGAGTCCTGATTGATGGGATCACATGTGTGCACACCACAGCATCCAAACTCTTGAATACTCATACATGGGAAGCATATATGCTAGTGATGAGTTGTGGGAGCTCTTCATAGTTCCGGATCCAACTCCGGATATGTGCTTTCAGCTCAACCACATTGGCCCTCATCATCTTAGGCAAATGAAGCAGGGCTCCCTTATGTTTCATTGTCCATGTTTTCATGTCATCATCAACAACATGCAAGTTCTTCAAGATACGTGCTCTTCTAGCACATCGCTATTGCAATCCGTTGAGATGGAAAATTGCCTTATGCACGTACCAAAATTGAAGTACAACGATTGTATAATTGTAGCAAGAGACAACACTTCATCTGGTATTGCCTTCTTCAGTTCACCTCGGGCAGACATTGTCACCAAGTCTCCTCCTTGCTTGGCCATCTATAGTTCCTTCACCATTCGCTCATTCTCAGCTATCAAAAAGTGAACACTTGAGCTAGTGGCTTCAATATACACTTTGGTTGCAGCGGCCAAGGCTGTTGGATGTTTGCGCACATCAGTCATGATCACTCATTCTTCAACTTTCGTAGGAGATGTATGATCCTCCAGAGTTGACACTCTGTGAGATTGTACAACTCTATGCTAGGATTCGTTGAACGATATGTTGTGCATCTCTCCTTCCAGTTGATTACCAAGGATCTCAGTGCCTCCTTGGTCACTCGAGACTTTCTCATCATCTGGATGCATTGAAGTGGGTGAGTCGACCTCTTTTTGGTGAGGCATGAGGTCGGTGTCCTGTTCCAACTCCTGTTACTCCATGTCTGCATCCAACTGTTGAAGTGCTTGTTCTATCTCATGAGCGAAGTCTTTCTCCTATGATGGTTGACCCTGTTCACTTGATGCTAGCTGTTCCTGATGAATCAACTACTTGTATAGGCGTTGCTTCGTCTGTTTGCACATGTTGCACCCTCTGCTGTATTTGTTGCTCCTGCACTTCCCTCTCTTGTTGGCACAACTCTTGTTCCTTTTGGAGTTGCTCCCTCAGCTCATGCAATTACTTCTCTGCTTCTTCCATTCTCTTCTTATCCCTCTGCCTTCGCACGATTCGCTTGTCGCGTTGGTTCCTCTTTGCCTCTATATCCATAGCTACTTGCTCTATAAGTGGATCTTCTCAAAATTTGCAGCTTTTCTCCTCCTCCATGCGACTGACAAACTTCCTCTTACCTTTGTCACGCACTAGTATGCTTGCCTCTATTGCCACTACTATTAATGCTACTATTGCAGCTGCTGGTGCTCTTTGTGATGCTGCTTCATGTTGCTTCACTAACCACTCCATACCGAAGCCGACCTGTTCATTGGGTTTGGAGGAACTGTAGCAATACCTCCGTGAGTCCTCCTCAACCCAATGAAATGCCCCGTGGATCCAGTTGAACTAAACTCTAGTGCAATGATCTTTCACAATCCAATGTGGGTCATATGGATTGTATCGAAGGTCAAACGGGTACTTCTTCATCTGTTTTGATTCAAAATCTGCTTGCTTGATGCTCCGGATCTCATATAACCCAATCTGCAAAGGAAGAATGGGTTAAGGCGCCTTATTCTTTTGGTGTAGTCTAGTTGTTAATCCTACCGAGATGTGATATGATGCTTCCTGCATGACAAGTACGTCCAAGGAAAAATTTGGTAGAACATGCAAAGGCTTCTCCGCACTGAACATTCAGATGAAAGTGTCGGATGGTGAGGCATACCAATCTGCAATGCTTATCAATGCCTCCATTGCTTCCTTTAACATGCAGGGTAGATCCTGTTCAAATATCATCTTGTATACTAGGGTGAAAAAATGATTTAACAACCGTATGATTACTCCTCTGAAGCTACATTCGGGCAACAACTTGAAATATGTGTTCACAGTAATCTCTTCCAGTGACCATGCCCACTCCAAACTCAAGAACTCCTGTCAGGCATAGACTGCATCTAGGATGTAGGCGGACATGTAAATCTCTGCATGCATACCTCCAGGTGATTGTCGAGCCTTTGCTACATGTTCCTTCAGTTGATGAGCCAATATGTTGGACCAATTACATGGCTTTCCTTCTCTAGCCAGTTGGTCCAGTGTGATCACCCAACTCTATGGGAAGGTTTCTGTGCTTGCTTGACCATACAGTCGACATGCAAATATGACCAAGTATTGGTACACCTTAATCAATATATTCATCTTATAGATATGGTTGGGTGTCAACCTGAAACGAGATGGCTCCTTTACCCAGTTATTCAGAATTTCTCTGGAGTTAACAATGTTGTTGGGTAAGCTGAATGGAGTCTTCATGATAGTCATAGGCTCTAACATTTGATACATCTCATCATAATCTCATGCCTAGAAGGTCACAAGCTTCGTCCCACATACAATGCTCAAGGTCATCATCTCGAGATCAGTGTGAGAGATGATCCAGTGTATCATGTCCGTGCATGGGAACACGGGGTATCTGCATGAAATTCGGTATAAGACGGACTTGTGAATGTTCATGTATAACTGACTGTTTTCGAGGTCTTCCTCAAAAATGGCTGCAAATGTTTCATTGACCTCTTGTCACTTCAATTTGATGTCCCTGTCTAGATACAACTTTGTATCTCATAGATGGGTAGACTAGAGGACATTCGCTCAACTACTGCTCCAACTACATTTCCATCAGTGTCCTATGATCCCTCTCTCTGGGAAGCCATTGATCCTATACTGCTAAGAGGGGGATGAACACTTGAAAGATCTAGAGATAGGCAACATGCATGGCAAGAAATCTGTCAATGAAAACCAAAGCAAATTCAGGGAATGACACAACACATACCTGAGGAATTGATAGGCAAGATTTCACAATTTCTTCTAGGAGGATGGATGAATCGCTGCCAGAACTTCGCAAAAAGTAGTATGGGTTGTCTGGGAGGTAAGACTGGCTACTTGATTTGCGAAATGTGCAATCCAGACTGGATGCTGGTTGTTGGGATTGCGCAATGCACAATTCCAGCTGGGAGTGACTGCAGGCTCAGGGACTGCATTGCGCAATTTTCTGGGCCAGCAGTCACTGTCCCTCGGAAATGTGAAAAATAGTCCTGGAGGACAGTGCTAGGCAAAAATGCGCATTTCTGGAGAGGAAAACAGAGCCTTCCTTCCCCAGATTGTGCAATGCTATCTGAGTGAAGGTAGAGTCCGGGCCATGGTTGACCCAACTCGCTGACAAGAAACTGAAAGAAAATATGACAGTGAATGCATGGTGACACTAAGTGAAAGTAGAAGTGATTGACAGTGCATGCAAACATGAATGAAAGATTCAGTGAATAGATTAACATCCATGTGAGTGAATCGAGTCGTCGAATCACCAATCGTTCGTGAAAAAAAATCTCATGCATGCGACAGTAATGAGATAGCAACGAAAACTGAAACGAAGCTAGGACAAGCTAGTATACATGTAAACAACAACAAGCATTCAAATATATCAAGCAAACAACACTCGCACAAGAGAATACATTAAAAGCGACAGAAATGCTGAAAAAGACAAGTTGAGGCCACTTACCGGTGAATAGCTGAGCTGGATGTGTTGAAGAGTCCTGGATGTGCTATGGGATGTCATAGTTTCAAGATTGATGTGAAAGAATGAGATTTGATGCGTCGAATAAATAAGTTTTGAGCTCATGACGCGCATGCCACAAATCTAGGAAAAAGCAACACTTGGAGGGAATTTTCTAAATGAACTTTGCATGTAACCTCCGATTGCTAAAAGTAGCTCCCTGAATCATGGGATGCCTTTTGCATGTTTCCTTTTTCTATTCCAAGAAAAAGTAAGCCATGCATGCAAGTCAAGTTTCCTTGGTCCCAGGTGGAACTTGTCAACCAGACTACTCATGCATGAAGCTGCTCAACTATTGGAGAAAAATGTGCATGTCTAGCTAGAAGTTTGGTTGGATTCTCAAGAGATTTGCACAATTTCTGGGTAGAGAAACTAACTACTGCCCATATTTGCGCAAATTCTGGGCTGAGAAGCCTTACTGGGGAAAATTGTGCAATTTTCACTGGGAGTGTTGACTGATAGAATTGTGCAATTCTAGAGCCCAACAGGTTGCCAGACATGATTGTGCAATTTCTGGAGGGAAGGATGGTTTCCCTCCAGAAATGCACAATTTCTTTGGGGAGCTTCTCAGCTAGTAGCTGGACCAAGTCTGGGTGATCAGCTTGTGAGGGGAATGCATCAAGCTGTGATCGACAAACTGCCTTTGTGCAAAAAAAACATTGAAGCTTGTGTACTTGAAGAAGCAAGACAAGGTGCTATGAAAGGTTGGTAGGGAGGCTCCAAAACAAAGCTAAGGCAAACTTTTGGAGGGTGGTTGTATCCACTAAAACACTTGGCGATGCACTGGTAGAACTCCATCTCATTGAATGGACCTTGTTCGTGAAAAGCAAGTCTAACACCTCCGAAAGTATTGTTCAGTTCTCAGCTTATCTTGATTTCACACTAGCTTGATTGTAAGATGTGGCATCTGCCAAAATCTTGGTCAATTGACACACATTCCAAGCCAAGGCAACACAGTTGTTTCAATTGGGGTTGAGGGGTATATAGGTGCACAAGCAGCATAGTCTTCAGGGTCTTAGTTTCATCTCTGGTGTTGCTTCGCTGCCAGCACCTAGATAGTACCCCGACGGAGTCACATAGGAACACAAGCATGGATCTGCTACCAGCGAGCCTGGTCAATACCCCAACAGAGTTACTTGCATCACCTCTCTACGCAAGAAGCCTTTCTCTTCTTTTTTCTTATTCATTTTTCATTTTTAATTTTTTGACTTTTCATTTTTTCATTTTCCATTTTTTCAACTGTGCATAACACTAATTCATTTTAGAGGTGGAAGAGGGATCCCGACTTATTGATAGCAGAATAGGTTGTTCTAGCAGAGAAGTAGTTTATTGTATCTCTGACGTGCCTGTTAAGGTTTTCCTCCTCACCTTACTCTACTTGACCGAGCTGACAAGGGTTAACCCAAAAACAAACGACTAGAGAAGGTGACACTAATTAGCACGCAAGTGTTGTATTTTAACCAAGGTTCACTTCGAAGAGTATGTATTTTCCTTCGACGTATCATGGACTAAAAGTAAAAAGTTCTTCATGCAGAGGCAAGATGATAGATAACCAAGTAGTGATAGTTGTACAAGCCTGTTACATATACATTTGGGCACATCACTCCCATCATCTAGATCAGTGTTTTAGGGCTCATCAAACCCTAATTTTAGTTTCTTCATGCCCTAAACAAGTCACCCCTTTGAATGCCTCCTTCCTAGACAGTTTCATGACTTGAAGACATCCAAAAATAGCCTCTAGAGGGACCAGCGTAGGTAAGCCCTTGTAAAGGTGCGCTGCAGAGCAATTTAGTCCACTGCCAGGGTGCTCTGCAAAGCACTTAGGCTTCCTTTCACCTGCACTAGGCAAGATTGAGTGAAATTCACATAGGGTTTGGGGAATATTCTTATCTTTTGGAGTCATCTAGAAGGTTCCCTCACTTATCAACTCCTATGAGCTCAAAAATGGATGAGGAATGAGTTAAGGTGCATCCTATCCTCTCATCCCTTCCTCCATGGAACTAATTCTAAGTATGGAAGGCCATTCAATGCCACCATTTATGAAAAAACCTCCTTCATCTTCCTATAAATTGACCACTCATCTACGTGATCAGGGGCTCAATTATGTTGAATTGTAAGGAGATAATTTTGCTATGAGAATTGGCTTTGAAGCAAGTATTGTAATGCTACAAGTTTGTCATGCTTTTGATGTGATGTGGATGGGATCCAAGCTGGAGGAATGGCTTTGAATCAAACACCAATGGTTGTAATTCCTTCTTCTATTTAATAAAGTGTTTGAATCTTTCTCCCATATGTTTGTATTGTTTCATAATGCTTATATGTGTGAATTGTATCTGATTCCTTTCACTTATATTCAATATATCGTGTGCTTTGATTGATTCTTTGTTTTCTATTGTGTTTACAGGTACTTCTCAAGCATATTAAGTATGAGAAGGAGTGACAGGATTGATACAAGGGAGATGAGAGGAAAGCAGAAATACAAGTAGGTCTTCTCATCTTCTCATCTTATCTATTGCTTATAGGAAAAGACTAAAACACTTTAAATTGTTGTTCTAGATACAACTACTTATCTAGGGAATTAGTATTTATCCGTAGATGCCAAATTATCCAAAACAAAGCCCTCTTGTACTTCACCCAGCTCGTTTCAAGAGTCATACATCGTTTCATGCGAAACTAACCTACGAACAAAACAAGCGAACTAACAAACAACAAAGCAAAGCAAGAGAAGAAGGGAACGAAAGTAAAGCGAGTAAGCAAACAAGCAAGAAAACAAACAAATAAAAAAAGCGGGTAAGAAAACAAGCAAGCAAGCAAACTGACTGAAAGCAAACATTACTCCTACTCCTACACTAATGGTGCATGGCCCTGATAACGTGAAGTGATATTTCCAATGCAGCCACCGGCGCATTGGTTGACCCATGTTGGTGAAGGCTTGGTCTGCGAGCAACCCAGTTGTGCGAACCAGCAAGCAAGAAAGATATAACAATGAAGACAACCACACTTCATGTTTCAAAGTGCCCACAGGACATAAGTGAGTGCAAGTGCATGACGAGCAGTCCGTGGACTTATCATAGTGCTGTGTGACATTGTGTGCAACTTTGAAGCATAAGCACACTCTTGACTGTGACATGCAAGAAAACGAAAGAAACAAAGATAACTTGCGTTGTGCACGTGTGCTTGCAATGTAAGATTCCTCCAATGCATGAGCGATGGGATCGTGCAATTCGAGTGGAGGAAGTATGATCTGTGTGTGAGATTGATCTTCAATGCATACAAATGAGTGATGAGGAACCTTGGGTGATTGAAAAATTTCATGATTAGAAGTGAGACCAACCCCAAGAGAGTGAGGACCTAACATAAACATCAGCTCGGGCTGAAGTGTCTTGATAGTCTTGGGTGTTTCAACTTCATTATCAAATAGATCATCATAAACCATGGCTTCAAAATATCAATTGCGATAGAGTCATGATCATAATCAAATATGGGAGTAAATGGATCACAACCGCCACGATTAGAAAATTCAAAGATTTCATCGGCATCCTCATCATCAGATGAATCAAATAGAGGGGTAGATGAAAAGTGAATAAACTCATCCTCTGTGTTTCCAGAAAAGGCAGATGAAAGATCAAGTGCATTTTCAATGAATAACTTATCCTCTCCATTGTCGAATGATGGACCAACATTCGGTGAGTCCTGCGAGTGATCAACAATGGGTGCATCCATGGATGAAGACACACATGCAAAATCATGGATGGCAGGTTCACCAAATATGTTAGGAAAGAATGGAGGGGGCTTAGGTAGAAGGGAGTCATCCTTCACCGAGTGTTGGTGTTCAAGCTCCCACTCATACTCTTCATGAATGACAACGCATGTTGGTTGCGTAACACCAATTTCGTCAATGGCTTGTTCGTTCCTTGTTCATAACAAGTGAAGAGTTCATAATGGAAGAACACAAGACAACATCATCCGAAGGAACAACCGAGTGTGAAGACAAAGGTTGTGGAACAGAATGCATATGAAAACTCGATGGACTCACTACCAACACTACATGAAAATCAAGTGAAGTGATGTTGGGAGGATGTGAAAGATGAACATGTGTGTGAGCATGCTCCTCAATGTCACTCAGCAGTGGTGGAGCTGTTGAATGAGGGGATGGTGGACAGTCATTTGTGACAGTGACCGCATCCAGCTGAGATTGCGCAGCTCCATCAGTGAAGAGTGTTGTGCGAGGCTTGATTACAAACTTATTCTTGGGACGAGCAGATTTCTTAAGGCAATACTCAAATCGGTCCCAAAGATAGGAAAACATCTGGCTCCTCGGAGCTTGAAACTGCAAGTCACGGAAGCACTGCCAAAAATCCATGATTGATTCATGTGGAGCCTTTCGTTGCTGTAACAGTTTTTGGTCAAGATGGTCTGGATCAAAATGATAGAAAGTTTCTTCAATGAGATCATAGAAGTGCTCAAGTGAGTGAATGTTGTCAACAGGTAGGCTGCACATCCATCGAAGTGGAGATCCACGAAGTGTGTATGCAAGCAGAAAACTGGTCTGTTCATCAGAACACCCATCTTCCTCATGAAGGATGGAAAGAAAGTCATGTAAGTACTTAGGCCAAGCCACTTCGCCTTCAACATCATATGTGTAAGTGGACAAGTGATCGAAGAACTCCCTCGTGATGGTGACATATTCATGATTCGAAAAACATCGCGGAGGGAGAAGAGTGCAAGAATCCATGACAGATATGCAAAGGTTCAAAACTGGATGAGAGGACACAACTTGTCATCTAGCCCTCCTTCTAGCACCAGAAATGTTAACGGTGCTAGACCCGCCAACATGTCAGGGGATCTCCCCAGTAAGAAGTCCCAATTAGACCTTAGACTGTTTGG
The DNA here is from genome assembly GCA_031772625.1 of Pinus tabuliformis. Classification (NCBI taxonomy): domain Eukaryota; kingdom Viridiplantae; phylum Streptophyta; class Pinopsida; order Pinales; family Pinaceae; genus Pinus; species Pinus tabuliformis. Next base: position 1,584,768,432 of record CM062816.1, read on the forward strand.
CGTAGGAGTCCCAGCAGTGGGTCGTATAGAAATGCCTTGACCACGATTTCGCACATAGGCAAGTAAGATAACTCTGTTGGTATCAAGGGTGTGACCGCTGCAGTGAGTCAAGGAAGGTGCATGAGAGGTTCTAACACATGTGGGTTGAGATGAGTGCGCCCCTTGGCAACCTATAATAGTACTCAGATGGGAAGGGAACACACAAGTGAAGATGCATCACAAGCTGGAAAGCAAGTTAGATGGAAATCCAAAGTGATGGTTAAACCAATCAACACATTTCAAGAAGATTCATACATACTCATACATAATAGTCCATACATGCATGCGTAAGAGAGCAAATACATATGCCATTTAGAGTAAACAAGATAGATGGAATACAATACAACATATGCATGAAACGTGTTGGCTCTTATTATATAAAGAAGTGTAAGTTCTGGTCATACAATACATCCATGTCCAACCACTAACCCCAATAGTGGAACGTTACAGCCACATCTACCTACTCCTCTAAAGACATGTACTAGCTTTGTGCAGTGGAGAAGCCAAGGTGCGTTACAATATTGTCCAAGCTCTCTCCAAGATAGTCTTATCGGAAGCTTGGCTGACCAAATTCCTATACAATGAGTTATGACAAACTATTTATAGCAAAGGGTGGGGTGACCCTTGACATTCCCCTTTGTGACAGTTCAACTACCCTCATGACTCTTCACCTTCTCTATGACTGTTACATTGAACTATTGACACTTGACTTACACTTGACATGACGTTACATTACAATGCACATGTACCCATGTGAGACAACTAGCTTGAGCAAGCCAAACTAGACATCACTCTGACTTAGACAACCATGGAAGTCCAACTCCTCAATGTCTTCATGCTGATCGACAGTAACATATTGATACCAGGATTGGTAGTCCTTGTTGGTGTCTATGTGCTCCACTGTGACATCTATCTAAAACCTGACTCTTGCCTCCATAGCATCCGGGTACATTGCTCGGGCTCCTCTGTCCAACTCGTCTGAAATCATGCACATCAATGTCTTCAATGTGGCCGGACCAACAACAAACTTATGCATGATGTCTGCACTGATGGGCAAGTCTGGGCTGGTGGAAATGTGCATCAACTCGTTAAAGTACGAGTCAAGCTCTAGTCGTACTTGTCTCTTTGTCTTCGCCTGGGTGAGAGTCCCGATTGATGGGATCGCATGTGTGCACACCACAACATCCAAACTCTTGAATACTCGAGCATGAGAAGCCTGTATGCTAGTGATGAGCTGTGGGAGCTCTTAATAGTTCCAGATCTAACTCCAGATACATGCTTTCATCTCAACCACATTGACCTTCATCATCTTACGCAAGTGAAGTGGGGCTCCCTTGTGTTTCATCCTCCATCTTTGCATGTCATCAACAACAGCATGCAAGTTCATCAATATATGTGCTCTTCTAGCACATCACTGCTGCCATCCATTGAGATAGATGACTGCCTTATGCACGGTACCAAACATGGAGTACAATGCTCGCATAAATGTGTCAAGAGACAGTACTTCGTCTAGTATTGCCTTCTTCAATTCAGCTTGGGTAGACATTTTCACCAAGTCTCCTCCTTGCTTGGTCATTTGCAGTTCCTTCACCATTCGCTCATTCTCGGCTATCAAAAAGTGAACACTTGAGCTAGCGTCTTCGTCATACACTCTGGTTGCATCGACCAAGGCTGTTGGATGTTTGCACACATCAGTCACAATCACTCGTTCCTCAATTCACGCAGGAGATGTATGATCCTTCGGAGTTGACACTCTGTGAGACTGCACAACTCTATGTTGGGATTCGTTAAACGAGTTGTTGTGCATCTCTCATTCTCGTTGATCACCAAGGATCTCAGCACCTCCTTGGTCACTCGAGACTTGTTCATCATCTGGATGCATGGAAGTGAGTGAGTCAACCTCTTTGTGGTGAGGCATGAGGTCAGTGTCCTATTCCAACTCCTACCGCTCCATGTCTACATCCAACTGTTGAAGTGCTTGTTCTATCTCATGAGCGAAGTCTTGCTCCTGTGATGGTTCACCCTGTTCTCCTGATGCCACATGTTCTAATGAATCAACTACTTGTATGGGTGCTGCTTCATCTGTTTTCACATGTTGTGCCCTATGTTGTATCTACTATTGCTGCGCTTCCCTCTCTTGTTTGTGCAGCTCTTGTTCCTTTCAGAGTTTCTCCCTCAACTCATGCAACTCCTTCTATGCTTCTTCCATTATTTTCTTATCCCTCTGCCTTCATGCAATTCACTTGTCGCGTTGGTGCCTCTTTGCCTCTATAGCCATAGCTTCTTTCTCTACAAGTGGATATGCTCGAAACTTGCAGCTTTTCTCCTCCTCCATTCGATCAACAATCTTCCTCTTACCTTTTTTACGCACTGATATGCTTGCCACTGCTACTATTGCAGCTGTTGGTGCTCTCCATGATGCTGCTTCATGTTTCCTCACTAACCAATCCATAGCGAAGCCAACCAGTTCATTGGGTTTGGAGGAACTGTAGCAATACCTCTAGGAGTCCTCCTCGGCCCAATGAAATGCCCCGTGGATCCAGTTGAACTGAACTCTTGTGTAGTGATCTTTCACAATGCAATGTGGGTCATATGGATTGCAGCTTCGAAGGTCGAATAGGTACTTCTTCATCTGTTCTGCTTCTACATCCACTTGCTTGATACTTTAAATATCATATAACCCAATCCGCAATGGAAGAGCGAGCCAAGGCACCTTCTTCTTCCGGTGCAGTCTAGTTGTCAATCCTGCCAAGATGTGATATGCTACTTCCTTCATGACAAGTACATCCAAGGCAAACTTTGGTAGAACATGCGGAGGCTTCTCCACACTGAACATTCAAATTAAAGTGTCGGATGGTGAGGCATACCAATCTGCAATGCCTATCAATGCCTCCATCACTTCCTTTGACATGCAGGGTGGATCCTGTTCGAATATAATCTTGTATACTAGGGTGACAAAATGATCAGATAGCCGTGTGATTACTCGTCTGAAGTTGCATTCAGACAACAACTTGAAATATGTGTTCACAACAGTCTTCGCCAGTGACCATGCCCACTCCAAAACCGAGAACTCCTATTGGGCACAGACTGCGTCTAGGATGCAAGCAGACATGTAAATCTCTGCATGCATACCTTCAAGTGATTTTCAAGCCTTTTTACCTATTACTTCAGCTGATGAGCCAATGTGTCGGACCAATTACATGGTTTTCCTTCTCTAGCCAGTTGGTCTAGTGCGATCACTCAACTCTGTGGGAAGGTTTCTGTGCTTGCTTGGCCATACAATCAACATGAAAATATGACCAAGTATTGGTACGCCTTCCTCAATATCTTCATCTTATAGATCTGGTTGGGTGTCAACCTGAAACGAGCCAGCTCCTTTACCCAGTTCTTTAGAATGTCTCTAGAGTTAGCACTGCTGTTGGGTAAGCTAAATGGAGTCTTCATGACAGTCACAGGCTTTGACATCTAATACATCTCATCATAATCCCATGCCCAGAAGGTCACAATCTTTGTCCCACTGACACTGCTCAAGGTCATCGTCTCGGGATCAGTGTGAGAGCAATCCAATGTATCATGTCTACACATGGGAACGTGGGGTATTTGCATGCAATCCGATAAAAGCCAGACTTGTGAATGTTTAGGTACACCTGACAGTCTTTGAGGTCTTCCTCAAAAGTGCCTGCAAATGTTTCATTGACCTCTTGCCACTTCATTTTGATGTCCCTGTCAAGATACAACTTTGTATCTTCATAGATGGGTAGACTAGAGGACATTCAATCAACTGTTGCTCCAGCTGCATTTCCATCAGTGTCCTGTGATCCCGCTCTCTAGGAAGCCATTGATCGAGTACTTCTAAGAGGCAGATGAACAACTGAAAGATCTAGAGATAGGTAACATGCATGGCAAGAAATCTGTTAGCGAAAACCAAAGCAAATTTGACACAACCCATACCTGGGGAACTGATAGGCAAGATTGCGTAATTTTTTCTAAGAGGCTAGGTGAATGGCTGCCAGAACTACGCAAAAAAAAATTGGGTTGTTTGGGAGGCAAGACTAGCTGTTGGATTTGCTAAATGCGCAATCCAAATTTGTTGTTGGCTGCTAGGATTGCACAATGCGCAATTCCAGCTGGGAGTGACTACAGGCTCAGGGACTGCATTGTGCAATTTTTTGGGCCAGCAGTCACTATCCATCAGAAATGTACAAAACAGTCCTAGAGAACAATGTTGGGCAGAAATGCGCATTTCTAGAGAGGAAGACAAAGACTTCCTTCCCCAGATTACGCAATGTTGTCTGAGTGAAGGAAGAGTCCAGGCCATGGTTGACCTGACTCACCGACGGGCAACTGAAAGAAAATATGACAGTGAATGCATGACGACACTAAGTGAAAGCAGAAGTGATTGACAGTGCATGCAAACATGAAAGAAAGATTCAGTGAACAGATCAACATGCATGTGAGTGAAGCGAGTCGCCGAATCGACGACCGTTCGTGAAAAACAATTTCATGCATGCGACAACAATGAGATAGCAACAAAAAATGAAACAAAGCTAGGACAAGCTAGTATACTTGTAAACAACAACAAGCGATTACACAAAAGGCAACAAAAATGCTGAAAAAGACAAGTTGAGGCCACTTACTTGTGAATAGCTGAGCCGGATGTGTCAAAGAGTCCTGGATGTGTTGTGGGATGTCAGAGCTCCAAGATTGATGTGAAAGAATGAGCTTTGATGCGTCAAATAAATAAGTTTTGAGCTCATGATGCACATACCACAAATCTAGGATAAAGCGACACTTGGAGGGAAGTTTCTAAATGAACTTTGCATGTAACCTCCGACCGCTAAAAATAGCTCCCTGAATCATGGGATTCCTTTTGCATGTTGCCTTTTTCTATTCTGGGAAAAAGCAAGCCATGCATGCAAGTCAAGTTTCCTTGGTCCTGGGTGGAGATGGTCAATCAAACTATTCATGCATGAAGTTGCTCAAGTGCTGGAGAAAAATACGCATTTCTAGCTAGGAGTTGGGCTGGCTGCCCAGGAGATTTGCGCAATTTATAGGCAGAGCAACTGACTGCTGCCCAGATTTGCACAAATTCTGGGTTGAGTAGCCTTGCTGGGGAAAATTGCACAATTTTCACTGGAAGTGTTAACTGGCAGAATTGCGCAATTCCAGAGCCCAGTAGGCTACCAGAAAGGATTGTGCAATTTCTGGAGGGAAGGCTGGTTTCCCTTCAAAAATGCGCAATTTCTTTGGGGAGCTCCTCAGCCTGCAGTTGGACCAAGTCCAGGTGATCAGCTTGTGAGGGGAATGCATCAAGTTGTGATCGACATGCTGCCTTTGGGCAAGCAAAACACTGAATCTTGTGTACTTGACGAAGCAAGATAAGGTGTTGTGAAAGGTTGGTAGGGAGGCTCCAAAACGAAGCTAAGGCAAACTTTTGGAGGGTGGTTGTAGTTGCTACAATAGTTTGTCATACTCCTGGTGTGCTCTTGGTTTCGTGCATAAGGTTTTAGTTTTTGTATCTTACAGGCTCGGTCGCATCCATAAGCCTTCTTCAATTTAGTTGGGAGGCCTATAACTGCACCCTTAAGCCTTTCTCCCAACAGTTGGGGCTTGGACTAGGAGAAACATTCTTTGCTCAGTTCATAACTTGCCAAAAAATTTTCAACAACATCATATGTTTATTCATGACCAAAATTCTTCCTTCAACAGTCAAGTGTCTTCATTTCAAATAATAATAGGTGTTAAAATCTCATGAAGATTTTCTCCCTCTGAATGAGAAGCCACTTTAGTTATCATCATTCAAAACATCAACCTATCTATCATAATATTGTCATGCATCAACAACATTGTCATGTCACAAAGTCAAACTATATCAGGTTCTAAAACATATATCATAGTCATAAGAAATCATCATAAAATGCTTCAATGTCACATATGAACATGTCATCAAATATTCATCAAAGATTAGTGTCATATAATTAGGGAAACTAACAAGTGTATCTTCAACCATTATTAAGTCAAGTCATCCATTTTTGTCACACTATCAAATTTACTAAGCTTATCAAAACCTAACCAAGGTCAACAAGAAGATCCTGAGCATAAATCTTATTGTTACACTTTTATCATCAAGGTTACCATGCTTATCACAAGCATTAATAATAGTATCAAGTCACAATATATCAAAATCAATGCATCTAGGAAATTCATCATGTCTAGAATGTAAGATACTTGCCAAATATCAAGTGCACCAATATATCACATGTACTAGAGATCAAACTTACTTTCATATGCATGCATGAGTCAAAAGGTGACATTCTTGACATACCTTAGGGGTTAACTTGCCATCCAATCTTGTAGCTAAAAAAATATACTACACATACCTTTTAGTATTCATACACCTTTGCAACTTGTAACACTTATTTATCATTGGCAGTTGTAGTACTTGCATATTGTAATTTTTGGATGCTACGTTGAAAACTTTCAAAAACTTTCCTTCTCCAACACTAGCTCTTCACTTCCTGCATTAGCCCTCTTTTCCTACAACTTAGATGATCCTCAAGAAGGATCTGCTTATCACATCTCATCTAGAGATTAAAAGTATTCACATATACTCAAATATTCATACTGGAAGTATAAGCAATAATCAAAACAATAAGTCTAATATCACAAATAAATAACATAAATCTAAAAGCTACTTATCTTTAATGAGAAGTGTTCATCTCCCTCTTGAGCCAAACTTCAATATATATTACTATTAATTATCCATGTAACAATGTTGTCTTCAATATTTCCAATAATTGTCATCAACAACCAAGCCTAATTAAGACTAGCCCATCTAGGGTTACACTGAATCTGTCACATGTGCTAGAACAAAAACTCAAGCCTTTATCATACTCTAGGGCTTCTTCCAAACCCTAAATTCAAGATAACCATAAAATCCTAATAACCAGATTTCCTAGGGTTTCCTTCAATCCCTAGTATTTTTTTTTAAACTTATTTAAAGCCTCTTCCATCTTCTCTTGCTTCCATCAATGTTGTCTTCATAAGAGTGATTTTTAATAACTTTTCTTCTTCCCAACTCTGATACCATGTTAATTTGTATTAGGGTGATATTGTTATTTGCTTTAGATAACATAAAGGAACAATAGAAGAAAAATATTCACACATAGAAACACCACGATTAGTCAGAGACCAGGGCAAAACCCCATAAGAGGGAAAATCCTTTCAAATTCTTCGTATTAGATTGTCATTGAATGTTTCAACAAAGAGAGAGTACAATAATCTAATTATTTATCCACAAGACTATCCAACAAAAATTCAACGATACAATATCTCAAAGATGAACACAACCATAATGTTGACCAGTATCATGATTCATAAGCCTGCGATTTACTGTCATTATATGTGGTCAACTGTCATGATTTGCGTTCAACTATAAAAATAAAATCCTAGTTTCCAACAACATGGAGAGAGTGTACATGCATGTGGTTGAAACCTTCCAACCACACTGAGAGATTGTATGCGAGTGCAGTTTCAACTAAGAATATCCTGTGGCAACCCTATGGTTGAGAACCAAAAACCCTAATCACGTGTGCGAGCTTCAGACCTTGTAATTTTGGACCAATGTGAATCAATTTCTGTGAACCAACCTTAGACATGTGCATGCCAAAGCAAAGAAGAAAGAATGATTGATGATATCCAAATGAGGGTCACTTGACTTATATTTATAATCATCCAAGGGTGCCCAATTTCTCTTTTGGGCTGACCTGTACTTTTGTGCACATGTGGGTTTTCATATTAAAATTATATTTTTCCTTAACCAAATTAAATTCTTCCAAGGGCTAGGAGGGGCCTTTCCTGATGAGGAATGTTTTCCAATGGAGGGAATTTGTACCTAACCTACCAAATTAATAGAAATCACTACAATCCTTCAAAATATACTCTACTCCATTATCTGACATCAAAACCTTAATCTTTTTCCCTGTCAAGTTCTCTATCTTAGCCCTGAACTCTTGGAACCTACTGAAGGCCTCATCCTTGGTCTTCGTGAAGTAGATCCATGTCATCCGAGAGAAATCATCAATGAATGTCACATAGTACAAGAAAATTCCAAAAGATGATATTGTCATTAGTCCACATACAGATGAATGCACTAGATCCAAGATCCCCTAGGAACTACTATCAATGCCTATAAAAGATCCCTTGGCATTCTTGCAAAGTGCACAACTCATGTAAACATGCTCATGCTCTACTTGGAGCTTTGGAATACTTCTAACCTTCATCCTTAATGTTGGCAAAGCCCCATAATGCAAGTGAGAAAATATCCAATGCCATAACTCACACAAACTGATATAGTCATGTACCAATGTTTGCACTGGACATCCCAATAATATATATAGTCCTCCCTCTCAAACACCAATCACTCATGTCGAGTGTATGCTTGAGCCCTTAGGCCATACAAGAACCTGACCATCTATAAATGCAACTCTGTAACATCTATCCTTTAACATTGAAATATAGAGCAAGTTCTTAAATCTGTTGATTTTTCCCTGTTCTATGTCGATACAATCACTTTAGCCCAATTATTTCCTTTATTTAGCAATCTTTCAACACAATTTAATCTTCCAATAATCAATAATAATTGTAGATAGAACAATAAATGCAAATAGACAATAGAAGACAATCAAGAGCAGTAATAAGAGACACCATAAATTTGTTCAAAGACCAGGGAAAAACCCACAACAAAGAAAACCCTTTCAAATTCTTCTTCTTATTAGATTGTAATAAAATGTTCAGCAAAGAGAGTACAATGTTCCAATTTAAACAATGTAAACTATCAAATGGGAAATGTACCAAGTATCCGCTATTTTGAGGTAGCAAAAAATCACTTGATTTTGAAAAGTGTTGACTCAAAATATGCCTTTTTTAGCATATTTTTGACACTTTAAATTTTTTTATGTATCAAGTATGAACATTTTGTTTAAATGTTAGTGATTTTCATTCTAATTTTGAAAAACGTTGATGTGGTGTCAACCCCTTTCTTTAGAGGGTTTTTATTTACACTTGGAATTTTCTAATGTATTAAGTGTGGATAAATTTTTTTAAATGTCGGTGATTTTCATGTGGATTTTGAAAAACATCAATAATTTTTTTTAAGGCATATTTTTTACACTTTAAATTTTCTTATGCCCTAAGTATACATAATTTTTTTTTTAAATGTTGATTATTTAACCATTTTTCAAACTGTCTTATTCCTATACATGTTTTTCGTCCCAAGATATTTGGTTTTTTATGGATTTTCAAATTTTTGTTTCTTTATTTTCCTTTGCAATGCTTTTTATAATGGGTTTTCAATTTTTTTTTGCAAAGTTTAAAAAAATAATAAAATTAATAGTTCAAGGTTAAGATTTTTTTTATTTTTATATTTATATATTGTTAATTAATATTCCAATACACATAAAATAATTGTCACTAAAAAATAATACTTTTAAAAATTGGACAAAAAATACACATGTTGCATATAGATATAATTAAAAAAATATGTATTTTATGACATTTTTGCCAAAAATGACATGTTAAATAAATAAAACAATTATGGAAAATTTGAATAAAAAAATTAGAAAAATAACAAATTTTATGAAATTTGTATAAAAAATGATGACATTTGAAAAATAAAAATTTCAAAAAAATTGATTGAGATAAAATTTTATGTACTAAAAAAAATAAAACATACAATTTAAAAAAAAACATTAAAAATTAGAAACATAAAAAAAATAAAAATAAAAATAAAATAAAACAATTAAGTTATAAAAAAAACCATTAAAAAAAAAAACAAACATTGAAAAAAATAAATTTAAAAAATAAAAAAAGCATTAAAAAATATTTAAAAAATAAAATATATATATATATATAAACAATATAAATTTAAAAAAAATTGCACCCTCGAACCCCTAGGCGGGCTCAAGCCAATTCTCGGAATCGGGTTCAACCAGCAGTCGATTCCAGGAATCGTCTTGAGCCCAACAATCGCCGCCCTGGCACCTAGGGTAGTCGCTACACATAGCTCCACTCGCCTAGGGTGGCGACCACTCGGGCCCCTAGGTGGGCTCAGGCTGATTCTCAAAATCGACTTGAGCCTACCCAAGGGCCTGAGCGGCCGCAAACCCACCCAGGGAGGCAGTGGCTTGGGCCCCTAGGCGAGCTCAAGCCAATTCTAAGAATCGGCTTGAGCCCACCCAAGGGCCCGAATGGCCACCACCCTAGGCATGCATGTCCATGCGCCCAAGGCGGCGGCCGCTTGGGCCCCTCGCTGGGCTCAAACTGATTCTCAAAATCAACTGCAGGCTCAACCCGATTCCAAGAATCAAGTTAGCCCGCCCAGGGCCCGAGGTACTACAATTTTTTTTATTTAAAAAAAATTATTACTGTTATTATTACTTTTAAATTTTATAGTTTTATGTTTTATTTATTTATTTTTTTGTTATTTTAATTGTTTTATTTCTTAAATTAAAAAATTAATGTTTTTTATTTTTTTCTTATTTATTAAATTTTTTTTTATAATTGTTTTTTTTTAAGTTGTCCAATGCTTTTATTTTTATTAATTTGAAATCTTTTTTATTAAGCTAATTTTTGTTTATTGATTTTTTTTAAATGTGTTTTTTAATGTATGATTTATTTATTTATTTATGCTAATGTTTATTTTTATTTTTTTGTTTTTTGATTTTTTTTAATTGATAAAAAATTATTAATTTTTTTTTTACTCATATTTTCTTTAATTATGTTTTTTGAAAATATATTTTTTATATGATTATTTTTTTAATATATTTTTTTCCATATATGTAAAATTGTTTTTTGTTTTACATTTTTACGTTTGATTTCCTTTTTTGTCTTTTCATATATTTTTAAATATTTGATTTTTTTTTTGTAATTTTATGTTTTTTTTTTCTAATATATATTTTAATTTACTTTTATTATTTTTTTGAACCTTCGTTTTTTTTTTTTTTTTTTTTTTTTCATTGTTTTAATTTTTGTGTTTTTTTTTTTAAATTTTTGTTTTCATTTTTATTTTGAAATTTTAAGGTTTTTAGGGATCATGATATTTGATCTTTTACATCATTATTTCAAAATGTTAAAAATTTATCCTGGAAAAAAAAAACGTTATTTCAACATCAACACTTTTTATTTTCAGGGTGTGTTTTGCACAAAAAATTGGTTTTCACTGTCATTTTTGAAAAATGCTAAAAATTAACAACAACAAAAAAAGAGTTATTCCCACATCAACACTTTTCGTTTTTGTGCTTTTTTTTGGGTTTTTTTTTACTAGAGTTCTCGTTTTGAGTTTACAGTTCTCGTTTCAAAGTTTACATTGTTTTCACCAATCAAGAGTCAAATTCAATCCCAAAGCCAACCAAACAATATTTAATAGATGATCCTTGTAGACAAATCTAATCGAAGTCAAAATCTTCGAAGTCTATGGTCAACGATCAACAGAAATTAGGTCAAGATCACATCTGCATGAACCCATTGGCAATGAGTGTGGCTTAAGCTCTCTAGTTGCAAGGAGTACCCTATCAAGCAAGCAACTACAACTAAGATTTCCATGAACCAACCCTATGGCTCTAGTACAAAAAAAAAATCGCACATGTGAGCTTAGAACCCTGTAATTTCGAACCTTGTACAAACCAATTTCGTGAACCAATCTTAGACCTATATGAACCAATACAAAGAAGAGAGAGAAGAAGATGCTTGATGATGATGTCCAAATGAGGTTGACTTGACTTGTATTTATATGCTTCCAAGGGTGCCCAATTTCTCTTTAAATTTGACTTGTACTTTTGTGCACATGTGGGTTTCCTCCTTAACAATACATTTTTGCTTAACAAAAATAAATTCTTCCAAGGGCTAGGAGGGGTCTTTATTAATGAGGAAGATTTTCCAAAGGAGGGAATTTGTCCCTGAGCTGCCAAATTAACACTCTCTCTTAGATAGGGAGAAATTTCTAGTTGCAACATATGACCCATCTCAAATATTTCATCATCATCAAATCAAATGTTGTCACTGCTCATCTATGCTAGTCTTGGCTCATCTTTACTCATCTCTTCTTAACACTCTCGAATCTAAAAGAAGAATAATTTGACATCATAGGGGAGCTAAAGCTACCACCCTCTATATAATGAATTGTCACATGAGAGTTCCAACTCAATCCACATCATAGGGGAACCCATCTCAACCCATTATGAATAGGCGAGATTGACTTACCACAAGGGCAAGGATCACACTCTATCCTATTGACCTGGGACAATACGCGAGATCTACTCAAGGATCACACTTTTTCCTATCATCTAATAACAATATGTGAGATCTACTTTAGGATCACACTATGTCTTATTGTCTGTTGATCCTCCATTGAGACCCTTAAGATTCAAGTGGTAGAACATTTGCATCCAAGACTTGAGCGAGATCAACTTACCTCATGGATAAGGATACACACCCTATCTCAAGTCACCTTAACCCATTAACCATATGGGGAGGTCTAATTCCAACAAGCTTGACTTGTGGGTAGGATGCCAACTTTGGTATACTCTGTCAAAGCGACAATAGGAGAGATCAACTTACCACAGGGGTAAGGATACACACCTTATCCTATTGTCCAGAGATCCCTCAATGCCAGGAACCCTTACTACTACATTCCCACCCTGCCATCTCAACAGGGAGGAAGAGCACACTCAATGTTCTCAATCAGCCAGGACCCTTACCTAGGAGGGTCACACCCATCAATCCAAGCTGCTCTCTGAAGACCAAGAACTTCCCTTTCAGTAAAGCCTTGGTGATCATATATGCTATTTTTTCCTCAATCGAAATGTGATAGAGTTTCACGACTCCTCTTTGCACCATGTCTCAAATGTAATGATACTTGAACTCAGTATGACTAGACTTGTCATGAAAGACAAGATTCTCTGCCAATTGGATCCCACTCTTGTTGTTGCAATATATGATTGTTGTATCTAGAGCCTACTCAAATATCTCTCCAAAGAGATTTCTCAACCAAAATTCTATAGAAATTCTGCAAATTCTCTACAAATCTCACTTCGATACCACGTAGAAAATCTGCTATAGGTTAACCTAATAATGCAATATAAATCAAAGAAAAATACTATAACGAACTTCTACTATCAATTTACAGAAGCTTAAAGATCGAGTTGAACAATATAACCAGAAGAAGTTGAATCAATGCACAATACACATGAAAATACTTTGGGGAAAGCCTCAGCTAAAAACCCACTATATGTATTATCATACAAGGTGGAAATACATAGGAATTATACAAAGTCTTAGCTCTCACAACTAGCTAGCTCTCAGTACAATCCTCACAAATGCTCATAGGCAATCTTGGCTACTCTCTAACCTTCCTCTCTTCCCTCCAAGCTCCTATTTCCTTGCACAGTTCCTTTGGGATGATCTCCTTCAACCAAGTGGAAAAACTCAATTTACCAAGTGGATGATCTCCTAATCTCACACACTATCAGAACTATGCAATCCTCAAGGAATTGATTCCTTCTACATGCACGAGTTTTCTTTATAAGAAAACACATGCAATTGATAGTACACTGTCCTTGACTTTAATCTCAACTGGGTCTTTCTCAGAATATACATGCATGAGTTTCTGAAGAGGAAATATTCAGTTAACTGGAGTACATTAGTTGAGTGCATGCATGCATCAACTGATTGTTAACTCTCTATTAGTTTCTCAAACAATTTGGAACTAATTTAACTAGACTTAACTCAGTAAACTGAGTTAACTACCTACAACTCAAATATAACTCAATCTTATCTCCTTAATTTAAGGGATATTGCATGACTTTAGAAAGACTTCTAACTTGAATTTATCCAACTAATTAAGTCAAAATAACTTAATTAATTATTTCCAAGTAGCTGTTAAGACTAAATTCAATTTTAATTCACAATTTAATTCAAGGACAAATTAAATTGGAATATTCTTGTTGCCACATTTCAACAAATTCCTTGCAGTTAGCCATGCTAGCAACAATGTATTCTACCTCAGTCGTGCTTAAAGCTACGAAATTTTGTTTCCTACTCATCCAAGATATCATCGCATATCCCAAGCTAAAACAAACACCTTGTTGTGCTCTTCCTGTCAATAACATTTTCAGCCCAATCACCATGAATTCATACATCACCGACATAATATCTCAGACCAGGGTAATCGTCCCATGCAAATATCTCACCATGTGTTTGGCAGCAAGCTGTTAGAAAATTATATATATATTATGGAGCAATGGAACACATAAAATATTGTAGAAATATAAACATAGAAAGCGCATAAAACAAGAGAGACACAGATATACGTGGTTCACCCAGTTTGGGCTACGTCCACCCCGAACAGCCAGTCCTTCCTTTCTATTATCCAGCAAAATGAAGAGACACAACCTACAGCAGATCTGTTGTAATATCCTCTGTTTTCTCTCACAGTCTCACCTCTCTATTTCTCGCTCACTGAATACACATCTATCACACAGCCTCAAATACAATACCCTCATACAAAGAGAGGGGTTGCCTTCTAGGGCAAAAAACCCTAAACTAAACATAAGTTCTACCGTCAAATCATCCACCTAATGAATGGCCCAGATTGACTAGAAATTACTATACTTTTACAAGGCAATTTTACCACTGTTTTTAGCTTTGGTGGCACTGCCCCCGAAACCCCCCGCCGGGGGGGGGTCCCAAAGGTCGCAGTCACCCCCCCTGGACCCCCCCTGCAGCGAATATTTTACGGGCGGCGTTTCCGCCCCCATTTCGAACTGGGGTCCTATGTGGCGATACCTTTGAATATAGAAGATAATCAGGCTCCACACCCAACACAAGCCAATGTGCATGAAGGGGCTTAGTCAGGAATTGTTAATTTTATATAACAATGGTATGTTCTATGCTTGCAGCAATTACTTCAATGTACTTTTATTAGCCCAATGTCAATTACACTTTAATTTCTAATAACAATCACATAAATCATTAAATCACATTAACAGTAACTATAGATATAAGGTAAAAAATAAATGTAGAATACTAGTCAAGACAAGAAAACACCAATATTTGGCTCAATCTAGGGGAAAACCCCAAGATGGGGAAAACCCTTAATCAACTGTTATTATCAAATATCAAATGTTCAGCATAGAGAGAATGTCCAATAGAGTACAATGATGAAAGTCAAAGTCAATATGACTTGAATTTTGCAAATTACCCAAACCAATGTAAATCTTATCAGCTTGATGAAGGACTGCAATACTGAAAAGTCAACAATGGTAAACTTTCCTTAACCAATCAGTAGCTAATGGTCAAAACACCTCCTTTTGAGCTCGATCAAAGTCAGTAAAACTCAGCCTTCAATGTAGATTAAAGTCAGCGCAAAAAATTCCTCTAAATTCCAGTCAAACTTGGTCCAAAGAGAGAGAAATCATGTTGTAATTTTTTGCGGTCAAAACAATAGTCAACCCTGAAGTCAATGATGATCAAAGTGACCAAATTTCCTTTATTTCTATGCCAAATGACTCGACCTTCCAAGATTGAAATTTTTCTAGTCAAAGTGAGTCAAACCAAGGAGAGAAATCGGTCAAACAAAGTCAAATTATCCTGTTGCAGAAAGTCAACACAAAAATGTCAAAGATGCCTCCAAACCCTCGCACGTGTGAAGAAGAGTAGGTTGCCTCAGATCTGTATGAACCAATCAATGAAGAAGAGAGAAGAAATTATATGTGTTTTTGATGTGCCAAATGAGGTTAAAGGTCTCCTTTATTTATATGTGATGGAGGGGGGTCAATTTGTCTAATTGACCCCAAGTCGACCTTGACGAAATGTGCAGTTGTGGGCTTGATATCAAAAACATATTTATTCTTGTCCAAATTCAGTGATTCCAAGGTTAATTTTGGTCCTCTCGAAAATAGGAATTTTGTCCAAACATTATCTTAGGTTAATGACCTACCCAAAATGGAATTTGGCCCTAGTTGCATACTTTAACATGAATTGAATCAAAGCGTTCACTTCAAAGTATATATTCGGATGAGTGTTCACAAGAAACATCAATGCCCCAATAAATTGACGATACTTAGAAGGATTCACCAAATAAGGTCCAACAACATCTATGCATAACTTCTTGAAATCCATCTCCATCAGTGTGGCCAAGGATTTGCATTCAATCATTCCAAATATTTCCAATAGCTTCACAACATATTTTCCTTGAGAAAGGAAAATCTCTCTGACTCTCTGCCACACCTCTATTCCCAAAAAGTAATGCATCATACCAAGATCCTTCATTTCGAATTTGGATGTCAACTCCCTCTTACACTCGAGCATCAAGACTCACTACCTGTCAAGAATATGTCGTCAACATATAAAACCAAAATCAAAGGCACACCTTGGACCACTTTGAAGTAGAGGTTCAGATCGACACTACTTGTGAATCCAAGCTTCACCTGGTAACTATCAATACAGACATATCGAGCTCAAGGAGCTTGCTTCAAACCAAATAATGCTTTCTTCAACCTGCAAACATGAGTCTTCTTGTCCTTCACTTCAAAACCCTGAGTTTTCTCAACATATACTTCTTCCTGTAGTATGCCGTGAAGAAATGTTTTTGTTTTATGTCCATCTGAAGTAGTGTCCATCCTTGACTAGTAACAAGGGAAACAATTGATCTAATAGGTCTCAACACAACATCCCTTAGGTCTCAACACAACATCCCATACATCATTCTTCATAATTGATTCATATTCTTCAGCCATGGCATCCTTCCAAACTTGTTCTTTCACAACTTCTTGAAAAGTGGGAGATTCAACCTATATCATAGTCCTCATAGCTACAACATATCCCTAATATCGACATAGATTATTACTTTCTCTAAAGGTCCTTTTGGAAATAACATATATCTCATCATCTTGTAAAGTATCACAAATACATAATGGTCTCTTCTTGGCAGGGGGATCACTTGGAGCAGGATCCAAGGGGTCCATAGGCTCCATGGGATCATCAACTATGTCCTTCTTAGATTTCAGCATAAAAGGACCTTCTAGTATGTCATCATCACCTTTCTTCTCAGCAAAAGGAGGCAGAGGAAGGTCCCTTTCTTTTCCAAGGGAATAATCTTCATCGAAAGTTACATCCCTGCTAAAATCGATCTTCCGTTGACTCGGGATATATATTCTAAATGCTTTAGAATTTCAAAATATGTAACAAATGTACCTTTCTTTCTAGTGGCTTCCAGCTTGTTCCTCTTGTCCTTTGACACATGGAAATACACGGGGAAAACAAATATCAAGAGATGACCAATGTCGGGCTTCACATTGTGAATAATTCTTCGGGAGTCTTGTTGTCTAATGCTTGATGAGGAACCTATTTTTGAACATATACCATTGTATTTGTAACTTCTGTTGAGAAATTAAGGGCGATCTTAATTATTCAATTTCTTTATATTCTGCTTCTTATATATTATTATCTTCAAACAGTTATCAAAACAAGAAGATCAAGATACACATGCACACAAGATATTGGCACCGAGCCAAGAAAAAACCTCTCCTAACCTTGAGAGGAAAAACCCTTTGAACTCTTTCTTATAGAATATTTATTGAGAAGTTACATGACATAATATAGACTTCAACATAAAGATGACAAACCTACCGAAATGTACCCAATCACTGAATCTTCTTCTGCAACTTCGCACTGTATAGCAAGTCTACACCAACGTGATGACAATCAACAAAATGATGTCGAGAACAACTCCTCTTAGCTTCTTTGCACCTTTGATTTCCAAGTATATTAGTCACACAAGAGATAGCTCCTTGACATGATCTTGATCCACTGTATTAAATGTCAAAACAATGATTGTTCAAGAATAGCGAGATCATGACAGTCTCCTTCAGATTTTGGGCACACGTGCGAGAAGAATTTAGGCTGTTCTAGCCCTTTCACCACTTTGATATCTTGGATAATGGATCCTTTCTTCAGATTGTAGCTTGATCGAACTTGTAACTCAATCAATGAACACTATGCATGGATTCCCTAGCTCAGATCTGACCTCCGCACGTGTGAACAAACTTGAAGATATTCTCGAATGAGGGAACAAACTTCCTCACTACCTGCAGTTGCCACTTCTTTCTCTCTTTCTCTTCGTCCTTGATGTGAGAATGAGAGTGAGTGAGTTGTGTTTCAAGGGAGTGCCATCGCTGCCTATTTATAGGCTCACTCATCCATCCATAAGCCGACTTGGTCCCTTCCATTAAGCCGACATCATGGAGTGCTACAAATGAATTTTCTTTTCTTTGATTTCGGTGGGTACATTTCGATGGTTTTAATTTGATGATATGGAAGGACTCTTTGACAAATATTGACTTTACAAGTCTAACAACTCATGGTTGTTCTTAGAATTATAAATAAACATATCTTGAGCATGAAACCCATGCTCAAGTAATAATACAAAAATACAAAAATTACATTGTTACAAGATTTTACATATTGAAGACCAAACCTAGTTACACTATTTTTTCAACACTCCCTCTTAACTAGGGAGGTATTCATGGTACATGGACATTCTCAATACAATATTCCTCATAAGAAAAGAGTCGGACTATTTATCCATCTGTTATAACATCATTTCAACCAACATTGTTTCCATATAGCAAGGCCTTGACTAACAACTCTATCTCTCAAATAGATCATAGCACACAATGTTGACGAGACCAATGACTGATAGACACACATCATCATTGTCTCTCTTAGGGTAATACCCACTGGAGTGTTCTCCGAGTATGCCCTACTAGGACTATTATTATCTTGGGTTCCCAACCCTCAAGAATATCGGTCCTCTTGTACACTCTTGTCTTGGATGTCCTACCACATCCTCAAAGAGTGTCGGATTCCAGATGATTACACAATCCTCCATTATTTCTTCCAAACTAAAGACAAGAATGTTGTGTCTAACTCTCCCTCTTAACCAGGGATGAGTTCCAAGTTTCTCTTTACTCAGAAACTAGCTCAAGTTCCTTTACTCATAGGAACCTCCCAGAGCTCCCTCTTACCCAAGGACTCTATCATCAGTACCTTTATAGGGTCTTCTAGTTGACTGATGATCCAAGGCTTTGATGTCATCAATTTCTTCATATGTAGGGTTCAACCATCCATCACTTTTCTCCATCATGTCATCTCAGAAAGTATCCTCCTTGTCTTTACATCTGGGGCTTCCTTCATGGGCTTCCTTCATAGGGCCATCTATCTTCACCTTTCCTTCAACGATGATTGTTCTAGATCACGAGGTACATAGTTGTGACATCCTTCACAACTCTTCTTACCATGGTCCTGCACACATACCCAGACTTTTCCAAGAGGTCAGAAACCAAAAAAAATCATGTATTACCTTTTGGTGATGGTATTTTTCCAGTGACATCCTCTTGTAGGTATCAACATCCTGCATACACATTGACACATCTCCCAACAATATCTATTGTCAAGGGTCTTCATCTTTTCAGACTTCCATCAGAGTCTTCACATCTTTCTGGGAGATTTCCTGGTCAAGTCTTCTTGATCCTCTAGATGTTGATTGCCTTCATCATGGTAGCATACTTCATGATCTCTTACATCCTCACATCTTCCATTACATGAGCTTTTAATCAGAGTTCTTCAATAGTAGTCAACCACCTCATACTTCATATGAGGATATTATTGTAGGGACCAACCGTATATTTTTTTTTTTGAAATACTAAATATTAAAAATACAACCATAAGAAAATAGCATTGGGAACTCAAAAAATTATTAAGTATTACATAAAACTTTCCTGAATTCACTTCATTGAACATATCATCTAATTTACATGTTATTAAATTAAACCATAATGAAGTCATACAAAAGAATATTATAACAACATAGGTACTGTTCACCAGGAGACGAGATTCAACTTCACTTACCACTAATTGCCCTCCTTGTTGTCGATCGCCCCCAAGTGTGAATGTCGATGTGCTTAATCCGAATGCAATGACCCACTGATTGACCTCCCAGCCTACTCCTTGGGTACTCTCCTTCCCCACGGACCCCCGAGCTGCAATGGGGTTGTACAATGAAGGAATGTATTAGCTGGTAGAGGAGAGCACTCTTTGGCTCAAGAGTCCCCTCTCTAAAGTCCTCTACCTCACCAAACTCACTATAGCTCGTAGTCACTACTCTAACATAATCTCATCCATCCAACAATAGGGTAAAGAAAAAGTCCCTTCTCCCATGGCCTACCCCTTCTTTTATAGGAGTCCTCATAGGTGACACTTGGCCTTTCATGCATAATTAATTATTTTTGATAATCCAATAGTTTGATTATTCACCCACCCATCTGTCACTCTCTCATCAAGAGTCTTCAAAATTATTTACTTAAATTTTAATTTAAAAATAATATTTTTCCTCACCTTAACAAGATTCCTATTTATTCTCTTAGTTTTCTCTTGATCCCCCTTTTTACTCCTTAATTTGTGTACATTACTAAAGTCAATTGATAAGTCAAGATTTGATCCCCTATCTACTCCCTAATTTAACTCGAGTTATCTCTTAGATGGATATTCTTATGTTGGTTGTTTCCACATGGAGGTTCTCTAAATTTCTCTAAAATTTAATTTATTAATCTTATTTTAATTCACCATCATCTTCTATTAATTAGATTTAACTATTTTAGGATTAATATTTATCCTTACATTTATGTCACTCTTTCCCCTTTTTACCTAATTAAACTACATTATCTACCTAATATTTTCCAACATGGGGAGGGTAGATTTTTTAAGGTAAAATATTTTATTTCTTCCTATGATCCTCTTAACCCAAGTTTTATTCTTGATTTAATTACCTCTGTTTCTAACATCATTTACCCTTGATGTGAATTTACCTGATTTTCATATCTTGATTATATTTATTAATTTATTTATTTTTAATGATTCCAAGGGTGTCAAGTTTAGTCATGCCCTTCAAGAACCTCCCTTGAAGTTCCAAGGGTGTCACATGCCTAACAATTTATTTGTGATGCCAAGGGTTCCAAGTTGGGCGTGCCCTTCAAGAAATTCATTTGAAGTTCCAAGGGTGCCACGCCACTTCCCTTCAAGCATTCAGTGGCTACAAGGGGAAAGTATAGGTGCAACAACGAAGGCCACTATCATCTCTTATGTTGCCTGCTATAGTGAGGTTAATGGTGTCAGGGATCAAGGAATCCTCCTTGATGCATGACCCCCGGTATAATCCTCATGAGCGACCCAACTTTGGGACCCATCCTCATGACATCGTGATCTTCAAGGTGAAGGTGTTTCAACCTTTCCAGCCCAAGTCATGGTGGGAGTGCTAGTGGGTGAAATAAGGGACACTGCCCCACCCCTCCCATGCAGTTCCATCCAATTGTACAACCCCATCACCCATATGTGAGTCATTCGGCCAAGCAAACTAATCTGTGCCTGTAACCACTAACATATCATCAGAATATAAATAAACATATATAGCAGGTTTCAAAATTGACTTAGACTTTTACAGACAAAACATAATTTTCATCAAACCAAGTGTTTCCGACTCGTCATATGCGAGTGCCTCTGGTGGTTCCCTGCCATACTCAATGATCATCAGTAACAAGGTTTCTCAGTGTTAGTCATTGTCATAATAGCATCATCAACATCACCTAGTCATTCACATCATTTTTCATTGTGAACTAGAACTAATCCAAGTAGGTAACATAAGGGACACATCCATCATGGCTATCATCATCATAACATCAATGGAAACATACATATCCATCAGAGCTATCAACATCGTAACATCAATAGAAAACATACCTATCCATCAAAGCTATCATCATCATGATATCAATAGAGGGAATACATATCCTTTACTGCTATCATCATCATAAATTCAATAGAGACCAAACATAACCATTTATGCTACCATCATCATAATATCAATAGAGAACATGCATAACCATTAATGCTACAATCATCATAATACCAATAGATAACATACATAACCATTAATGTTATCTTCATCATAATATCAATGGATAACATACATAAACATCAAAACCACTAATATCACAACCACTAATAATAGAGTCATGTGTCCAGATCCTCAACCTGAGGTCCTCAAAGAACAAAGTGTGGGCCTTAGGGTTAAATAAATTTTAATGTCATATCATTGTTAGTTGACTAGAGCGGGGCACTACATACACCCCATCTTAATACTAGACTTCGTCTCAAAGTCCTTCTAATAGGTAAGGAAAACGGTGACGCATCTCCTCGGTGTCCTCCCAAGTAGATGAACTGGGACTATAATTGTCCCACTGGACTTTAACCTGGTCCACTAACCATCGTCTAAGCTGCAAAGTTCACTGGTCTAGTATGTGAACTAGTTCGACCATCACTCTTCCCTCGTCCGAAACCTACAAATGACCAAAGTAAATAACATGCGAAGGATCTAAAATATAATGACGCAAAACAAAAACATAAAACACATCATGCATACGCACTAAAGATGGAGGTAAGGCAAACCTATATGCCACCAACCCTTTATTTTCTAAGATTTCAAAAGGTCCCACAAACTGTGGAGACAATTTTTCTCCCTTTCTGAATCTTATAGAGCTTTTTTAGGGCCTTACTCTCAGGAATACCCTATCTCCCACTTCATAACTTCGGTCTACCTGATGAGCATCAACATAACTCTTTTGTCGATCTTGTGCTTCTTTTAGCCTTCCTCTAATCATAGTCATTTGCTTTGCCATCTCTTGCACCACCTCTAATCCTATTAATACTCGATCCTCTAGTCAGTCCCAACTAAGAGGTGTTTTGCAAGGTCTTCCATATAAGAACTCAAATGGTACCATCTTGATGGAACTCTGATAACTATTGTTGTAAGAAAATTCCACAAGGGGTAAAAACTCCTCCCATATCTTTTGTTGGTGTAGGATTGGACAGGGCCACCATATTCCCCCCATATTGGTTGGAAAACACCTTCATATCCCCCCCATATTGGATGGAAAGCATGTCTTCGAGGATTTAATTAGTCCTCTCTGTCTACCCATCTGTCTCTGGGTGATAAGCAGTGTTGAAGTTCAATTGGGTTCCCAAGGCTTCTTGGAAACTGGTCCAAAACCTTCTTGTAAACACTGCTCCCCTATCAAATATGATTTTCCTAAGAACTCCATGCAATCTCATAATCTCATCAATAAAAACTTTGGCTATTTCTAGTGCCTTATATGTAGTCTTAACTGGTATGAAATGGGTGCTCTTGGTCAACGTGTCCACCACTACAAATATGGAATCATGTCTTCTTGAGGTAATTGGTAGTCCCACAATGAATTCCATTGATATAACTTCCCATTTAGATTTTGGTATCTCATGGGGTTGCAATAACCCTGCTGGATGTCTATGTTCAACTTTTACTCGTTGACACTCTAAGCATCTTTCTACCAAGTTTACGATGTCCTTCTTCATCCCTTTCCAAAAGAAGAGTGGCTTCAGGTTCGCACTCATTTTCTTAACATCAGGGTGTGTCATGTATACTACATGATGTGCTTCAATCAAGATTAACTGGTGTATATTTTCATTCGGTGGTACATATAACCTTCCTCGAAATCATAGTAGCCGATCATTCTCAAGGGAGTATTCCTCATATTTTTGGACCGTCATTTCATCCTCCCTCAAACTTTTGCTAACCTCCTGATACCAGGTTTCTTTAAATTGTAAATCAAGTAGTTTCTCCCTCAAATTTGTCTTTAAGGGAATCACTGAAAATATTGGAGGCCTCCTACTTAAAGCATCAACCACCCTATTGAACGTTCATTTTATGTAAGTGATATCAAAATCATATTCACTAAGTAGCTCAGACCATCGTCTTTGTCTTGCATTTATGTGGTCTTGAGTGAATATGTGTTGTAACCCACAATGGTCAGTCCTAAGATCAAACTTCCTTCCTAGAAGGTAGTGTCTCCAAATATTTAGTGCATAAACAATTACTGCCATTTCTAGATCATGGGTTGCATAGTTTTCTTCATGGATTCTAAGTTTCCTTGATGCATAAGCTATTATTCTTCCTTCTTGCATCAACACACAACCCAACCCTTCCTTGGAGGCATTAGTGCAAACCAAAAATTCTTGTTCCATATCCAGCACCTTCAAAATTGGTGTTGTCGTTAATAACACCTTTAACCTTTGGAATGCCTCTTCACATTTTTCAGTCCAAATGAATTTCTTGTTCTTCTTTGGATCTTGGTAATGGGGCTTGCTATCTTCTAAAACCCTTCGACAAATCTACAATAATACCCTGCCATGCCCATGAAACTTCGTATTTCATGAACATTGGTTGGTGTTGGCCATTCCATGATGGCCTCGATTTTACCAGGTCTATTGCGATACCATCCCCAGAGATAATGTGCCTAAGATAATGAATCTTGGTTTGGTAAAAGGAACACTTTGACAACTTCTCGTATAATTGGTTTTCTCTAAGACATTGTAGAACTATCCTCAAGATTTCGTCATGTTCTTCTGGGGTCTTTGAGTAGATCAAAATGTCATCAATAAAGACTTGTACAAACTTGTCTAAGTAATCCCGAAATATTTCATTCATAAAACTCATGAAAACACTTGGGGAATTTGTCAGTCCAAAGGGTAAAACTATAAATTCATAATGCCAAAATCTTATCTTAAACACTGTCTTCAGGATATCTTCTTCCTTGATTATCAACTGATGATATCCTGACCTCAGATCTATCTTTGAAAACACAGTTTCCCCCCTCATTTGATCAAACAAGTCATCTATCCTTGGCAAAGGGTATTGATTTTTTACCATCACATTGTTCAACTAGCGATAGTCAATGCACAATTGCCAAGACCCATCCTTCTTCTTAACAAAAATCATAGGGGCTCCCCACGGACATATGCTAGGTCATATGAACCCAAATTCCAACAGTTCCTTTAATTAGATATGCAATTCCTTTAGATCTTGTTAAATTTGGAAACTAGGGCCAAACTCCATGAGGATCACCTTATTCATGATTGATAATATTTTATCTAGATTCCTCTCATTGAGAGGTGTAGGATTGATCTAAAGATCATCCGATTCCGATAAGTATTTATGGAGATATGAATTTATTTTGATTATGGACAAATTGTCAAAGTCGGCCAGCAACTTATGTAGGCTCAGAAGCCCAACAGACACATCTATTCATCATCAACGTTTTCATATAAATACAGGATGTCTCCTCCTCATTTGCACACACTACTCATCCATCTCTCTCTCTCTTCTGCGCAGAAAAGAGTCTCTCTCTCTCTCTCCTGCGCAGATAGATCTCTCTCTCACACGTGGGAAGGAAGGACACAGTTTTCTAAGGGTTTACAAACTGCAGATTGGAACTTTGACCAGCATTCTCTCTCTCTTGACTGCGCAATAGGTGAAGCTGACTCTCCTTGGAAATCCAAAATTTTGGCACAAGAATCGAGGTGATCTGACCTCCGGTTTGGAAGATATTGACTGCCCTAGTTTAGGGGTGATGTCGATGATGCTGATGTCGGTGATGTCGATGATTCTGATGCCGGTGATGCTGATGATGCTGACGTCGGTGATGCGGTGATGCGATGATGCTGATGTCGGTGATGCCGTGATGCCGATGATGCTAATTTCAGTGATGCCGATGATGATGTCGGTGATGCCAGTGATGCCGATGATGCTAATGCCGATGATGCTAATGCCGGTGATGCCGATGATGTTGATGCCGGTGATGTCGATGATGCCGATGATGCTGATGCCAGTGATGTCGATGATGCTAATGTCGGTGATGCCGATGATACTGATGCCGCTGATGTCGATGATGCTAATGTTGATGTCGCTGATATAGGGTTTGTTGCTGCTAATATAAATCATACTTTTGTACTATTTCTCTCTGCTGAATTATTGATGATAAAATAATATTTGATCAAAGGGTTTCCCCTTATTGGAGTTTGTCCCTAGCTAGTCGCCACATCTTGTGTCTCTTGTCTTGGCTTGTTTTCTGTTGATCATTTAATGTTTTATCCGCACTTTACTTATGTACATGTGATTGCTAATCTGTGGATAATAAAATAAAGATAAGTAAATTTCCCTAAGAATAGAAAATATCATAATTTAACATTGTATCGAAGTTGAGGTGAAGACAAAGCCCAAGCAAGAGCAAGAGAAATCACTGAAGAGAAGGTTGGCAAGACTATCTAAAAAGAACTATGGGGTCCTCGACACTCTTCCCCACCGAAGACAAGCTCTGTGAGAAGTCTGACTATCATGGATGGAAGATGTCTCTCGATCTAACTTTAGAAGATCAAGAAGTGTTGGACCATGTGAGAAGCAATATTGTTGAGCCTTGATCAAACGCAGCCACTGCTGCCAGGAACAAATGGAAATCCAGAAAATTCAAAGCAAAGAAGATCATCCGGGACTCTATCGACAAGCGCTTGGTGGCCTATGTTTTTGAGCTGAACACCTCCAAGGAAATCTATGATAGACTGGTGAGTTTATTTAATGGCAAAATGCATTCAAGAAGAAGCAAGGATGGAAGAACAGGAAATTCCCACACTTAAAGGTCATCCTGTTGCCTTTTCTTCTCATGCTAAAAGAAGAAACAATTCCAAGGCTAAATCCAAAGGAAAGACTGGACCAAAGGGTGGAAGAAAAGGACGATGTTACCATTGCAATAAACCAGTTCATTATGCAAGGGAGTGTCCTGATAAAAGGAACTCACACCAGGATGATGATCAAAATCATCTCAAGGCAATCAAAGAAATGGCAGGTCAAATGGCCGAGGTAAAAGGAGTGTTGGAAATCAAGGAAGAGGACAACCATTCAAGAAGGCAAGAAATTCTAGGTATGAATCTAACACTGTTGACAATAAGCAGGATGAATATTATCTATCAGCTGCTCTATCTACCTCGGCTCCTCTAGACTCGCTGGGAAATTGGCTTATTGATAGTGGTGACTCAAGGCACTTCACTAGCTACAAAGAAGTTCTCCATAATCTGATAGAGAAAGAAACCAACCTGGAAATTGTCCTTGGAGATAATATGAAATATCTCGTGAAAGGTGTAGGCAATGTCTCTATTAAATTGAATCAAGGTAATACAATCCACCTACAGGATGTATTATATGTACCTGATCTCAAAAAGAACCTGGTGTCCATTTCGGCAATGGAAGACAAAGTCTACAAGGTGGCTTTCAACAATGGAAAGAGGCTGGCATTAAGAAGGATACTACTACACCATACACTCCTGAACAGAATGGTGTGGCGGAAAGGAAGAATCATATGATTGTGGAAGTTGTCTGTGCCATGCTTCATGATCAAAGACTTCTGAAGTTTCTATGGGCCGAAGCTGCAAACATCATCGTATATGTACAAAACCAATGCCCTCATCAAGCATTGGGTTCCAAAACTCCTAAAGAAATGTTCATCGGTAAGAAATCTAATATATATCATTTTAGAATTTTTGGAAGCCCTGTATATTTTCATGTGCCAAAAGAGAAAAGGAATAAATTGGAGCATCTGGAAAGAAAGGAATCTTCATGGGCTATAGTGAAAATACTAAGGGCTATAGAATCTATGTAGGCGGCTCAAAGGGAAGTCGTGATTAGTCATGATGTCACCTTTGACGAAGATATGGCTCTCAGTAATGTGAACAATCTTCCTACAGTGAGGAGCTCTCAAGAAGATGACACCAGGGAACCGAAAGAAAAATAGTATGACGAGATATTTGCATCTGTTACCAGATATACCACCATCCGCTCAATCATAGCCCTTGCGACTTCACAAGGATGGAAACTACATCAGATGGATGTTAAGATCGCGTTCTTGCATGGTTCAATCAAAGAAGTCTACGTGGAGCAACCCAAAGGATTTGAGATTTATGATCGAAAATATCATGTGTGCAAGTTGAAGAAGGCCCTCTATGGGCTGAAGCAAGCACCCCAAGCATGGTATGAGAGGATCGATAGCTACTTGATGAAGCTGGGATTCACTAGGAGTGAAGCCGATCCTAACCTTTACTTTAAGGTTGAAGATGACAGACCTCTCATACTGGTGCTCTATGTTGATGACCTCTTTCTAACAGGTGCAAACCCTCTCATTCACAAATGTAAGAGGGAGCTGGCTTCTGAATTCGAGATGAAAGATCTAGGACTCATGCACTATTTCCTAAGACTCGAAGTCTGGCAGAAACCAGGGGAGATTTTCCTATCTCAAGGAAAGTATGTGGTGAAGATACTAGAAAGATTCGTCATGGTGGACTGCAAGCCCGTAACTACCCCGATGGAGCTTAACTTTAAGAAGTTAAGTGGTAGTGTTGCCGGACCTATTTTACGAAATGCTACTAAGTATCGACAGCTCGTTGGAGCATTGATGTTCTTGGTGAACTCCCGTCCAGATATATGCTTTACAGTCAACACTTTGAGCCAACATATGGTTGAGCCTCGTCACTCACATTGGATTGGTGCCAAGAATCTGCTGAGATGTCTTCGTGGCACAATCACTCATGGATTAAGATACACTGCCGAAAATGTGAGACTACTTGGGTATACTGATGTTGATTGGGCAGGAAATGTGGAGGATCGGAAGAGCACATCTGGGCATTGTTTCTCTTTGGGATTTGCCTCGATATCTTGGGTGAGAAGGAAGCAAAAGTCGGTGGCTTTGAGCACCACCGAGGCAGAGTATATTGTAGCTAGCATGGCCTCCTGTGACGCGGTCTGGTTGCGAAAACTCTTCAGTGAGCTATTTGGATTTACATTGGATACCACCGTGATTCTATGTGACAACCAGAGCGGGATCCGTTTATCAAAAAATCCTGTATTTCATGATCGCTCCAAGCACATCAATATCAGGTACCACTATATTCGAGAAATGGTGCAGAGAGGAGCAATAAGGCTCAAACATATTGGTACAAATGAACAAGTCACGGACATTCTGACAAAGCCCCTAGGAAAGGTCAAATTCATGACTTTCTGAAAACAACTTGGTGTCGTTCAAATACCCTCTTATGAGGGTTGAGTATGATGTATTGAGCTCTGGGAGCTCCAGGGGGGCGTGGAGTACTTCATGGAGCAACATGTGACCACAGGGTGACTCACCATCCCCTGTTGGTGCACTTTGTATAGGGTAAAAGGTTCAACCTTCCCCTCTGACACCCCGTGGTGACTATGGGATAGGATGATTAGTTCTCCTGTGGGCTAGGATGATTCATTATTCGTGGCGACTATGGAACAAGATGATTAGTTCTCCTGTGGGCCAGGATGATTCGTTCTCCTGTGGACCTGGAAGATTCGTTCTCTTGTGGGCCTGGATGATGTTTTCTCCATGGCGATTGTGGAACAAGATGATTCGTTCTCCTATAGGCTAGGATGATTAGTTCTCCATGGAATCCACTGAACAGGATGATTCGCTCTCCTATGGGCAGGATGATTAGTTATCCTATCGAGGCATCCTACCCATGCAGTCTGGGACTCATGGGAAGTACCTCTCATCTGATCAATGAGCAGGCAAATGAGGATAGGGACCATAGTAGTACCGATGGACGCATCGTTGTATCTACCGTACTCCCTATGCTAGGATGACCTTCATTGATCTGGGATCAATGATACTGGTCTGAGTCCAGTGAGAGTGGTAACCACTATGACACTGACTTCGAGTCAGTAGAGGACTGGTCTGGGACCAGTGGTAAACACTCTGAGACTGACTTCGGGTCAGTGGAGGATGGTATGATACATCCTCGATCACTTCTTCTTCTTCTTCTTCATATTTCGAGCAGAGCAGAACAAAGCAGAGCATAGCAACGCAGAGTAGAGCATAGCAAGGCAGAGCAGAGTAGAGCAGAGCAGGGGTCAAGTTGTTCAGGGTAGTGCATTTGATGGATGAATAGTAGCGATAGTCAGACGAATTGCCGATGGAGTTCTCCCTAGTTGAGAAGGAGTGTTAAAATTGGCAACTAGGGCCAAACTCCATGAGGATCACCTTATTCATGGTTGATAATATTTTATGTAGATTCCTCTCGTTCGAGAGGTGTAGGATTGATCTAAAGATCATCTGATTCCGATAAGTATTTATGGAGATATGAATTTATTTTGATTATGGACAAATTGTCAAAGTCAGGGAACAACTTATGTAGGCTCAGAAGCCCAACAGACACATCTATTCATCATCAACGTTTGCATATAAATACAAGATGTCTCCTCCTCATTTGCACACACTACTCATCCATCTCTCTCTCTCTTCTGTGCAGAAAAGAGTCTCTCTCTCTCCTGCAAATAGATCTCTCTCTCACACGTGGGAAGGAAGGACGTAGTTTTCTAATGGTTTACAAACTGCAGATTAGAACTTTGACCAGCATTGACCAACATTCTCTCTCTCTTGACTGCACAGTAGGTGAAGCTGACTCTCCTTGGAAATCCGCAATTTTTGGCACAGGAATCGAGGTGATCTAACCTCCAGTTTGGAAGATATTGACTGCCCTAGTTTAGGGCTGATGTCGGTGATGTCGATGATGTTAATGCCGGTGATGCGATGATGTTGATGCCGGTGATGCCCATGATGCTGATGAGTGATGCCGATGATGATGCCGGTGATGTCGGTGATGCTGATTCCAGTGATGCTGATGATGCTGATGCCGGTGATGCCGATGATGCCGATGATGCTGATGCTGGTGATGTCGATGATGCTGATGCCGGTGATGTCGATGATGCTGATGTCGTTGATCTAGGGTTTGCTATTGTTGATATAAATCAGACTTTTGTACTATTTCTCTCTGCTGAATTATTGAAGATAAAAGAAGATTTGATCAAAGGGTTCCCCATATTGGGGTTTGTCCCTGGCTAGCTGCCACATCTTGTGTCTCTTATCTTGGCTTGTTTTCTGTTGATCATTTAATGTTCTATCTGCACTTTACTTATGTACATGTGATTGCTAATCTGTGGATAATAAAAATAAAGATAAGTAAACTTCCCTAAGCATAGAACATACCGTAATTTAACAGCTCTGGAGTCGACATACGATAGGGTGCCTTTGCAATAGGATCAGTGCCTGGTTTAAGGTCAATGGCAAATCAATTTCCCTTTTTGGGGGTAGCTCAGGTAGTTCTTAGGGAAATACATCCTTAAATTCAACAAGAAAAGGATTTTTATCAAGGTTTTCAGAATCAACCTTAGCATTTAGAGCTACCACCAAGAACATTTGACATCCCTTTCGCCTATATTTCATTAGTTGCATGGAGGAGATGAACCTCAGGTACACCCCTCGATTCTTTCCCCTTAATAATTTTCTTTGGCCGTCATCATCTGTGAAATGTAGAATCTTGTCTTTGCAGTCTAGGAGTACCTCATGTCATTCCAACCAATCCATTCCTATAACTATGTCATAGACTCCTAAAATTGTAGAGTACAAGGATACCTTGGTCTTACATACACCCAGGTCCACCTCACAATCCTTTACCATCCTTCTTGTATTTCTTTTCATACCACATGCCATTTCTACATGTTTAAATTCATATTGTGCAATTGCTTTATGTTTAATCCTTGATAATGAATTTAGAGAAATAAATGAATCATTAGCTCCTGGATCTATTAAAATAACAAAACTCATACCGTCAATATTACCTGAGGTTTCCAACACAGTGGACTGGTGTTCGACCTTGCGATTTTTCACCACTGCATGGATGCGATGAGCCTTCCCCAGATCCCCCACCATAGTTGCATTCTTAGTTGAGTTGGTATTACCTGTCTTTTGAGGGCAATCCCTCTCGTAGTGAGGACCTCCACAAGTCCAACACCCCCTCTTAGGGGCTTGGTTCCTACTACCAACTGAACTGGAAGTTGGCTTGGAACTCTGCTGGAAAGAGCCACACTGTTGGGATCGGTGCTGAGGTGGTTTGACTTGGTGTTGTCGCATAGGCCAGTACTATTGTGGTTGACGAGTTTGTTGAGGTACCCAGTGCGGATGTTGAGCTGGTTGCCTATATGGTGTTCTTTGATTTCCTGCTGACCACTTTTGATGTTTGAGAATAGGACCCCCTTGCAAATTTCTACGTTCCATACTGTTGCCACTTGGTACTCCTGATCCTGTGGGCCTTGTTGACTTACTAGGTCCACTGCTCATGATCTCCTCCTCTGTAATGATTGCTCGTTGAACTGCCTCATGCAAGGTGTGCAAGGCATTAAGATTCTAACCTTGGCCCGAATGTTAACATTTAGTCCATACACAAATTTGTTCACCTTGAGCTTTTTTGTGTTTAAGTGAGGGGCATAAAGGAGTAATTCCATGAAACGAGCCTCATACTTTGATAGTGAGTGACTCCCTTGCTTTAATGCATTGAATTCATTTAGTTGTCTCTCAAGGAACTCCTCTGACAGGTAACGTTCTCTCAATTTTTCTTCAAATAGTTCCCAAGTTACTTATGATATATCCATCCCCAATTGGGTTAACAATGTCTTCCACCAAAGTAGTTTGTTTCCCTTTAGTTGGAATATACCCATCTTGGCCTTCATATTTGAGGTGTAATCTCTCAGGGTAAAGCACATAGCCATGTTTTCTAACCACGCTTTTGCAGATTGACCATCTGTGGACCCCCAAAATTTTGGAAATTTTACTTTTTCCAAATCTCGATGTACATCATTTCCTGTAGTGTTTTGGGGTACTTTGTTTTGTATGATAGGTCCTCCATGCTCCCATTCCAAACGGTTGATTAATGCTTCAGACATGTGTTGGAATGCTCTCATTAAGTTCAACACTTCTCCAGCTAGTATCTGTTCTGGTGTTGCGATGTTTTCCCCATCAATGGGTGGGGAGGTAGGAGTCAGTTGTTGTGGTGGTGCCATGTTGCACCCTTTAGTTGCCCCACTTCTTCTTGTACCTTTTCTAACCATGGTTTAACAATGAATCTTGCCACAATTTAACATGATTTTTCCTTATAAGATAAACATAAATAAATAGAAATCAGATAAAAATCATAACCAACCTCAGTGGTTCTATAATTTATTGTTATTTTATATCCTTCCAAAGGAGCAATTTATGCATTTAAGTTCTTGATATACAATTTCTATCAATTTCAAACATTCCTATAAGCTTTAATCCAAGAAGACCATCCAAAATATCCAATAGTTGTTTAGACTACATCATGTCATGTAAATGGTAGAGGTGGTTGTAGCATTATCATAACATAAACTGAGAATGTCTT